>CM062818.1:524568721-525302876 GCA_031772625.1 Pinus tabuliformis
AAGTCAGTCAGGTAGCCTTCGAAACGCTTTTTCTTTTCATTAGCGCAAGTAGATAAAGCTGCTTCAGTCAATCTCCGGTCTAGTTTATAAATTGAACATCTGATCTAAACAATCACCCCAGTACATGTATCAAGTTAGATCTGATGGTTGATGGTGGACAACAATCAAACATAAGAAGGCTGAAATCATTCACCTGGCGACTCCATTCACTGAAAAATCTAGAAATCAATCATTCACATCGTGACTCCACTACAGGAAGATCAGTAGCTTTAAGATTTTCAAGATGGAACAAGTTGCAAGAAGATATGCTCCCATGAGCCAAGATCACATTCCAGGCTTTCCAAATAAAATTCCGAAGGTAGATTGGTCAAGGAATTTGCCTACGTTTAAAGATGATGGTAGGAAGGATGTTGCTTTACATCTGGTTAGATTTCACATGCATATTCGCAAGTTGAAAGTTGATTTTCCTGAAGATTGTTTGATGAAGATATTCATGGCCACTCTGGAAGGTGAAGCCCAATCTTGGTATGAAAGTTTGTTGCTTGCTTGTATTTATTGTTTAAAGGATTTTCATGCCATGTTCTTTGAAAGGTATAAAGACTCTTATCCATCATTAAATTTAGTTCAGACTGTTGCAAACATGCTTATAGTTTTATTGAAAGCCTTGAGAAATATTATGAAGATGATAATTTCATGGATGAAGATATCATGGAAGCCCTATATGAAAATCCGTTTCAGCAGCACACAAAAATCTTAGAGGATACTTATCAAGATCAGCAGGTTGAAGATTTCCATATTGCTGAAAATGATGAGAGAAGAAGTTTTATTTCAGATCTGGTTGAAATAAAGGATGATACGCAGGAAAATGATGTTCCAATCTCAGATCATGATGATGATAAATCAGATCGAGAGACAGATTGTGATAAGGAAAAACATGTTGTTTCGGATCTCATAAAAGAGAGTTGCATTGTTGAGGCTGCCTCAAATGAAGAAAACAGAGTTACAGATCTAAATGCTCTCATCTCACCAGAACTAGATCTTTATGAGGAGGTAGTTCATTTCCTCTGTGAAAAACAAGACGATATCTTCCTTCAAGTAAGTGAAAAAGTTTCTCTAGATGAATTTATGGTAGATGATAGAAATGATAGTGTTGGGTTTCAAGAAACATCTGAAGTTTCTTTTCTCATGATTGATGCATGTAATGATAATCTGGCTGTTATATCATATAAAGATGATCAAAAATATATTCAGACTACAGAAGATTGGACCATTCAGGATTCCCTTTCAGATTCTTCTTCATATGCCTCATGTTTTAAAATGTTTTTCCAAGAGGAAATCTGCTCATGTACTTGTTCAGAATTATTTGAGGACCAGGAACATACTTTTACTGAAGTACATTATGAAGGAAGATCAGAATCAAAAGAAAAAGACACCTTGTTTCTTCAGCACAAGGTAAATCTTCATGTTTTTCAAGATCCTCTGGAAAATCTATTGCAGTCAGCAGTGAAGGTGATTATTGCAGTATTCGGTGATGAAGGAGATCATGGTCAATTCTATTTTTGGATGCACAGTTACCAGTATTTATTGTTGACCAGAAGATCCGATAAGGAGAATCAATCAAGAAGGCATCTGCTTGATTGGTTACATTGGCATTTTGATATAGTTTGATGGTATATTGTCTTGCAAGAAACACAGGTGGCCATCTACTGCCATCAAGCTTTAAGTTTTAAGCTCTGGTCTTAGTGTTTTTAGTTAGTTTGTTAGAGTCAAGTTTCTTCAGTCATTTCAGTTTGCATCGAGTAAGTTTGAGTTAGTTTTCAGTCTTGTTGTTAAATTAGTTTGTGTCGGTTTTAGCTTGGGTTTTGACTCCATGCCCAATGGATGAAGGCACTGTCTAGCTCTTCCAGAGATCTACCGTTCTTGGCACCTCCAAGGAGCTACCATCCCCATTGGAGCCAATGTTAGAGTCGGTCTGTTCAGCCCTCCGTCAGAGATCAAATCTCTTTATTGCATTTCATTTTTAGGGTTCTCGCTTGATTCACTCAGTTGCATTCCGCTAGGAGCATGCCGTTATCTGACGGAAGGGTCTCTTCACTCGTTTCCCTCATGTTTGTACCTGCTGGGTTGGTCAAAATTTATCAAAATTCATTAAAGTTTATTTTAGTCATTTACAGCCATAGATGGTCTTGTGGTAAAAAAAAAAGAGTCTTTTTAGTTTCTAGGCCGGGTTTGGTCTTTAGAATGCCAAGTAATGCCCGCAGGTCATGAGGATGTCTTCAATAAGTTTTCATTCCGAAATTTCATCATCGATAATGCTCAAGAATGTTTCTTCTCCAAAACTCTGTTTTGGAGAAGAAATCGTCAAATTTATTGTATGTAATGAATATGTAATTTTTTAAAAAGGTTTTTCAGTCACGAAGAATTCAGAGGCAGCTCTGGTCTCCCTTTGCGGAAGTTCAATGCCACCATCCCTGCAAAACTCAACCAAGAAGCCATCATTCAAGCTCAGAAAATCAGAGAGGAAACAAAAGACAGAGTTATATTAAATGTGAAAAAGTGCCAATGTCAAACATTACAAAGTGGGTTTGTAAGAAGCAAAATCAAGATCTCAACTATGTAAGGTAAATCCATTGTTTTTACAACCCATCTACATGCCAAAGACATCACAGAAGTCGAGTTTAAATGTGGAGGAATGAAATCATGAGTTTGGAGCCGAAATCGGGTATTAGAGTGTTGCGTGGCACGTTGGGAGAAGGCACGGCGCGTTGGGCTAAATTTCACTGTTCATTTTTCAACTCGAGCGGCGCACTGGGTGTGCGCGCGGCACACATAGCCTCCAAGCCGGATTATGCCACTATTACATCAAATTTAAAAAAAAAAAAAAAAATGAATCCATTTCATTTGCTGCAGGTGAAGAGGCAGATTAATCCTCCCATGGCTGCATTACTGTGGTGGGAGTCGCATTGAGAGCTGAATGATTCTTCAAGCTAGTCAATGTATCTGTGGTGCCAAGAGCAACCTCAATTGGAGGTGGATTGGGCTCTTTATGAGAGATGTTAAATGTTGGGTCATCAACGTCCGGAATGGGTGGAAGTGATGGTGTGATTGTGGCACATGAAAGGTGGTGACTAACGCATCCCAATGTCGAGGGAAAGCGAGACAATGATGAGTATAATTCTCATGTTATGTTTCTTATTCCATGCATTTATCCCATGGGAAAGGTGTCACTGGAAAATGCTTACAAAATTGTTACAAGTCGGTTAGTTCAAGTGTGTACTGTGTGCTCCGTCTAATCGTTGCTTCTGCCCTCACATATCGATCAATGAGATTTTGTATCTCATTTATTTATCTGGAGGCAACATCTATGGAAACTAACCTGGATCCAGATCATAAAGAAGATTTTGAATTGGAGGTTGGCATTCCTTCCACGTTACCTGAAGATGATGAGCGTTCTAAGAGAGGAGGCGTGGAAACAAGCAAGATGGAATAGTTAAGCGATGAAAGGGCACAAGTTGGGTCATATCAGAGATTTTCACAGACCTGAAAAGTACACAAGTTGATCCTAGTCACGTTCAAGAAGGAGAAATTGATGCAAAAGAATTGGACGATGAAGTAATCACTTCTGGGTATGATGCTATATATAAAAGAAGTTATAGATCCTCTGAAGATGGTACCTCTACAGAAATCCAAGAAGGGCTGGCGTAAATGTGTTCTTCAGAGGCGAAGAAATAGAAAAACAGAGATGGAACTTTATTACAAGTCACACAGGTTGATATTGGGGGACCTTTGATGGTGTTGTCTACAGGTGATTAACAATCTTGTGATGCGAGGTTAATGTTGCATCCAGAAGATGAGAAAAGCACAGTTGTGATCATGTAGAAGGAATTTAAGGGTGCTCCAGAGCAAGAAAAAAAATATGAAAGAGAGAAATGCAGTCCCTAAAATGTCATCTAAGTGTCATTCAGAACAAACAACAAATGTTGAAGGAAAACTTGCTACATATATTGAAGCTTTTATATAAGCAAGCGAAGAGGATATTCATATTATAGAGAAATCTAGGTCACGCGAGCTGGAAGAGGACCAATTTGTAGAAGAGAAATTACATTTGGATGTGGGATGCGGAAATCGATCACAATCGATGATAATTTCACTCTTAAAAGAGATCTTGAAGAATCTATTCAAAATTTGTGTGAGGCAGAGGCATGAATATTTTCTCAGACTAAAGTGCTAATAGAAGATTGGCGGAATTCCGTTTCCCTTCATCAAAGGCAAAATTCAAAACCATTTTTATTAAAAGTTAACTTTTATGCAAGCGGAAAATGTAAAATAAAAAGTCAAAGACCGAAAGCCAAAATTAAAACAAAGAATATCCATCACAGCAGAAAGATAGGAATGCATTGCCTATTTTTGTCCTCAATCACGATTTCATGGGATTCACGCTACAGTTTTTGCCTTTTCATTGGTCATCAGAAAGTTTCAAGTTGAATAATGTAACATTGTTCTGTCTATAGAACAGATGGACGGTTCTTCTTCTATCTTGATGATTTTAGTTGAAACAACTCCCTATTTTCATTGATCTATTTTCCCACCTCTGAGTTTATTTATTGTATTGTAAATCATTTGTAAAGGGTTGGAGTTCTGGGAGTAGTGTGGAGGAAAAACCCAGCGCTTTCACTGTACAGTTTGGCCAGGAGATTAATGAAATGATGCAGCTCTGATTCATGAGATTCCTGTGGTATGAGTTTAGCATGTGTCTCATTCTTTCTGTTTCATGAGTATCTTGTTATGTTTACAGTTCATTCATAATCATTTCTAGTTGAATGCTTTTAAGTAAGAAAGGTAGAATCTAGTTTGTTGCTCTGCCTTGGGAAAGCATTCATGTTCTGTGTGTCTTCTTCTGTCTGAAAAGGATTCATTACATATGCCCTTTTCAGCCTCTCAACAGTCTTTCCACTCCATGTTATTTCAAATTTGATTTCTAAACTTCCTGCCTATCTTGCCTCATGAAACAACATGTGTCTTTGATTTAATTTCTCAGCTCATGCTATTCTTTGTCCCATACAGCCCTGAAAACTCAGTCATTTATTAAACTACCTTTTTCATATTTATTTACTAGCCTAAAATCAATATTCATTTTGAGTCATCTCAGACCCTATTGTTTATTTTTACTGAGAGTGACCCAGAGAGAGCCCTCTCCTGTCCTCGTAGGGCTAGCTACGAGGTTGTGCGTGGTTTGATGTGGACCTAGAACCTTTCCTTTTCAGCCTGAGGAAAATCTAGGCTCTAACATGGGGTAGGGATTGTTGTCATCAACAATCTCTATCACCTCAAAATCAGATATGTAGGTTTTAACCCCATACAGAAATTACCTACATACGAATTCTAAGACACAAAAAATAAACAATGCGAGAGCATAACACATAAAACACATATACACAAAGATTTTCCCCTGGATCCCAAAACCGGGACTACCAGCTTGATTTTTCATTATGTTCCTTTCAATGTTATAATACATATTTATACATGCCGAAGCATCCAATACCATGGACCAAAAACCATCGCGTCCAAAAACATGTGTGAAAATCATGCACAAAACCATAGGTGGGTCTGCCCAACCTAACATAGGGTCCAAAACCAAAATTTTCCGGGGCGCTGCCCCGAACCCCATAAAGTGGGGTTACGGGTATGCCTCAAACCCCCTGTGACCTCCCCCCTTCTAACCCCCGGTTAACTACATGGGCTAGTCGTGGAAAGAATATAACACAACCCAACATTCTCCCACTTGTTGTTTTCTTTCCACATGGGGGCCACAAGAGAGCTTAGTCAATTTTCCAGCTCTGAAATGCCCATTGTCAAAGCTCACAGATTTTTTCAATGCATCTGCAGTATTCTTCAAAGTTTCCACCTTCACCAGCAACACCTTTTTGTCTTCTATCATATCCCTCACAAAGTGATACTGAACATCAATGTGCTTTGTCTTTGAATGATACGCGGGGTTCTTTGCCAATAAAATTGCACTTTGGCTGTCACAGTCTATCCTTATAGCTCCCTGTACTAACCCCATACTTGAACACAATCTCTGCAACCAAACTGTTTCCTTGCTTGCATGAGTGGCTGCCATGTATTCTGCCTCTGTAGTTGATTGTGCCACTACAAATTGTTTCTTACTTATCCAACTGACTGCACCTCCAAATAGGTTAAACACATACCCACTTGTAGATCTTCTCTGATCCAGATATCTTGCCCAGTCTGCATCAACAAAGCCACGAATATCCAACATTCTATCCAATCCTGGTCTTCCTTGGTAGCACACACCATAATCTCTAGTGCCATGCAAACACCTGAAAACCAGCTTCACTGTTGTCCAGTGCTCGTTCCCTGGTTTTGACATAAGCCTGCTCAATACTCCCACTGCATGTGCAGGGTCTGGTCTAGTACATACCATTGCATACATCAGGCTACCAACTGCACTTGCATATGGAACACAGGACATGTCCTTTTCCTCTTCTTGTGTCTTGGGACACTGTTCAGCAGATAACCTCACACCTACAGGAATAGGAACCTTTACCGGTTTACTATCCTACATATTAAACCTCTGCAGTATTGTCTCGACAAACTTCTTCTGGTTTAACCAGAGCTTCCTCTTTGCCCGATCTCTTTTAATTTCCATGCCCAAAATATAGTTTGCAGCACCAAGATCTTTCATGTCGAATTTGGAGGACAATTGGATCTTCAAATCCTGGATAATTTCTTTGTCATTTCCAACCAGCAACATATCATCCACATACAAGACCAGATAAATAACACGATCACCAATTAATTTAAAATACACACAGGGATCTGCTTTGCTTCTGGTGAAGCCAAGTCCCTGTATAAATGTATCAAATTTATGATACCACATCCTTGGTGACTGTTTTAACCCATGTAGAGACTTCCTTAACTTGCATACCAGTTATTTCTTGCCCTTCACCGCAAAGCCTTCAGGTTGCTTCATGTAGATTTCCTCTTCTAGATCCCCATGAAGAAATGTTGTCTTCACATCCATCTGTTCTACCTCAAAATCAAAAGCAGCAACAACAGATAAAAGTAATCTAATAGAAGTTACCTTGGCAACATGAGAAAAATTATCACCAAAATCAATTCCTGACACCTGGGAATAACCTTTTGCTACCAACCGAGCTTTTTATTTTTCCACCTTTCCTTCTGCATTTGTCTTCTTCTTGAACACCCATTTGCTGCCAATGGGTTTCCTTTCAGCCGGCAACTCCACCAGATCCCAAGCCTCATTTTTGTGCAAATATACCATTTCATCAACCATGGCCTCTTTCCAGAGTTTTCCATCCTCTGAATCTACTGCTTCCTTCACAGTTCTGGGATCATCGTCAATAATAGATAAAGCAAAATTTGAACAAAAAGCAGATGGACTATACCTTTCTGCATGCCTTCTTTCTCGAACTGATCTTCTCACACCCAAAGTTTGTGGCTCTTCATCTTCTAATTCCTCCTCTGTTGTAGAGTCTGATTCTTCCTCCTTAAGCTCAAACTCTATCTTCTCAGGTTCCTTTGATTGGACTTCATGTTTAATAACATCTTTTACCTCTCTGAACACCACATCTCATATATATACAACCTTCCATGTGACTGGGTTCCAAAGCTTATAACCCTTTAAACCATCCTTATACCCAATAAAGATGCACTTTTCAGATTTACTATCCAACTTGGTTCATTTCTCCTTTGGAACATGTACATATGCATCACATCCAAATACCCTCAGATGTGAAAGAGAGGGTTTCTTACCAGTCCATACCTCTTGTGGAGTCTTATCCTCCAACGCTGATGAAGGTGACCTATTGACTAGGTAACATGCGGTATCTACTGCCTCTGCCCAGAATTGTTATCCTAACCCGGCACCACTGAGCATGCTTCTTGCCCTTTCCATCAACGTCTTATTCATTCTTTCCGCAACTCCATTTCGCTGAGGTGTATATGGAGTAGTCTTCTGTCGTGCTATACCACATTTCTTACAGAATTCTTCAAATTCCTTGTTGCAAAACTCTCCACCATTATCTGTCCTCAACACCTTTATCTTCTTCTCTGTCTGATTTTCCACGAGAGCCTTAAATTCTTTAAACCTGTCAAAGGCTTCAGATTTCTTCTTAAGGAAATATATCCATGTATTCCTTGAGAAGTCATCTATAAATGATACATAGTACACAGAGTTACTTAGTGATGGAACCTTCACAGGTCCAAACACGTCACTGTGCACAAGTTCTAATATTTGTTTCGCCCTCTTACTACCAGAGGGGAAACTCACACGATTTTGTTTCCCATATACACAATTTTAACAAAAATCAAAATCCAGAGAGTTGTTACTCATACCTTCTACCATACCTTTACCATGAAGTATTCGAAGGCCCTTCTCTCCAATATGTCCAAGCCTTTGATGTCACAACATTTCTCTCCAAAGACCACTATATTTTCTGCTCCACTTTCAGGAACCACAAAACTGTTGCACCCATCAATAACAGTGCTACCTTGCAGCTTGTACAGAGTTCCAATTCGAACTCCCCATATCAATACCAGTGCTTCCCGAACCATTTTGCAGGTATCCTTCTCGAACACTGTTTTTACACCTGCATCATCCAGCTTGCTTACAGAAATCAGATTTCTGGCCAATGCAAGAATATGTAGAACACCCGGAAGTGTTCTAACCCTTCCACCTTGAAACTTCAACTTTACCTTTCCGCGACCAATGATTCTAGCCTTCCTATCATCCCCTAAGAAGACATCACCACCATCATATTTCTCATACTCGGAGAACCACTCTCTATGGGGAGTGAAGTGAAAGGATGCACCTGAGTCAATCAACCATGCCTCATGATCTACATGTGTACTTGAAGAAGCCAAGTACACATCTCCACCTTCATCTAAGGTGGTTTTCGCCTCTGCAGAAGGAGCATCATCAGATCCCTTTCCTTTATCAGGAGCTTTAGACTTACAGTCCCTTTTTTAGTGCCCTTCCTTTCCACATTTCCAGCACACAACCTTTACAGGTTTTCCTGGAGATTTAGATATCCCTCTGGATTTAGATTTCCCACTCGATGACTTATTTTTGTTTCTATTCTGAGATCGTCCTCGTACAGACAAGGCATCACCATTCTGGCTCTCCATATTTTTCCGTCTCATCTCCTCCGTCAACAAGGATGAGACTATTTCATCAAACTGCAAGGTAGTTGCATTGCTACCTATTGTAATAACCAGAGTATCCCACAAATCTGGAAGAGAACACAACAAACTGATGCACTTATCTTCGTCTGAAATTTTAATATCAACAAATGCTAGCTAACTTACCACAGTATTAAATGTGTTCATATGCTCTGTCACCAAGTCTCCATCTTTCATCCTCAAGTTATACATCTTTTTTTGCAAGAACAGTTTATTCACCAGAGACTTAGATTGGTACAAAGTCCCTAACTTATCCCACAAAGCCTTCGTCGTAGCTTCCCCTGATACATTCAGCAATACTGAATCTAAGACACACAATCATATTGTGCTCTTTGCCTTCTGATCCAACTTCTTCCATTCTTCATCGAACACTCCCGTTGGTTTAGTACCTAGATCTACCACGATCCACTGATCTTTATCCACCAACAGATCCTCCATCTTGAGTTTCCACAACTCAAAACTCTGACCATTAAATTTCTCGATCTCTATCTTTCCATTGCTCGCCATCTTCTTTCACCACCAAAATCGATCTCGCAGATCTTCGACTGAATAGGGTCTACCATAGGCCTGAGCGAAACCCCTCAGCAACAAAGGCATCCCCTTGAAGCCAAAAATTGCTCTGATACCAAATGTAGGTTTTAACCCCGTACAGAAATCACCTGCATACGAATTCTAAAACGCAGAAAATAAACAATGCGAGAGCATAACACATAAAACGCATATACACAGAGATTTTCCCTTGGATCCCAAAACCGGGACTACCAGCTTGATTTTTCATTATGTTCCTTTTAATGTTATAATACATATTTATACATGCCGAAGCATCCAAAGCATCCAATACCATGGACCAAAACCCATCGCGTCCAATACCATGGACCGAAAACCATTGCGTCCAATACCATGGACCGAAAACCATTGCGTCCAAAAACATGTCTGAAAATCATGCACAAAACCATTGGTGGGTCCGCCCAACCTAACATAGGATCCAAAACCAAAATTTTCCGGGGCGCTGCCCCAGACCCCATAAAGTGGGGTTACAGGTATGCCTCAAACCCCCTGTGACCTCCCCCCTTCTAACCCCTGGTTAACTACGTGGGCTAGTCGTGGAAAGAATATAACATAACCCAAAAGCTAGTACGCTCGCTCCTTCAATATCCACTACGATTCCCTGCAATCACCCCAGGGGTATTATCTTTTGTTGGTTCTCCATGCACATTTGGATAGGAGACCACTACAGCATCGGCCTCCTCATGCGCTCCCACGTCTGCTTCGGCAAAACGGTCACGTCCGATCCTAAATCTAGAAAGTCCATCTCATATTCTCCAATCTACGCGGTTAACCTCATTTCTTTTCCTGTTCTAGTCTTATGCTTTCCAATCTTCTGAACTGCGCGCGGTTCTCTTATCGCGGTCCCAGCGCATCTGTTAATGAGTTCCTCTAATCCCTTTACTACCTTATTGTTGTGCATTAGCTTCATACACGTTTCCAGGAACATCATGAGCATCGATGAGTCCATTTCTGGCTCCGATCTGTCTTTGCTTCCTGAAGTGGAGACATTAGCGAAGCTCTTCTTAGCTTCCATAAAAGTTTCTAGAGCGCGCTCCAAATCAAACTCCGCTTCCTTCACCGGAGCCTTGCGAACCCAAGGACTTTCTTCGGGATGTTTGCCTTTATCATCCCCCATCGTAATTCCACTTCGGAGCAAAATATTCACATTAGGTTCTTCCTCGCGCAGCTCAGACCTCATTATTTGCAGGTTCTGAGTCGGGGGAGATTGTAGCGCTCCCTTGTCGCATATCCTAGCTATCAGTGTAGGACAATCTTTTGTCTCATGATCGAATAGGGTACAATACAAACATGATGGATGCATCGGATTCGTACAATCGCAAACATAATGCCCTGGCCCTCCACAATTGTAGCGTATCAGTTGTCCACGACCTCTCCCAGGTCCTCCTCCACCTCGGCCTCGTCCGCGCCCATGGAATCCGATTTGCACCATCCCTGCACCCTGTTCTAGGGGCCACATTTCAGCCTAAACCCTGTAGGTGGGTGTTCTATCCATCATTAAATCATAACTCCTACATGTGTGCTCATCATGTCCCACCGATCTACACAAATTACATAACAACTATTGCAAGTTTTGTGTGTACTTCTGCAACAAATGGCAGTTTTCTGTAGCATGCTTTCCTCCTATTTGACAAATCGCGCACCACAGAGCAGGTGCCATGCTTGGTCCTACTTGCGCTTCCAATCTTAATGGCATCGGTCCTCCTCCTGTGAGGTAATTCGCAAATACCGGGTAGTGGTCCTTATCATGACCCTGACTTTTTCATTTCACACACCACACCTCTTTGCGTGCTTCTGGTCGGATTGTTCTGTCCTGTTTCAGACTCTGCATCTCAAGGCATAAGTTTTTCAACTGCATGTGGACCTGCTGAACTCCCAAGTTAGGCTCTTGTATTGGGGTCTCATGCAGCCTCATCGCGATCTCTAAAGCTTCTGCCTGCGTTGTTAACCTTTGCTATGACAGCGCATTCCTCAAATGCAGCGATAGGGATGCTACAAACCATTCACGGTGCTCTCCATCCGTCAGAGTCATGTTAGCTTCGCGAATCGTGCACTTCAGCCTCTGATCCAGCTCCCAAGGAGTCTCACCTATTAGCATCGTGATCTCTTTGAACCAATGATTGACTATGCTTCTGACTTCGGCCCGCTAAACTCCCTAGTTAGCGCAGCTTGGATAACCGCGACTCCCGCATTTGGATTATCACTTGAGTTCTTGATGTACCAGGTCAGCATGCGATCCTGCAGAGTGCTAACCAATGTCACTTTGTTGATAGCATCATCTATAACTCCCTACGCTTCCCATACGTCTTTTACAACGAACCAAAACTGTTGTGGATCTTCATTTCCCACTCCCTTGAACACAAGCAACTTTATCAAGCTCGCCATATTAAAATGCGGTGGTGGCGGAGGTGGTACAGGTGAAGACGGAGGTGATGATGGTGAAACTGGCGGTGGTGTGGGGGGAGGTGGTATGCGTAAAATCCTTTGTCTTATCAAATGGATCGCACTTCGCGGAGAGACCTTCGCAAGCTCTTCCTCCTCCCCTCGTGGAGGTGAAATCAAGGGGCTAGTCTCTAGTCCCGCACTTCCTTCGTTTCTGTAAATTCTCCCACTTCGCATAGCCCTGAACATCATTGTAACTGCATAATCCGTTTTTCACACAATAGAATTTTAATCCAAGTGTTCAGAAACTTTATGTACTTACCTCGTAGTCCTTTGAGAAAGTGTCGCTCTACCTCGCTATAGCTGACTGAAGTATCTACTGCGAACTCAATAATGAATCCTCCTATAATCCGATCGAGCCAGTGATCAACAATGTTCACAATCTTATCCTCCGATGCTTCCAATCTGTGCACCAATTCTGGGGTCCACACAATAGGTCCATCGAGCTTCCGCCTTCCTTGGTTACCTGCTAGCTTCGCAATCCACTCGTACAGCTCAGTGGGGAAAGGCGCGAAGAATATTTCATGGATCTCTATGTATAGGTAGTAGTCTAACCACTTTTCCTTCAACAGTTGCGGATTCTTGTTCTCCTGTGCCGCGAATTCATGAATTTTTCTATCCAACCACCCTTAAATTTCCTTCTTAGTTGGATTCTAGTGATGTGACATTAGACATATCTATGCAGATTCCGGCCCCGGCAACAGAACCATTTGTTGGCTTGATGGAGCCTGACCCAGGTTCGGAGTTAATTAGCCGAAGAAATCCATGTACTACTGGCCTTTTCGGCAACAGCCTGCGGAGCGTGGACTGAGGTCTCACCCGAAGCAGTAGGGGGGATGCTGGAACAAAGTTTCCGCCCCCTTGAGATGTCTGAGGTGTCATTTTAGTCCAACTATGAATTAGCTTCGCACAGGTCACTTCACGCACTCTTCTGACCTGCGATACCTTCGTGATCTGTTGCAATCACCCAGCGTAGCCCTAACCAGGGGCTAAGATGCTTTCACGCTGCTAAGGCAACGATCTGCGCATTCTCCCTAAGTTCCACCGCAGATCTTACTTACCTTCTTACAATTGTTAGCTAACTTCGCGTAAACAGATATTTATCTTATAGTTGCTTATTCAACATGTTCATATAAGTTTGTGCAACAAATAAACAATAAACTTGCAATTCATACCCAATATACTTTAATGCATAGAACAGGAAAAAGATACACAGAATGATAAGAAACTTCTCTTTATTAATTCTCCAATGGTTACAGACTCAAATCACCCTACGCACTCAGCTACAGACTACTAGGCCTCTGCGCACTCGCTGCAGAGCCTTCTCCTACCCTACGACCCAAAGACTCGACCTTACACTTAGACTCAATGATTCTATTCCATCAAGATCAGATGTCTCCTTACAACTTAGAAACTCACTCTATTTATACAATCCCATGGTCGGAAAAACATGGGTAGAACTCTCAAGCCGACATTACATTACAAAAGTAAGGGAAAACAACCCTATGATTTAATTACAACTTCGCGCTCCACTCCCACAAATCACGAAGTCTTTATATCAGACTTAGTCAAAACTTGGGCTTTAAGCCCCAAAACTTTCCTTGGGGGATCTCGCGCCCAACAGCACTCTCTAATTATTGAAAAAAATAAAATTGAACTGAGGTATCTTGAAGTTAGAGCACTATGACAGCCTTATCTAGAGGAATATACGTGAGATAGGAGTGTGCTCAGGTTTTGCATATGTTTCCACCTCCAAGTAGGCTGACTTCAATTGCAATGAGATCATGCATGCCTCCAAACTATGCATTGAATTTGAATCTCTCCAAGGTCAACAAATTAAACAGCCAAATCACTAACTTCAATAACACAATTACGCCAAGAATAATTGCACCTAAAAGGAGGATTGTCTGTTAAGGTTCGTTGAAAATGAGTATTTCCCGAATTTGGATAGTCCAAAGGAGGGAGATTGAACAAGGTATTAAAATGACTATCAAAAAGATGGATCATGCATGGAAACGTAGCATCACGCCTAGGCCTCCTCCATCTCTGCACAAGTTACAGGAAGCAAAGACAAAGTTATAATTAATGTTTGTGGTCGAAAGGTCACATTTGTAGGCTATGATAATGACTTACGCTTTCCATTTCACTGAAAATGCACATTCTTTTTTTTTCCTAAGAAGTATTGGCAACAACACTAAATTCTTTTATCGTGACTGTTCAAAAGATTATCCTCTTTGGCTTTGGAAGCTAATTGTAAACCTTACACCAATATGACTGACATTACAAGGGATGTTATAAACTATAGGGTTGTTATTCTCTTATTACAATGATGGTGGACAGGTGATAGAGTTGACATGACAGGAATTACAGAAGTTATAGGGTTGTAGTGACAGAACAATCAAGTATAATTTATGCATAACACAGAGATGTCCTTGCCAGCTATAGGATGAATGAATGTGACCTGTTGTGTGGTGAATTAATTATATTTTTTGTATTGATGAAGAGGTTTCATCAATGTGTTATGCCAATGTTGGTAGCACTACATAATTATTGACAACTTTATATTCATAGTGCTATATTATTCAACCTACAATATATATATATATATATATATATATATATATATATATATATATATATATATATATATATATCTAGGTGGATGTTGGTGGCCACCCACTTGGACCCCCACAACTGTCTCTTTCAGTTTTTCAGTTTCCTTAATTGTAGCACAATTTATTATTTTTAGTAGTTTTTAAAGTCTTGAACTTCCGGAGCAATTTTGAGGCCCTAAACAACGTTTTTTTTAGAAAACTAAGAGAAACATGGGTCCATGGGCTGATGTTTCTCTTCCTAAAGTTGTAGTCCTCGGATATATATTTCTAACGAGCTATAGTTCGCGTCAAACGGAGATCGTATGCCAAAGTTACAACCCCGGGAAGTTGATGTACCAATTTACCCAAAACGGGGCCGATAGTTTGGCGCTTCATCTCCTAGGGTTAGGTTTTTGGATGTTTAGGGTTTTCCATTGTTTCTCAACAATAAATAGGCCTGCAAGCCTCATTGTAAGACAGTTCATAGGCATATAGCCACCACATCTCTTCTCAGAGATAAGCTGCCATTGGCCTAGCTAGTTTATTTCGATTTCTGTTTGTAAGAATATTTCAGTATTTTACATTAATGAAATGAAGTATTATTTCTATTGCATCTCTGTATTTTTGGTTATATCTATAATTTGTTGTGTTCCTGTTTAAATCTGGATCAGTGGTATCAGAGCGGTCTGCTCTTTCTTTATTTTTCTTTGCACGTCCCCAACGAGGTCGGGATATAAGGAGTTAGGGCTTGAATTGGTCGAACCTTTGCAAGGCAACCTCACAAATCCTGACAGCCTCCCATGACGGATGAAAAGAAAGATGATGGGGCAGGAGATCCTATCAAAAATTTTCTCGATGAAGCCCTCGAGCGACAAAGGAACACGATGACGGAAAACTTTTCCCAGATCCTTCAGCGACTACCCAAGGGCGACGCATCGGCTTCCAACAACGACTCTGGAAACGCCGCGCCCTTTAAGGTACAAGTTAACTTTGAAATCCCCATATTTGAAGGTCAAATAGATGCATAGGCCATAGATAAATGGTTAAATATACTAGAAGGGTATTTTTCTGTTCATGATTTTTCCAGTCGGGAAAAGATTATTTTTGCTCTTCACAAAGAAGCCCCCCACGTGAAGGACATGTGGGAAACCTATTGCGAGCAGAAGGATGTAAGTACAAGCTCGCTATTTTCAGCCGCACCCACTTGAAATTCATTCCGGGATGCCATCAAGGAGCAGTACTACCCTGTCAAAAGCTATGAGGACAAATACATAAAGTGGACCACGCTGTGGCAGGGAAGGGACCAAGCCGGAGTTCACAAACATTTTTCATACCCTTCGCACATATTTGGGTATCAAGGACTCTGAGCTACATTTGGTACTCAAATACCGTGGCTGCCTACACAGATACATCTAGGACAAGATGGAGTTCTTGAACATCTTTCTCGGCACGGCATACTGATACGCTGTCAAAATCGAGAAGAAGTTTAAATAAAAGAAGCAAGACTTTGGATCTGCGAATCCGAAGAACAAACGAAAAAGCCAAGGCGGGGTGACCCAAGACAACCCGTCGAAGCAGCAAGAAAAGAACAACACCACGAAGTCAAAGAAGGACATAAGAAAGTGGTGCGAGATCCATAAGAGCCCCACCCACAACACAAGTGAGTGTCGGACCAAGTAGTCACTGGTGGCCGAGTTGAAGGCTTCATAATCAAATGCATGTTCTGACCCTAAGTCAGAACCCGACAAGGGGAATGGCAAAGGGAAGCAGATCATTGATGCGGAGCCCAGCGCCATTGTTGCCACCGCCAAGATCTAGAAGAATGAGCCCGAAGATCCAGAGGAGGGGGAGCGACTTTTCCACTCACAAATGTGGGTGAAGGGTTCGTCGTTGCAATTCATTGTTCATAATGGGAGCCAAAAGAACCTCATTTTAGCAGAGGTCATGAAGCGGTTGGGCATATCGACTACACCACACCTGTAGTCGTACGGTATCGGGTGGCTTCACCAAGGACGAGATCTCTGAGTCTGCCAGCAGTTACACCTTCCCTAAAACATCAAGCCCTTCACAGATGAGGTATTGTGTGATGTTGCACCTCTTGATGTTTGTTATGAACTATTAGGCCAACCATAATTATGGAGGAAACATTTCATGTATGATTTAAGGACTCGCGCTGTTATTATTTCTTTGGGTAATTCATTATACAGGATACTGAAGGTAGCCCCACCTACCGCGACCTCTTTAATCACTACTAAGAAATGCAGCAAGCTCATCTCCCAGACTAAGAAATTCAGTTTCTATCTGGTTCTTTCCCAAAGTAAGGGGAAGATCGTCGCCACATCCATGACCCTCGCAAAGGGTTGCTCCATGCAGCAGCAGTAGCAGAGGGGTACAGTCATCTTCTCCTCACCCACAGGGGTACCGTTGCACTGTTAGGTCAAGCATTTGGCTAATCTGACTTCCAGAGCACCTCTACCTATTGAAGTTTCTAAGTTTACTTAGTTAGAAACCCTCCATGCACTTTATCTAATTTATTCCTACCTACTTGTTATTTTCCTTAACAAGTTATTTACAATGTAAATACTGAAAATAAACACTAGTACATGCTCAAAATATTACAGATCAGCAACTAGAAGAAACAAGAACAAACACACCATATGACACCATTATTTTTGGACTAATGTCCCCGCAAAAACCCAATGTGGGAAAACTGGTGCAACTATCTCAGGATTTTCTTATTAAGCAATATCAGAGTACAATTTGGGTGCCGAAACTGGCCTACCCAATAGAGAATTTCCTTGGCAGTAATACCTCTCTGTTTCTGACAAATCTACTGGTTGAAACCCCGGATAATCCTTCCGGCAGCTACTTAGCACCAATCTACCCCAGAAACCCTAGCGTTTGCCCAATCTGGACTGCGTCAGCCTCTTCTAGCCTAGCGTTGGCCCTGAATCAGCCCCAGGAGGCCTTGCATCAGCTCTCTGACACTTTGTGTCAGCTACGTTGGCCTATCTGGTGCTCTATGCAGCACGTAGCTACCTCCGCGTGGCCCTGTGTGAGCACTGACTGCTCCTACGTCTTTCTTTCTGGCTGCTCTGCTGCTATCCCGACACTATCTCTACCTCTCTGTCTCTCTGTAGCCAGTTCCCCTCAGCTACTCTCCGATCATTGATTCTCTCTCTTAGCAAACCCCACTCTAGAGAATAGAATGACTAATCACTCTGGTGTGTTCTCCAAGTGACCCTCAAGCCTCCTCTTATACTTTTCCTGTTGACATCTCAACGGCCGAGATTAAGTCCCTAATCAATGGCTAATATTAGTTCTGGCTTGATCCATGTCTTTTGGATCATTCTAACACAGATTCATATTAATACACATTAATATTTTATTTTCCCTAAGTTTAGACTTAGGGACTCCATTAAAAATATTAATTATTTTAATATCTCCCGATCTGTTTAGAATATGCCCAAACCCTTTCTGGGTATTGGAGATCTCATGTGCCCCAACCTCTCCACCAAATTTCATGGCTAGAGCACATCTAATGCTACCCCAAATCAACACTCCCTCTTAGCGAAGACTGTGCTCTAGTAATACTCCTCACTGAGTACTACTCTGATCATTCAGCATCAGTATTTGTGTTGATGCTAGGCCTTCCTGCCCAACATCCTCTGCGCTTCTGCCCATGGTTCTGCCACTACCACTGCTACATCTGTACGACATCTCCCTCTGCATCAATGTTGTCGCTGGTCCTTTCTCCCAACACTGCATCCGCATTACACCTCCTCTTATCATGTTGCATCGTGACACCCATTGTTACACTGCAACTCAGTTACTGAGAAGTAACTAATCTCCAAACTGACCTCTCCGTTGGGCTAGAGACACCCACTAATGTTGAAGCTCCCTCTGCCACTGACAAGTGCTCCCTCTCTGACCTCTGCGTTGATGCAACAACTCTCCCGCATCTTGCACCATTGCACACCTCTCTATGATGTCCTGCACTAGTGAAACTGTTAAGTTATGGTATGTTTTATGCTTAGAGTAGTGTACATCTTTTTATTATTATTATCCACAGATTAGCAATCACATGTATAGTACGTAAAGTGCAGATAGAACATTAAACGATCGATAGAAAACAAGCCAAGACAAGAGACACAAGATGTGGTGGCTAGCCAGGGACAAACCCCAATAAGGGGAAACCCTTTGATCAAATCTTCTTTTATCTTCAATAATTTAGCAAAGAGAAATAGTGCATAAATCTGATTTACATTAGCAGCAACAAACCCTAGATCAGCGCTAAACTAGGGCAGACAATATCTTGCAAACAGAACATCGAATCATCTTGATTCCTTCACCAAAAAATGCGGCCTTCTGAGGAGAGTCAGTTCCACCTACAGAGCAGTTCTGAGAGAGAGTCTGATCGTCAACACTGGTCAAACTTCCGATCTGCGGTTGCAGCCTGTTGAACACTACGTGTCAACTACCCATAGCAGTAAACCCCCTTTTTCGCAAAAAGGGGCAGCACTGGATCGACATGTCCGTGCCATTCGATTGTCATCATCAGTCCGATCATATTGTTTTGTAAACCCAGTCTGCATGTGTAAATTGTAAATAATCTTAGCAGATCTGAGTCATGTATGTAAATTGCCTAGGTGGACCTAATTTTCTAGTGATAATCTACGTTCCGGAAGGTTTTTTGTCTCACCAATCCATGATCGGCAGAGTTTTCCTTCAGCCTAACCCCAAAGTCGGAATGAATTTTGTCATTAGAATCTTAAGGGAATCCTAGTGCGTTGATCTGCTAGATTATATTTGGTTGCAGAACTGGGTGGTCTATGAGGGTCTATGTCAAATGGGTTTTCCCCCTTGAAATTGTAAAAATCATGATGTAAAATGTCTTGAGGGTTAGGAAATGTTTTAATCCCCTCATAAGTCCTAAGTCCTAGGTCCTAGGTGATTTTTCCAAAGGTTAAGTTTGAGGATCCAATTAAAATAAATAAATAAAAGATAAAGATAAAAATAAAAATAAAATAATATATATATATATATATATATATATATATAATTAAAAATAAAATAAAATTTTAAAAAAATAATAAAATAATAATAAGTCAAATTTTTGAGTAAATAAATGCAGAATTTCAATTTTTTAATATATTAAAAATTCGACGGATGAGATTAAAAGATATCTTGATCCTCATCAACGATCGAGA
Source organism: Pinus tabuliformis (assembly GCA_031772625.1). NCBI lineage: Eukaryota > Viridiplantae > Streptophyta > Pinopsida > Pinales > Pinaceae > Pinus > Pinus tabuliformis. The sequence continues at coordinate 524,588,760 of CM062818.1, forward strand.
TCATTTTGACATGGATCACTCGAACTAGCCGTTGGGAATTTTTCCTTTAAATAGGGTGCTAGGGGTCATTTGAAATCATTCGATCTGTGAGTCTTGTGCTGAAGAAAGCTCTCTTGTAAACTTTTTCTGGTGCAAATAAAGAAAGACTTTGGGGTTGAAATCTTGTTGGTGTTACTCTCCTGAAGTGTTGTGCGCTATTTTATTTTCTGCATAATTTTATTGTCATCCATTAGTAATAGCTTAAAGTAGAGTATTGTTGAGCACAGGTATCTTGTTCACTTAATAGGGTTTGAATGGTATTAGAATTTCTGAAAAAATGGCAGGTATCTCCATAGCATCTGGGATCTAGTACTGTTTTTCTCTCTTTATTGATGGTTGAAGTGAGCTGTGCAGGAAACCCTTATTAAGAAAATCAGTGGGCGTTTGGGGAAGTTCTCGGCTGAACCAGCCAAGTCCCGCAAAGCACTCTCTTGTAGAGCCCTTCCAGTTTTGATTCTGGGTTTATCATTTAGAGTTTATTTTTTGAGTTGCATGAGAGTTTTTTCTAAAGCATATCATAGTAAATCTGATATTCTGAAAATATTATGGAGGGTTACTGACAAATCTGGTTGTTGTAGAGTCACAAAGCTGTAAATTTTGTAGCTAATTTTTTAGGGTTTTATCTTTTGCAATATATTCTGGGTGTTTTTCCTTTCTATTTACAGGTTGCAGGGTTTTTCTAAAGATTTCCAAGGGTTTGATCAGCTTTCTGCTATTTCTCAGTGTTTCTTTGTGTTACAGATGCATTCTTAATTTTTTTGAAGCAGATCTGCGCAGTCACATTACTCAGCGCTGCCCATCAACTGGAGCTCCACGCTACCTGTACGCATCCCTCCCATTGTGTATCTCCTGGCTCCGTCCCTCATCAAGTTCCAATGCTGCAAATCCATTTTTCAAAACCCGCATCCATTGCTGCCTTATGCTGCCATAAACCACGCAACTGTCATAAGAAACTGCAAATTGCAAGCATTCAAACTCCCATTGCCTGCGCTTTCTGCTCCCTTCCGTTGCCTGTGTTTATTGGCTCTCTCTCCGTCATACGTAGCCATCACCATCGTGCTGTCCTGCTCTCCCTCGTCCGTACTGTGTACCGTCATCTGTAAACAAAATTCAAAACGTTGCCGCAGCTCCTTTCAGCTCCACACTGTCTCAGCTGTGCCTATTCCCTATCGTCCAGCTGCCAACGTTGTTCTTGCTGTTGTCAAGCACTCAAACCCCCAACAGTTTCCTCATTCCCTTGCATCGACTTGTTGTACCTGTGATTTCCTCACTGATCTTTCACGCTACATTCAACGCTTCCACCCATTGCTCGTCGGCCTCTCCGAAACCCTCACGCTGACCTGTGGGTACAAATTCGTAGCATTCTTCACCCTATCCGCCGTCAAACGCTTCAACCTATACACGCCAAACAAAATTTTCGATTTCAGTTTGCTGCGTTTTTTGAAAGTCAATTTTTTGATAATTCATTTCAGTTCACTTGCGTTTTAATGAAACTAGATTTTAAATAGTTTAGACGTATTATAATTTCCATTTTATTTCTTTTTTTTGGGCTTGGTTTTATATCTATAGATTTTTAGGTTTAAAGCTCCGCATAAAAAAAAAAGGAATCGATTTGTTATAGCTAGACTCTTTCTCATATATTATCTACTTTTAATTTTGTTTGACTTAGGTTGTATTGAATTTTGTTTTTTTTTCAAAAAAAAAAAATCATAAAAAAGTTATTTTTTTGTAGATTCTAGATTAGAGTTTAGTTTTAGATTTTGATTAAATTTAGTTTAGATTTAATTTTGTTTAAAAAAAAAAATAATAATAATAAAAAGGTTTCCTTCTAATTTAGTTTAGATTTTAGATTTAAAGTTTCATTCACTTAGTCTTTAGTCTTGTTTTATTTGAAAATATAAAAATATTTTGGAAATTTTTTGCCAGTTTCAGTCTTGGCTCAGGGATTTGTTATGTTTGCGATATATCTTTTCTACTGAGGCTAAAATTTTGATGTGGGAATAATATTTATCATTTCTTTATATGGTTAAAAATGCTTAAATGTTCATTTGAAGATTAACTACAAGAATGTGATCTCTGGTTAGCATTTTACGTGGTTGTTTAAAGCATTTAATCTTTTGAAATTTTAATTGCTGGAGTATTGTTAAGCCATTGAGCACTTATTGATTATCTCACATTTGGTAAAAATTAATATTTGTTTGAGTTATTTGATGGTAAACGATTGTTAATGAGTTCATATTTCTGCAGCATTTGATAGATAATCGTTTAATCATTTATTTCATAAGGCATTGGTCTATTAACTTAATAAAATCAATTTAGTGCTTGTTTCCCCTCGTGTCTCCCAACCCAACTTGTCCCCAATTGGTCATTCATTATCCCATAGGGTCTACCCCCCTTAGCCACGGGAGACCGGCTTAAACGAAGAGATCGGGGATCAGGGTGATAGCCCCCGGTCTGAGCGTTGTCGTGACAATCTGTGCGACAACATTTTTTGGCGCCGTTACCGGGGATAGAGTTTTTTCTGTCCTTGGTCCTTTCATTTCGAGTTTTTTCGTGTTTCACTTCCTGTCCAGGTGGCAACTCCACTTCATATATTATCTACAAGAGTGTATACTAGAAGACATCCAAGCAATCTGTGCAATCCTACTCCTGATCCTAAAAGGGCCCTCAGGGTACGATTACACAAACTCTCTTCTCGTACACTTCTTGTTAACCTCAGACAAGAAGCCCTCTCTGATATCCATTTGCTTTTTACTAGTCTAGTTGGGCACGACATCATGGATATGTATGCCCCTTGCAATTTTTCTAACATTCCAGGGTATCCCAATGCTCTTCCATCACTTGGGATAGATAAGTTGCCTAGCTTTCAAGGAAATAATGCGATTAGTGCAAATTCGCATCTAAGAGATTTTAGTATATGGATGGCCAAGTACGCAAGGTCTCCTGATTTCAATCATGAGGATGTCAGAATGACTCTTTTTATTGTAACTTTGGGGGGCGATGCTCATGAATGGTTTACTGAAAAGCCTCAGAATTCATTTGATTCCTTACAGTCAATCATTGATGCCTTTAAAGAAAAGTATGGAGATAAGAGAGAGGGAAGACACCTTGTAAAAGCTATCAGCATAATAAAAAAGAGAGAGAATGAAACTATTGAATAATTTAATAAAATGTTTAATGGTATTGTTAGAGAATTACCTCAAGACTATAAACCTACCGAAAAATCTCTTCGAGATTTTTACATTGATGCCTTTAGTCCTGAGCCATCTTATGAATTAAGGCGTGCTAGACTTAATGATTATAGAGATTTCCAGACCTTAGCTATAGAGCTTGAAAAGGACAAGGCAGCATCTGGGAAGTCTGAGATCCCAGGTTTCGATAGGGCTGCTACGAAACTAAAAGAACCTAAAGGAAAAGCAGTTCAAGAGCCTGAAAGCGAACTTGTTCTCAAATTGCTCCAAAAGATTGAAACCATGGAAATTAATCATAATAAGGAGATAGCCACTTTGCAGAATAGGTTGGTCCAAATGGAAAGAGCACAAATGCAAAATTTCCAGCCTCGAAATAATAATAACAGAAATAAAAATTGGCAAAAGAAGGGTCAATCTAATGAGCAGAGACCTCTTAATCCGTTTACTAATTTTGTTGATAATGCTCCTCCTTACTGTTGGGTTTGTGATGCTCTTCATGAAGAAGCCACTAGCCCCATCGTTAGAAGAATTAGGGATAACAGAATGTTTGGGCAGGTGATCAAATAAATGTAGTAGGTAGCAAGTTTCCTTTGTCTATGGATGATTGGATAAAGGTCAAGGAAAATAGTTGTGATGTTATGAATCCTTCATCAGCTTTTAGTATAAATAACCTTGAGAATGAAGATGACATTTTGGCTAGGTTATATGGTGAAAAACCCTCTCCTGAGCAAATCATGGAAATTGCTAGAGATAAAGGTTTGACCTATCAGAGAAGGGATAAATATCAGAGCGGGAATCAAATTCCCCCTCGAACTTTTAACCCTGGTTTAAACTCTGGATTAGATGTCGATTTGGGAAGTTGGTTTAACAATGCGAAAATCTGGGTTCCTGTCTCCGAGATTGCTAAAATCCCTTCCCAAAGAGACAAATTGATAAAAGCTATTCAGGGTCCTCAAGTAAATATTTCTCAACAGAAGAATCGGGAAGTTGACTATCATGATGCTCCCATATATTTGCAAAGCTTGGATGCGGATAACAAAGATCACCAGCCTTTCTTTATCACCTTGTTAGTTAATGGATATAAATTGAATAATTGCATGTTGGATTCTGGTGCATCAGCTTGTGTAATGACTAAAAGGGTCATGGAACAGCTTAACTTAAGGGTTTCTAGACCCTACTAGTTTACCCAGACATCATGATTGTTATGGATATTGTTGTTGTTGATGTGCTTGATGCCTGGGGTATGCTTTTATCCAGAAAGTGGGCCTCTGATCTAGGAGGAAGTATTCAAATGAATTGGTCATATGCTATGATTCCTTCTCCTAGGGGTGATGGTTTTGTAAGACTAAATAGAGAGCCCGAAAGAAAATTCCATGTCGAAGATCCTAAGAGACCTCACAACGAGATAATCAAAGAGCAATCTGACATTGGGAATTATGCCATCATGTCTAATTTCATAATTCCTCCCGATGATAAGATTAAGGATCTCAATGACAGAGTTTGGTACATGTACTTCGATGGTGCATCGTCTAGGCATGGTAAAGGTGTTGGAATAGTGCTTAAATCTCCCCTTGATCACATTTTCAAGTTTGCTTATCGATTAGAATTTGAAGAAACCAACAATGTCGTTGAATATGAGGCTGTATTGTTGGGTCTTGAATTAGCAAAATCTTTGAAAATTAAATTGCTTAGCATTAAGGGGTATTCTGATTTAATTATCATGCAGCTTAAAAATAAATTCACATGTAAAAATCAAAGATTAAGGAATTATCGAAATGTTGTGTGGGATATTATGGAGCACTTTGATGTCCTTGACCTCAAAGCTATCCCAAGAGAGAAAAATAGTTTGGCAGATGAACTTGTCGTAGCTACTACTACTTTCCAGTTATCTGATGAGCTAATTAAGGATAAGATCAAAATGGAAGTAATATTTAGACCATCTGTTTCAAATAACTCAGAGCATTGGCAAGTCTTTAATGATGAAAAGCAAGTCATTCGTTTTCTTAATAGTTTGGATGAGTTTGAGGATTTCCGGATAGATTCTGAGGAGGATGGATCTTTAAATTATGAGCATATCATAAATCCTACTCCTAGGAATGTGGTTGCCTTAGAGCAGCATTTTGATCGGCATGATGCCACGAAGTTGAGAGAAGAAAATAAGATGGACCCAGGCGAATATCTTGAGATAAACATTGGTACTTCTGAGAACCCAAAGATTGAAAAATTGGTAAAGGTACTAGTGTGGAGGAAAGAAAAAAGTTAACTAATTTACTTCACGAATATCGAGATGTTTTAGCTTTTTCTTATGATGAATTAAAGGGTTATAGAGAAGATGTCATGGAACATACTATCCCCTTAAAAGATGAAAATGCTAAACCCTCTCACCAGAAGCTTAGGCAAATTAATTCTAAATTAGCCCCTTTGGTTCAGAAAGAGCTTGCGAAAATGCTTGCAGCAGGAATTATCGCTCAAACCAGGCATTCGACATGGTGTTCAAATCTGGTGATTGTTAGGAAAAAGAACAGTATGATAAGGCTTTGTGTCGATTTTCGAAACCTTAATCTAGCATGCAAGAAAGATAATTACCCTTTTCCAAATATGGAGACTTTATTGCAAAGAGTAACTGGTTTTGGAATGATGTCGTCGCTAGATGGTTTTTCTGGGTACAATCAGGTATGGGTTAAAAAGGAAGATTGTCATAAAACCACATTCACCACACCATGGGGTACTTTTGAATACATCAGAATGTCGTTTGGATTAACCAACGTTGGGGCTACATTCCAAAGGCCTATGGATTATGCCCTTAAGGGGTTAATAGGGAAGTTTATTGAGATTTACCAAGATGATTTTACTGTATTTTCTAAAGATGGTATCAGTCATATAAATCATCTTAGGTAGGTTTTCGATAGATGTAGAGAATACGGGATTTCTTTGAATCCAACTAAGTCTGTTTTTGGAGTAACATAAGGGAAATTACTTGGCCATATCATTTCTAAGGATGGAATCAAGATTGATCCTGAAAGAATTGAAGCAATCCAGAAGATTCCTCTTCCTCATAATTTTAAATCCCTTCAGTCTTTCCTTGGAAAGACAAATTTTCTTAGAAGGTTTATTCCAAATTACGCAGAAATAGCTAAGCCTATTCAAAGTCTTCTAAAGAAAGATGCAAAATTTGTTTGGCAAGAAGACAGCAAAAAGGCTTTTCAAGAAATCAAATGCGCTATTGCAAGAGCTCCTGTCTTAGTTAGTCCCGATTATTCCAAAGATTTCATGATTTTTTCTTTCGCTTCCAAAGATACCATTGTTGGTGTCCTGTTACAAAAGAATAAAGATGGTCACGAGCAGCCTATTTCTTTCATGAGTAGAGCACTTCAAAATTCCAAATTGAAGTACAACACCATGGAAAAGCAAGCTTATGCCCTGGTCAAGTCTCTTAAGCACTTCAAAACTTATTTGGGTTATTCTAAAATCATTGCTTTCGTCCCACATTCTGCTGTTAAAGATATATTAACTCAAACCGATTGCTTAGGGACTCGTGCTAGGTGGGTTACTAAAATACAAGAATATGATTTAGAGATCAGACCCACCAAGCTAGTCAAAGGCCAAGGTTTGGCTCAAATGTTGACTGAAGGTAACGAAAAGACTCTTGGTTTATTTTGTCTTAGCAATCTATCTTCCCCTGAGTTGCAAAGATTAGGAGAGCATGAGTGGTACAAGGATATCGTTTATTACTTGATGAATCTTACATGTCCTAACCATTTCGCTGCTCATAAGAGAAGGGCTCTTAGACTAAAAGCCACTAAGTATTGCCTTATGAAGGATGGCCTTGGATGGAGAAATCCTGAGGGCATAGTGCTTAGGTGTGTTGATGACATTGAGTCCAAGAAATTAATCTCTGAATTTCATTCAGGATTTTGTGGTGGTCATTATGCTACTAGAACTACCGCCCACAAAATCCTAAGAGCTGGTTATTATTGGCCTTCAATTTTTTTTGATGTGCATAGGTTTGTTAGAACTTGTCAAGCCTATCAATTATTCACTGGGAAACAGAAGCTTGCTGCCCTGCCCCTACAACCTGTCATTGTAGAGGCACCTTTTCAACATTGGGGTCTGGACTTCATCGGGAAGTTCCATGAAAATTCTAGCAATGGCTATTCATGGATTTTGACTGTACGATTATTTCACTAAATGGGTTGAAGCCATTCCTACTAAGAATGCCACTGAAAAGGTTATTATGGATTTCATTGAAAATATCATTACTAGATTTGGTGTCCTTGCTAAGATCACTATTGACAATGCCAAAGCTTTTAGTTCCTCAGAGTTTTCATCTTTTTGCTTCAAATATGGCAGTGTCTTATCTCATTCGTCAAATTACTATCCTCAAGGTAATGGTCTGGCCGAATCAAGTAACAAGAATCTCATAACCATTATCAAGAAGATAGTAGGAGATAATAAGAGATCATGGGATAGCAAAATCAAGTATGCTTTATGGGCAGATAGGATCACTAAGAAGAAAGCTACTAGTAAATCTCCCTTTGAATTAGTTTATGGCTTGGATGCAACCTTACCTGTGCACCTGAAATTGTCAGCTTATCAGCTCCTTCAGAATTTTTCTACTAATAAAGATGTTGCTCAAAATAGAATAGATCAGATTGTGGAGTTAGATGAAGCTCGTAAGACAACTTTTGATGCTATATGTAAAAATCAATCTAACATTAAGAAAAGCTTTGATAAATTCTCTCGATCTAGAGCTTTGCAGGTGGGAGATATGGTACTTCTTTGGGATCGCAAGAATGAAAAATCAGGAAAACATAAGAAGTTCGACAGTTTGTGGTTGGGACCGTACATCATTCGAGATATAGCTGGACCAAACTCATTCCACTTGAGCAGATTGGATGGCGAACCACTTGATCTACCTGCGAATGGCCAAATGCTCAAGCTTTTCTTCAAAGATGATATTTGATGCCATAGGGCATCCTTTGTATTGTATTTCTAACCCTACTCCATGTTATTTCAGCATTTTATTTCTGTTTTAGGATTAGATTTACTTTTTTAGATAGTTAATAAATGAAGAGCTTATATCTTTCATGTGCTTAATGTTATATGATGATTTTTTGGACGGACACTACTTATATTTTGTTTTGTGTTGCGTGGATGCAGATTCTGGATTCTCACATTCCTACAGTGCAGCAACGTGTCCCCAAGTGGAGCCAGATGTTGAACACTACGTGTCAACTACCCATAGTAGTACACCCCCTTTTTCGCAAAAAGGGGCAACGCTGGATTGACATGTCCGTGCCATTCGATTGTCATCATCAGCCCGATCATATTGTTTTGTAAACCCACTCTGCATGTGTAAATTGTAAATAATCTTAGCAGATCTGAGTCATGTATGTAAATTACCTAGGTGGACCTAATTTTCTAGTGATAATCTACGTTCCGGAAGGTTTTTTGTCTCACTGATCCATGATCGGCAGAGTTTTCCTTCAGCCTAACCCCAAAGCCGGAATGAATTTTGTCATTAGAATCTTAGGGGAATCCTAGTGCGTTGATCTGCTAGATTATATTTGGTTGCAGAACTGGGTGGTCTATGAGGGTCTATGTCAAATGGGTTTTCCCCCTTGAAATTGTAAAAATCACGATGTACAGTGTCTTGAGGGTTAGAAAATGTTTTAATCCCCTCATAAGTCCTAAGTCCTAGGTCCTAGGTGATTTTTCCAAAGGTTAAGTTCGAGGATCCTTTAAAAAAAAAAAAAGATATAAATAATTAAAAAAAAAAAAAGTTAAAAAATTAAAATTAAAAAAATAAAATAAAATAAAAATTAAAAAAATAATAAAATAATAATAAGTCAAATTTTTGAGTAAATAAATTCAAATTTTCAATTTTTTAATATATTAAGAATTCGACAGATGAGATTAAAAGATATCTTGATCCTCATCGACGGTCGAGATCATTTTGACATGGATCACTCGAACTAGCCGTTGGGAATTTTTCCTTTAAATACGGTGCTAGGGGTCATTTGAGATCATTCGATCCGTGAGTCTGTGCTGAAGAAAGCTCTCTTGTAAACTTTTTCTGGTGCAAATAAATAAAGACTTTGGGGTTGAAATCTTGCTGGTGTTACTCTCCTGAAGTGTTGTGAGCTGTTTTATTTTCTGCATAATTTTATTGTCATCCATTAGTAATAGCTTAAAGTAGAGTATTGTTGAACACAGGTATCTTGTTCACTTAATAGGGTTTGAATGGTATTAGAATTTCTGAAAAAATGGCAGGTATCTCCATAGCATCTGGGATCTAGTACTATTTTTCTCTCTTTATAGATAGTTGAAGTGAGTTGTGCAGGAAACCCTTATTGAGAAAATCAATGGGCGTTTGGGGAAGTTCTCGGCTGAACCAGCCAACTCCCGCAAAGCACTCTCTTGTAGAGCCTTGCCAGTTTTGATTCTGGGTTTATCATTTAGAGTTTATTTTTTGAGTTGCATGAGAGTGTTTTCTAAAGCATCTCATAGTAAATCTGATATTCTGAAAATATTATGGAGGGTTATTGATAAATCTTGCTGTTGTAGAGTCACAAAGCTGTAAATTTTGTAGCTAGTTTTTTAGGATTTTATCTTTTGCAATATATTCTGGGTGTTTTTCCTTTCTATTTACAGGTTGCAGGGTTTTTCTGAAGATTTATGAGGGTTTGATCAGCTTCCTGCTATTTCTCAGTGTTTCTTTGTGTTACAGGGGCATTCTTAATTTTTTTGAAGCAGATCTGCGCAGTCACATTACTCAGCGCTGCCCATCAACTGGAGCTCCATGTTGCCTGTACGCGTCCCTCCCATTGTGTATCTCCTGGCTCCATCCCTCATCAAGTTCCAACGCTACAAATCCATTTTTCAAAACCCACAGCCATTGTTGCCTTACACTGCCATAAACCACGCAGCTGTCATAAGAAACTGCAAACTGCAAGCATTCAAAATCCCACTGCCTGTGCTCTCTGCTCCCTTCCGTTGCCTGCGTTTATTGGCTCTCTCTCTGTCATATGTAGCCATCACCATTGTGTTGTCCTGCTCTCCCTCATCCGTACTATGTACCATCATCTACAAACAAAATTCAAAACGTTGACGCGGCTCCTTTCAGCTCCACGCTGTCTTAGCTGTGCCTATCCCTATTGTCCAGTTGTCAACATTGCTCTTGCTGCTGTCAGGCACTCAAACCCGCAGCAGTTTCCTCATTCCCTTGCATCGACTTGTTGTACCTGCGATTTCCTCACTGATCTTTCACGCTACATTCAATGCTTCCACCCTTTGCTCGTCGGCCTCTCCGAAACCCTCACGCTGACCTATGGGTACAAATTCGCAGCATTCTTCACCCTGTCCGCCGTCAAACGCTTCAACCTGCACATGCCAAACAAAATTTTCGATTTCGGTTTGTTGCTTTTTTTGAAAGTCGATTTTTTGATAATTCATTTCAGTTCACTTGCGTTTTAATGAAACTAGATTTTAAATAGTTTTAGACGTATTATAATTTCCATTTTATTTCTTTTTTTTGGGCTAGGTTTTATATCTATAGATTTTTAGGTTTAAAGCTCCGCATAAAAAAAAGGAATCGATTTGCTATAGCTAGACTCTTTCTCATATATTATCTACTTTTAATTTTGTTTGACTTAGGTTGTATTGGATTTTGTTTTTATTTTTCAAAAAAAAAAATCATAAAAAAGAGTTATTTTTTGTAGATTCTAGATTAGAGTTTAGTTTTAGATTTTGATTAAATTTAGTTTAGATTTAATTTCGTTTTAAATAAATAAATAAAAAGGTTTCCTTCTAATTTAGTTTAGATTTTAGTATTATTTAGATTTTAGATTTAAAGTTCCATTCACAAGTCTTTAGTCTTATTTTATTTGAAAATATAAAAATATTTTGGAAATTTTTTGCCAGTTTCAGTCTTGGCTTAGGGATTTTTTATGTTTGCGATATATCTTTTCTGCTAAGGCTAAAATTTTGATGTGGAAATAATATTTATCATTTCTTTATATGGTTAAACATGCTTAAATGTTCATTTGAAGATTAACTACATGAATGTGATCTCTGGTTAGCATTTTACATGGTTGTTTAAAGCATTTAATCTTTCGAAATTTTAATTGCTGGAGTATTGTTAAGCCATTGAGCGTTTATTGATTATCTCACATTTGGTAAAAGTTAATCTTTGTTTGAGTTATTTGATGGTAAACGATTGTTAATGAGTTCATATTTCTGCAGCATTTGATAAATAATCATTTAATCATTTATTTCATAAGGCACTGGTCTATTAACTTAATAAAATCAATTTAGTGCTTGTTTCCCCTCGTGTCTCCCAACCCAACTGGTCCCCAGTTGGTCATTCATTATCCCATAGGGTCTACCCCCCTTAGCCGCGGGAGACAGGCTTAAATGGAGAGATCGGGTATCAGGGTGACAGCCCTCGGTCTGAGCATTGTCGTGACAATCTGTGCGACAACATAGCCCTAAATTTTGTGTCCTTCCTTCCACACATGTGAGAGAAGAGTCCCTTTCTGTGCAGTAGGAGAAGAGCCTCTTTTCTGCGCAGGAGAGAGAGAGAGAGAGATGTGATGAGATGTGTGTGTCCAAATGAGGAAAAGACCTCTTGTATTTATATACAAATGTCAATGATGAATAGATGCGTCTATTGGGCTTCTGAGCCTACATGAGTTGTTGGTCGGCTTGATAATTATTCCATAATCAAAATAAATTCATATCTCTATAAATACTTATCGAAATCGGATGATCTTTAGATCAATCCTACACCTCTCGACAAGAGGAATCTGGGAAAAATATTATCAACCATGAATAAGGTGACCCACATGTAGTTTGGCCCTAGTTGCCAATTTCAACACTCCCTCTCAACTAGGGAGAACTTCATCAGCAATTCGTTTGTCTATCGCTACTGTTCATCCATCAAATGCACTGCCATGTATAGCTTGACCCCTGCTTTGTTCTGCCTTGTGTTGATCTGCTCTGCTCTACTTTGTTCTGCTCTGCTCGAATTATGAAGAAGAAGAAGTGATCGAGGATGTATCATACCATCCTCCACTGACTCAAAGTCAATCTCAGAGTGTGTACCATTGGTCCTAGACCAGTATCATTGATCCCAGATCAATGAAAGTCATCCTAGCATAGGGAGTATGGTAGATACAGCGATGTATCCATCGGTACTACTATGGTCCCTATCCTCATTTCCCTGCTCATTGATCAGATGAGAGGTACTTCCCATGAGTACCAGACTGCATGGGTAGGATGCCTCGACAGGAGAACTAATCATCCTTCCCACAGGAGAGGGAATCATCCTGTCTAGTGGATGCCACGAAGAACTAATCATCCTGGCCCACAAGAGAGCGAAACATCATGTTCCACAATCTTCATGGTGAACACATCATCCAAACCTCACAGGAGAACTGATCATCCTACTACATAGTCGCCACGGGGTTTCATAGGGAAAGTTTTGATTCCTTTACCCTATACACATACACCACCAAGGGATGGTGAGTCACCCTGTGGCCATATGTCGCTCCAAGAAGTACCCCGCGCCCCCCAGAGCTCCAAGAGATCCATACATCATACAGGACCCTCATCAGAGTGTTTCTAAATGACACCAAGTCGTTCTTGGAAAGTCAAAAATTTGACCTTTCCTATGGGCTTTGTCAGAATGTCGGTGACCTATTCATCTGTATCAATATGTTGGAGCCTTATAGCTCCCCACTGCACCATATCTCGAATATAGTGGTACCTAATATTGATATGCTTGGAGCAATCATGAAATACGGGATTCTCTGATAAACGAATCCCCCTCTGGTTATCACACAGGATCATAGTGGTATCCAATGTAAATCCAAACAGCTCACTGAAGAGCTTTCGTAACCAGACTGCCTCATAGGTGGCCATGCTAGCAGCAATATACTCTGCCTCGGTGGTACTCAAAGCCACCAACTTTTGCTTCAACCTTATCTAGGATATCAAAGCAGATCCCAAGGAGAAATAGCACCCGAAAGTGCTTTTACGATACACCACACTGCCTGCCCAGTCAGCATCAGTGTATCCAAGTAGTCTCACATCTCCGACAATGTATCTTAACCCATAAGTAATTGTGCCACGAAGATATCTCAACAGATTCTTGGCACCAATCCAATGTATGTGGTGAGGTTCAACCATATGTTGACTCAACGTGTTCACTGTGAAGCATGTTTCTGGATGGGAGTTCACTAAGAACATTGATGCTCCGACTAGTTGACGATACTCGGTGGCATTTCGTAAAACAGGTCCAGCAGCGCTACCACTTAACTTCTTAAAGTCAAGCTCCATCGGGTTAGTTACAGGCTTGCAGTCCACCATACCGAATCTTTCCAATATCTTCACCACATATTTTCCTTGAGATAGGAAAATTTCCCTCGGCTTCTGCCAGACTTCAAGTCCTAAGAAATAGTGCATCAGTCCTAGGTCCTTCATTTCAAATTCAGAAGCCAACTCCCTCTTACATTTATGAATGAGAGGGTCTACACCTGTTAGAAAGAGGTCATCCACATACAGCACCAGTATGAGAGGTTTTTCATCTTCAACCTTAAAGTAAAGGTTAGGATCGGCTTCACTCCTAGTGAATCCTAACTTCATCAAGTAGCTGTCGATCCTCTGATACCATGCTCGGGCTGCTTGCTTCAGCCCATAGAGAGCCTTCTTCAACTTGCATACATGACATTTTCGATCATAAATATCAAATCCTTCAAGTTGCTCCACATAGACCTCTTCTTTGATCGAACCATGCAAGAACGTGGTTTTGACGTCCATCTGATGTAAGTTCCATCCTTGTGAAGCTGTAAGGGCTATGATCAAGTGGATGGTGGTATATCTGGCAACAAGTGCAAATATCTCATCATCGTCTATACCTTCCTTCTGGGAGAATCCACGAGGGACAAAACGAGCCTTATGCTTTTCCGTACTTCCATTTGCTGCATGCTTTATCTTGTAAAGCCATTTAGAAGTGACAATTGTCTTGTCCTGGGGTCTGGAAACTATTTCCCAGACATCATTCTTCACAAGAGACTCATATTCTTCGGTCATAGCATCCTTCCATACTTGATTCTTGACGGCATCTAAGAATGATGAAGGCTCATTTTGTATGATCATGCTCATGATGGTCAGGTATCCCTGATACCTGTTAGGTTTCTTACTTTCACGGAAGGTTCCTCGGGGTGCATTATGTCCTTCAGCATCATCGAGTAGCCCACTAAGCCAAGAGGGCCTCTTCCTAGAAGAGGAAGGCACAAGTGGATCAATAGGGTCCATGGGTTCATCCACATCGTGCATTGTTACATCATATTTTTCTTTTGGTTCCCTGGTGTCAGCTCCTTGAGAGCTCCTTAAAGTAGGAAGATTGTTCACCTTGTTGAAAGCCATATCTTCATCAAATGTGACATCATGACTAATCACAACTTCCCTTTGACCGGCTACATAGATTCTATAGCCCTTAGTATTTTCACCATATCCCATGAAGATTCCTTTCTTTCCAGATGCACCCAATTTATTCCTTTTCTCTTTCGGCACATGAAAATACACAGGGCTTCCAAAAATTCTAAAATGAGATACGTCAGGTTTCTTAGCAGTGAACATTTCTTCAGGAGTCTTGGAACCCAATGCTTGATGAGGGCATCGGTTTTGTACATATACGACAGTGTTTGCAGCTTTGGCCCATAGAAACTTCGGAAGTCTTTGATCATGGAGCATGGCACGGACAACTTCCACAATCGTACAATTCTTCCTTTCCGCCACACCATTCTATTCAGGAGTATATGGTGTAGTCGTCTCCCTCTTAATGCCAGCCTCTTTACAAAAGTCATGAAACTTGTTAGATTCATATTCAGTCCCATTATCAGTCCTTAAGATCATGATCTTCTTTTCGGTTTGATTCTTGATCAAGGCTTTGAAGTGTCGAAACCAAGAGAACACTTCATCCTTATTTTTCAAGAAGTATATCCAAGTCTTTCGAGAATAATCATCTATAAAAGTAAGGTAATATGAATATCCTCCCAAGGAGTTCACAGGCATCATAGCAGATATGTCTGAGTGAACCACCTATAATATATCAAAGGTCTTGCTTTGGCTTGAGGGGAATGGTCCCCTTTTGAGCTTTCCTTCAGCACATCCCGGACATACACCTTCTTTCTCTACTCGGAATTCGGGCATCCCTGTCACCAATTGTCTTACATCGAGTCAAGCTTTATAATGAAGGTGGGCAAACCTCTGATGCCAAAGTTCGGACTGAAGAGATGTGTCACAAGACATGACACCTAGCGGACTTTCACTGAATTGATATAATGAATCAACTCGAAACCCAAGAGTAAAGTCATCTTTAACATTGTTTTTCCATACACGTACCTTGCCATCGCTGAAGGTCACCTTGTAGCCTTTGTCTTCCATTGCCGAGATGGAAACCAGGTTCTTTTTTAGGCCAGGTACATATAATACATCCTGTAAGTGGATCGTATTACCTTTATTCAATTTAAGAGAGACATTGCCTACACCTTTCACGGGATATTTCATATTATCTCCAAGGACAATTTCCAGGTTAGTTTCTTTCTCTATCAGATTATGGAGAACTTCTTTGTAACCAATGAAGTGCCTTGAGGCACCACTATCAATAAGCGAATTTCCCAGCGAGTCCGGAGGAGCAGAGGTAGATAGAGTAGCTGGTAGATAATATTCATCTTGTTTATTGTCAACAACGTTAGATTCATACCTGGAATTTCTAGCCTTCTTGAATGGTTGTCCTCTTCCTTGATTTCCAGCACTCCTTTTACTTCTGCTATTAGATTTTCCATTCCTTTGATTGCCATGAGAGGGATTTTGATCGTCGTCTTGGTGAGAGTTCCTTCTATCAGGGCATTCCCTTGCATAGTGACCTGCTTTATCGCAAATGTAACATCGTCCTTTTCTTCCACCCTTAGGTCCAACCTTTCTTTCTGATTTAGTCTCGGAATTATTTCTTTTCTTAGCATGAGAAGAAAAGGCAGCAGGAGGACCTTTAGGCATGGGCATTTCTTGCTCTTCTATCCTTGTTTCTTCTTGAATGCATCTTGCCATTAATTCCTCGAAACCAGGAATTACGTTATTGTTGAGAAGAGTAGTCCTGAACACGTACCATTCGGATGGTAATCCTCCAAGGGTTGAGAGTGCCATTTCCCTATCAGTAATAATTTCTCCAATAGATAGGAGATCGTTCTTGATCTCGGTGATTCTTAAGAAATATGCTTGCATGCTCTCATCTTTTCCCTTCTTAATTTCCTTCAGCTTATTTCTAAGAAACAAAACTTGATTTGCATCATTAACTTAAAATAAACTCACCAGTCTATCGTAGATTTCCTCGGAGGTGTTCAGATCGGAGATGTAGGCCACCAAATGTTTGTCGATAGAGTCCCAGATGATCTTCTTAGCTTTGACTTCCCCCTTGGTCCATTTGTTCCTAGCAACAACAGATGCATTTGATGGAGGCTCAGCAATTCCGCCTCTCACATGGTCCAACACTTCCTGTTCTTCTAATGTTAGATCGAGATACATCTTCCATCCGTGGTAGTCAGACTTCTCACGGAGCTTGTCTTCAGTAGGGAAGTATGTTGAGGACCCCATGAATTATTTTTGGATAGCTTGCCAATCTTCTCTTTGTTATTTCTCTTGCTCTTGCTTGGGCTTTGTCTTCACCTCAGCTCTGATACCATGTTAAGTTATGGTATGTTCTATTCTTAGAGTAGTTTACTTCTTTTTATTATTATTATCCACATATTAGCAATCACATGTACAGTAAGTAAAGTGCAGATAGAACATTAAACGATCGACAGAAAACAAACCAAGACAAGAGACACAAGTTGTGGCGGCTAGCCAGGGAAAAATCTCAATATGGGGAAACCCTTTGATCAAATCTTCCTTTATCTTCAATAATTCAGCAGAGAGAAATAGTACATAAATCTGATTTACATCAGCAGCATAAAACCCTAGATCAGCCCTAAACTAGGGCAGACAATATCTTGCAAATTGACTGTCGGATTAGCTTGATTCCTTCACCAAAAAATATGGCCTTCTGAGGAGAGTCAGTTCCACCTACAGCACAGTTCTAGTCTGATGGACAACGCTAGTCAAAATTACAATCTGCAGTTGTAGCCCTAAATTCTGCATCCTTCCTTCCACATGTGTGATAGAAGAGTCCCTTTCTGGCAGTAGGAGAAGAGCCTATTTTCTGCGCAGGAGAGAGAGAGAGAGAGAGAGAGATGTGATGAGATGTGTGTGTCCAAATGAGGAAAAGACCTCCTGTATTTATATACAAATGTTGATGATGAATAGATGCGTCTATTGGGCTTCTGAGCCTACATGAGTTGCTGGTCGGCTTGATAATTATTCCATAGTCAAGATAAATTCATATCTCTATAAATACTTATCGGAATCGGATGATCTTTAGATCAATCCTGCACCTCTCGATGAGAGGACTCTAGGAAAAATATTATCAGCCATGAATAAGGTGACCCACATGGAGTTTGGCCCTAGTTTCCAATTTTAACAACAACACTCTTGTGCCTCTTGCACTGCTGCAGCCTGATATCCTCATGCTGTCTCGGGACTCCTGCACTGTAGCTCTCTCTGTCACCCCATTCGCATCAGTCTCTACCCACCCAACTAGTCCTGCTACTCCTCGTTGGGGCTCCCATAGCAAGGTCTAATCTAAGAGGCTAGGTACCTCAAGGATCCTGCTCCTCACCATCTGTAGTCCTCTTGACTACAGCTCGATGTCTCCCCACTTTTGTTCAAGTGGCAGATGTGCACTCATGGAACAATCATTGTCTGTCAAAACTTCCTTCTCTGCCTGTGTTGGTGCTGCCTTAGTCTCGGAAGACTCTCCCTTACTTTTCTTCCTTAGACACTGGGTCGCATAATGACCCAGCGCCTCACAGTGGAAGCACTTGACCTTGGAGAGATCTTTCTTCTTCCGCTTCTCTTGCTTTCCCTCGATGCTAAGGCCACATCCTCCTCCTCCTGCTTGACCTTGATCCCTTTGTTGCTGCTACCTGTCTTCAACTGCCATCTAATCTCTTCCTGGCAAAGAGTTGCCCACATCTTGTCCCAAGGTGGGAGAGTCCCTCTACCCAGGATACTTTGGACAAATACTTCCCAATCTTCTGAGCCAACATTTAGGGTTTTCCTCACCATAAGCTCATGATGCGGTGTCACTCCTATAGCAGTCAACTGGTCTCGGATCTCATTCAGTCCTCTGAGGAAGGTGTCAGTCGATTGACCCTTCTTCATCTGACATGACCTCATCTGATTCTCGAGCAGCATTCTTCTCTGCACAGAAGTATGTTGGTATAGCTTCTTGAGAGCCTCCCACATCTCAAGTTTTCTTTCCTTCTCGGCTATATGTGGTACTACAGGATCCTTGACCCCATCAAGGATAATGCTTTTGGCCCTCGCCATCACCTCCTCGTACCTGTCATTATCACTGGGGTCAACTAGGACAGCTATTACCTTCAAGGCGAAGTTCTTAACACGACTCATGTCAAGCACTGATAAGATTCTAGCCTACCAGACTACGAAGTTCGATGCTCCATCCAGTCTATCCTGGTCTCTTACCCTGTGTAGTACCATGGTTCTCCTCTACTTCCCTCCCGGAAGTTCTCTGTTCGACTCCTGTGAGTCTCTACTTCCCATCTGGAAGTTCTCTTCTGGACTCCGTCTGAATCCTGATTTCCCTCCTGGAAATCCTTCTGCTGCTTGTCGAGATGCCCCCTACTATGATCATCTTGTGCAACTACACTATTGATCCGGATTCCTCAGCTAGAAGCCCTCGGTAACAACTCCTCTGGCCCTGCTCTGTCAGGTATTGTTCTGATTACTGTACCTCACTAACTCCACTCTACAATATTCTTGTAGCCTTCTAAACCCCAGCAACTACCCTATGTGAATTGCGTCAGCCCCTCTCTACCTCACGCTAGCCCTGCATCCCTGGATGGGTTTGCATCAGCCCTCTGGCCCTCCGCGTTAGCGAACTGGACTCTTTGAGGCTCTGCGCAGCTCCCGGCTTCCTTTGCGTGGCCCTGGCTGGCTCTGCGTCACACTCCTTGGCTTCGAGGCTGCTAGAAACAGCTTTTGTCACCTCGGGACAACTGTTTTCCACTACTATTGCTCCACATTGCTGATGTCTTTTAGTCCTCCTGTGATCTGCAATCACGCTCTAATACCATGTTGAAGTTTCTAAGTTTACTTAGTTAGAAACCCTCCATGCACTTTATCTGATTTATTCCTACCTACTTGTTATTTTCCTTAACAAGTTATTTACAATGTAAATATTGAAAATAAACACTGGTGCATGCTCAAAATATTACAGATCGGCAACTAAAAGAAACAAGAACAAACACACCATATGACACCATTATTTTTGGACTAATGTCCCCGGAAAAACCCAATGTGGGAGAACCGGTGCAGCTATCTAAGGGTTTTCTTATTAAGCAATATCGGAGTACAATCTAGGTGTCGAAACTGGCCTACACAACAGAAAATTTCCTTGGCAGTATTACCTATCTTTTTCTGACAAATCTACTGGCTAAAACCCCGGATAATCCTTCTGACAGCTACTTAGCACCAATCTACCCCAGAAACCCCAGCATCTGCCCAATCTGGACTGTTTCAGCCTCTCCTAGCCTAGCGCTGGCCCTGCGTCAACCCCAAGAGGCCCTGCATCAGCTCTTTGACCCTCTGCGTCAGCTACGTTGGCCTCTTTAGCGCTCTACGCAGCACTTAGTTGCCTCTGCGTGGCCCTGCATGAGCACTGGCTGCTCCTGTTTCTTTCTCTCTGGCTACTCTGCTGCTATCCCAACACTATCTCTATCACTTTGTCCCTCTGTACTCAATTCCCCTCAACTACTCTCTGATCACTGATTCTATCTCTCTTAGCAAACCTCACTCTAGAGAATAGAATGACTGATCACTCTGGTGTGTTCTCCAAGTGACCCTCAAGCCTCCTCTTATACTTTTCATGTTGACATCTCAATGGCTGAGATTAAGTCCCTAATCAACAACTAAGATTAGATCTGGCTTGATCCATGTCTTTTGGACCACTCTAACATAGATTCATATTAATACACATTAATATTTTATTTCCCTAAGTTTAGACTTAGGGACTCCATTAAAAATATTAATTATTTTAATATCTCCTGATCTGTTTAGAATATGCCCAAACCCTATCTGGGTATTGGGGATCTCATGTGCCCCAACCTCTCCACCAAATTTCATGGCTAGAGCACATCCGATGCTACCCCAAATCAACACTACCCAACGTGTTGATCTATCATCACTCCATTCTAGAAAATTCCAAGTACAAGCAGCGACATGATCAACATCGGGTGCCACACAAGTTTCATGTGGGCGACAAAGTTTGGTTACATCTGCAGAAAGAATGCCTTACAAGAGCCCATCAGAAGCTCAGACCACTCCGACATGGTCCTTACACCAGTACAAAGGATGTGGGAAACAATGATTTGGATCACAACGTTCCCCAATTCCTTCGCTTGCACCAATTGTTCAATGTGGACCGCCCTCAACCATGCTTCCCACCATTACTGGACACATCAGAGGTTGCAGAAAAACTCACCAGGGACTAAGTTCAACGGAAGTTTCCTCATCTCATGGAGGAACTCAACACAATGGGGACCATTGCTTCCTAAGGGGGGAGAAATGATCCAGGCGGATGTTGGTGGCCACCCACTTGGACCCCCACAGCTGTCTCTTTCAGTTTTTCAGTTTCCTTAATTGTAGCACAATTTACTATTTTTAGCACTTTTTTGAGTCCTAAACTTCCAGAGCCGTTTTGAGGCCCTAAACAATGCTTTTTTGGGAAAAATGAGAGAAACATAGGTCCATAGACCCATGGACCCATGTTTCTCTTCTCAAAGTTGTAGTCCTCAGATAGATCTTTCTAACGAGCTATAGTGCATGTCAAAAGGAGATCGTATGCCAAAGTTACGACCCCAGGAAGTTGATGTACCAATTTACCCAAAACGGGGCCCATAGTTTGGCGCTTCATCTCCTAGGGTTAGGTTTTTGGATGTCTAGGGTTTTCCATTGTTTCTCAACAATAAATAGGCCTGTGAGCCTCATTGTAAGATAGTTTAAAGGCATGTAGCCACCACATCTCTTCTCAGAGATAAGCTACCATCGCCCCTAGCTGGTTTATTTCCATTTCTGTTTGTAAGCATATTTCAGTATTTGCATTAATGAAATGAAGTATTATTTCTGTTGCATCTCTGTATTTCTGGTTATATCTATAATTTGTTGCATTCCTGTTTAAATCTAGATCAGTGGTATCAGAGCAGTCTACTCTTTCTCTATTTTTCTTTGCATGTCCCCAACGAGGTCGGGATATAAGGAGTTAGGGCTTGAACTAGTCGAACATTTGCAAGACCAGCGTCGCAAATCCTAATGGCCTCCCATGGCAAATGAAAAGAAAGACGAGGGGCAGGAGATCCTATCAAAATATTGCTCGAAGAAGCCCTCAAGCGAAAAAGGAACGTGATGATCGAAAACTTTGCCCAGATCCTTCAGCTGCTACCCAGGGGTGACGCATCGGCTTCCAACAGCTACTCTAGAAATGCCACGCCCTTTAAGGTACAAGTTAACTTTGAAATCCCCATATTCGAGGGTCAGATATATGCAAAGGCTGTAGATAAACGGTTAAATCTACTAGAAGGGTATTTTTCTGTTCATGATTGTTCCAGTCGGGAAAAGATTATTTTCGCTCTTCTCAAAGTAGGCCCCCACGTCAAGGACTGGTGGGAAACCTACTACGAGCAGAAGGATGAAAGTACGGGATCATTATTTTCAGCTACACCCACTTGGAATTCATTCCGAGATGCCATCAAGGAGTAGTACTACCCTGTCAAAAGCTATGAGGACAAATACATAAAGTGGACCACGCTGCGGCAGGGAAGGGACCAAGATGTGTCGGAGTTCACAAATATTTTTCATACCCTTCACACACAGTTGGGTATCAAGGACTCTGAGCTACATTTGGTACTCAAATACCATCGTTGCCTACACAAATACATCCAGCATGAGAAGTTGTTCTTGAACATCTCCTTGCTCAGCATGACGTACTGATACGCTATCAAAATCGAGCAAAAGTTTAAACAAAAGAAGCGAGACTTTGGATTTATGAAACCGAAGAATAAATGACAAAGCCAAGGCGGGGTGACCCAAGACAACCCGTCGAAGCTGCAAGAAAAGAACAACACCAAGAAGTCAAAGAAGGACACAGGAAAGTGTTGTGAGTTCCATAAGAGCCCCACTCACAACACAAGTGAGTGTTGGACCAAGCAATCGCTGGTGGCTTCAAAACCAGATGCATGTTTCGACCCTGAGTCAGAACCCGACAAGGGGAATGGCAAAGGGAAGAAGATCATTAATGCAGAGGCCAGCACCACTTTTGCCACCGCCAAGATCCAGAAGAATGAGCCCAAAGATCCAGAGGAGGGGAAGCGACTTTTCCACTCACAAATGTGGGTGAGGGGTTTGCCGCTGCAATTCATTGTTGACAATGGGAGCCAAAAGAACCTCATTTCAGCAGAGGTCGTAAAGCAGTTAGGCCTACCGACTACACCACACCCGTAGTCGTATAGTATCGGTGGCTTCACCAAGGACGAGATATTCGAGTCCGCCAACAGTGTCGCATTCCCTACAACATCAAGCCCTTCAGAGATGAGGTATTGTGTTATGTTGCACCTTTTGATGTTTGTGATGTACTATTAGGCCAACCATACTTATGGAGGTGACATGCTATGAGTCAAGGCCTCGTGCTGTTATTACTTCTTTAGGTAATTCAATATACAGGATATCAGAGGTAGCCCCACCTACCACCACTTCTTTAATCACTACTAAGAAATGCAGCAAGCTCATCTCCATGACCCCTGCGAAGGGTTCCTCCATGCAGTAGCAGCAGTAGAGGGATACAGTCATCTTCTCCTCACCCACAAGGGTATTGTTGCACTGTCAGGTCAAGAATTTGGCCCGATCTGACTTCTAGAGCACCTCTACCCAACGGGCTGATCTATCGCCACTCCATTCTAGAAAATTCCAAGTACAAGCAGTGACATGATCAACATTGGGTGCCACACAAGTTTCAGGTGGGCGACAAAGTCTAGTTACATCTGCAGAGAACGCCTTACAAGGGCCCATCCAAAGCTCAAACCACTCCGACATGGTCCTTACACCAGTACCAAGGCTGTTGGAAACAATGCTTTGGATCACAACATTCCTCCATTTTTTTTTTTCACCAACTATTTAATCTGGATCGCCCTCAACCATGCTTCCCACCATTACTAGACACATCAGAGGTTGCAGAACAGCTCAACAGGGACTAAGTTCAGCAGAAGTTCCCTCATTTCATGGAGGAACTCAATGCCATGGGGGCCATTGCTTCCTAAGGGGAGAGGAATGATCCAGGTGGATGTTGGTGGCCACGCACTTATCCCACTTGGACCCCCACAACTGTCTCTTTTAGTTTTTCAATTTCCTTAATTGTAGCACAATTTACTATTTTTACCATTCTTTCGGGTCCTGAACTTCCGAAGTCATTTTGAGGCCCTAAATGATGTTTTTTGGGAAAATGGGGTGCAACTTGATTCTCTTCCCAAAGTTGTAGTGCTTGGATAGATCTTTCTAACGAGTTATAGTGCGCGTCAAATAGAAATCGTATGCCAAAGTTATGACCCCAGGAAGTTGATGTACCAATTTACCCAAAACAAGGCCCATAGTTTGGCGCTTCATCTCCTAGGGTTAGGTTTTTGGATGTTTAGGGTTTTCCATTGTTTCTCAACAATAAATAGGCTTGCGAGCCTCATTGTATGATGGTTCAGAGGCATGTAGTTGCCACATCTCTTCTCAGAGATAAGCTACCATCGCCCTAGCTGGTTTATTTCCATTTCTGTTTGTAAGCATATTTCAGTATTTTACCTTAATGAAATGAAGCATTATTTTTGCTGCATCTCTGTACTTTTGGTTATATCTGTAATTTGTTGCGTTCCTGTTTAAATATGGATCATATATATATATATATATATAGAGAGAGAGAGAGAGAGAGAGAGAGAGTTTGGCACACTTCAGATTCCCATTTTTTAATTATTGGAAAATATACTATAGGTGGCATATATATTACCATGCATTGATGGGGTTGTTTGTAGGAACAGTTTTCAAGAACGCTTGCGAATTCATTCGAGATTCAATATTATGGACAATACAATGGTGACAACAATGTTATATATTCATTCCACAAATCATCATTATTATATTGGCAGCGATAAAGCATTGGTGGCAACATTAATACAATTACATAGTTAATATTATATTGGGAATATTCATTACATTGCAGTGTGTGTTACCAATTTTAGGGTTTTATGCCCTAATTTATCCCATGACAATCCATACAGTCCATTTTATCACACCCTGACATCTATAGAGTGCATTAATATTGGCAGTTGTTATAACCCTATTTTCCACTCCATTATAGTGAGATAAACCCAATATCAACTTACCTCAGTTGTTTGGCTAAAATGCATCCTTTTTCACCTTTTCTTTTACTTATGCGATATTTATCCCATGATTAGGGTGGAATTACATAATTGATTTATTTCTCATAATTATTTCAGCGAAATATTATAATTATAAGATAATAGTTATTTCATAATTGAGCAAAAATTCATAATTATGAAAAAGGTTTGTAGAGTTTGTTATTCCCAAGGAGATCAACTTGACCCACTTGTGTATGAGTTGGCTAGGTGTCCATTATTGTAGAATTTTCCTAACTTCTCAAGCCCAATGGTGTCTAAATACATTCTCCTAAAGGATAGAATGAGCCTATATAATCTCATGAAGAATCTGACTCTCCAAAACTATCTTTCACTAACTTGACCCTCTCAAATGGTCCAGTATAAATAGGCAAAAGAGAGGTCCCAAGAGGAAGAATGTAGATGCTAAGGACAACAAGAAGTCATGGAAACTTCTAAATGATAAGTCTTGGCCGGCTCAAATAAATGATGAGTCGAACTGATCTCCTAGGGACCAAAACATTCTAGAAGACATCCCCAGTCACAGGCATAGAAGAGTCTGAAAAAGGCCATAATCGCTCGCACAAGGAACTAGGAGGCTCTAGTTGCTCTCATAGTCCTCCATCAATGCAACTGGGAAGTGTGACTAGAAAAGGAAGTTCTAAGGCCTGGAAAAAGTCAAACAACCATGAGGACTAAGGAACACTAACCCTAGGGGTTAAAATAAGTTGATAACAGTAAACTACGATACCACACTGCCACAAGCATAACCCTAAATGCCACCAATCTAAACGATTCCCAACTGCAAATTATATCATTGGAAAGCTTGGGATCATAGGATGGTGGATCAATACGCTACAACAAACCCTAGGATCAACATGCTCTACTTCATTGTACCAACTTAAAAAATGATGAGACTATGTTATTGTTTACTACTGGAAACCCTTATAATTTACAGAACTCTTACTTTGGAAATCCATTTAGAAGATGAGGATACACGGCTGCAAAGTGAGGCTGACTTCTTGATTGGCAACACGTGCTAATAATCTGTTGAAGATGATGAAGGCCTTTAAGAACAATCCCCAATTACTGAATCAAAACATGATCCCTCTCTGTATGAGTAACCAAAATTTCTTCAATCATCAGTCACTATATATATTTTTGTGTTCTATAATCTGATTCTTTTCAGACATCCTCCAAATGATCTGTCAACCACCCACTATTGCTAACTATGCGACATCTCCAACTTTCAAAACAAAAGTAAAGTATGTATATGGTGCCCAATATGCTTTATCATATAATGTGCAATATATCAAATATGTTCCTTAACTTAATCAACATACTCAACGTCAAATTCACATAACTTATGTTGGCAGGATAATAAGCGATAACATCTATTGAGAGACTCGTGGCTAAGACAGTGACTGTAGACGTGGTCGTGCTAATACCTGTTGTTGCCAATAGTAAATAGACCACTTCCAATTCAAATCAAGTCGATTTCATTAGCTTGCTAGCACTTATAAATATATATGGACCTTCTATCTCATCGTTGCTAAACTGGACTAAACTCTTCCGAAATGATACACTGATTGATATTCAAAAGGCCAAACTGTATGCCTTATAGTGTTGTAACTATGTTATTATTGCTTCTTTAGAATAGAATTAATTTCAAGGATTGAATTACCAAGAAAGGAACACTAATTTTATTGTGGCTATAAATTTTCACATAACGGATCTCAAGTATGTGTCAAATGCACAATTTGAAAATGATTTGAAGAGTGAAAACGAAAACTTTCATAGAGCTGCTTCAACCTTGGACTTGTACAAATCGGCTTGAATTCTCCTAGATATGTATATCAAAGTGTAAGCCCAATAGAGATTGTTATAACCACTGTAATTTGACTCAGGATCCTCGCCATCATGGAGGAATTCTAAAGGAGCAGCAAGTATGAAAGAATGGAAATATCACAATAGCAATTCAACATTCCATGCCACTGCAAACTTTGAAGAAACCATATGTCGAGAATCTTCACAGTAATTGGAGAACCTTCTGAGCTTTAAATGTACTTTCTTACTTCAAAGAATAGGTTGCAAAAAAAACTTTCTTATAGTCTGTGTTATCATCAAATTCACAAAAATTACTTCACTGTTCTCAAACGGGATTTATGACACCCTTTCGCTTGTGTTCAATCCTCAGGAATGAGATATAACATAGTTTGAAATGATGCCCTAGATTGGACCGAATCACTGAAATGAAATCTACAAGGTACAACAAATGCTTCAAAACTTGATGGCCACAACGATAGAGTACTTCATTGGTTTGAACATGAGCAAAATATCAAGTTTGTAATCACAAAAATGAGGATTGAACCATAGACATCACCCAACAAAACCCTTCAAAACAATCAGTGAGCCCTTGAGGATTCTTTACTTGGAGCATGGGTTATAATTTCAATTTTTAAACCAATAATAACCAAACCAAATGTAACCTTAGTCCCAAAAAAATATAAGCCAAAGACATCTGTAGAATTCCTCCCCAATTAACCTCTCATTTGATAGATTTTTTCACCATAGGACCGAGTAAAATTGTTGTCATGTCCCCAATTTGTGTGAGTGCAAAATTCACGATGGAGTTTTGCCAATTTTGGAGATATTAAATAAAATGGAGAAAATATTATTTTGTGGGAGAAAAGCAGAAATTATTATTCTAAGGGTGAATTGTGACAAAATAATATTTTATTAGAAAATAAAGGTAAATTGTTATTTTAATGGATAATGGCAGAAAAGTAATATTTTATAGGAGAATGGAGGAAAATTATTATTTTATTGGAATAGCAGCAAATTATTATTTTATTCAAATGGTGCTAAAAAGTTGAAAATAGCCCCCACCAATAAAATAATAAGGAAAAATGGAGGATTTAGAAGCTAGGGGGAAGCTCCATAAAGAATTATAAAAGGAGAAGGAACTCAATTGCAAATCATTCTATCCTATCATTTCTATTTGACATCTAAACTTGAGTTCTCTTGAGTTGTTCATCCAAGACAACCAGTGCTACTTAGCACATGGGATTTCCAGGTGCAAATTCCACCTCTATCTTTGGAGAACTTCAAGTGTCTCCCTAGTGAGGAATTGAGAGAGTCTATTTCAGGACTTCCATTTGAGTTTATTGTAGAAAAATCACACAAAATTGTTTTATCTCTGAGCGTAGAAGACAAACCCCGAAGGTTATTTGGAGCAACACTTTCTCTATTACAGGTTCTGGGTATTTCCAGGAGATTTTCTACTGGTTAGAGGATTTATTTGGCAACATTTTTCAAATTTTTCTTGTATATTTTGGCTGGGCCATATTTTCTCTTATAGAGCCTACACAAGGATTGGATAACATAGTTTTTGTTGGTGTTTGGTGTTGGTATTTTTCGGGAGTTTTTAATTGACAATGATAACAATTTTCCAATGGATATTTGTCCACAATCTCTCAACCATTCACCAGTGAGTTTCATCATTTCTCAGCAGTTCGTCTTTGGTTGGGCACAAAACTATGTAGCTGGAAATTCGCTCTATTTTGGGCATTTTAGGTCAGCTGAAATTAGCCCAAACAATTTATGGGTTTTGTAGATTTGGGTGTGAGGAGCTTATAGCTAATTTTATAGATCTTTTTTGGTAGTATTCGGGCCAGAATCATGCATTCATATTGTAGGGCGTATTGTTGGTTAACTGGGCAGTTTGCATCACATTATGGGTTCAATTTTGGCTTGGAGATAAGTCAAATCATTTCTAGACTTTTATGGGTTTGGTGTGAGGAGTTTTGGGTTAAATTTTAATATTTTCTAAGTAGTTTTGAGGGCAGAAATTCCAATTCTTCTCCAACAGTGACAGTAGCAACAACAATATTTTCTGGGTAATTCACACCTATTGGGGCTTTAAGGGTCAACTGGAATTAGCCCAAGATTTTTCTGGGTTTGGTAGATTTTGGTGAGAGAAGCCTCTAGTTAATTTTACAAAAATTTTGGAGCAGATTTGAGGGCACAAATCACAGTTCACCTCTAGCAGCAGCAGTGGAATTTATGGGCAGTAATTCGCAGGTCCAACGTATTTGTTTCTAGTTCTATTTTGGAGGCCCGATTTATTATTGCAGGAGATCTTCTATGGTCATCGCTGCAGCTATTTCTATCAAGAATTTTTGTATGTAATTGCTCCAGTAAATAAATAAAGCTACTCAATTCTCTATTTCTTGGTTTATTTATAATTGTGGCATATATGGGCTTATTTGGAAATGTTATTTTATTTTTCCTGCAATTTCATGGTTCTTGTTTTGCAATTTGTTGGAGAAATTTATGGTAGAAATATTTAAGCAATCTCCCAAGGAAATTAGGAAAAATTATAAACCGAGACATTACAATTACTGAGCTTTATTAACAAAGATATTTGTTCAAAAAATGCTTACCTAGACGAAGAGACTACGAACCTTTAAATAGATATTTTCTAGCATAGAAAAGGGGCTTCTAGTAAGAGAATTTTTTGAGGATTTTTAGGAGAGCGATCCCTCTCCATTTTTAAATTTGTAATTTTATTTAATTTGAAGCCCTATGATGGCGTTAGGGTTGTGATTTTTCTTGGAAGCCAAGACCCCTTGTACGTATAAAATAATCTTTAAATCCTTTCAAACAAATGTTAGCCCTGATGAAAGCCCAACTTTCTTGATTCAATAATGGGATGGGCAATGATTGGGTGCCACAACACCATCCTTTGGTGTTTATGCCCCCAATCATGGGTTTTTCAACTTTAAACAAGCATAACTCACGAACCGCGAGGGCTCTCAAGGCATGCTACATACCATTGAAATCAACTTAACGAGGAGAATCCAATGGTGAGGATCTCCAAGGTGAATTCAATGATTTAATTCTTTAGAAACCTCCAACAAGTGCAAAGGAAGTCCATCATCCAAGGAATCCAAACCCTAGAGCTAGGGTTTCCAACCATCCTTCAATGAAGCTTCCAACTCAATGTAATTCAAACAAATATAAAAGTGTTCATTAACTAAAGTTGGCATCAATGACAACACCATTCAACAATCTCCCGCTTTGTCATTGATGGCAACACATGTACTCCCCCTACGATCATTGTTTCCCCTGCCTTCATGCCTCAATCTTCTTCTCCTAATTTCTCTCCCCCTTTGATATCAATGACAACGGGTAACTCCCCTTGACAATCTGCTTCATTATATGGACTTGTAACCTGCCTGTGCTCCCCTTGACGAGAAGCCTTCTTCTATCTTCCTTCAAGATACCTTATCTTCTTCTAAATTCCTTAATCAATGCTTGTTGCAATAAAAAACCTATCTCCCCTTGACATGTTATGATTCATAAGAATTAACATAATTGATACCTTCTGTAATTCTACTCTGCAAACCTATTATTCCTCAAGTTGACTAACCTGCCCACAATACTGATGACTCCTTTGACTTCTTCTAATGATATGCTTTTCTTCATGTATGTCAATTTGAAAGAGATGACAGTCACTGTGGACCTATATTCCTTTAACTTTTCTTTTCTTCTTTAATTCTTGCTATGATCCCATGACTTGACACATATGACTTTACCTAAATTTTAAGTTGTTATTCTATTGAAGCTGCCCATGATGCTGAACATTGCTTTGATTGCTTATGAAATCTATCATATGTAATCCATCAACCTTCTATATAGGCTCCCCCTATTCAACATTCATTGGGCGGGAGTCTTCAACAATAAAGTCCAAAGTTTCTTCTTGCATCTATTTTCTTATCCAAACTTTCTTATACCTGATATTAGAGTTGTCCATTATGAATGATTCCATCTTGTACAAACAATCGTGTGCTATATGTCCATAGTTATGGAATTTATAGCATTCAACATTTGGCATGAACGATGGAATGAGAGACATATACTTTTGGCTGAAAAAATCATTGAAGTATCTGTCTTGAGTTCCTGCAACCTTACTTCTATGGTTTTGATAATTCCCTTGATAATTGTACTTGTCATAATTTTTACAATCCCTAGCCATATGTCCAAAGTTAGTATATGAAAAACAATAACCATTAAACAAAGTAGCGTACCTCGATGAGTTATCTTGTAGGGATGATCTTCTGTATTCATTATTTCTTGGAGTAGGTACAACCTCTTATTGATCCTTACCCTTAAATCCTTCAATGTTACTTCTTGGAGCCACAACATTGTTAATCTTATTTTCCCCTTCATTTTAATTTATTCTTTGATGGATCTTGCTAGCATATGTTTCATCAATCTTGCTTTGTAAGGATTTGCCACTTGTACCTTCATTACATGGGACTTCTTTTGTTTCTTTTGCCTTCATCTTTGATTGAGAAATGTCATTGTTCTTCCTTTTGTCATCCAACGATTTCTCCTTCTACCATTTTTTGAGCTTGTCTATTTCAATTAAGGCAACGTCAAGTTCCTCTTTCTCTTGAGCAATATCATCCTAAAACCTTATTTTCAAAAACTTTCTTCTTTCTTCTACCTCTTCCACTTTTAACTTTAGAAGAGTGACATTTTCTTCTTCTCTGTTAAGAACTTGTATTTGCTCATTCTGTCTTTCCATTCTGAGCCTGTTAATTTTTGCCAAAGATGCATCTAGTTCCTTTTGTTTTTTATCAACTTCAGATCTGTACCTTTGACTAGATTATTTTAGTTGTCTTTCTATGTCTTTCTCCTTGCTTTCTCTTCCTACACTTGGAGTTTCAAAATAGCAACTTCTTCTTTGAGTGTGCAATTTTCCTTCTCCGTTTTCTTCCATTCTTTGAAGATATTAATTAATTCCTTTTGCTTGTCCTCTTCTACATCTTCTTCATCATCATTGTTTGATTCTTTGATACGAGGATCCGCACAATTACCAATATCTTTATCTTGACCTGCATGAAGATTTTGAATTTTCTCCCAAAGTTGTTTGGTAGATGAGCACGCACCTATATTGGATTTTACGGAATCTGGAAATGTACTTAGAATGATACTCATAGCCTTTAAATTGCACTTTTTGAATTCATTAGTGGGTGTATCTCCATCAACAACTTAAAATCATACATTACATCCAATAGCTTGGAAATAGGCTTCCATTCTAGCTTTCCAAAATGTAACATTTGATTTAGTAAATAGAGAAATTGGACCAACCTATCTCTCTTCATCAGCATAATAAGATCTTAAACTATTTTTATACATCGAACTTCTTTAGATTCCTTTGAATGCTTGGCAGCTTTCCTTTTTTATTTTTCCATCTCTGCACTCTGAGATTGCCTTCCAACTGTTAAACTACTACTGAAAGAACCTGCTCTAATGCCAATTGTTGGAAATATTGA
The DNA here is from genome assembly GCA_031772625.1 of Pinus tabuliformis. NCBI lineage: Eukaryota > Viridiplantae > Streptophyta > Pinopsida > Pinales > Pinaceae > Pinus > Pinus tabuliformis. Next base: position 524,620,944 of record CM062818.1, read on the forward strand.
GAGGGGGTGAATCAACATTTCTTACAATTAGTATATTTTTAATTCCATAGAACATTAATTTTTATTAGTATCAAATAAACATAAAAATCATCAACATCATTCAACAATGCATAACAAATAGAGAGAGTAGACACAAAGTTTTTTAGGTGGAAACCCATCTAGGACCAAAACTACTGAACGCTTCTTAATATCTGTCTTCAAAATATTTACATAAAGTTTTTATCTCCAACTGAAGGACCTCCAACCCCCTTATTTGCAGGCTTCAACCAATAGGACACTCCAATGCCATGTTTACCAACTGCAACTGGGAGGACGCCCCAATGCCCTAGTTTACAAGCTCCAACCTGAAGGTGCTCCAACACCCTGTGTAGCAGCTGCAACTAGATGGACTCTCCAACACCATGTGTAGGCTCCAACCTGCCCTAACACCACCCTGCTACCCTGAAGTGTTCACAGGGTCCAACCTGAAGGAATCTCCACTCTTTTTCCTTACACCACCCTGCCACCCTGATCAATCGGAAGACCACGTTTCATGATTTTTAGAATGGATCTACCTGTGCTCTGAATCAATACATAAGATCTACAACATAATCTATGTTGCTTCTTTATATCACTATCAAACCCTGACAACCTCACTACTCAACTCACATCAAAACCTAGCTGTCAATGCCAATACTGAACCTAAACTTATGTTGTTGAAACCCTAGCTTCACAATAGTTCGTCGTATAGATATATCTGTTAGAAATTCAAGCAATAGTACATTCAATCCACTGACCCAATGACCTATACTATCTCTACTCCGGGATCATAAACTGCAATATTGCACTGCCACAAGCATAACCCTAAGTGCCACTAATTTTAATGATTCCCAAAAGCAGATTGTATCGCTAACCAATTTGGGATCATAGGATGGTGAACCAATACGTTGCAACAAACCCTAGCATCAACATGCTCTAATAAGTGAGGCCAACTTCTTGACTGACAATGCAGACACTAATAATCTACTAAAGATGATACAGGCCTTTAATAACAATCCCCAATTACTAAATCAAAACATCATCCATCTCTGTATGAGTAACCATACTTTCTTCAATCATCAATAACTAGATAAATTTAACCATTCTACAAACTGATTCCTTTTAGGCATCCTCCAAATGATCTACCAACCATCCACTTTTGCTAACTGCGTGACAAATCCAACTTTCAAAACAAAAGTAGAGTATGTATATGGGGCCCAATATACTTTATCATATAAAGTGAAATATATCAAACATGTTCCTTAGCTTAATTGACATACTCAACATCAAATTCACTTAACTCATGCTAGCGGGCTTATAAACGATAACAGGTTTTGACAGACACGTCGCTAAGAGAGTGACTATAGACGTGTTGTGCCAATACGTATTGTTGCCAATAGTAAATAAACCACCGCAAATTCAAATCAAGTCAACTTCATTACCTTGATGGAACTTATAAATATATATGGATCTTCTGTCTCATTACATTGAACTGGACTAAACTCTTCTGAAATGATACAGTATTTGATCTTCAAAAGGCCGAACTATATGCCCTGTAATGTTGTAGTTATGTTATTATCACTTCTTCAAAATAGACTTAATTTCAACGTTCTAATTTCCAAGCAGGGAACATTGATTTTATTGTGGCAACAAATCTTCAAATAATAGATCTCAAGTATGTGTCAAATGGACAATTTCAAGATGATCTAAAGAGTGAAAAAATAAACTTTCGCTGAGTTGCTTCAACCTTGGATTTGAACAAATTGGATTGAATTCTCCTAGACAAGTATATCAAAGTGTAAGCCCAATAGAGATTGTTATAACCACTGTAATTTGACTTAGGATCCTCGATGTCATGGAGGACTTCAAAAGGAGCGCAAGTATGAAAGATTGGAAATATCAAAATAGCAGTTAGCTACTCCTTGCCACTACAAACTTTGAAGAAACCATAGGCCGAGAATCTTCACAGTAATTAGAGAAGCTTCAGAGTTGTAAATGTCTTTGTATACTTCAGAGAGTAGGTTGCAAAAGAAACGTTCTTATACTTTGTGTTATCATCGAATTCACACAAAGTACTTCATTGTTCTAAAAAGGAAATTCTGAGACCCTTTCGCTTGCCTTCAATCCTTAGGAATAAGATATAACAAAGTTTGGAATTGATGTGCTAGATGGGACCGAACCACTGAAATGAAAGATACAAGGTACAACGAATGCTTCAAAACTTGATGGCCACAGGGATAGAGTACTTCGTTGGTTTGAACCTGAGCAAAGTATCAAATTTGTAATCACAAAAATAAGGACCGAACCATAGAGATCACCCAACAAAACCATTCAAAACAATCTGTGAACCCTTGAGGATGCTTTACTTGGAGCATGGGTTATAATTTCTAATTTCCTACCAGTAATAATCAAACCAAACATAACCATAGTCCCAAAAAATATAATCCAAAGACATCCACAAAATTCCTCCTCCGGTAGCCTCTCGTTTGATATATTTGTTCACCATAAGACCGAGTAAAATTTCCAAGCTTTATTACGAATGATTTTTGTTAAAAAATGCTTACATAGATGAAGAGACAAGTAACCTTTAAATAAATTATCCTTGGATAGAAAAGGGGATTCTAGTAGGAGATTCATTTGAGGATATTTAGGAGAGAGATCCTCTCACTTTTTAAATTTGGGATTTTATTTAATTTGAAGCCCTAAGAGGGGGCTAGGGTTGTGATTTTCTTGGAAGCCAAGACCCCTTCTAAGTATAAAATAATTTAAATGCTTTCAAAAATATGTTAGCCTTGATGAAAGCCTAACTTTCTTGATTCAATAATGAGTTGGCTAATGATGGGGTGCCACATCACCATCCTTTGGGGTTTGTGCCTACAATCACGGGTTCGTCAACTTTAGACAAGCATAACTCACAAATCGTGAGACCACCTGGGGTGTGCCACATATACTAGAACCGACTCGACGAGGAGAATCCAATGGCAAGGATCTCCAAGGTGAATTCAATGATCTACTTCTTCGGAAACCTCCAATAAGTGTGGAGTATGTCCATCATCCAAGGAATCCAAATCGTAGAGCTAGGGTTTCCAGCCATCCTTCAATGAAGCTTCCAACTTGATGCAATCTAGACAAATATAAGAGCATTCATTAAATAACGTTGGCATCAATGAGAAAGCCATTCAACTATATCATACTTAACACCTTTCATCTTACTTTACAATCCCATATCTCACCTCCATTCTTTGGGTTCAACTAACCATTGGGTCTTTGGGATCTGGCACTCATATGTCCACATACCTCGATAGGGCCTATAATCTTTTCCCTAGGAGGTTGATGTAACCAAAAGAAGTAGAGAGAGAAAATCATGGCCACAAGAAAAACAAAAAAAATAAAATCAAAATGCAAATGATGGCTAGGGACCTAAAGATTAGCACGTGGGAAAAATCCTAGCATGAGCTCTACTTGACTCATATGGCCATCACTTGGTTCCTCAGAACATGTTGCTCCATTGCATCAAAAGAAGGAACTTTTACATCTCCCAACCTTGATGAGCGATGAACTGACTCATCATTAAGGGGTAATAAAATTGTCACATCATACAAAGCAAGCTCTAACATTTGAGCTATGATCAGTTATACAAAGACAAATCATGAAAAGGTAAAAGGAACACAAGAGGGGTGGAAAAACAAAGGCTAAGTTGGTAACTCATGCATCCATGATTTCTCCCTCACATATATATACTTCGGATGCGTACTCACCTATCAGCTAGTCCCTTTGAACATGGCACTTAGCCATTAAGCCTCATCCCCTTCGTTACCATCACTATTATTCACTAACACCTATCAATTGAAGGGTGGACCAAGAAAATGTTGCTTCCCCTTAGGGGATGGAAACACCTAATAGGGTTGTCCTTTAGCCACTCCTACCCAAGGAGAAAATACCATTGTGAGATCAAGGTCCTAAGCTTGGAAAATGATCCTTATTTGAAGTATTCAATAGCCCATGACATTCAAGTTTGGTTCTCTTAGATGCTATAATGACTAATGTCTCTCATGACTGGTTGCTTTCACTAGAATCTTTGTTGTGATTGTCAGGTAGTTCAGCAACCTAGGTATTTGGCACCTTATCCATAGGTACCCAAGCCATTAGAGAAGCATATTGGCACAAATAGGGGAATTGTTGAGATTGTTGTGCCTCCTTGCAATAGCAATAGATGACATATGGTCCAGGGCACCTCCTGCACCCAAGACATTGGATGAATTCACACCTAATTTGATGACTCTTCGGGATGACAAACCTATGAAAATTTTTGAATCTAACACATCAGAAACCCCTACTGCAATTTCTGGTTTACTATCTCCTACTTGTTCTTTACATTAACAAGTTATTTAATTGCATAAACATTGAAGTAAACAGCAATGCAGCCTTCACAGATATACAGATCATACAATGAAGTAAACAGAAACAATAACACAAGAGACACTGTTATTTTTGGACAACCATCCCCTAAAAAACCCAATGCGGGAAAACCGGTGCAGCATATAGAGGGTTTGTATTATTAAGAAAATTTCTGAATACAACTAGGGTGCCCGAAATGGCTCACCCTTCAGAGAATATCCTTGGCAATAGTACCTCTCTCCAGAGACAGATATTCTGGAAAATCAGTGACCGGATGGTCAACCCCATAGTGACTATGACTATTCCTTGTGCTGGACAATGAAAGCTGCTCCAAGCACTGCTCTAGAACTGCGTCACCCTCACCCAGCTCAGGATCTGCTGATCAACTCCCAGTCTGCCCCACAGAATCTCCCAGCGCTGCCTCTGAAGCCCTCTGCATCCTCTGCGTCAACCTCTACGGCCCTCTACGTCCTCTACACTAGCTCCTCTGGCCTTTGCATCGACCCTTCTTAGGCCTGCGCTACCTCTTGCAGCACTTCACTACCTCTCTGCTATGTATTCTTTAGCCTTGGATCGAAATCCCTTGCTGAACTGCCCCTCACTACAACTGATCTCTATGTCGATTTCCTCAGCAAACCTAGCCCTAGAAAATCGAATTCTTGATCTCTCTTGGTGTATCTCCAACTAACCCTCAAGCCTCCTCTTATACTTTTCCTATTGACGAATCAACGACCAAGATTAAGTCCCTAATCAACAGCTAAGATTAAAACAACTTGATCCTCATCACTTAGAACCTTCTCACTGATAATGATGTGGGCCTGGAGGGGCTAGCTCCTCCACCCAGCCATTGACCCTTCTAAGCCAATGACTGTCCCACCCAAGACTGTCCCACTAATTCTTCTAAATTATTATATCTAAAGAGCGTATTTTTATTAATACACATTAATATTTTTATTTTCCTAAGTTTGGACTTAGGAACCCATTAAAAATATTAATTATTTTAATAACTCCTCATCCCGGTGGAATTTTTCCAAATGATTTCTGGGTTCTGGAGATCTCATGTGTTCTAGCCCCTCCACCAATTGTCAAGGCTAGAGCACATCCTATGCTACCCAAAATCAACACTCCCTCTTAGCGAGGAATGTGCTCTAGCAATGCTTCACCATAGAAGCATCACAATGATCTTCCGCAACGGTCCTTTGTGTTGATGCTTGGCCTGCTACCCCACATCCACTGCACTATTGCTTCATGTACTACTGCCCATGACATTGCCACTGCCACTACTACCTCTGTACTGTAGCTCCCTCTCAAAATGCTGCCTCATGCTACCCATAGTACTTCCACTGCTAACTGCTACATTACAACTCAGTTACCGAGAAGTAAGTAACTGACTTCACCCAAACACTGACATCCTGGTCAGTCTGGAAGCCTCGTGGTGTTGAAGCTATCTCAGTTGCTTTCATGTGCTCCCTCTGCTTCCATTGTGTTGTTTCAAACACCTTTGTGCCTCTCGCACTACTACAACCTCCATTGCGCTACTACAAATTTCTGTACTCTAGCACTTCCTTGTCGCTCCATCACACCTTGCTCCACCCAACACCTGCCATCATGCTACTGTTGTTAAGGGCTCCTGTAGCCGTATGTGATCCAAGAGTTTGGGCACCTCAAGGATCCTTCCCCTTTTTCTGCAGTCCTCTCGACTACAGCTCTATGTCTCCCCACCTTTTCTCTAGAAGCGCATGAGCACTCATGGCACAATCGCCATCAATCTCGACATCATTCTCCGCCTTTGTTGGAGCATCCTTTGAGTCAGAAGCTTCTCCCTTGCCTTTCTTCCTCAGGCACTGAGATGCATAATGTCCCATCTCCCTACAGTTGAAGCACTTGACCTTGGAGATATCTTTCTTCTTCCTTCTCTGAACCCCTTGTTGTCCCGCAGATGCTAGAGCTGCATCCTCCTCCTCCTATTTCTTTATTCGAATTCCCTTACCGCTTCTTCCTGCCTTAGTCAACCTCTTGATCTCTTCCTGTCGAAGATTTGCCCACATCTCCTCCCAATTGGGGAGAGTCACTCTGCCAAAAATGCTTTGGACAAACATCTCCCAGTCCTTGGAGACTGCATTCAGAGCAGTCCTAACCATAAACTCTAGATCCGATGTAGACCCCACGAAAGTAAGTTGGTCACAAATTCTTTGCAACCTAAGAAGGAACGGAATTATCTCCTCTCCTTTCTGCATCTGATATGACCTCAATTTATTCTCTAATAACATCTTTCGCTGCACGAAAGAGCCCTGGTATAAGGTAGTCAGCGTCTACCACATCTCCCTTGTTGTGTTCTTCTCAGCAATATGTGGTATGACATGATCCTTGACCCCATCTAGAATCATGCATTTTGCTTTCACCTTAGCCTCCCCATACTTCTCATTTGCATTCGGGTCAATTGGGACAGCTACGATTTTCAAGGCATAGTCTTTGATGTGATGTTTATCCAGGATTTCGAGGATCCTAGCCTTCCAGATGACAAAATTGGAAGCCCCGTCCAATCTGTCCTAATCCCTTAATCCGTTCACTGCCATCTCTACTCCTCTTCTCTAGATTCCCTCTGAATCTTGATTTCCCTCTCAGAAATCCTCTCGCCAACTGTCGAATCGCTCCTCTCCAATCCTCCTTTGCCGCTGCAACCCGGATCTAGATTTCTTGGCTAGAAATCTGTCGAGGTAGTGCTTCCCTCTACCTTGGTTCAGTCTCCTTAGACATTGTTCTGCACTCACAGAAACAACGTCCCACCAGCTCCACAAATCAAAATATCCTCAGCTTCCTTAGCCCTGACAACTGAAGAATCTGAACCCTTCTGGATTTGCACAATCACAGTGAGAGCTAGATCAACTCTCATGGCTACTGCGTCAATCCTTCCTAGCTGAGAAAGATGGGTTGGCACTACGCAGGCCTAATCTGCTCCTCCTCTACCTCTGCGCTGGCCTAGATAGCTGATGCAGCTACTGCGTGGGCTCCTCCCAGCTACTACGTCACCTTTACCTGGCTCAGAGTGTTGACGCAGGCATTGCATGAGCCTCTGCGTCACCTTCTCTTTTCTGTGACCCTCCTCCTTCTGCATCTCAAGCTCTGGAACAACGTTGTCTCTCGAGACAGCTGCTTCTCTGCTGCAAATTATTAGATTTTCTCGGCTGGTGTCTTCAATTGCCTCTGATCTGCAATCGCTCTGATACCATGTGAAATTTTTTGAATATAACACATCAAAAACCCCTACTTCAATTTCTGGTTTACTATCTCCTACTTGTTCTTTACATTAACAAGTTATCTAATTGCATAAATATCGAATTAAACACAAATGCAGCCTTCACAGATATATAGATCATACACTGAAGTAAATAAAACAATAACACAAGGGACACTGTTATTTTTGGACAATCGTCCTCGGAAAAACCCAATGCGGGAAAACGGGTGCAACATATAGAGTGTTTGTATTATTAAGCAGATTTCTGAATACAACTAGGGTGCCAAAAATGGCTCACCCTTCAGAGAATATCCTTGGCAATAGTACCTCTCTCCAAAGAAAAATATTCCGGCAAATCAGTGACTGGATGATCAACCCCACATTGACTTTGATTGTTCCATGTGCTCGACAGCAAAAGCTGCTCCAAGCACTGCTCTGGAACTGCATCACCCTCTCCCGGCTCAGGATTTGCTGATCAACTCTCAGTCTGCCCCACAAAATATCCCAGCGTTGCCTCTGAAGCCCTCTGCGTCCTCTGCGTCAGCCTCTACGTCTTCTGTGTCAGCCTCTATGACCCTTTGCGTCCTCTGCGCTGGCTCCTCTGGCCTCTGCGTCAGCCCTTCTTGGGCCTGTTCTGCCTCTTTCGGCACTTCATTGCCTCCTTGTTATGTATTCTTTAAACTTGGATCTAAATCCCTTGCTGAACTGCCCCTCACTGCAACTGATCTCTAACTCGATTTCCTCAGCAAACCCAGCCCCAGAAAATCTAATTCTTGATCTCTCTTGGTGTATCTCCAACTGACCCTCAAGCCTCCTCTTATACTTTTCCTGTTGACAAATCAACGACTAAGATTAAAATAGCTTGATCCTCGTCACTTAGAACCTTCTCACCTGTATTTTTATTAATACACATTAATATTTTTATTTTCCTAAGTTTGGACTTAGGAACCCATTAAAATATTAATTATTTTAATAACTCCTCATATGGGTGGAATTTCTCCAAACGATTTCTTGGTTTTGGAGATCTCATGTGTTCTAGCCTCTCCAATTTTCAAGGCTATAGCACATCCGATGCTACCCAAAATCAACAAAACCTAGACCCAGCTTTCCCTAGGCCGACCTAGACACCAATTGATGGATGGCAGCTAATTTAGAACCCAGATGAGGATGGTTTCACCTTAAGAGACAAGAAAGGTCAATGTTGGAGCAAAGAAGGCCACTTTTGTTAATTGCTTAGCATCTAAGGTGTTCTAGTCTCGATACTATGTGGAGAGGATAAAACACAGGGGTTCTCCATAGCCCAGAAATCGTTTATGGAAATTCCACCTATAAGTGTCTCAATTAGATTATTAGCCTATTTTTGAATATTTCCTAAGTCTAAACTTAGGAAAAGGGGTTAATTAATTAGTATTAATTGAGAATGGTGTGAATCATCTAGAAACTCACACAGATCAATCTAGATATGATCTCAACCATTGATTATGTTTTAATCTTGGCTGTTGGAGTCTCAACTGGAGATTATAAGAGGAGGCCGATTGGTACAAATGGAGAACACGCACTAATATCAGTTTCTTTGGGTAGTTCCATTTTCCAAAGAGAAGCAACAGTTACTGGAAGAGTTCGAGCTAGAGAAGGGAAGCAAAGAGAGAGGGGTAGGGACAATGAGACTAGAGGAAGATTTTCCAATTCCGGTGCGTATTTTGCAGAGGCAGAGATAGCCACAAAGAGGTTGCACAAGGGATGCGCAGAAGCCTCTAGAGGCAATTTGATTTTGCTAGAGAGAAGATGAGTTTCAATTACAGAGGCCGAAAATATTTTCCAGAGTGTCGGAGAGACAGTTTCTCAGTCAACAGCAGATAAGATGGCTTGAGGAGTAGTTGTTTCAGGCAGAGCATGGAAAGGACTGCGCTAGAGTGACGCAAGCCTGCGTAGAAGTTGTTTGAGCGACTCACTTGGAGCTGGTAGTGAGAGCTCGGATTACTTGTGGGGTGAGAAAAATTCATCACTATGTTTTTGCCAGTATTTTCTCTGCAATTTTGCCAGTTTTTGGCATCCAGATTGTACTCAAATCATTTCACTAGTGCTTAATAATAAAAACCCTCATTTGCTGCACCAGTTTTCCCAAGTTGAGTTTTTCCGGAGACTTTTGTCCGAAAATAAGTGTGTCAAATTTTTGTGTGTGTGCTAGCAATTCTCAGATTCCAGTTTATCTTCCAGAACATTTTTTATTTTTTGAAGGTTGCAATGTGATTAATTTGTTGTTGTCATAGCAATAATCTAATAAATTAATTTACAGTTAGAAGAATTAATTCCAGTTGTTGCAATAAGAATTTCAGTAGTGGTTTTCTCACAACTTTGAGCAGTTGGAGACCAATTTGTTGTTCCCTAGTTGGATCTTGCGACCATAGGGAAGGAAATGAGATTGATTTGAGGGCCAACCCTCAAATCTGGATTTTTGCATGCTTCTACATCACTTTGGACACCTCATAGCACTTGAACATGGCATTTGGAGCTTCTTTCATGCATGATGTCAGCACTAGAGAGCTAGCGGCTCACACATATGGGATTATTAGAGTATTTATGGTTGAAGATAGTGGGTTGGCTTGTAACCCAAGGATATTTTGAGATTAAACTTGTTTTAAGGTGCCGTTAGGCTAATATTAGGTCCTACTCATTTAAATAGAGGAGAGGCTCATTCATTTCTTATCATCACGACTTGTGACTAATTCTGTCTCTTTGGAGATTTTCAGGCCTCTTGTATCTTAGAGAGATGTGATCTATGGAGAACTTTGTTTACGAGAACTATTCTCTTGGCATTGGAGAAGTTATCTTGGATCAATAAGGACTGTACATGCATTTTGTCTTGTATGTTGAACCTTGTATTTGATAAATCTTTGATTTTTATGTTTATTGTATGGAATGCATTAATAATCTATGGTTTTTCTATTGTGCCAAACATTATTGAAGATAAATTGTATAGGATCTAGATATCATCATTGTATGCATTACTCGTGTCTTAAATGTGAATGACAATCCCCTTGGTGAACCTTTGTAATAGCTCTTCCAAGTGACTTTTATCCCTCATAAAGATAATAGTTAGGGTTTTGATCTAGGGCATCAAAATATCCTTACTCCTTCGCAACATTTGTCTACTCGATCACACCCATAGAATCCATCAATCCAAGGACTAGGCAATGGCCTTATCAATTTGGTAATCAAAACTTATTTCATCCATAAACTTGAATTTCGCTTTCTTTCTCTCTCTTAATTTTGGCCCTATTAAGGATAAGAGGCCTAACTAGAGCTTACTATGAACTGGCTTCGAGGAAGAATTTTGGGTAGTGGAAGGATTGAACATCAAGAGAAGACTTGCTTGCTGAAACAAACTTCTTTGGTGGCTAATATTTCTATTTTAGGCATTAATTCTCCTACCCTAGCTAGTTTGCCCTAGGTAAACCCTAGTTTGCTAAGGTTCAACTTGAGAACTTCTTGAAGTCTTCTTATTCATTTGATTGCTAATATTCATTGTTTGGAAACCTTTTGGGCACATTGACCATAGCACAATCCATTTTTCTTGTTATTCCTTAAACCCTAGGTCTCATTGTGCCCTAATTTGACCTTTTTAAAGGATGTGAGTTGCATCTCTTAGCTGGATTGAGCCTTGTACTTAAGAAGTGTCATCCTCTATAGGTCATTTGTCACCTCTAAACCTTAAACCTAGAATATTAATCATACTTGACCTATATAACAGGAAGCCTCCCATTGGTGAAAGTCCATAAAGAGCAGGGGGTAGTGGTTGTGGTGACAGTGGGCCACACCTCATTGTTGTCACTTGGTATAGTGCATTGCTTTGTAGGGTACCCCTTTACAAGACTTGCTAGAATTTGACGTAACAGGTTCAAGGGAGTGTAAAGAGATTGGAGATATAGATCTGGGGGAGATTGTGTATCGATCTAGGGTAGATCTGCTGGATCAGATCAAGCGTAATTTTGTATTTGTATTTTCTCAGTTGGGCCATTTTCCTAGGATAAGAGCCCAAGTAAGTTCTAAGTTTTATTAATTATTAATTGATTTGTTGGGAATAAATCTATTTGTGATTCGTGTGATTCAGATTGTTAATTTCTTCCCCTGAGTATTTTTGTTAGGAATCTAGCTATGTGTTTATTTAGTAATTTATTGCTTGGAATTATATACAAAGCGTTACTTCTAGGTTTAAGGAAAGCTAACACTAATGCCTCTCTTGTCATCAATATTTTAAAATAGAATATCATAACTAGATTTCACATCCAATTGGAGGCAATTGTTGATAATGCATCTAGTTTCATATTTCGGCAACCAATAATTATTTCTGATCATGGAAACTTCGTATCACATGCTTCTAACTATTATCAATCAATGGAGTGGTCTAGCTGAATCAAGCAACAAAATATTAATCAGAATCATCAAGAAGACAACAGGAAAGAAAAAAGGAAGTTGCAGTGATAAGAATAAATATGCTCTTTGGATGGATAGAATTGCCACCACGAAGGCATATGCAAGAGCTTATTTGAATTGGTTTATGGTATGGAGATTGTGCTCCTTGTAAACCTTGAGTTGCCAATTTTCAATTTATTGCAAGCTTTACCCCAGATGATGAATCATTAAATACAAGAATCAATAAGTCGATAAAAGTGTATGAGATAAGAGGAAAGGTATACAAAAGGTTCATAGATTATTAGAAAGGGGAGAAAGAGGTCTTTGATAGGAAACCCAGACAAAGGGATTTTAGAATGGGTGACCTAGTCTTGCTTTGGGACAAAGGCAATGAAAAGATAGGAGGCCATCAAAAGTTTGATTCACTTTGGTTGGGACCTTACTGAATCCATTCATTATTTGGAAGGGGTTCTTTCCTTTTGGAAGATTTGAATGGATAGAGATCAACCATGCTGGTCAATGCACAAGTTACACTAAAAGAAAATTGTTTCAGTAAATTTTCTCTAACACACACAGACACAAACACAAACCACAAAGAGCACAAAGTCTTTTGTACTATCTAGGGTTAGGATAAGTTGATAGATCCAATCAGCTTTGGATTAGATGTCTTTTCAAGGTTCAAGTTATAGTCTAGGTCTTTATGTCAATTCTTGCTTTCAGTTTTAACTTCTAGATAGTTTGAGTTTGCTAGTTTTTGTATATTGAGTTTATTTTGTCAACTAATGAGTTTTGTTTTTGTCATTTTCAAAGAATTTCAGCACGTTGTTATAGTATTGAGTCGAGTTCAACAATGCTGGTGGCATGTCAAGTCCTAGAGCGTTATCTTTTCCATGTCTGATAAACATTTATAGATCTTTGCAATGAAGATCAGAAAATGACATAGAAAGCAAGCTGATTTTGAAGTTATTGTAATTGCAGTATTCGAGGGTCCAACTGTTAGATTCTAGTTGGTTTCAGTGTTTTGCTTCTTGTAATATTCTCACCTTTGGAGAAATGATCATATTGAGAAATACCCTTCATTTTATTGGGAAGGTGGTCATTTTTTATTTTTAAATCATTTTTTTCTATGCTTCAATTTTGTAGTGGCCATGAGTTGGGTGAGAAAATTATTTAAGTTAGGTTTTTAGCTTCATGTTTGGGGTTTGGGTTGAGTCATTGACATGTTCCCAAGATTGTGATGTTCGTAGATTATAATTAAAGACTAGAGATTTTGGGATTCTCAGCATCTCATCAAGGGATGCTGTCCCCTAGACGAAGCCATTGTTAAGCCCTTGATTTGGTCTTCCAGAAAATGAATGTGTTAAAACCAGTTTGATGCCAGAGAAATTCTTATGCATTAGCAACTTCCAAAGAACACTGCATTTATTTTCTAGACTAGCTTTTCATGACCAAAATCAACATTCTTAACAATAGTCCTAGAAGACATTTCTAAAATATATCGCAAGGAAAAATCAACACCTACAACCAAGACATTCTCAATTTATTTTGGTGTTTTTCCTCACCACGTTGGGTGACATTTTGGCATGTATTCTGAAGATAATATACAACAGCGGCCTAGGTGCATTATTCGACGTAAATTGACCTCTATCCTTGCTGGAAAAATCAGTAGCAGCAGAACATGCGTCCCAAGGTTTGAATATCTAGCCATAGAAGTATAATTTCCAAACGTATTGGGCTGGATTCCAAAAGAAAGCTAGGAAAAAATTGTTCATATTTTTCACAATGGGTTTGGGCTCATTTTCCAAGGTAGAAATCAGAGCTAAAGGGAAAACATTTTGAGGCCTTATATACAACACCATCCTATGGTTTAGTGCCATCCATTGAACATGGTTGGAATACAAGGCTATCCTAATGATATGCCCAATGATTCATATTCTTACTAAGTTTAGTGGAAATAATGTCATTGCAACAAATGAACATCTTGAGCAATATGGGATTTTTGCTACTAACTATTCTCTTGTTCATGATGTTATGAAGATGAAGCTTTTGGTGTAGTTACCATAAACTACCGCTAGATGATGGCTCAAAAATTTGTCTGTTGCATCCATCTCTAGCTGGGATGATATTAAAATTGTCTTTCTTCTCACTAGAGAGAAAAGAGAATCACCTGTTTCCTATATCTATAACCGACCAACTTCAAGAAGAAAGAAAGTGAATCTGTTAGAGAATTTAAAGAAAGATTTGAAAAGATCACAAGAAAATCCCTGTTGACACAATACCTAATGCTCGATTGGTTGTTGTTATTTAATTAGGGGTGGAGGCTTCAATTTGTTGTTGAGAATAAAGGGCCCAAGTTGTCTAGTGGTAACATTCATAGCAACCTTGGCTTTAGCACAAATTGCTTTGCAGCTAACAATTCCATTGACTTTCAGCAAATCAAGAGAAGGTGCCTGGTCTATAGTATGAGAAGAAGGATCCACCTTAAACAAATAATTTAGGTAAAATATATGATGATGTGATTACCAATTAAGTCACATGCTTTGTGTTCGAGTTCGGGGGTTCGGCAATGAGTAGGTTCGGGTCCAGTTTGAATTTTTTTAAGAAGTTCAGCTGAGGTTCACCATTAGGTTCATCTATATATATATATATATATATATATATATATATAAACTTTAAAATGAAATATAGCTTAAAATAGTAAGAAATCAACATCAATAACCATAAAAAACTGTTAATCGTGGACTTGGAAATTGCAAGGATAGATTACAAGCTTCAATTGCGACATGAGGTTATGATTTTTTATCTACGAACTTGCTCAATGGATATGAGGTTCAATAACGTTCGCCAAACCTCAAAAACAATTTTAGGTTTGCCAAATTTCAAGCTTCAAGGTTGAAGTTTAGCGAATCTTGTGACATAGATTACCAAGTTCTCAAAGTAGATGATGGCAATGAATGAATCCATTTTAACCCTTAGTCATTAGTTGTTAAATCATAAAAGAGTTACCAAAATCTATATGTGCCTAGCCAGTCTTTTCAGCAGAAGAAGTTTATTCTGCAAGACAATGTCCCAAGAGAGGAGAAGTTAAAACCCCCCACAATCTAGTTGCCAATATCAATGTTTTGGAACAACATTGGTCCAGGCCATGCAAAATGCCTCATGTCGAAGAAACATTAAGGAATTTTACATCTGATATGAAGACAATGCTAGAACTAATTACCATGAGAACCCATCGGATACAGAAAATGATTTTTGTATCGAAAGTGAAAAGGAGTAGTACCCTTAAGATCATATACAAGTTTTGGCAAAAGACAAAAGCACAAAAACAATGTTTTCCCCTCTTAAGCCAACAAATGGTAGCCCTGAAAAGAGGTATTGGAAAGCATTAGTAATTTACCTCTTACTGATAATGTTACGTTGCTTGCTAATGAACTAGCTGGACCACTATGCCAAACATGTGAAAGTAAATAAAATCACCTAACATCTAGGTCAAATAAGACGGCAAAAATGAAACCATCTAGCAACTTCTTGGATGAAATATAGAAGCATCAACACCTTGATCCAATCACTCTAGTTGTTCTAATGCACCTACTTCTACCTTTGATTTTTCCTGTGAGCTAACAAAGGTAAAAATTCCCTTGCCTCTCACAGAGTAGATTTAGCCTCTTCACATAGTTGCCTTTGTTAAACTAAAGCATTATTTATACTTCACATGGTGCAGTGGGAACAATTATTAGTGTGAATAAAAACAGAGAAAAAGCATAGTAATTGGAACTTAAAAATAGTACTTACAACTTTCAGCATCTAGTTTAGAGATTATCTAGGCATTCTTTGGTTTTATGACTAACAATTAACCATTTCCCATATGACATTTGTGGAAGCACTTATTTAGCAATATGACACTAATGAATGGGAAAACGTTGAAGAAGGAAGTTGAGGAACCCCCTACACAACAATCTAATCCCATCTTCAATGATACATCTCCCAGCATTGGTATTCAACCTAATCTAACATTCGATAAACTCTTTGAAACACACTGGAGAGAACATCCATGGACAGAATTGCCTTTATATGCTTCTAGCAAAGAAATGGTTGATTCCATGTATATGAACCACATGGTACAATTTTTTCAACTGCATGGGATTCTAACCAGGCCATAGGTGTTCCCTTTCTTGGACCTAGTGCAACGATTGTTAAAGAGAGAAAAACATAAAGAAATGAGTATATACTCATGATCGGCTTGGGGCATGCCCCACTCACTGTGAAGGCCAACCATAAACTTCTATCACTACATGTGGTGTTGGATAAGGAATTTGTACAAGCAGGTTTCCAACAACCATGACCCAATGAAAGTAATAGAAATCTAGAGGAAAGAATGAAGGACCTTCAGGAAACACATGTCCAATTTATATTCCACCACTCGCTTACAAGAACTAGTGAGGAACATAACAATGATTGGAAGTTGGTTGTATGGAGTAAAGAACTTCTCACAGTGACATGAGTGGCGGGTGACTTAGATGCATCAAGCATTGAACAAGGGTGTTACATTTAACTAGATATAAATATTGTCTAGCAAATTGAACATGGTTGTCAAAATTGTTTAGAGAAACCAAGCAAACAATCCATGCAGTTTCACATGTCTATATTTTTATTGGATGTTCTCTACACTAAATTTTTTTTTGGATATGTGTGACATGTAGCATCCCTCTCTGCTTGACGAGCTATGGAAATATAAGTATTCAGAACACTATGAGCATATCTTTGAGGTCTTATGAGTCCCTCTTTGTGATCTTATTTTCAACAAAACTTGCCCAATATTCTTCAAGGAAGCACTAGTTATACTAGAACTAATTGATGATTGGTATATGGAACAATCTTGTAATTATACTTGTATCTATGACAACACTTCAGCCCTACACATGCCACCTAAGCATGTTTCAGACATATTAGTGCTTAGCGAGATAGCTTTATCAGAGAATCAAATATAATGTCAAGTTAAAAGAGCACAAGGAGGTGTTGTTTCCAACATACCATCTAAACATTGGAACTTACTCTCTATGACACATCAAAGGTAATGTCAAGTTAAAAGAACAGAAGGAGGTATTGTTAACCACATACCATCTAACCATTGGAACTTACTCTATATGATACATTTTCTAGCAACAGTGGCAAAAGTTGACAAAATCGATTTCTTTTTATTAGAATATGGTGCTTTTGAAGTCCACAATCCACTTAATAAGATATTTGGCCATTTCAAGCAGCAAAACTACTCTTAACATACTGCCACCAAGGTTGTCCAGAGGAAGAATTTTTCCAGAACCTGTACAAGATGAAATATCGGACAGATGCAACCTTGGATAGTCATTTATAGGGGCAAAGGTTATGCCCATATAATAAACAAAAATCTTCAAGGTCAAAAAAGACAACAAATTTGAAAAGGATAGTGGCATAGATGCAACAAAGTTTAAAGAAATTACCAAGAATAGAAACACAGTAATAGAAAAAGATAATGCATTTTCCTAACAAGCAAAGGCTCCCCAAAGCTACAAAAGAGCCCAGACGAAACAAACAACAGCAAGAGAATAGCAAATAGACTTCACCAATGTCCATGGAAAACCAACATTTTAATATTGGTGTCACTCAAGGAATGCAATCAAAAGTTGAGTTGGGCCTAGCAGGTGGATCCATAGTAGCACCATGTCAGCATCTTGACTTGAGGATTTTCTTAAGAAATTACCCACTAGCATTGACGATGAAGACCCATCGGTTGTCTTTGAACCTTTTGTATTCAATAGAAACCAAAAGGGTGTCAAGAAGAAAACTTAGAAGAGGAAGAGGGATATTGAGACCACAGAATTAGTAATGGTTGATACCAGACAAATTAATGCAACACTGATGGCCACCACAAAGATAGCAATTAATCAAGCTGCAAGAGAACAATTTTTGAACTTGTAAACAAGATTGAGCAATACAAAGAGCATATTTTTAATCTTGACAATCATGTATCCTATTACACGGCTTCCATACATAATTTGACAGATTTGATCATGTTGGCCCATAAGAGTGAGGATCACATTGTGCCCTTCATCATCGAACTCTACAACACATCTGCACTTGCAAAGACTCCAATGTCAGCATTCCAATGGTTAAACAACAGCTGGAATGGTGGACAACAGTGTCGATAAAAAAGGGATTGAAGTCATATGAAATCATTTCTTGGTATGAATAGTTCAAATACATCTTTGATATGGTATGTTCAAGAAACTTCATTGATTTCATTGTTTATGATGCAACTTTAGTTCTGATATTTTATTCCACAAGAAATTTAGATAACTATGGATATCTCTCTGTTCGATCGCACCACAACTCTACTATTCCCATGCCTCACATTAAACCGAATATCCATATCATAAAATATTTTATTTATTAATTTTTATTTTGAAAAGATTAGTGCCATAAAATAAATTGTGAAAAAAAACTAGTTCCTGCAACGTTTATCAAAATAATTATTAAGTTAAAATTGAAAATTAATATTGGATTTTTCTTATTCCAAAAAATTTGCATCATATATTTTATATCCAAGTGTTAAAATCTATGATGATATTCGTAAGAGATATGGCATATATAATATATTTTATTATTCATAATAGAAAATAAAAATAAATACAAATATATTATGCTCTCAAACTTTGTGAGATAAGGAGACATGAGTTGTGCGGGGCTCTGCAAGTGGGAGTTGTTCCATGTACGGTTGTCCATGCATTTGATCCCTCTCTCAGGGTTGGATGGAAAAATATATTGAGTTGGTATTCGGTGGAGTCGACTAGGCGCCTAGATATATCCATGGCTAGGAGCATAGTCCAACAGGGGCCATGGGTTAATAGAGGAGTCCAAGGGCCAGACTATTGTTGGGATCCAAGTGGGATTCCCCGCCACAACATGGGTTTGGTGAGTGGTGGTATTAGCAGTAAGATGGATCTGGTGACCAAACGCTCACACACTTTTAGATCTCTATCAACACTAGTGACAGGATGGTTTGATAGGGGAGAAGATGGATTTCGTGAATTGTCTTGGCATGTTGATTGTGCGCAAGGTCATAGGGTGATGGTAGGAGCTGGTAGGAGGAGGTGGCATCGGTAGGCCGCCACACAGGGCATTGCACGGAGACGGTGCTCTCTTACTAGTATATTGGACACAAGAGCCACTGAGGATAGGCACAGTAGTGTCAATTATGTTAGCCTGTGGGGAGATAAACCGCTCGGGTCTGTCGGGAGATTAGGAGATATGGCTCACATCATGGAGGGCTTACTAATAGCGTGGTGGATGCATTAACACATAAGGGATGCCATATGGTACAGGGTGGTATGACAGTGATCGATGGTATCCAGTGGTGCATGAAGTTGTGCCACAGAGTTCAATGCTATGCAGAGGAGTACAAGGGTGTATATTTATGTACAACAAAGCATGATGATGCACAATAGTTTTTTGGAGTGTTGCCACCGGAGAGATCACCTGACGGGGACGATAGGCACACCATTGGATTTGGCACACCCATATTTGGAGAGCGAGTTGATCACAGGGCTAACCATGAGCTTCCATTTATCAATCTCCAGCATTGCACATTAACACAGGTGACTTGGCTATCATCTCTTGATGCTCTCATCATGAGGAACGAGACCCAGGAGGTTCATCTGAGACAAATGGATAGGACGCAATACATCAGGAGAAAATCTTTCCAGTCGTGGCATATAGTCAGGGTGCGAGTTGGCAGGTGCAGGTTTGGGGATGGTCTAATCTGTTGCATGGGTAGCATGTGCTCCACCCTTGATCCCACATTTAGGGAGGTTCATGACACCTGTTGGGTGAGACATTCTAAGATGTCTCAGGAGAATATATAGTGGTTGTCGGACTCATCTTGCGAGAAGATGTTTAGACTCTAGGCAGTTTTGGGCAGTACCTATAGGAGGCGGGATAACAAATATCAGGTTCCAGGAGAGGAGGATATAGTTTGTGCATGACGGGTAGTCTATCATAGTTAGAGTGGCGCAGCGGCAGCATGGTGCAACCTTGGATAGTCATTTATAGGGCGAAAGGTTATGCCTGTATAATAAACAAAAATCGGGCAGATGCAACCTTGGATAGTCATTTATAGGGCGAAAGGTTATGCCTGTATAATAAACAAAAATCTTGAAAGTCACAAAAGACAACAAATTTGAAAAAGATAGTGGCATAGATGCATCAAAATTTAAAGGAATTACCAAGATTAGAAACACAGTAATAGAAAAAGATAATGCATTTTCCTAACAAGCAAAGGTTCCCCAAAGCTACAAAAGGGCCCAGACCAAACACACAACAGCAAGAGAATCACAATTAGACTTCACCAATGTCCATGGAAAACCAGCATTTTAATATTGGTGTCACTCTAGGAATGCAATCAAAAGTTGAGTTGGGCCTAGCAGGTGGATCCATAGTAGCACCATGTCAACATCTTGGCTTGAGGATTTGCTAAAGAAATTATCCACTAGCATTGACGATAAAGACCCATCGGTTGTCTTTGGAACCTTTTATATTCAATAGAAATAAAAAGGTTATCAAGAAGAAAACTTAGAAGAGGAAGAGAAATATTGAGACCACAGAATTAGTAATGGTTGACACCAGACAAACTAATGCAACACTAATAGCCACCACAAAGATAGCAATTACTCAAGCTGTAAGAGAAACAATTTTTGAACTGGTAAACAAGATCGAGCACTACAAAGAACATATTTTTAATGTTGACAATCAGGTATCCTATTACACGGTTTCCATACATAATTTGACAGATTTGATCATGTTGGTCCATAAGAGTGAGGATCACATTGTGCCCTTCATCATCAAACTCAACAACTCATCCGCACTTGCAAAGACTCCAATGTCAGCATTCCAATGGTTAAACAATAGCTGGAATGGTGGACAACAGGGTCAATAAAAAATGGATTGAAGTCAGACAAAATCATTAATAGTTCAAATACATCTTTGATATGGTATGTTCAAGCAACTTCATTGATTTCATTTTTTATGATGCAACTTTAGTTCTGATATTTTCTACCACAAGAAGTTTAAATAACTATGGATATCTCTCTGTTTGACCACACCACAACTCTACTATTCCCATACCTCACATTAAACCGAATATCCATATCATAAAATATTTTATTTATTAAATTTTATTTTGAAAAGTTCAGTCCCATAAAAGAAATGTGTGAAAAAAACCAGTTCCTACAACGTTTATCAAAATAATTATTAAGTTAAAATTGAAAATTAATATTGGATTTTTCTTATTCCAAAACTAGTTGCTGAAATTTGCATCATATATTTTATATCGAGTGTTAAAATCTATGATGATATTTGTAAGAGATCTGACATATATAATATATTTCGTTATTAATAATTACAAAATAAAAATAAATACAAATATATTATGCTCTCAAACTTTGTGAGAAAAGGCGACATGAGTTGTGCGGGGCTCTGCAAGTGGGATTTGTTCCGTGTACGGTTGTCCGTGCATTTGATCCCTCTCTTGGGGTTGGATGGCGAGAGATATTGAGGTGGTATTCGGTGGAGGCGGCTAGGTGCCTGGATATATCCATGGCTAGGAGCATAGTCTAGTAGGGGCCATGGGTTACTAGAGGAGTCTGAGGGCCAAGCAATTGTTGGGATCCAAGTGGGATTCCCCGCCACAACATGGGTTTGGTCAGTGGTGGTATTAGCAGTGCGATGGATCTGGTGACCGAGCACTCACACACTTTTAGATCTATATTAGCACTAGTGACAGGATTGTTTGATAGGGGAGAAGATAGATTTCATGAGTTGTCTTGGTATATTGATTGTGCGTAGGGTCACAGGGTGATTCTCCTACTCTAGCAGGAGCTAATAGGAGGAGGTGGCATCGGCAGGCCACCAGACAGGGCATTGCATGGAGACGGTGCTCTCTTACTGGTATATTGGGCACATAAGCTACTGAGGATAGGCACAGTAGTGTCAATTATGTTAGCGTATGGGGAGATAAACCGCACAAGTCTGTTGGGGCAGATGAGGAGATATGGCTCACATCGTGGAGGGCTTACTAATAGCATGGTGGATGCATTGACACATATGGGATTCCATATGGTACAGGGTGGTACATGTGAGAATTTCTGAATCTAGAAACATAAATCCTATTGCAGTGACTAGTTTAACATCTCCTATTTGTTATTTCCTTCAACAAGTTATTTAATTACATAAACATTGATGTAAACACTACTGCAATCCACACTGATATACAGATCATAAACTGAAGCAATAATTGAGACACACACACAAGGGACACCGTTATTTTTGGACAAAACATCCCTGGAAAAAGCCAACTTGGGGAAATCGGTGCAGCAGATAAAAGGTTTTATATTATCAAGCAAGCAGAATCTGAGTACAACAGGTCGCCTCTCACACCGGAAAACCTTACAGAGAGATCATGGCAGCAAGAAATACATACGATGGTTTACCTCATCCCCAAGCCTCGGTTGATCCAATGAGCGATCTGGCACCCTCCCAGCAAATACTACACAGTCCCTACGCAATCACTGCGTGGGCCTGCGTCCTGCCTCTAGAGGACTATGTCACCCCAACTGCTAGATCAATCTGCTGGATGAAGACTATCGTTCATCCCTCTCGGCTCAGAACTTCACTTTTCCAACAAAATCTCGAACTATAGACAACACTCTGCATTGCCACCACGTGAGCCCCTCCTGGACTGCGTAAGCTCTGCGTGAGCCCCTCCTGCGCTGCATAGAGCTCTGCATTGTCTTCCGGTCGCTCAAGCTGCCTCTTTGCCACGCACTCTTTGGCTCAGAACTTACTTTCCGATCCAAATCTCTACTTCTGCGCCTCACTGTAACAGATCACTGGTTAGATTCTCTCAGCAAACCGTGCCCCAAAAAACCGAACTGACTGATCAATATGCTCACTTGGTGTATGTCCAACTAACCCTAGAGCCTGCTCTTATACTTTTCTTGTTGATGAATCAACAGTCGAGATTAGGTCTCTAATCAACGACTAAGATTAAATTAGACTTGATCCTTGTCTCTTAGAATCTTCCCAGCCATATTTTCATTAATACCCATTAATATTTTTATTTTCCTAAGTCCAGACTTAGGAACCCCCTTAAAAATATTAATTATTTTAATAAAATACAATCCAGGTGGAATTTCACCAAATGGTTTCTGGGTCCTGGAGATCTCATGTGTTCTAGCCCCTCCACAAATTTTGGAGCTAGAGCACATCTGATGCTACACAAAATCAACACTCCCTCTTAGTGAGGAATGTGCTCTAGCAATATTTCCCAGTAGAAGTATCACACTGATCCACGACATCGGTCCTCTGCGTTGTTGATGCTTGGCCAGATGCCCCTCATCCAACTGCGCTTCTGCAACCTGTACTGTTGCCCATGACACTGCCACTGTCACTGCTACATATGTAATGCAACTCCCTCTCAATATGTTGCATCATGCTGCCCATAGCACTGCCACTGCTAACTGTTGCACTGCAACTCAATTGCTGAGAAGTAAGCAACTGAAAAGCCACCAAAAACTGACATGCTGGTTAGTCTGGAAACCCCGTGATGCTAAAGCTACCTCCGCTGCTAATCTATGCTAACCCTTTGATGCTACTGCGCTGCTGTTGTATTTTCTTTATGCCTACCGCACAGCTCAACAATCTACTGTGCTGCTTAAGACTTTGGTACTCTAGCTTTGCCACTGTCGCTCCATCATCTCTCGTCCCAACTGACTCCCGTAATTCTGCTACTGCCATTAAGGGCTCCCGTAGTCGTATGTGATCCAAGAGTTTGGACACCTCAAGGATCCTGCCCCCGTGTAGTCCTCCTAACTACAACTCAGTATTGCCCCACCTCTTCTCTAGAGGTGCATGAGCACTCATAGCCCAATCCTCATCATCGTCCTCCTTATCAGCTTCACTGGAGCAGCCTTTGAGTCAGACATCTCTTCCTTGCCCTTCTTCTGAGGGCACTGAGTGGCGAAATGACCCAGTTCTCCACATTTGAAGCATCTGAATTTGGATACATCTTTCTTTTTCCTCTTCTAATACCCTTGTTGTCCCGCTGATGCAAGAGCTGCATCCTCCTCTTCCTCCTTGGCTCTGATTCCTTTGTCATTGCTTCCTGCCTTGGTCAACCTTCAAATCTCTTCCTGTCGAAGAGTTGCCCACATCTCCTCCCAACTGGGGAGTGAAGCCCTGCCTAGGGTGCTCTGAACAAAGGTTTCCCAGTCTTCAGTGACTGCATTCAGGGCAGTCCTGACCATGAATTCAGGATCTAGTGTAGACCCTACGGAAGTTAGGTGGTCTCAGATCCCTTACAACCTGAGAAGGAAGGGATCGATTTCTTATCCCTTCTGCATCTGATACTGTCTTAGTTGGCTCTCAAGCAACATCTTCCATTGAATGGAAGTTCCCTCTTACAAAGTGGTCAAGGACTCTCACATTTCCCTCACTGTGTCCTTTTCAGCAATATGTGGGACCCACATGATCCTTGACCCTGTCCAAGATCATGCCCTTTGCTTTTTCCTGAGCCTCTTCGTACTTCTTGAGAGGATTGACATCAACTAGAACATCAAGTGCCTTCAAGGCATAATCCTTGACGCGATTTTTGTCCAAGACTGCCAGGATCCTAGCCTTCCAGATAACAAAGTTGGATGCTCCATCCAACCTGTCCTGATCCCTCAGTCCATTAACTGCCATCTCTACTCAAATGAGTGTCGAACAGGTTCTCTTCTCTGTCTTTCGTTGCTACCCCAACAAAACTTGGATCTGGATTTCTTTGGTGCTAGAAATCCTCTAAGGAACAAGCTCCCTCTGAGTCCTAATTTCCTTCACGAAAATCCTTCCGCCAAATACTGTTGAATCACCTCTCTTCAATCCTCCTTTGTTGTTGTTCAGCAACTCAGATCTAGATTTCTTTGGCAAGAAATCTATTAAGGCAGTGACTCCCTCTACCTCAGTTTTGTCTCCTCAAACATTGTTCTACAACAACAACAACAGTGTCCCACCAGCACCACAGATCTGACCTGCACTGCTCCTCCTGCCCTGGCAACTGATGGATCTGAGCCCCTCAGGCTCTGCGCGGTCACTATGTGAGCTAGATCATCTCCTTCCAGCCATTGCATCACTGCTTCTCGGTCCAAAAAGCTGATGTGGCTCTGCGTGAGTCTGATCTACCCCTTAGTCTCTGCATTGGCCCAAAGAGTTGACGCAATCACTGCATGGGCTCTTCTCGGCTACTGCGTCACCTCCTCCTGGCTCAGAAAGATGATGCGGGTACTGCATGAGCTTCTGCATCACTCCTTCAGCTATTTCTTAGGCTCTGGAACAACAGTGTCACTTGGGATAGCTGCCTCTTTGCAACAGTTCTGCTGGATCTTCTTGGTTGATGGCTTTAATGTCCTATCGTCTGTAATCGCTTTAATACCATGTGAGAATTTCTGAATCTAGAAACAAAAATCCTATTGCAGTGACTGGTTTAACATCTCCTACTTGTTATTTCATTCAACAAGTTATTTAATTACATAAACATTGATGTAAACACTACTGCAACCTACACTGATATATATCATAAACTGAAGCAATAATTGAGACACACAAGGGACACCGTTATTTTTGGACAACACATCCCTGGCAAAACCCAACTTGGGAAAACCGGTGCAGTAGATAGAGGGTTTTATATTATTAAGCAAGCAGAATCTGAGTACAACAGGTTGCCTCTCACATTGGCAAACCTTACAGAGAAATCACAGCAACAAGAAATACATACGAGGGTTTACCTCATCCCCAAGCCTCGACTGATCCGATGAGCGATCTAGCACCTTCCCAGCAAATACTGCGCAGTCCCTACGCAACACTGCATGGCCCTGGGTCCTGCCTCTAGAGGACTGCGTCACCCCAACTATTGGATCAATCTACTGGATGAAGACTATCGTTCAGCCCTCCAGTCTCAAAACTTCGCTTTTGCAGCAAAATCTCAAACCATAGACGACACTTTTCACCGCCACTGCATGAGCCCCTCCTGGACTGCGTAAGCTCTGCGTGAGCCCCTCCTAGGTTGTGTAGACCTTTGTGTTGTCTTCCTGTCGATCAAGTTGCCTCTCTTCCACGTATTCTTTGGCTCAGAACTTACTCTCTGCTTCTTCCCCTCTCACTGCAAGAGATCACTGGTTAGATTCTCTCAGCAAACCGTGCCCCAGAAAGTCGAACTGACTGATCAATATGCTCACTTGGTGTATCTACAACTAACCCTCAAGCCTCCTCTTATACTTTTCCTGTTGATGAATCAACGACTGAGACTAAGTCTCTAATCAACGGCTAAGATTAAATTAGACTTGATCCTCGTCTCTTAGAAGCTTCTCACCCATATTTTCATTAATACCCATTAATATTTTTATTTTCCTAAGTTTAGACTTAGGAACTCCATTAAAAATATTTTTTATTTTAATAAAATACAATCCCATTGGAATTTCACCAAACGATTTCTGGGCCTTGGAGATCTCATGTGTTCTATCCCCCCCATAAAATTTTAGAGCTAGAGCACATTCGATGCTACTCAAAATCAACAGTACGACAGTGAGCGTTGGTATCCAGTGGTGCACGAAGTTGTGCCACGAAGTTCAGTGTTATGCAAAGGAGTACAAGGGTGTGTATTTATGTACAAAAAAGCATGATGATGCACAACAGTTTTTTGGAGTGTTGCCACCGGAGAGATCACCTAACGGGGACGTCAGACACACCATTGGATTTGGCACACCCATATTTGGAGAGCGAGTTGATCACAGGGCTAACCATGACCTTCCATTTATCACTCTCTAGCATCACACATTGACACAGGTGACTTGGCTATCATCTCTTGATGCTCTCATCATAAGCAATGGGACCCAGGAGGTTCATCTAAGACAAATGGATAGGACACAATGCATAAGGAGAGAGGCTTTCCAACCATGGCCATAGTTTTAAAAAACGGAATCGGTGACCGGACCGGTCCACCTATCAAACCAGGTTTCAAACCGGAACTGGTCAGATCTCAATGAACCGATATTTAAAAAAATACATGAAATACTTAGTTTATAATGAAAAAAACTATTTTTAAGATTTAAAACCATGATTCCAAACCAATAAAGATAAAATATGCAAAGTGTGCTCATCTAAATACCAAGTAAAGGTGAATATATCAAATTGGCACCGAGTGCAATACATATTAGCAACATAATACATAATCAATGCTAAATGGCCTCTAGAGTCCAAAAACAATGTTATAAGTTATGGGATCACTGGCCTACTACAAGTCTACATGTCAATGATCAACATGATCACTCATCATGATCAAACTCATCAGCACTGCTAGACAAGGGATCATCAACATGAGCTACATAAATAGTCTGGCTGAGTGTTTGAGGACTCCTAAAACTCCTCTGCAACCTTAGCAATAGTGCTAGTAGTAGCAACAAAAATAGACATCAAAACTACAAATCATTGATCAACATGGTCACTCATGAAACCCATCATTGATTCAGCGCTACTAAAAATGGGATCATTAGCAAGAGATACATAAACATCATCTCACCCAAAGTCTTCAGACTTGGATTGCTCAACCTTATAATATGATAGAAGTTGATGTTTAACATGCCTAACTAGTGATTTTGGTTTGAGTGAAGGGTTCATCTCTCAGCCTTATAATGTGGTAGAAAAATCTTAGCATTCCTAACCAATTATTTTCCTTTGAGTGAAGGATACATTATTGTTAAGGCCAGGGTAGAGGAGTTCAACAATCAATACCACCAACATCAACAAAGTTCAAAAATCAATGCCACCAACATCAAGGTCCTTTTGGGGTTCACGTTCTTGATCAAACACCAATCTCATACCCTCATGCATGAAAGAATCAAATGGAAACATTGCAAACCCCCAAACCATGAAATCCTAAAACCCATTAAGTCTGTTGAATTTTGAGTGAACTCTGAAATTCTAGTTTCTCCATATGAAATTCAATGAGGTCGAAACCACTCACAAACATCCTGAGTCATTTCATGGTAATGTTAAAAATTTAAGTAAACAGATGAAAATGAAAATAAAGGAAATGTCACTTTTACTTTAAGAATTTAACATTACCATTTGGCATTGATTTCTAGTGTTGTTAGGGTTGATATGTGTGAGGCAAACGAGAGGGGAGCCATGTTTTTCTTAGGCAGGTTTTTTTGGAGAGAAACAGCTCCAAAATTCCCTCAAAATGGTATCAAAACTCATAAAATTGCATTAAGCGAGGTCTGTAGCTGCGCTGGCAATAAACCGGCCAGTTTATGAAGGAGTCGGTCAGTTTATGGGAAAACAAGTCGATTCCTTCATAAATTGGCCAGTTTGGGCTGGTTTTTGTGGTTTTTTGGCGAAATAGGCCCATAAACCGGATTTTGTCCGTTTGACCCGATTGCCCAATGAACCGGCTAGTTTGACCAATTTTCGGTTCAAGCCGGCCGATTTGACCGATTTCCGGTTCAAGCTGGCCGGTTTTTAAAACTATGGTCATGGCATATAGTCAAGGACTATGCTGCAGTCGATATGGATATGGGATCCAAGGATTCGGTTGGATGATTGGTCAGTCTATTTTGTGACGAGCAGGACAAGGGAAAAGAGTGACCTAGCTCACTCTTGGTTTGACAGATCGGGGAGCGTCGAGGCCTTCATTGCATACCAAGGCCAAGTTTCCTTGTTACTGCTTCGGACTAAGATTGATAATAGATGGGTAGACATTGATATCATGGAGATGCCAAGGCAAGATGAGCTTGGCCTTCACATATTTTTTTCCATCAGGTTCCAGGAGAGGAGGATACAGTCTATGCACGATGTGTAGTCTATCATAGTCAGAGTGGCGCAACGTAGGCATGGTGGCACCTTTCTGAGGCTAGCATGGGATCTGTGCATCACAGGATTTCATGGTTCAACTACCCTTACCGGTGATCTAGTTCCTATAGGGGAAGATCATTTAGATTTTCCATTGGATTTTGGTGGTTTTCTATTGGCGTGGGGGACTTCACCAGCATGGAGGGATGATCAGCAGGAGGAGATCAGGGGGAGATCATGTGGGCGAGAATTCATCTCCATAGGAGTTGGATTGTATCTTCAAGAGCCTACTCTTGAAGTACAAGAGATTGACTACTCAGTAGGGCAGCTTAACGATGAGTTTCTCAGGATTTTTTATTATCGTGATGCTCTACTCATGGATAGTATGTAGAGGGCTTCTTGGACTTATACCTAGTTGAACAATGGGTGGAGCAAGGGGTGTTTCACATTGATCAAGATGGCTTGGGATGTTGGTATCGAGAGACTCCTTTATGATAGGATAGTGCATGAGATAGAGATGACTCAGTGGCACATTTGGGACCCTGGTATTGTTTGGAGTGATCGTATGGGCCAACAAATAGTGGGGGGCGCTTGTTCGGGCATTGCTTGAGGACAAGCAATTTTTGGCAGGGAGGACTCTCATGTCCCCAATTTGTGTGAGTGCAAAATTCGCTATGGAGTTTTGCCAATTTTGGAGATATTAAATAAAAAGGAGAAAATACTATTTTGTGGGAGAAAAGCATAAATTATTATTTTAATGGAGAATGGTGACAATAATATTTTATTAGAAAAGGGAGGTAAATTATTATTTTAATGGAGAATGGCAGAAAAGTAATATTTTATAAGAGAATGGAAGAAAATTATTATTTTATTGGAATGGTGGAAAATTATTATTTTATTCAAATGGTGGTAGAAAGTGGAAAATAGCCCCCACCAATAGAATAATAAGGAAAAAGGGAGGATTTAGAAGCTAGGGGGAGGCTCCATGAATAATTATAAAAGGAGGAGGAACTCAATTGCAAATCATTCTATCATATCATGTCTATTTGACATCTAAACTTGAGTTCTCTTGAGTTGTTCAACCAAGACAACTAGTGTTTCTTAGCACGAGGGTTTTTTAGGCAGAAATTCCAACTCTATCTTGGGAGAACTTCGATTGTCTCCCTAGTGAGGCTTTGGGGGAGTCTATTTCAGGACTTCCATTTGAGCTTATTGTAAAAACTTCACACAGCAATTTGGTATTTCTGGGCGCAGAAGACAAACCCCGGAGGTTATTTGGAGCAACATCTTTCTATTAAATGTTTTGGGTATTTTCTGGATATTTTCTACTAGTTAGAGGAGGTGTTTGGTACCATTTTTCAGAGTTGTTCCTGTATATCTTCGTTGGGCCATATTTTCTCTTATAGAGCTTGCACAACGGTTGGAGAACATAGTTTTTGTTGGTGTTTGGTGTTGGTATTTTCCGGGCGTTTTTAATTGAAAGTGATTGCTATTTTCCAGTGGATATTTGTGCATAATCGTCTCTCAACGATTCATCAGTGAGTTTTATCATTTCTCAGTGGTTCCTCTTTGGTTGGGCACAAAACTATGTAGCTGGAAATTCGCTCTACTTTGGGCATTTCGAGTTAGCCCAAACGATTTATGGGTTTTGTGGGTTTGGGTGTGAGGAGCCTATAGCTAATTTTATAGAATTTTTCGGGCAGTGTCCAGGCTAGAATCATGCATTCATATTGTAGGTCATATTGTTGATTAGTTGGGAAGTTTGCATCACATTGTGGATTCGATTTTGGCTCGGAGTTAAGAAAAACCATTTCTATGTTTTTATGGGTTTCATGTGAGGAGATTTGGGTTAAATTTTCATAATTTTCTGAGTAGTTTCGAGGGCAGAAATTCCAATTCTTCTCCAACAATAGCAGTAGTGTTAATTTTAGGTATGTTCTATGCTTAGAGCAATTTATTTCAATTTCATAGTTAGCTCCATATCTTTTCCATATTAGCAATCACATCAGCATTAAAGTAAATTGCAGATAGAACATAAACATAAATCGCAGAAGACGAGCCAAGACAAGAGGACACAGGATGTGGCGCTAGCTAGGGACAAACCCCAACGTGGGGAAACCCTTGATAATATCTTCTTATATGTTCTGCAATAGTTCAGCGGAAAGAGAGAGAGAGATAGTACTTTTACAACAGAAGTCAACACTTTGACTTATCTAGATAAGAGCATAGATCATCTCTAAGAAGATGATACATGAGATCAGTTGAAGACATGTTGCTTCAACTAATTCTCCAAGGTGACTCCTTCACCTATCGTTGTGTTGCATTTCGTCATCATGCTGCACCTCACCGCGCTGCACCATGTTGCACCCATCATCACTATGCTACATCTCATCACGCTTCATTAATCATGACTATACCCATCACTATACTGCATTATGTGCCATTGCTACACCATGTTGCCATCCTGACCTATGTGTTGGCTACACCTTGCTTGCTTGTTGTCCCTTGCTTGATTTTGTCCCTAGCATGCTTGCTGTCCTTAGCATGCTTGTTGTTGCATGCTAGTTGTCCCTTGCATGCTAGCTGTAACATTGCATGCTTGGTGTATTTGCTGCTAAGTACCATACAACTGTCCCAATGTTAGTTAGTTGCCCCTTGCATGTTGCTCTGCTTCGGCAACAAATGCTCCGGCTGTTTCGGCAGTTCCCAACAGTTCTGGTAGTTCTGGCTGTTCCGGCAATCTCGGCAGTTTCGACTTTTCCAGCAGTTCCAAATTTTCCGGCAGTTCCGGCGATTCCGGCTTTTCCGGTTTTTCCAGCTTTTCCGTCTTTTCCTGCTTTTCTGGCTTTTCCGTCTTTTCCTGCTTTTCTGGCTTTTCCAGCAGTTCCGGCTTTTCTGGCAATTCCGGCTTTTCCGGCTTTTCTGGAAGTTCCGGCTTTCCCGACTTTTCTGTCTTTTCCGGCTTTTCCGACAGTTCCGGCTTTTCTGGAAGTTCCGACTTTTCCGACTTTTCCGTCTTTTCCGGCTTTTCTGGCTTTTTTGGCAGTTCCGGCTTTTCTGGCAGTTCCGGCATTTCCAGCTTTTCTGGCTTTTCCAGCAGTTCCAGCTTTCTACCTTCTGGATCAGGGCAACGTTATTCCTTAGGATCTCTCCTCCTACTAAAACCCAAAGACAAGTAGAGAGAGGAAGAGATCCCAAGTGTGTTGAAATGACTTGAAGGCCACCTCTATTTATACTAAAACGTTGAGCACATGTGGGGTGTATTTATTTGCTCGCTGACCTTGACGAATTGTCTTATAATGCAAATAAATTCATAACTCCATGAATACTTATTGGAATCAGATGATCTTTAAATCAATCCTACACCTCTCAAAGAGAGGGATCCAAGAAAAATATCAGCTGCCATAAATAAGATGACCCACATGGAGTTTGGCCCTAGTTGTCAATTTTAATACTCCCTCTCAACTAGGGAGAACTCCACCCGTTGATCCATATTTCCCACTGTACTATCTCTGCCATCAGTGCCCTGCACTTCTCTGCTCTGCTCTGATCTGTTGAGCTTTGCTTTGCTCTGCTCTACTGAACTATGAAGAAGAAGAATTGATCGAGAATTTCTCATACCATTCTCTACTAACCCGAAGTCAGTTTCATATGAAGAGAGTGTGTCACATCACTCTTATTGACCCGAAGTCAGTTTTATTGATCCCAGATCAATATCACAAGTGTCTCAAACCACTCATATTGATCCCAGATCAATGTCACAAGAGAGTGTCTCAAACCATTCATACTGATCCCAAATCAGTTTCATTGATCCCAGATCAATGTCACAAGAGAGTGTCTCAAACCACTCACACTGATCCCAGATCAATGGAGGTCATCCTAGCATAGGGAGTACAGTAGATACAGCGATGCGTCCATTGATAGTACTACTATGGTCCCTTACCTCATTTCCCTGCTCATTGTTCAAATAAGAGGTACTTCCCATGAGTCCCAAACTGCATGGGTAGGATGCCTCGACAAGAGAACTAATCACCCTGTCCACAAGAGAACGAATCATCCTGTCAGTGGATGCCACGGAGAACTAGTTATCCTGGCCCACAGGAGAACTAATCATCCTGTTCCACAGTCGCCACGGAGAACAAATCATCCTGGCCCACGGGAGAACTAATCATCCTGTTCCATAGTCGCCATGGAGAACAAATCATCCTAGCCCTCAGGAGAACTAATCATCTTGTTCCACAGTTGCCACGGGAGAACTAATCATCTCGGCCCACAGGAGAACTAATCATCCTATTCCACAGTTGCCACGGGAGAACTAATCATCCCAGCCCACAGAAGAACTAATCATCCTGTTCATAGCGCACCACCAGGGGAGGGTGAGTCGCCCTGTGGTTGTATGTTGCTCCAGTAAGTACCCCAAGCCCCCCAGAGCTCCCATAGCTCAATGCATGCAACATGCATTAACTTTATAAGAAGGTCTCTCAACAACTCCAAGTCGTTCGAGAAAGTCACAGATTTGACCTTTCCCCGGGGCTTTGACAAAATGTCTGCGACCTGTACATCATTCTCAATGCGATGGAGCCTCCTCTCTCATCGACTTACCATATCGAATACAAGATTCCTCAATAATCAAATCCCCCCTTTAGTTGTCACAGAGAATCACAGTGGTATTCATCATGTGTACAAACAACTCACTTAAGAGCTTCTACGACCATGCAGCTTCACACGAGATCATACTCGTAGATATGTATTCGGTCTCGGCGGTGCTTATAGCAACCGACTTCTGCTTCCTGCTCATCCATGATATCGAAGTAGAATCCAAAGAGAACCAGCACTGAGAAGTGCTCTAGTGATCCTCCACACTGCCTGCCCAGTCAGCATTCGAATGATCATGCAGTTTCATATTTTCGGCAGTGTATCTCAATCCATGAGAGATTGCGCCCCGAAGATATCTCAGAAGATTTTTGGCACCAATCCAGTGAGGCTCAACCAAATATGAGCTCACCATGCTGACTGCAAAACATATGTCTGGACGGAAGTTCACCAAGGACATCAATGGGAATGAGTTTATGAAACTCAGAGGCATTTCCCAAATATGGTTCAACATCACTACCATATAACTTTTGAAAGTTAAGATCCTCAAGGTAGTAATAGGCTTGCAGTTTATCATTCCACATCGGAATCCAACTCCCTCTTACTTCTACAAATGAGAGGGTCTACACCTGTCCGAAATAGGTCGTCCTCATAAGGTGCCGGTATGAAAGGTCTATCATCCACAACCTTCAGGTAATGGTTTGGATCGGTTTCACTCCTAGTGAATCTCAACTCATCAGACAACTATCAATCCTCTCATACTACGCCCGGGGTGTTTTGCTTCAAGCCATAGAGGGCTTTCTTCCACCTGTATACATGAGATTCCCAATCATGAATCTCAAACTCCTCAGGTTGTTCCAAAACTGTGGACCTGTTGCATGAGGGGAATGGTCCCCTTATAAGATTTTCCTTCAGTACATCTCAGACATGTACCTTCATGCTCTACTTGAATTCAGACATCCCTATCACCATTTGACTCACATCAGGTAGGGCCCCATAAGAAGACCTCTGATGTTATAGATGCGATATGTCCATTGACATGATCCCCAATGGACCATCCTGCAACTTGATACAAATTGCCAACCCTGAACCCTTGAGAAAAAGCATTTTTGAAAATTATATTTTTTAACACGTACCTTTCCATCGATGAATGCCACCCTAAAACCTTTGACTTCCATTTCCAAGATGGACACCAGGTTCTTCTTGCGATCAGGTACATAAAAGAGATTCTGTAAATGAATCGAGTTACCCTTATTCAATTGAGAGTTAACATTCCCTACACCCTTTCCGAGATAGGTGGCATCAGCTCCAAGTATAATCCCATGATTGTTTCCATCTCTACCAAATTAGAGAGTGCACCCATCTATTCGATGAAGTACCTTGAAGCACTACAATCTATAAGCTAGATTCCCAAAGAATCTGAAGGAGAGGGCCAATACAAGATAACGCTTCTTTATCTTATCAGAAACAACATTTGAATCTTCATACCTGGGGTTCCTTGCTTTCTATGAAGAGACAGCCATTTCCTTGATGACCTGCATTACCTGTCATTCCTTCGATCATTGAAGATGTCCCTGGAATGATTGTTATCATCATCAAGTGATGTGTCCCTACTATTCAGACACTCCTTCACATAATGGTCGAACTAGTTATCTGCCTTTCCTTCCACCTTGAGATTCGGTCTTCCAATGAAGTGATCTTTAGGTAGGCCATATTCCGCTGCACAATTCTAATAATATTCTCTGCTACGACTTCACCCTTGGTGAATTTGAAGAGGGATGAGGAATCCACTAATCCTTTTGTCCTTTCCCAACTGTCTTCGGTGATTGCTCTTTCACTATTGCTTGGGCATTGTCTTCACCTCAACTCTGATACCATGTTAATTTTAGGTATGTTCTATGCTTAAAGCAATTTATTTCAATTTTCACAGTTAGCTCCATATCTTTTCTAGATTAGCAATCACATCAGCATTAAAGTAAACTACAAACAGAACATAAACATAAATCGCAGAAGACAAGCCAAGACAATAGGACACAAGATGTGGCGCTAGCCAGGGACAAACCCCAATGTGGGGAAACCCTTGATCAATTCTTCTTATATGTTCTTCAATAGTTCAGCAGAGAGGGAGAGAGAGAGATAGTATAGATCATCTCTAAGAAGATGATACATGAGATCAGTTGAAGACATGCTACTTCAACTAATTCTCCAAGGTGACTCCTTCACCTATCATTGTGTTGCATTTCGTCATCATGTTGCACCTCACCGCGCTGCACCATGTTGCACCCATCATCACTATGCTGCATCTCATCACGCTTCATTAATCATGACTGTACCCATCACTGTACTGCATTATGTGCCATTGTTGCACCATGTTGCCATCCTGACCTATGTGTTGGTTGCACCCTGCTTGCTTTTTGTCCCTAGCATGCTTGTTGTTGCATACTAGTTGTCCCTTGCATGCTAGCTGTAACATTGCATGCTTGGTGTATTTGCTGTTAAGTACCATACAGCTGTCCCAATGTTAGTTAGTTGCCCCTTGCATGCTGCTCTCCTTCGGAGTCAGATGCTCCGACTGTTTCGGCAGTTCTAGCAATTCCGACTGTACTCGGCAATTTTGTTGTTCCTGGCAGTTCCGACAATACCGGCAATTTCGGCTTTTCCGACACTTCGGCAGTTCCGACATTTCCGGCTTTTCCGACTTTTCCGGCTTTTCTGGCATTTCCGTCTTTTCTGGCATTTTCGGCTTTTCCAGCACTTCCGGCTTTTCCGTCAGTTCCGGCATTTCCGGCTTTTCTGGGTTTTCGGGCAGTTCCAACATTTCCGGCTTTTCTGGCAGTTCCGGCAATTCCGACTTTTCCGGCAGTTCCGACTTTTCTGGCAGTTCTAGCTTTTCTGGCTTTTCTGGCAGTTTCAACTTTTCCGACTGTTCCGGCTTTTCCAGCTTTTCCGGTTTTTCCCGCAGTTCCGGCTTTTCCAGCAGTTCCGACTTTCTGCCTTCTGGATCAGGGCAACGTTATTCCTTAGGATCTCTCCTCCTACTAAAACCCGAAGACAAGTAGAGAGAGGAAGAGATCCCAAGTGTGTTGAAATGACTTGAAGGCCACCTTTATTTATACTAAAACGTTGAGCACATGTGGGGTTTATTTGGTTGCTAGCCGACCTTGACAAATTGTCTTATAACACAAATAAATTCATAACTCCATGAATACTTATCGGAATCGAATGATCTTTAGATAAATCCTACACCTCTCGATGAGAGGGATCTAAGAAAAATATCAGCTGCAATAAATAAGATGACCCACATGGAGTTTGGCCCTAGTTGCCAATTTTAACACTCCCTCTCAACTAGGGAGAACTCCATCCGTTGATCCATATTTCCGACTGTACTATCTCTGCCATCAGTGCCCTGCACTGCTCTGCTCTACTCTGATCTGCGGAGCTCTACTTTGCTCTGCTCTGCTGAGCCATGAAGAAGAAGAATTGATCGAGAATGTCTCATACCATTCTCTACTGACCCGAAGTCAGTTTCATTTGAAGAGAGTGTGTCACATCACTCTTACTGACCCGAAGTCAGTTTTATTGATCCCAGATCAATATCACAAGAGTGTCTCAAACCACTCACATTGATCCCAGATCGGTTTCATTGATCCCAGATCAATGTCACAAGAGAGTGTCTCAAACCACTCATACTGATCCCAGATCAGTTTCATTGATCCTAGATCATCCAACTTGCTTACAGAAATCAGATTTCTGGCTAATGCAAGAATATGCAGAACCCTCGGAAGTGTTCTAACCCTTCCACCTTGCAACTTCAACTTTACTTTTCTGCGACCAACGATTCTAGCCTTCCTGTCATCTCCCAAAAAGACATCACCACCATCATACTTCTCATATTCGCAGAACCACTCTCTATGGGGAGTGAAGTGAAAGGATGCACCTGAGTCAATCAACCATGCCTCATGATCTACATATGTACTTGAAGAAGCCAAGTACACATCTCCACCTTCATCTGAGGTGGTTTTCGGCTCTACAGAAGGAGCATCATCAGATCCCTTTCCTTTATCAAGAGCTTTAGATTTACAGTCCCTTTTGTAGAGCCCTTCCTTCCCACATTTCCAGCACACCACCTTTAAAGGTTTTCTCGGAGATTTAGATCTCCCTCTAGATTTAGACCTCCCACTCGATGACTTATTTTTGTTTTTGTTCTGGGACTGTCCTCGTACAAACAAGGCATCACCATTCTAGCTCTCCATATTTTTCCGTCTCATTTCCTTTGTTAGCAAGGATGAGACTATTTCATCAAACTACAAGACAACTGCATTGTTACCTATTGCAATAACCAGACTATCCCACGAATCTGGTAGAGAACACAACAAACTGATGCACTTATCTTCATCTAAAATTTTAATATCAACAGATAATAACTGACTTTCCACAGTATTAAATGCGTTCATATGCTCTGTCACCGAGTCTCCATCTCTCATTCTCAGGTTATACAACTTTTTCCGTAGGAACAGTTTATTCACCAGAGACTTAGATTGGTACAAATTCCCTAACTTGTCCCACAAAGCCTTCGCTGTAGCTTCCCCTGATACATTCAGCAATACTGAATCTGAGACACACAATCGTATTGTGCTCTTTGCCTTCCGATCTAACTTCTTCCATTCTTCATCAAACACTCCCATTGGTTTAGTACCCGGATCTACCAATCCATTGATCTTTATCCACCAACAAATCCTCCATCTTGAGTTTCCACAACTCAAAACTCTGACCATTAAATTTCTCGATCTCTATCTTTCCACTGCTCGTCATCTTCTTTCACCACCAGAATTGATCCCGCAGATCTCCCACTGAACAGGGTCTACCACAGGCCCGAGCGAAACTCCTCAGCAACAAAGGCGTCCCCTTGAAGCCAAAACAGCTCTGATACCAAATGTAGGTTTTAACCCCGTACAGAAATTACCTGCATACGAATTCTAAAACACAGAAAATAAACAATGCGAGAGCATAACACATAAAACACATATACACAGAGATTTTCTCCTGGATCCCAAAACCGGGACTACAAGCTTGATTTTTCATTATGTTTATTTCAATGTTACAATACATATTATACATGCCGAAGCATCCAATACCATGGACCGAAAACCATCGCGTCCAAAACCATGGACCGAAAACCATTGCGTCCAAGACCATGTGCAAAAAATCATGCACAAAACCATAGGTAGGTCCGCCCAACCTAATATAGGGTCCAAAAACAAAATTTTCCGGGGCGTTGCCCCGAACCCCATAGAGTGGGGTTACCTGCACCCCTCAAACCCCCTATGACCCCCCCCCCCCCGCTACGCAATCGACGCAACGAAGGGGGGGCTCCGCCCCCCGGTTAACTACGTGGGCTAGTCATGGAAAGAATATAACACAACCCAACAAATCCTATATTTCATGATTGTTCCAAACACATCGATATCAAGTACCACTTTATCCGAGATATGGTACAAAAAGGAGCAATAAGGCTCCATCATATTGGGACAGATAAGTAGGTCACCGACATTCTGACAAAGCCCCTGGGAAAGGTCAAATTCTTGACTTTTCCAAGAACGATTAGGAGTCATTGAGAGACCCTCTTATGAGGGACCTGTATGATGCAAACACTAAGCTCTGGGAGCTTCCGGGGGCTTGGGGTACTTCTTGGAGCGACGAGCGACCATAGGGTGACTCACCCTCCCCTAGTGGTGCGTTGTGTACAGGGTGAATGGTTCAGCCTTCCCCTGTGATACCCCGTGGCGACATGTAGGCAGCATGAGTGGTTCATCATTCTCTTGCCAATACATCCTACCCATGCAGTATGGGACTTATGGGAAGTACCTCTCATCTGGCCAATGAGTAGGGAAATGAGGACAGGGACCATAGTAGTACCGATGGACGCATCCTGTATCTACTATACTCCCTATGCTAGGATGACATTGATCTCGGATCAATTGGAACTGACTTCGGGTCAGTAAGAGTGATAAAACTCACTCTCTTTTAGAACTGATCTGGGATCAGTAAGAGTGGTATGACACACTCTCTTCATTGGGACTAACTTTGGGTCAGTAAGAGCACTATTGGGCACTTTCTTTTATCTGGGACTGACTTCGGATTAGTAGAGGATGGTATGATACATTCTCGATCATTTCTTCTTCTTCATAGTTCAGCAGAGCAGAGTCGAGCAGTGCAGGGAAGTGCATTTGATGGTAGAGATGGTACAGACAAATAGATGGATTAGCCGATGGAGTTCTCCCTAGTTGAGAGGGAGTGTTAAAATTGACAACTAGCACCAAACTCCATGTGGGTCATCTTATTTATGGCAACTGATATTTTTCTTGGATTCCTCTCATCGAGAGGTGTAGGATTGATCTAACAATCATCCGATTCTGACATGTATTCATGGAGATATGAATTTATTTGTATTTTTTGACAATTTGTCAAGGTCGGCCAGCAATTTAAGTTGTGTTGCACACCCCCAACTAACCTCAACGTTGCATATAAAAGGAGGAGACATTGTGTCTCATTTCACACACTCTCATCCTCTCATCTCTTCTTTGTAAACACAAGGAAGGAGGACGCAGATCTCTTGGGCAGCTTTGAAGAAGGACGCAGATATCTAGGGCATCATTGTGAGGACACAGATTAGGGCAGCAAGGACACAAGAGGGTAACCATCTATTTGGGGTGATTTAGGGTTGCTTTGACCAACGTCTTACCCTCTTTGACTGCGGCTTTACATGGGCAGCCTCTCTTAGGCTAGATGAAGTGTTACGTTGACTTTTGGAGGGCTGATTTGGGACAGTGTTGACTGGTTAGGGCTGGCTGTAGGTTGCAGGTTGTTGTAGCTTTCATTGCTGATTTTTCCCTCTTACTTGGACTGTTTTGGGCTGCACATACTTGCTATTGGAGGTCGAGTTCTCCTAGGATATCTTAAGGTCATTGGTGAGTTGTTTGACCAGCTTTGACCTTGCTGATTTGATTTATGTTGCTTTTGTTATAAATCACATATTTGTGATATTGTACTATCTCTCTCTCTCTCTACTGAATTATTGAAGAATATAGAAGAATTGATCAAAGAGTTTCCCCGCATTGGGGTTTGTCCCTGGCTAGCCGGCACATCTTGTGTCTCGTCTTGGCTTGTCTTCTGTCGATTTTATTTATGTTCTATCAGCATTTTACTTATATGTTAATGTGATTGCTATACTGAGAATTGACATTGGGCTAATAAGAAGAATTGAAGTAAATTGTTCTAAGCATAGAACATACCATAACTTAACAAATCCAGACAAATATAAAAGCGTTCATTAACTAACGTTGGCATCAATGATAACACCATTCAACAATATCATACTTAACACCTTTCATATTACTTTACAATCCCATATCTCACCTCCATTCTTTGGGTTCAACTGACCATTTTTTCTTTGGGATCTGGCACTCATATGTCCACATACCTCGTTAGGGCCTAGAAACTTTGCCCTAGGAGGTTGATGTAAGAAAAAGAAGTAGAAAGAGCAAATCATGGCCACAAGCAAAACAAAAGAAATAAAATCAAAATGCAAAAGATAGCCACAAACCTAAAGATTAGCATGTGGGCAAAATCCTAGCATGAGCTCTACCTTACTCATATGGCCATCACCCGGTTCCTGAGAACATGTTGCTCCATTACATCAAAAGAAGGAACCCTTGCATGTCCCAACCTTAATGAGCGATGAACTGACTCATCATTAAGGGATAATAAAATTGCCACATCATACAAAGCAAGCTCTAACCCTTGAGCTATGAGCAGTAATACAAAGAAAAACCAAGAAAAAGTAAAAGGCACACAAGAGGGGTGGAAAAATAAGTTTGAGTTTGTAACTCATGCATCCATGATTTCTCCCTCACATATATATACTTAGGGTGTGGACTCACCTATCAGCTAGTCCCTTTGACCATGGCACGTGGCCTTGAAGCCTTATCCCCTTCGTTACCATCATTATTATTCACTAACACCTATCAATTGAAAGGGTGGACCAAGAAAATATTGCTTCCCCTTAGGGTTGGAAACACCTAATAGGGTTGTCCTTTAGCCACTCCTATCTAGGGAGAAAACACCATTGTGAGATCAAGGTCCGAAGTTTGGAAAAGGATCCTTGTTTGAAGTATTAAATAGCCCATGACATTCAAGTTTGGTTCTCTTAGGTGCTATAATGACTAATGTCTCTCATGACTCGTTTCTTTCACTAGAATCTTTGTTGTGATTGTCAGGTAGTTCAGCAACCCAGGTATTGGGCACCTTATCCATAGGTACCCAAGCCATTAGAGAAGTATGTTAGCACAAATAGGGGAAGTGTTGAGATCGTTGAGCCTCCTTGCAGTAGCAGTAGATGACATATACTCCAGGGCACCTACTACACCCAAGATGTTCGATGAATTCACAACTAATTTGATGACTCTTCAGGATGACAAACCTGGACCCAGCTTTCCCCAGGCCGACCTAGACACCAATTGATCGATGGCAATTAATTTAGAGCCCAGATGAGGATGATCTCACCTTAAGAGAATAGGAAGGTCAATGTTGGAGCAAAGAAGGCCACTTTTGTTAGTTTTTGTAGCATTGGAGGTGTTCTAGTCTCGAGACTTTGTGGAGAGGCTAAAACATAGGAGTTCTCCATAACCCAGAAATTGTTTCTTGAAATTCCACCTAGAAGTGTCTCAATTAGATTATTAGCCTATTTATAAATATTTCCTAAGTCTAAACTTAGGAAAAGGGGTTAATTAATCAATATTAATTGAGAATGGTGTGAAACATCTAGAAACTCACACAGATGGATCCAGATATGATCTCAGCCATCGAATATGTTTTCATCTTGGTTGTTGGAGTCCCAACTGGATATTTAATGAGGAGGTCGATGGGTAGAGATGGAGAACACACACATAAGATCGATTTCCTTGGGCAATTCGATTTTCCAAGGAGCAACAATAGTTACCGGAAGAAT
This sequence comes from Pinus tabuliformis, assembly GCA_031772625.1. Lineage (NCBI taxonomy): Eukaryota > Viridiplantae > Streptophyta > Pinopsida > Pinales > Pinaceae > Pinus > Pinus tabuliformis. The sequence continues at coordinate 524,663,519 of CM062818.1, forward strand.
TCGAGCCAAAGAAAGGAAGCAAAGACAGAGAGGGGCAAGGATAGTGAGATTGGAGGAAGATTTTCTAGTTTCAGTGAGTACTTTGCAGAGAGGCAGAGATAGCCACAGAGAGGTTGCATAGGGGTTGCGCAAAAGCCTCTAGAGGCAATTTGATTTTGCTAGAGAGAAGCTGAGTTTCAATTCTAGAGGTCGAAAAGATTTTCCATAGAGTCGAAGAGAGTTTCTTAGTTAGCAGCAAACAAGATGGCTTGAGGAGCAGTTGTTTTAGGTAGAGAGTGGAAGGGACTGCGCCAGGGTGATGTAGGCCTGCGTAAAATCTATTTGGACGACTCACTTGGAGCTAGTAGTCAGAGCGCAGATTGCTTGTGGGGTGAGGAAAATTCCTCACTATATTTTTTCCAATATTTTCTCTACAAGATTACCAATTTTCGGCATCTAGATTATACTCAGATTATTTCACTGTTGCCTAATAATAAAAAACCCTCAGTTGTTGCATTGGCTTTCCCATGTTGGGTTTTTCCAGGGACTTTTGTCCAAAAATAAGTGTCATTTTTTTTTGTGCTAGCATTTCTCAGATTCCATTTTATCTTCCACAATATTCTTTATGTTGTGAAGGTTGCAAGTGTGATTAGTTCGTTGTTGCCATAGCAATAAAATGATAAATTAATTTACAGTTAGAAGAATTAATTTCAGTTGTTGCAATAAGAATTTCAGTAGCAATTTTTTCACAACTTTGAGCAGTTGGAGACCCATGGAGACCACTTTGTCGTTCCCTAGTTGGATCTTAGGACTATAGGGAAGGCAACGAGGTTTCTTTGAGGGCCAACCCTCAAATATGGATTTTTGCATGCTTCTACATCACTTTGGACACCTCATAGCACTTGGAAATGGCATTTGAAGCTTCTTTCATGCATGACACCAGCCCTAGAGAGCTAGCGGCTCACACATGTGGGCTTATTAGCGTATTTATGGTTGAGGATAGTGGGTTGGCTTGTAACCCAAGTATATTTTGTGATTAAACTTGTTTTAGGGTGTCATTAGGATAATATTAGGTCCTACTCATTTAAATAGAGGAGAGGCTCATTCATTTCTTATCATCATCACTTGTGACTAATTCTATCTCTTTGGAGATTTTCGGCCCTCTTGTATCTTGGAGAGATGTGATCTATGGACAACTTTGTTTACGAGAACTATTTTCCTGGAATTGGAGAAGTTATTTTGGATCAATAAGGATTGTACATGCATTTTGTCTTGTATGTTGAACCTTGTATTTGATAAATCTTTGATTTTTATGTCTAATGTATGGAATGCATTGATAATCTAGGATTTTTCTATTGTGCCAATCATTATTGAAGATCAATTGTATAGAATATAGATATCATCATTGTATGCATTACTCATGTCTTAAAAGTGAATGACAATCCCCTTGGTGAACCTTTGTTATAGCTCTTCCAAGTGTCTTTTATCCCTCACAAAGATAATAGTTAGGGTTTTGATCTAGGGCGTCAAAATATGCTTACTCCTTTGCAACATTTGGCTACTCGATCACACCCATAGATTCCATCAACCCAAGGACTAGGCATTGGCCTTATCAATTTGGTGATCAAGCCTTATTTCATCCATAAACTTGAATTTTGCTCTCTTTCTCTCTCTTAATTTTGGCCCTATTAAGAATAAGCAGCCTAACTAGGGCTTAGTGTGAATTGGCATAGAGGAAGAATTTTGGGTAGTGGAAGGATTCAACATCAAGAGAAGACTTGCTTTCTTGAAACAAACTTCTTTGGTGGTTAATCTTTCTATTTTAGGCACTAATTCTCCTACCCTATCTAGTTTGCCCTAGGTAAACCCTAGTTTGCCAAGCTTCAACTTGAGAACTTTTTGAAGTCTTTTTATTCGTTGGATTGCTAATATAGATTGTTTGGAAACCTTTTGCGCACATTGGACAATCCATTTTGCTTGTTATTCCTTAAACCTTAGGTCTCATTGTGCCCTAATTTGGCCTTTCTAGAGGATGTGAGTTGCATCTCTTAGCTGGATTGAGTGTTGTACTTTAGAAGTGTCATCCTTTATAGGTCATTTGTCACCTCTAAACCTTAAACCTAGAATATGTATCATACTTGACCTATATAACGGGAAGCCTCCCATTGGTGAAAGTCCATAAAGAGCAGGGGGTAGTGGTTTTGGTGACAGTGGGCCACACCTCATTGTTGTCACTTGGTCTAGTGCATTGCCTTGTAGGGTACCCATCTACAAGACTTGCTAGATTTTGAGGTAACAAGTTCGAGGAAGTGCAAAGAGTTTCGAGATATAGATCCACGGGGAGATCGTTCATTGATATAGGGTAGATCTGCTGGATCAGATCCAAGGTAATTTTGTATCTGTATTTTCTCAATTGGGCCATTATCCCAGGATGAGAGCCCAAGTAGGTTCTAAGTTTTATTAATTATTAACTGATTTGTTAGGAAGAAATCTATTTGTGATTCATGTGATTCAGATTGTTAATTGCTTCACCTGAGTATTTTTGTTAGGAATCTAGCTATGTGTTTATTTAGTAATTTGTTGCTTGGAATTAAATACAAAGTGCTACTGCTAGGTTTAAGGAAAACTAACACTAATGCCTCTCTTGTCATCAAAATTTTAAAATAGAATATCATAACTAGATTTCATATCCAATTAGAGACAACTATTGCTAATGCATCTAGTTTCATATTTGGGCAACCAATAATTATTTTTGAGCATTCTAACTATTATCGACCAATGGAGTGGTCTAGCTGAATCAAGCAACAAAATATTAATCAAAATCATCAAGAAGACAACAGGAGAGAACAAAGGAAGTTGCAGTGATAAGATTAAATATGTTCTTTGGATGGGGTTCTTTACTTTCGGAAGATTTGAATGGATAGAGATCAACCATGCTGGTCAATGCACAAGTTACACTTAAATTTTTTCGTTTCAGTAAATTTTCTCTAACACGCACACACACACAAACACAAACCACAAAAAGCACAAAGTCTTTTGTACTATCTAGGGTTAGGATAGGTTGATAGATCCAATCAGCTTTAGATTAGATGTTTTTTCAAGGTTCGAGGTTATACTCTAGGTCTTTATGTCAATTCTTGCTTTCAGTTTTAACTTCTAGATAGTTTGAGTTTGCTTGTTTTTGCATATTGAGTTTATTTGTCAACTAATGAGTTTTGTTTTTGTCATTTTCAAAGAATTTCAGCACCTTGTTATAGTATTGAGTTGAGTTCAACAATGCCGGTGGCATGTCAAACCCTAGAGCATTATCTTTTGCATGTCTGATAAAGATTTATAGATCTTTGCAATGAAGATCAGAAAATGGCTTAGAAAGCAAGCTGATTTTGAGGTTATTGCAGTATTCTAGGGTCCAACTGTTAGATTCTAGTTGGTTTCAGTGTTTTGCTTCCTCTAATGTTCTCACCTTTGGAAAAATGATCATATTGAGAAATACCCTTCATTTGATTGGAAAGGTGGTCATTTTTTATTTTTACATCATTTTTTTCTATGCTTCAATTTTGTAGTGACCATGAGTTGGGTGACAAAATTGTTTAAGTTAGGTTCTTAGCTTCATGTTTGGGGTTTGATTTGAGTCATCGACATGTTCCCAAGATTGTGATGTTCGTAGATTGTGATTAAAGACTCGAGATTTTGGGATTCTCAGCATCTCATCAAGAGATGTTGTCCCCTAGACGAAGCCCTTGTTAACCACTTGATTTGGTCTTCCAGAAAATGAATGTGTTAAAACCAGTTTGATGCCAGAGAAATTCTTATGCATTAGCAACTTCCAAAGATCACTGCATTTATTTTCTAGACTAGCTTTTCATGACCAAAAGCAACATTCTTAACAATAGTCCTAGAAGACATTTCTAACATATATCACAAGGAAAAATCAACACCTACAACCAAGACATTTTCAATTTATTTTGGTGTTTTTCCTTGGCACGTTGGGGTGACATTTTGCCATGTATTCTGAATATTATCTACAACAGCAGCCTAGGTGCATTAATCGAGATAAATTGACCTCTATCCTTGCTAGAAAATCAGTAGCAGCAGAACATGCGTCCCAAGGTTTGAACATCTAGCCATAGAAGTATAATTTCCAGAAGTATTGGGCAGGGTTCCCAAAAGAAAGCTAGGAAACAATTGCTCAGATTTATCACAATGGGTTTGGGCTCATTTTCCAAGGTAGAAATCGGAGCTAAAGGGAAAACATTTTGAGGCCTTATATACAACACCATCCTATTCATGACAACAACCTATGGTTTAGTTCCGTCCATTGAACATGGTTAGTATACAAGGCTATCCTCATGATATGCCCATTGAATCATATTGTATAATATCTTACTAAGTTTAGTGGAACTAATGTTATTGCAACAAATGAACATCTTGAGCAATATGGGATTTTTGCTACTAACTATGCTCTTGTTCATGATGATATGAAAATGAAGCTTTTGGTGTAGTTACCATAAACTACCGCTAGATGATAGCGCAAAAATTTGACTGTTGCATCCATCTCTAGCTGGGATGATATTAGAATTATATTTCCTCACTAGAGAGAAATGAGAATCACCTGTTTCCTATATGTATAACCACCAACTTGAAGAAGAAAGAAAGTGAATCTGTTAGAGAATTTAACGAAAGATTTGAAAAGATTCACAAGAAAATCCCTGTTGACACAAGACCTAATGCTCGATTGGTTTTTGTTATTTAATTAGGGGTGGAGGCTTCAGTTTGTTGCTGAGAATAAAGGGCCCAAGTTGTCTAGTGGTAACATTCACAGCAACCTTGGCTTTAGCACAAATTGCTTGGCAGCTAACATTGACTTTCGGCAAATCAAGAGAAGGTGCCTGGTCTATGGTATGAGAAGAAGGATCCACCTTAAACAAATAATTTAGGTAAAATATATGATGATGTGATTACCAATTAAGTCACATGCTTTTTGTTTGAGTTCGGGTTCGGCAATGAGTAGGTTAGGGTCCAGTTTGAATTTTTTTAAGAAGTTCAGCTGAGGTTCACCATTAGGTATATATATATATAAACTTTAAAATGAAATATAGCATAAAATAGTATGAAATCAACATCAATAACCATAAAAAAATGCTATCATCGACTTGGAAATTGCAAGGATAGATTACAAGCTTCAATTGCGACATGATGTTATGATTTTTTATCTACGAACTTGGTCAATGGATATGAGATTCAATAGCGTTCACCAAACCTAAAAAACAATTTTAGATTCGCCAAATTTCAAGCTTCAAGGTTGAAGTTTAGCTAATCTTGTGACATAGATTACCAAGTTCTCAAAGTAGATGATGGCAATGAATGAATCCATTTTAACCCTTAGTAATCAGTTGTTAAATCATAAAAGAGAGATCAAAATCTATATGTGCCTAGCCAGTCTTTTCAACAGAAGAAGTTTTTTTCTGCAAGGAAAGGTTCCAAGAGAGGAGAAGTTAGAACTCCCCCACAATCTAGTTACCAATATCAATGTTTTGGAACAACGTTGGTCCGGGCCATGCAAAATGCCTCATGTCGAAGAAACATTAAGGAATTTTACATCTGATATGAAGACAATGCTAGAACTAATTACCATGAGAACCCATCGGCTACAGAAAATGATTTTTGGATCAAAAGTGAAAAGAAGTAGCACCCTTAAGATCATATACAAGTTTTGGCTCAAACAAAAGCACAAAAACAATGTTTTCCCCTCTTAAGCCAACAAATGGTAGCCCTGAAAAGAGGTATTTGAAAGCATTAGTAATTTACCTCTTACTGATAATGTTACGTTGCTTGCTAATGAACGAGCTGGACTGCTATGCCAAACATGTGCAAGTAGATAAAATCAGCAACATCTACTTCAAATAAGCTGGCAAAAATGCAACCATCTATCAACATCTTGGATGAAATATAGAAGCAGAAACACATTGATTCAATCACTCTGGTTGTTCTAATGCACCTACTTCTACCTTTGATTTTGTCTGTGAGCTAGCAAAGGTAAAAATTCCCTTGCCTCTCCTGAGTAGATTTAGCCTCTTCACATAGCTGCCTTTGTTAAACTAAAGCAGTATATATACTTCACATGGTGCAGTGAGAACCATTATTAGTGTGAATAAAAACAGAGAAAAAGAATAGTAATTGGCACTTAAAAATAGTACTTCCAACTTTCAGCGTCTAGTTTAGAGATTATCTAGGCATTCTTTGGTTTTATGACTAACAATTAACCATTTCCCATATGGCATTTGTAGAAGCACGGATTTGGCAATATGACACTGATGAATGGGAAAAGGTTGAAGAAGGAAGTTGAGGAACCTCCTGCACAAGAATCTAATCCCATCTTCAATGATACATCTCCCAGCATTGGTATTCAACCCAATCTAACATTCGATAAACTCTTTGAAACACACTGGAGAGAACATCCACGGACAGAATTGCCTTTATATGCTTCTAGCAAAGAAATGGTTGATTCCATCTGTATGAACCACATGGTACAATTGTTTCAACTGCATGGGATTCTAATCAAGCCATAGGTGTTCCCTTTCTTGGACCTAGTGCAACGATCGTTAAAGGGAGAAAACCATAAGGAAATGTGTATATACTCATGATCGGACAAGGATTGGGGCATGCCCCACTCACTCTGAAGACCAACCACAAACTTCTACCACTACATGTGGTGTTAGAGAAGGAATTTGTACAAGCAAGTTTCCAACAAGCATGACCCAATGAAAGTAATAGAAATCTAGAGGAAAGAATGAAGGACCTTCAGGAAACACATGTCCAATTTATATTCCACCACTCGCTTACAAGAACTAGTGAAGAACATAACCATGATTGGAAGTTGGTTGTATGGAGTAAAGAATTTCTCACAGTGACATGAGCGGCGGCTGCCTTAGATTCATCAAGCATTGAACAAGGGTGTTACATTTAACTAGATATAAATATTGTCTAGCAAATTGAACATGGTTGTCAAAATTGTTTAGAGAAACCAAGCAAACAATCCATGCAGTTTCATATGTGTACATTTTTATTGGATGTTCTCTACACTAAATGCCTTCTTGGATATGTGTGACATGTAGCATTCCTCTCTGCTTGACAAGCTATGGAAATATAAGTATTCAGAACACTACAAGCATATCTTTGAGGTCTTATGAGTCCCTCTTTGTGAGCTTATTTTCAACAAAACTTGCCCAATATTCTTCAAGGAAGCACTAGTTGTACTAGAACTAATTGATGATTGGTATATGGAACAATCTTGTAATTATACTTGTGTCTATGACAACACTTCAGCCCTACACATGCCATCTAAGCATGTTTCAGACATATTAGTGCTTAGCGAGATAGCTTTATTAGGGAATCAAACATATTGTCGAGTTAAAAGAGCACAAGGAGGTGTTGTTCCCAACATACCATCTAAGCATTGGAACTTACTCTCTATGACACATCAAAGGAGGTACTGTTACCAACATACCATTTAACCATTGGAACTTACTCCCTATGATACATTTTGTAGCAACAGTGGCAAAAGTCGACAAAATCGATTTCTTCAAATTACAATCTGGTGCTTGTGAAGTCCACAATCCACTTAATAAGATATTTGGCCATTTCAAGCAGCAAAACTACTCTTAACATACTACCACCAAGGTTGTCCAAAGGAAGAAGTTTTCCAGAACCTGTACAAGATGAAATATCGGGCAGATGCAACCTTGGATAGTCATTTATAGGGCCAAACGTTATGCCCATATAATAAACAAAAATCTTCAAAGTCACAAAAGCAACAAATTTGAAAAAATTAGTGGAATAGATGCAACAAGATTTAAAGCTAAGTTGCACGAAATGCTGAAACGTTTCAGAGTTTCCAAAATGGGTACGTTTAGAAACATCACCTCCCAAAAATGGAAATGTCAGCTGAAACGTCAACTGAAACATCATATATGTATATAATATATAATAATAAAAAAATCGTAGGAGATCTCGCATATATAATATATTTCCTTATTCATAATTAGCAAATAAAAATAAATACAAATATATTGTGCTCTCAAACTTTGCATTAACAATGTAATATTTGTCCAAAAAAACTCAAACTTTGCATGAACAATGTAATATTTGTCCCAAAAAAACTCAAACTTTGCATTAACAATGTAATATTTGTCCCAAAAAATTCATATAACATATTGTTGACAGGCAGAAATATCTTACTAGATGTTGGCAAGGTGGAAAGATGTTGGAATAGTGTTTCACTTGCAACAGAAATCTCACCGAAAAGCTCTCAGAGAGATGCAGACGATGGAAAAGTAAAAAAATGGAAAATAATGAAACACAAAAATCATTCAATAAAATGAAACCAAACACAATCCAAGGCGTTATTTACAAGTTATCTCTGGTGTTATTGTAATGAATTTAAATTTATTAAAAATTGAATGATAAGTTTTATAATATTTTCAGACATTGCTCCACTTTCTATGGGTCCCACATAAGATGAATCAAATAATATAAGTTCTAAAGTTTTGAGTACTTGATACCTACTTAGTCTTAAAACAATGAATCCAAAGATAGGGAGATTTCTCTTATATTTTTCTCATACAATTGGATAGAAGAGGTACAACTATGGAGTTTTATAATGAGCACACATCCATTAGATGTAAATTTATCTCTTTTTCCCGACATTGCTTCGCTGCCAGCGAGCGTCCATAGCCCCGACGAAGATGTCTTGATACCATACAAGCATAGCCCCGCTGCCAGCGAGCGTCCATAGCCCCGACGGGTTTACTTGTACTTCCCACACTTATAGTGCTTTCAACTCTCTTGTATTTCCACCCTTTAGATTCCATACGTTGAAAATTGCAATTTGACAATTGGGTGAAGAGAGCGGGGTGGTACAAGAGATATGCTTATAGATGCAATACTTTTTAGATTTGACTCCATGAGCCTTCCCTGAATCTACCAATGTAGAGGACTTATTTAGATGTAGTGGGATAAAGGGTAGGATTCAAAGAAAAAAACTAAAGTAGACTCTTTCCTCTAAAAACTGAACTATAATGTTTGAAACATATCCTAATAGTCCTCCATAGTCACTAGCCAGTCACTAGCCAATAAAAGACAGAAGGATGGTTTTTAAATAAATAAAATCCCATTATAATAATAGAGTATAGAGTCACTGGGATCACCCATTGGTATTGGGTTAAAGATTTCCCCGTATAAAAAAACACCATGAAATTGAAAGCAAAAATGAAATCAAAGGTAGTCCTCCATAGTCACTAGCCAATAAAAGAGAGCAAGATGATTTTTAAATAAATAAAATCCCATTATAATAATAGAGTCACTGGGATCACCCATTGGTATTGGGTTAAAGAGATTTCCCCATATAAAAAAAACACCATGAAATTGAAAGCAAAAATGAAATCAAAGGTAAAGAAGAAAGGGAGTCGTACAAAATATCGAAGAAAATAAAGCTACATAAGATATTTCCGCCTGTCAACATTGTTTCATCTAAGGCCAGCCTTCATTGCTTATTTCAAATGGGTATATCGATATACACTGATTTTGGGAATCTTCAAAGCCCACTGGAAATTCAAAATTTTGTACTAATCTTCCATGTGCATCAAACATAAACGTTTGGTTGTTGCCATGTGAATGCATCAAGATAGAACCCTCCTTGTTGACTGCTACATCATGGAGGCCCATCTCAACTTTGAGAGAATAGTCCCTTCCAGAAATAGGAACTCTATGCCATTGGCCGTTGTCTTCATTTAACTTCCACATTCGATCATTTTTCCTGGTTGTCAAAATCACTCTGCCATCATTCCCTGTTAAGCACCATGCAAAACCATCTGATTCTCTTTGATATTCAAAGGGAATGCCGATTAACTTCCATGTTCTCTGTTCCAAATCAAATACAGCAACACCATCTGCTGAGTTATTTTTCCAGTAGATATTACCTTTGGAATATACACCTATTCCTCTGGGACGAATCACAGCGGATGCAAAAACGTGAATAGTCCATCTATCTGTTTGTGAATCATAAATTTCCATTTTCACACCATTCAAAGAGGGGTGCCCAAGTAGAAGACTAAAACGCCTGTTGTCAGAACCAACTACTAGTGCCCTGTACCACGAACCCTGAGAGATCCAAAGTGAAGGCCTTGGAAGTTTTTTCAGATTCCCAATAGCAGGATTACATATATAGAGATTATGATCCGTGCAATTATGGTAACAGCATAAGATTTTACTGACACAAACACAGCAAACCCCAGATTTAACAGCCATACCCGTGATATTATCACTGGAAAGAATCTCAGGCAAGAGATTAAAGTTCTTGTAACGAAATGGTTGAAACTTCATAGGAAGTTTGAACAAAACTGAATTTCTTTCCGCACACCACAGCTCTGCAGCCCTCCCACCATTGTAGAATTCACGTTTTATTAAAAAAGCAGGGGCTCGGAATACCTGGTTTTGGTTGGAGAGCAGATAATTCCAGCGTTTACAAACAATCCTTAACCTGTTTATGCTCAGAAAAGGTAAGCGTGAAAAAATTTCACTCAACAAATCCTCCGGGAATTCTTTACCTGTATCTCCAGAAACAGTTATTTTTTCCTCCGGGAATTCTTTACCTGTATCTCCAGAAACAGACATTTTTTTCTCTGTATGTCTTATTTCAGAGTTGTTGTCCTTTTTCACCTCTTTTGCAATTGCAACTGTTAAAGCCATTCCGAATTGCAACAGAGAGATTATCTACAGCCAAGTCGCTTCCACCTTGCGTTTGTAGCCAATTATAGCCATTCCGAATTGCAACAGAGAGATTATCTACAGCCAAGTCGCTTCCACCTTGCGTTAATTAGGCAGTCACCACTCAATTCGGCATGTTGTTCACCTGAGTTTTCTCCATGTTCATTTGAAATGAGAAACATGCATGGCACTGGGCACTGAGTTTCACCTGAGTTTTCTCCATGTTCCTTTGAAATATGCATGGCACTGGGCACTGAGTTTCAGTTTCACCTGAGTTTTCTCCATGTTCCTTATGCATGGCACTGGGCACTGAGTTTCAGTTTCACCTGAGTTTTCTCCATGTTCCTTATGCATGGCACTGGGCACTGGGCAGTGTTACTAAAATAAAAATAATATTAATTTAAGTACAGTTTTCTATTTTCATTGGTTCGAAGTAGCCCCGTGGCCTTCTCCCTTTTGTGATTCCTCAAAAAACATGGGATGACAACAACATAACAAGAACTTTACATGTGTTTTTCTCAAGTTTGATAATTAATAACAATTTTTCTTTTTCTCTTAAAGTTTTTATTATATTTTTTTTATCTGTCCATGGAATATATATATATATATATATTTATTTAAATATAAAATAAAATGTTTTATTTATTTGATTCATAATTTATACATAAATATTTTAATCTAGTATATAGGAGTATTATAAAAAAAAAAAATTGGAGAAAATTTTCATTTGGAATAGTGGGTTGTTGATAAATAGAAATAGATTTGAGTGTGTTTTAAAAATGTTGTTTAAAAAATTAATGATATTTTTCAAATATTTTTAATTATAATATATATTTATAAATTAATTTTTATATAATTGTTATGTTATTTATGTGAAATATTAATGATTTAAAATTATATGTATTTATATAGGTAATTTTTAGTTTGATTGTAGATTTAGGTTATTAGAGGATTAACAACAAAATCAATCATTGATTTCCAAATGTGTATCTTGTGTTTTTATATTCTTAATTATAATATATATTTATAAATTATTTTTTATATAATTGCTATGTTATTTATGTGAAATATTAATGACTTAAAATTACATGTATTTATATAGGTAATTTTTAATTTGATTGTAGATTTAGGTTATTCCAAGATTAACCACAAAATCAATCATTGATTTTTTAGATAGGCTATCCAATGACGAGAATCTACAATTAGATTCCACAATTATTTTATAAGTATCTTGTTTATGTGACATACCAATGACTTAAAATAACATGCATATATAAATTACAAAAAAAATGCATGGTTCTTAGGATTATGAAGGAATGTTGATATCCGTCCACATAACGTTAATAAATCATTGTCTATATATTCTAGTAATTGTTAATTTTGGTTGCTAAATGATGAATGTACAGGAGGGCAACATTTATGGATCAAAGAGGTTATTTGAGGGCTCATGTAGCAGAAGCCACAGGCAAATAAATCGAAATTAGAGAAACTCCAACAAGTCCAGACTATTCAACATTAAAGGTTTATTGCTAGAGGGAAGGTAAAGTGGAGGTGGGAAGAGACAATCCTTGTTTTGACCAAATAAAAGTTGATCCCCCAGCTTAAATCTAAGATTAAATAGATAAGAAGTTGAAAGTTAGTTATGAGTAAAGTCCTGAAAATGTGAGAGAACTTCTCAACCCATATATGTCCTTGTCTAAAGGTGCATGGAAACCCATATTAAACAAACCAAGGCTACATCTAGATAATAAAGAATTATGTATGCATAGAAATAGGTTGGTAAATTTTGCTTTCTCTATCAATTTAGTACTCAAAAAAAGAAATGTTGAATGGGCTGTTAAAAATGGATAAGAAATACTCAATACAAGAGTTGTTGCTTGATTGCATATCTATAATGTTGTCCAAAACATCATATCAGAAAATAAGGCCTAGAGGACTAGTGGTTCATGCTAACAATGTCATCAATCCAAATCAACTTTTGGATGTTAATAGCCCCACTTTAGTATAGTTTGCATTGAAAGCATTAACATTCTTTCGTTTCAAAGTTGACATTACACTTTATTTGTAGATAACATTTCTGATACAATTATACTTATTTGCCCTTTGTTTGTAACTTTTATTTATGAGTCCAGGGTCATGAACTTCTTGAATTTGGTCGCGATGTAATGGTTCCAATTTTGGAGGATGAAGATGGTGTAATATGAAGAAATGTTGCAATGCATTGTTATAAGCTAGTGGCTAATTCATTTTTATTTAGATCTATGTCTCCATAGTTTTGTATAAATCAAAGATGTTACCCTACATTGAAGAAATAGGTTTTAAAATTAAAATGCAATCACATATCTATGCAACTTGTATTTATGGGTAGAGTATGTATATTTTTTTGGACTTTAGTAGCCAAATTATTGTATAGAAATGGGTCTCTTGTTCCATAAACAAAGAAGTTTCATACACTAATTTAGTGTTTAACTTAATTATAACCTTAAAATTAATTTTTTTTTTTTTTTATCTATTAGACTAACCTAAGTACCCACGGGGGATTTGAACCGGTCACCTATCGCAAGGAGTGCCTTAACAGCGCACCCATTCACCGTCAATCCAAAGCCCCATGGCCAAAATTAAATTACTATTATTATATATTTTAAATTGAATTATGTAAAAAATTATTATATTTACACATTTAAAATAAAATGTCAAATTTTAATATCACTACTTTCTATTTAAATAATTTAAATATGTTAAAAGTATTGATAACATGACCATTAAACTTTTGTACTTTTGCTTTATCACAAAAAGGCATATTGTTATATTTCTAGATTTGTTTGACTTTGTAGATTATAGAGAAGTTCACTATTACAATCGTTGCAAAATGATGGTTTGTGGATGTCATTATTTCTTCCGTTACATGTTAATCGAGATTTTATTGAATTTTTTGTGTAAGTTGATACAAAGCATACCCATTTATGATGGTTTTCATGACTACAAGCAAGTTTTTGGGGGCATTTTTCACCTTACAAACATCATTCAGTATGCTAGAAATGAAATTTCTCTCATGAGAAATTCTCTTTGTCTTTTGTATTGTGTGAGCATAATAGATTATTACTTTTCAAATTATGTTTCTAATCGAAATTTGTGTTTAGAGAATTGATAAGCACTTTCATCTTATATGTTCACCATATTATATATGTTTATTTTATAAATGTATTATATATATATATATATATATATATATATATATATATATATATAAGATTATAACACGTCTGCTCAGTTTTCCCAATTCTTCTAGCCTCACTCCTACCCAATTTGTTGGCCAAAAGAGAAGCACAAAAACCAATTACAAAGTGTCATAATCTACTAAGAACCCAAAAGTGGGAAGACAAAAAGGCCCAAAATACCCCTAAGATGAAGATACATCCCACAAACATCAAGGAACAAAAGCATTTACCGGAGCTAAATTGTTCGACCCTTTATCTGGTGAATCTAGAGGTTTGGGTTTTCCATGGACGTGAAATTCCATATGAGTCAACCCCCCCTCCATACTCTCCATTCACTCAGCAAGTCTCCACTAGCCCCATCGTAGCAAAGCCAACCAATCTTACATTTGCCATTCATTATGATGTAAATCATTCATGAAATCAATGACTGCATTGCAATCATCGTGGAGATCATGTCCCAATTGTTCCAGGAGAAGGGTGACATGTTGTAGATGAGATTCTAAGGTGTCAAAAGGAGGAGGAAGACCAACATGACCAGGAGAGGAGGTTGGATTACAGGCCAACTCCTCTCGCAACTCTTCTTTTACCCTTCCATCCACCCCCAACTCCACGTCCTCTGCTCTGTGGTCAACCCTCTGCACCCTTGGCCCAATCCCTCTCTGCACTTTGTCATGTTTCCTTTACATTATATGATAGCTCCACTTTAGCAACACAAGGAAATCCTGCAGGACCTCCAAATCTCAATACTCTACAATCTAGTTCCGTAATGCCAAGTCCATGTCTCCCTTGACCAATGTGACCCCCACTAAGAGATGCCACCCTTTGTTATCGTGTTTCCTCTAAAGTATAGTGACAACCTCTTCCCCCCAAAAACTTTGTCTGCAGTCGAATTAACAAGACTCCTCCCAAAGCAGAAGTGTTGCTGCAAAAGCTCAAAACACATGTCAAAAAAATAATTCACCTAGATCCAAGAATAAAACTACATACATTTGCAATAGGTTAAGGAATCCAACTCAAGAAAAAATCACGTTGATAGTAATATAATCTGTAAAAATCATTGGGCTCACCACACCCACTACCTTTCCTATCCCCATCCCCACATTCATCCAAAAGGCCTTGATTGACAAGACTAAACTCTCATAACCCAAATTCAAACCCCAAAAATTAAGCATGGGCTTTAGACCCCTAATGGAAACCACAAATGAACATATAGCCTCGAAAACCTATGCCTTCATCAACTAGAAATAAGAGTGTCAAGATGTAAGAATATCTTAAATGCTCCACCCATGGTATAGACAAAAGAAACACGCAGCGTAGTCTACAATAATGACCAAGGAGGATTACCAGGTTAACTAAAGAAAAAACCCAACTTAGAATCGCCCCACCATTCGTCAAAACCAGTTTTCACCTCCCTGAGACTAAATTTTGTTCATCTACAAAAGTTAGATTATGTAGGTGTCCCATTTTGATGTCATTGTTGTCATGAGGTTGACCATGTATACAAGGATTTCCCTCTCTTGCAGAAAATACCATTCGATACTGGACATGGAGTCAGCCTTCAGGAGGGGAGATATGTTGGGGGTCTTGTTGGGACTTCTCCTTCATGTGTGTCGGGCTTTCCACCACATGTGGCACCCGATAAGAGCCCATACATGGAAAAGTTGGTATAGAAAGGAGATGATAGCAGAATGGGAGCTCGCCAAAGCTCAACGACGACATCCTCCTCTGTGGGTACCTCTCCTTCTACCTCCTCTCATATTCATATTACTGGTTGTCTGAATCATTCTTCTCCCTTTGTTGTTGGTGAACATATGTTATCTCGGGGATTGGGGGTTATATATTGTCAAATTTAGAATGCTCTTGTGTGTTGTCTAGATCTCGCACAATCTTTCCCTCCATCTAAGGAGGAATCCTCAGAGATTAGGGCCCATCCTCAATATAACCAACATTACTTGTCCCATCATCCCAATTTCGTTTCCTATCATCAGGATCCCGGTCAAGGGCTTGGTGCCCTTTCTCCCTCTAAAATCCCCAAAATTCCTCAGGGGCATCAATTACATATCTCCAAATCCATTCATAAGGCTAGTCAAGAAATAGCGATGGTTAATCAATTATCACTTGATGGAGTTCTTAGAGCCAAGTATACCCTAGAAATTGGTCCCTCGTGAAGTGGTTTTCCTTCCATTGCTATATGCAGGAGATGATAATACGAAAATTTTCAACAATATGGCAAAGGTAGGAAGGCCATCAATACCATCTGGTCATTGGAAGATGATAATGGCATGAAGAAATCCAATTTTAGGGATCTTGCTATTATGGGAACTCGACATTTTAGAACCCTTTTTACGGCCCCTAGAAATTTTATCTTAGCAGAAATCATACAAATTGATAGACTCTTTCCCTGATTTGTTGACGAAGGAAGTAACAAATATATCATGTCCCCGATTACATCTGGTGAACTGGATGGGACACTTCAATGGTTCAAGAAAGATAAAGTATTGGGTCGAATGGTTGGTCGGTTGAATTTTTCCTAGGTTTCTATGAGTTGATTGGATTGGATCTTATTAAAGTGGTAGAAGAATGCAGATCTTTTGGAAAAATGTATGATGCATTCAATACAACCTTCATTGCTCTTATCTCTAAGACCGATGCCCTGAAAAATTTTAACGACATCAGACCCATTTCGCTATGTAACTGTATTTACAAAATCATCGCCAAAATAATGGCCAATAAGATCCAACCCATTCTATCTCAACATATTGCAAGTGAGAAATTTACCTTATTGGATAAAAAACATATTCATGAGGCTAATGGCGTCACTCAAGAAGGATTACAGAGCCTGAAAATAAAAAAATGGAAAGGTATGATTATGAAGATTGATTTATCAAAGGACTTTTACAAGGAAAATTGGTTGTACATTTGTATATTTCTTACACATTTGGGATTCAATATTAATTTTATCAACGAGATTATGTGTTTCATTACATCTACATCCTTTTTGGTATTAATCAATGGTGCCCCTTCAGAATTTTTCCATGCTGAGCGGAGTTTGCGTTAGGGATGTCCTCTATCCCTACTTCTCTTTCTCTTGATTATGGAAGGTCTCAATAGACTGGTTAGGGAGGCTAATAGAAGGGTCGATATAATTGGTGCTCCAGTGGAAAATAACATCAACTTGACACATATGCTCTTTTTTGATGATGTCTTGATCTTTTTGAATGGCTCTCATCATGACATTGACTCTTTTAAAGGGATCCTTAATTGATTTTGTAGAGCTACATGCATTGGTGTTAATCATTTGAAATCCACAACATCTGCTGCAGGATGCTCTAGGGTAGAGATATCTTATGTGCTTGAGTAGTTCTCATTCCAACACACCACCTTTGATGAGGGACTCAAATATCAGGGTTTTCATCTCAAGCCCAATGACTATAGAAAGGCCGAATGGATGTGGCTAATTGCTAGAATTGAAAAAAGGCTAACCCCATGGAGTCCTAGGTGGTTATCGAGAGGTGGTCAACTTGTCCTAATCAAGTCTTTTTTAGAAGCCATCTATCTTTTCTGGATGTCTTTGGCATGGATCCCCAAAGGCATCTCGAATAAAATCCAAAAATGTTGTTGTGGCTTCTTATGGAGAGGGACAAAGTACGATAGGACATTTGCATGGGTCATATGGGATATAATTGCTTTGCCCAAAAAATGGGGTGGATGGGGTATCAAGAATATCTTTCATTTTTCTCAAGCCCTTACTGCAAAGAGTGGATGGCGATTGTTTTCTACAAGAAACTTATGGATGCAGGTGTTCAATCAGAAATATATCCATTTGCTTTCTCTGACATAATGGATTTGTCTTCAGAATAAAAACATGAACAACATCTCCATGATATGGAAATCCATTCTAGACACTTTTTATATCATTGCTTCTAGTCTTTCTTGGAAAACCGACTATGGTACACAGGTTTGTATTGGCATTGACCCATGGTATAGTAGCAACGGTCAACATACTCTCCCCCCAGAACTAGTTTATTTCTTGGTTGATCAAGGAAAGTCCACCATTAATCAGATTGTTGATATGGATAACTCCTCAATATGGGGTCAAGAATATATTTCTTCCTAGACGTAAATATCCCCACTCATTGGCATCGGGCTTGGAGAGTGTACATCGGGTCCCTCATCTCTACTCACATCAAACTACAAGACAGAAAGGATGAGCTCATATGGACACAATGTTAGTTTCTGTAGCATCGGATGTGTTCTAGCCACAAAATTTGGTGGAGAGGCTAGAATACATGAGATCTCCAATACCTAGAATCATTTATGGAAATTCCACCTAGAAATGACTTAATTATATTATTAACCGATTTTTAAAGATGTCCTCAATCTAAACTTAGGGAATATGGTTAATTAATTGGAATTAATTAAGTGAAGGCGTGAATCATCTAGAAACTCACACGGATTGGCTCCAAGATTATCCTAGCCATTGATTAAGATTTAATCTTGGTTGTTGATGCTCCAACAATGGATTATAAGAGGAAGTTGATGGGAACTTGAAGAAAACACACTAGAAGTTTGATTTCCTTAGCAGATTGATTTCCAAAGAGCAACAACTGTTGTCGAAGAGCCATAGATCAAAGTAGAGACAGTAAGGGGCAGAGACAATGAGGTTGGAGGAATTTTTCCAAATCCGGCGAGTGCATTTGAAGAGAGGCAGAAGTACCACAGTGAGGCTGACATAGGGGCTACACAGAAGCCTCCAGAGGGTAGTTCGATTTAGCTGGAGAGAAGTTGAGTTTTAGTTCCAGAGGTCGAGAAATGTTTCCCAAAGGCCGAAGAGACAGTTTCTCAATGAGTGGCTATTGAGAAATGGAAACAAGAAATTCCAGTTTAATTTGTCCTTGAATTAAGCTGAGAATTAAAATTGAATCATATTCTCATAGCAACTTGTAACTAGTTAATTAAGTTTAATTAAATTAATTTGTTTAGGAATTTCAATTTGGAAGTCTTTCTGTAGTAATATAGATTTAAGAGTCAGTTGGTGCACTAGTGCATCCACAAGTGTCACTCTAGTTAACTGAAGATTCCCTCATCAGAAACTCATGCATGTCGATTCTAAGAAAGACCCAATTGAGACTAGAGTGCAGGGACATTGTACTATTAGTTGTATTATTTACTGGATTGTAAATATCATGCATGCATCAACAATTGATCCTATGTTTGGATTGCACAATTTTGGAATCATGAATTTCCTTTAAATACGAGCTATTCATCCTAGGAATTATGCAAGAGATTAGGGGCTTGGAGAGTTGCAGAATTGGTTAAATGTTGGTCAAGAGCTAGCTTGTGAGCTAAAAAATTTGAGCATACTTGTGCAAAATTGTTCTAGTGAGAACAAGATTTGTATCTTCACTCATATTTCTAATATATGCAGTACATATAGCGAGGTTTTGAGTACCGCCTTTCCCCAGATACATCTTGTGTTATGTGCCATTGATTTATCTTCTTCTAGTTCATATTGTTTTCATTAATTTATTGGTTTCCGCTGGTTGAAAGTAGAAGTAGATTCTTGTCCTGTGCTTTAGTACATTGCATGAGCGTATGAATCTACAGGATTTTCTACATGGTATCAGAGCTGAGAATAGTATACTAGAGGAGATTTTGAGGTTTTGAGTTTTGGGTTACAGGTGAAATTCGAATTTTCAATACATACTTCAGGATCGGCAAATGGCATTCTACGGTTTGCGGCTTGAGTATGCCTTAGAAGGAAGCTTGAATTTTATATCCTGGAGGGACAAAATGGAGGTTTTGCTAGAGGATAATGGCTTGAAGCAATTCGTTGATCAAGAAATTCCTAAGCCAGCAGCATCGAACGCACAGAATTTGACCGAATAGAAGAAGTGTGTGGCGAAGGTGAGATGGATAATCCTTGAGAGAGTTCGAGACCACATTGTCTTGAGTCTCGATGGCAAGGAAACTATGTATGTTATGTGGAAAAAATTGACAGAATTGTATCAGAACAACAATGACCAAAGGAAATTGGCATTGAAGGACAAACTTTGAAAAATCAAAATGGAGAAAGGCGAGACTATTCCAAAATTCTTGACCAAGTTCACTCAATGTCATGATGAACTTGGAATTGTTGGAATCACAGTTGTCAAGGATGATATGATGATTCTTTCTCTTCTAGGACTCCCAAAGAGTTTGCATAGTTATCAGGACTTTGTCAATGGTTGGGAGAATCTACCGGAATGGGAACGACTGTGGTTGAATTTGATGCAGGAGAATATCAGGAGGAACACCAGGGATGGCTCTTCATTAAAGACTGATGATGAAGAGAATCGTGCCTTAGAGAGTAAGGTGAAGAAGGGGAAACAAAAAGCTTCCCATTCCAAATCGGATTCTTAGAGGTAAGAAGAAATACATGATGAAAGTTAAGTGCTTTCATTGTCATGAGCTGGGCCATTTTGCTACAAATTGTCCACTCAAGAAGTCTAAAGGAGAAGCGGCAGTTGAGGCTTTGGCCTCTCAATTATAATTAGACTTTTCCCTCATTTCATGCATGGTGTCATCAATGATGGGAAGTGTATGGTACTTAGACAGTGGAGCTTCATTCCACATGACTAGTGACAAAGAGTTATTCAGTGACCTGGAGGAGAAAGACCTCTAGATGCATATCGAGATGGGTGATGACAAGAAGCATAATGTTACTAGATTGGGCACGATTACTATTCAGAGGGAGCATGGGGATCCATTCACCTTGAATAATTTTATGTATGTGCTTGGGATGAAGAAGAACTTGGTATTTGTTGCCATGCTTGAGTATAGAGGCTATGATGTGATTTTCTCAAAAGGAAAGGTGTTACTTTGACACATAGCCACGAGTCAAGTAAAGAAGATAGGGATTGGGTGAAGAATCTCTATAAGATGGAGGTAGAGGAATGTGCTACTTTGAGCACAAAAGCAGAAAGGGTGCAGAGCCGGGACGTTGGTGAGTTGTGGCACAGGCAATTGGGTCACTTACATCATGGGGCCTTAAAGATATTGCATCATATCTCTACCTGTCTTCCAAAGCTACGATTGAGAAAGTTGATGCATGAAAGGGGTGTACTATGGGAAAACAACCCAAGTCTTTCTTTCACGACAGAGACATTCAAGGAGAGGCTATTCTAGAGCAAGTTCATTCAGATGTGTGTGGACCATTCTCGACAACATCCACGACCAAACACAAGTATTATGTTATTTGTTGATGACTATTCTCGTAAATGTTGGATATTTTTTATGTAGAAAAAGGATCAAACTTTCACAAAGTTTTGTGAGTTAAAGAATTGGTGGAGAAAGAGTCTAGCAAGAAGGTTAAAGCTCTATGAAGTGATAACGGTGGTGAATATGTATCAAATGATTTTAAGAATTTTTGTGCAGTGGAAGGGATTAAACGAGAGTTGACAACACCCCATAACCCTTAGCAAAATGGGGTGGCCGAGAGGAAGAACATAAGCATAGTAGGGCCAACAAGGGTGATGTTGCATGATCAGGGCCTACCACTACACTTCTGGGCTGAGGCATGCAACACAACGATTTATGTTCAGAACCGTAGCCCACATCGAATACTTGAGATGAAGACACCAGAGGAGGCTTATTCCTGTAAGAGGCTAGATGTTGGTCACTTCAGGATTTTTGGGTCATCAATATATTTCCACGTGACCAAAGATGCACGGAAGAAGATTGAGTTGACAACAGAGTTGGGGATATTTGTGGAGTACACTGATACACCTCAAAACTATCGGGTGTACTTTTCGAACAACAGGATGACAGTGGTTCGCAGGGATGTCAGATTTGATGAGGAGAAGGCCATGCAAGTTTCCCTTGAGATGGAGCTTGAACTACATGTGGATGAGGAGATTTTAGCTCTTAAGTTTGAGGAGCCTTAGATTGATGTGGAACAGCCACATGTAGAGGATCCAGGAGTGGAGACAGCCACTCAAGCAAGGTCTTCCAGAGAGGGAAGAAAGCACACCAGAGAGGCTAATAGATTGTTGGATGATGCACGGGAGAATGTGGGAGAACCTACTTCTTAGCACAAGCAGAGGAGGTCACCTGAGAGGTGCACTGGATACATGGATCTTATGGGCAAATGTGTTGTGACAGAGCCATCTTCCTTTAAGGAAGCAGTGCAACAACCAGTTTGGGTTGATGCCATGGTGGAGGAGTATGACTCCATAGTTCATAACAATATTTGGGATGTGGTCCCGAGACTAGAGGACAAACCAGTGGTGAGCTCCCGTTGGCTTTACAAGGTAAAGAAAGTTCCAGATGGTAGTGTGGAGAAGCATAAGGCTAGATTTGTGGCCCGTGGCTTTTCACAGGTAGAGGGGATTGACTATTATGAGACCTTTGCTTGTGTTGCAAGGTACTTGTCAATCATATTTATATTGGCACTATCAGCATAGATGGGTTGGAAGATAAATCAGATGGATGTGAAGACAACCTTCCTTAATGGCATGATTGAGGAAAAGGCGTACATAGAGCAGCCTGAAGATTTTGAGACCTTTGACTGTGAGTCGCATTTGTGCCGGCTCAAGAGAGCGTTGTATGGGCTGAAGCAAGCACCTCGTGCTTGGTACACCAGGATAGATAGCTACTTCACCGGGTTGGGCTTCAAAAAGAGTGAAGTGGATGCAAACTTGTACCACATAGTGGTGGAAGGTAAACTGTTGACCATTGTACTTTATGTTGATGGTCTCATACTGATAGGTGATGATCAACTGATCAATTCATGCAAGGAGGACCTTACAAGAGAGTTTGAGATGAAGGCCATGGGGCTCATGCATTAATTTCTTGGCATGGAGGTATGGCAGGGAGATGGGGAGTTTTTTGTGTCTCAGAGATAGTATGCAAATGAGATACTCAGGAGATTCCGCATGGAGAGCAGCAAACACATGGAGATTCCTCCAGCAGGTGACTGGAGGAAGGAGGATGCTACTTTAGGGGAAGTAGTGAAAGCTACTGTTTACAGGCATCTTGTGGGCTCACTCATGTACTTGGTGAACACATGACCAAATATGTGCTATGCAGTTAACCAACTTAGTCAAGCGATGGTTAGGCCTACCAAGTTGTATTGGAAGACGACAAAGCATGTGTTGAGATACCTTAGGGGAACTTCTCAATATGGATTATGGTACAGACAGACAGAGGGAGTGAAGCTTCAAGGCTTCATCGATGCAGATTGGGCAGGGAGTCCATCCGGTTAGAAGAGCACATCAGGAGGGATCTTTAGTATTGGATCAATGATAGTTTCTTGGTACAACAGGAAACAGAGATCGGTTCACTCAGTTCGGCAAAGCCAGAGTACATGGCTGCGAGTCAGACAGTATGTGAGGCCATCTAGTAGAGGAAGATCCTGGTTGGTTTGTTTGGTCAACAGATGGATCCAACTGTGATTTGTTGTGATAATCAGAGTTGTATCGAACTCTTTGAAAATCCAGTTTTTCCTAATCGGCAAGCATATTGATATCCGATATCATCATCTCAGAGATTATGTATTGAGGTGGATCATGTTGTTAGAGTACATTCCCACGGAGGAGCAAGATGTTGACATTTTGACAAAGGCATTGTCAAGATGTTGACATTTTGACAAAGGCATTGTCAAGATGTAAATTCGAGTTTCACAAAGATAGGATCGGGGTAGTTGATAATCCCTTTCTTGTTGAGAGGGAGTGTTGAGAAATGGAAACAAGAAATTCCAGTTTAATTTTTCCTTGAATTAAACTGAGAATTAAAATCGAATTCTATTCTCATAACAACTTGTAAATAGATAATTAAGTTTAATTAACTTAATTATCTTAGGAATTTCGAGTTGGAAGTCTTTTTGTAGTCATGTATATGTTCTCCCTAGGTTTTAGGGGTCTAGTATGAGTTTAAATTGAGTTGGAAATTAGATCACTCAGTGTACTGAGTTATGTTCAGTTAAATTAGTTCCAAATTGTTTGAGGAACTAATAAAGAGTTAACAGTCAGTTGTTGCACTAGTGCATCCACAAGTGTCACTCTAGTTAACTAAAGATTCTCCCATCAGAAACTCATGCATGTCGATTCTGAGAAAGACCAGTTGAGACTAGGGTGCAGGGATAGTGTACTATCATTTGTATTATTTACTGGAGTGTAAATATCATGCATGCGTCAGAGATTGATCCTATGTTTGGAATGCACAATTTTGGAATCATGAATTCCCTTTAAATACGAGTTATTCATCCTAGGAATTACGCAAGATATTAGGAGCTTGGAGAGTTGCAGAATTGGCTAAGTTTTGGTCAAGAGCTAGCTTGTGAGCTTAGAGAGTTGAGCATACTTATGCAAAATTTTTCTAGTGAGAACAGGCTTTGTATATTCACTCATATTTCTGATATATGAAATACAAATAGTGGGGTTTTGAGTAGTGGATTTCCCCAGATACATCTTGTTTTATGTGCCATTGATTCATCTTCTTCTTATTCATATCGTTTTCATCAATATATTGGCTTCCGCTGGTTGAAAGTAGAAATAGATTCTTGTCCTGTGCTTTCGTACATTGCATGAGCTTGTGAATCTATAGGATTTTCTACAGTGGTAGACAGGACGACTGCAAGAGCAGCCAATTCAGGCTAAGCATGGAAGACACTGCGCTAGCGTGATGCAGGCCAGCAGAGAGGCGGTTTGGATGACTCACTTAGAGTTGCAGTCAAAGCCCGAATTTGCTTGTGGGGTGAGGAAAATTCCTCACTAGAATTTTTCCAGTGTTTCTCTCTGTAGGATTGCCATATTCAACATCCAGATTATTGTACTCATAATTTCTCACTATTGCATAATAATAATACCCCTAACTGTTGCACCTATTTTCCCACATTGGGTTTTTCTAGGGACAATTGTCCAAAAATAATGGTATCAATTTTTTGTGTGTGTGTGCTAGTATTTTATCAGTTTCCAACACTATTATTTCCGTAGTATTTTATTTGTGAAGGATGTAATTTGATTTATTTGATATTTTCCGTAGTAAATAAATTTTTAAATTAATTAACAAATAGAAGAATAATTTTCAGTTGCTGCAATAAGATTTCAGTAGTGAATTTTTCACATGGTATCAGAGTGTGAGTTATCAGCCAGGAAGCTCAGAAGCGAAGGAAGGAATTTCACTATTTAGTAATAGCAGTAGGATAAAATTCTTGAGGTGTCGCAGATCCTTGACATGCAGGCCAAGTTGTTGGGGCAACAGTTCGTTTTTCAGTTGCAAGATGGCAGAAAAGTCGAATTGCCCAAGTCAGTGACTCCAATAGTCAAAGGAAACAAGTACAACTCATATTTTTGTTGAGCAAATTCCTTGGTTGGATGCAAACGATTTTGCAACATTTTGCAATTGCAAAATCAACATTGGGTGGAAGAGAAAAGCACACATAGCAAAGGGAAATTTTTTCTTAGGGAACTTTAAGTCTCAGAAGTTCTATTTTCCTAGGTAGATTGGCAGTAGTAGCTAGTAGATCCACGCATTCCAGGAGGGAGTGTGAGTAACAAAGTTGCAACCAAGCAGAGGGAAAGTGGGATTTTTTGATATATCAAAGATGGCCACCACAGGGCTTAGATATTAGGATAGGTTGGATGGAGCTTCCAACTATGTCATATGGAAGGATAACATGTCCTTCCTTATAGATGAATATGGCCTAAAAGCCTACATAGATAACGTGGTGGAAGTTCCCCAGGATGCATATCAACTAAAGGAGTACATGAAATAAATGGTGAAGGTGAAGCGGTTGATCCTAGATGGAATCTGGTATTATATAGTCTCACATATAGTGACCAAGAGAACGACTAAAGAGATGTGGGATGATCTCTCCACGCTTGATCCAAATGGATCCAAGAATGCCCTCTAAGTCTTCATGAAACTTTTAAAAATCATGCCCAAGGCCAAAAATCCCTTAAAAGATCGAAAGTATCATAAGAGGGACACCCTTAGAAAGGCGGAGAAACACTATAGGGAGGCCCAAAACCCGTGAAATCATGAATAAAACAGATTATGGAGGCATGGAACAATAGATGCACATGTGCCGTCAGATTTGGCCGATCAATGGTCCAGATCTGATCAACAATCACAATTGGGACTTGCAAAATAGGGATATCGGTGCTCAACACACATATATGGTGACGACGAATTGGCGGAGTTAATATGGACCGTCGATCAAGCGCGCAGATCGATGGCCCATATTACATCGCCGGATCACTATCGGAGGATGCAGTGGAGCACTTACAACGGCACAAGGGTTATTGCGATGAGTGATTGCGATATAGCGCATCGCTGCATCACATCGGAACTATGTAGAGGATCGGTTACAATCGGTGGAGGGTCATGTGCGATATGCGATATCGCATCGGAACATGGAGCGGAGCCGATATCAATACACCATGAGACAATCGGATGCGATATCATTGTAAAATAAATTTGATACAATTTCAAGTCCATAACAGAGCCCTTTTTAATGTATTTTCGCGATTTTCGTGTATTCCCAAAATACAAAGGAATGGTTCCTTCTGATATGCGATAGCGACCTGTGGGCGGACCCGATAGGGGAATGAATCATATTTAAAGGAATTTGAAGTCCAGTATATTGAGTTTTGGCGGACTTTCTCTGTTAAAATGTATTTTCACTGAAAAAAAAGAGCGCAGCCATTTAAGGCATTCCAGAGACCCGAGGCACTCTAGTGCTGCAGAATGGGTGGCCACCTCCTCTCCATGCGTTAAGCAATGATTGTATAATGCTGGCAGAGGGATTCAAAGTGTTTAGAGGCCGGGGAGACTAAGAACCGAGGATATGAAATGAACAGGCAACGCTATTGGCTTAAAAAGCCATAGACAGAGAGCAAATAGGAGGCAGTGTTGTAAGCAAGTGCGAGACAGATTTAGGACAGAGATTGAGAGTTGTGAGGGAGTCTGTGTACTCCGAGGAAGCTTGAGGGATTCAAGTGAGGCTCTTATAAATGAATCTGTTGTGTGTGAGGCTCAAACTGAGCTCACTATTGTAAAAAATTTGTTTGAAGACTTAATATAGAGGCCACCACTGAAGGCTGGACCAGGAGATGTAGCCCAGGAGTATTGGGTGAAATCCTTATTAAATCTGCTGTGTTTTTATGTATTTTATATATTATAGTCTTTAACTACTTCAAAGTCTATGTATTTCACAATCTGATCGATCCATTGCATAAAATAACATAGTAAAATCCATGCACATAAGTCTGTAATACCTTATTATTGTCTTAGATCTCATTATCAGATCAAGTGGTATTAGAGCTTTGGGTTGCTAAGGTTAGACAAGCTTGTGCTGGAATGTTAGTGTATGATAACTAGATCAAATCTTACATTAGGAGAAGGAGGATTGGTTGAAACTAACCCAGAAATTGGTAGTGTCTATCCTAAGAGGAAAATGTTAGAAGAAATTCCCTTGGAATCAGACTCTCGGTTCATGGACAGTTTCATGACCATGAGAGCCATGGTAGAAGAAATGTATAAAGAGTTTAAGAAAGGTGGAAGTGAAGATTCTTCCACTTCCAAACAAGACAAAGGAACATAAGAATCTCTTATAGATGGCCATTCTGAAGGCAAAGGGAAAGGAAAAGAGGTTCCTCTATCCACACCTCCTGATAGCCCTGAAAATAAAAAGAAGAAAACATCATTGATTAAATTAGATGTTAAATTTGATTTGCCAATATATGATGGAGAGTTAAATGAAGAGAAGCTAGATAACTAGATCAAGCAGATTGATGTGTATTGTAGGGTGCAGAGAATTGATTCAGACAGAAGTAAGATTCAGCTAGCCAGCCTATGCCTTGGAGGAACTGCCTTCGTATGGTAGGAAGGCAGAACACAAGCTAACTTGAAGAAGCATGGTAAAATTCTTTTTGTCTGGAGTGAATTTGTTTCTGCAATTAAAAAACAATTCTATCCACTAGCTTATATGCAGCAAGCTATGATGAGTTGGAAAACTCTTCGCCAATTAAAAGGACAAAGTGTACAAAGCTACACCCAAGAGTTTAGAAAAAGAGCTTTAATTCTAGGCATTTCTTTAGACTTACTTGAAACTTTGCTGAAGTATATAGGTGGTCTACATAGTTATTTGAGACATACCATTCTCATGTTTAACCCTACTGGCATAGATGAGGTATCTGTTCAAGCTACCCATCTAGAGGCTAGAGGCAATAATGTGAACCCAAAGATTGGGGGATCATCAAAACCCACTACAAGCAAGAACAAGGAAAAGAGGAAGCAAAAATGGAAAGAGAGGAAGGCCAATACTGTACAAAAGACCAAACCTTCATGCACTCACTACAAGAAGGATGGACATGATGATGAACATTGCTGGTCTTTGCATCCAGAGCTGAAACCCAAGAAGTTCGATGGCAAGAAGAAGAAGATTGCTGCTGCTATACAAAAAGATTTGGGGTCAGACTCAGGTGATGAAACAACAATTGTAGCCACAGGTGTAAAAGGTAAAAATTCTGAAGCATCTACTAGTAATTCTGCCCAAACTATGGATAATGAAGAAAATGAGAGAAGAAGACATAAGCTTTTTCATATTAGAGTTATTTCCAAACATCAAAAGATTGATACTTTATTTGATAGTGGCTCACAAGTAAACTT
The DNA here is from genome assembly GCA_031772625.1 of Pinus tabuliformis. NCBI lineage: Eukaryota > Viridiplantae > Streptophyta > Pinopsida > Pinales > Pinaceae > Pinus > Pinus tabuliformis. Next base: position 524,692,132 of record CM062818.1, read on the forward strand.
AATTTATGAAGCAATTGTAAAGAAATTGGGACTGCTAACCACACCTCACAAGTAGCCATATCCATTAGGTTGGGCAAGTGATAAAGAAAAACTACAAGTGACTAGACAATGCAAACTTAGGTTTTCTTTTGGGTTAGCATTTGTGGATGAGGTTGAATTAGATATTGCTCCCTTGTATATATGTGGAATTGTTTTAGGAAGTCCTTACTTATATGATAGAAAAGCCATATTCTATAGAGCTGAAAATAAGTATCAACTCGTTAAATATGGAATCGAATATATTGTAAGAGCTCATAAACTCAAGAATAATTATACTCTCATAAACTCAGGGCAGATGAAAAGAATTGTAAATTCGTGCAAGCAATTTTTACTAATGATTTTAAAGGAAAAGAAAATTGATAAAACTAATGTATTTGAAGGTTGTGATGCTAAACAACAAGCTGATTTAGAAAAAGTTGTTTCAGAATATGATATCTTATTTCAAGAACCTAAAGGTCTGCCACCAAAAAGGGAAATCGTACATGATATTAGTTTGTAGCAAGATGCTCCATTGCCTAACATCGGAATGTACAGGTTATCCACTTTAGAGAATGCAGAAATAAAGAAGCAGGTACAGGAGCTGCTCGAGAAAGGGTTCATAAGACCAAGCACATCGCCATGTGGATCCCCAATAGTGTTGGTGAGAAAGAAGGATGGTTCATGGAGGATGTGCATTGATTACCGAGCACTGAATAAAATAACGATAAAAAATCGTTATCCCCTTCCTTGCATTGATGATCTATTGGATCAACTGAAAGAGGTTGTTTAATTTTCCAAGTTGGACCTACGTAGTGGTTACCATCAATTCAGAGTAGCAGAGCAAGATGCATGGAAGACTGCTTTCAAAACGAAGCAAGGGTTGTATGAATGGCTAGTTATGCCTTTTGGCTTAACTACTGCTCTTGCCACTTTCATGAGAGTAATGAATGATGTACTCAGGCCTTTTATTGATGATTTTGTAATTGTATATTTGGATGACATTCTTGTATTTAGTAAAACATGGGAAGAACATTTGAAGCATGTGAATCAGACTCTATATGTTTTGAAAAAGGAAAATATCTATGTTAAATTATCAAAATGTGAATTTAGTAAAACATCTTTGAATTATTTGGGTCATATTGTAGGGGGTGGTGAATTGAAGATAGATCCCTCTAAGGTTGCAGTCATTGTAAACTGGCCTAAGCCCAAGTCTACTACAGAAGTTAGAAGCTTCTTAGGGGCAACACAATATTGGAGAAAGTTTATTGCTAACTTTTCGTTAATTGCAGATCCCTTACATTCTTTGACAGGATTGAACAAGGTGTTTCAGTGGGGAGGAAAATAGCAGAAAGCCTTCGACACCTTGAAAGAAAAAATTAGTACAACACCAGTACTAGCATTGCCAAATCTTCAACAACCATTTGAGATCGAAACCGATGCCAGTGATTATGCCATGGGAGCAGTGTTGATGCAACATGGTAGACCATATGCTACCATTCTGAGACTTTTAATTCTGCAGAAGTTAATTATCCTACATATGATAAAGAATTGTATGCATTAGTCTAGAGTGTGAAAAAGTGGAAACATTACTTAATGGGCAAAGAAACAGTTATACATACTGATCATCAACCACTTCAATACTTGTACTCACAAACTAAATTGCAACAATCAAGACACTATAGGTGGATGGGTTTCCTATAGCAGTTTCATTTAGTCATCAGATATAAAAAGGGCATACACAATAAAGTTGTAGATATGTTGTCCAGACCAATTATAAATGCATCTACTATACTTAAGCATAACTTAGTAATGCATGAAAGCTACATTGAACAATATGCTCAAGATATAGACTTTAAAGATGTATATGCAGCTTTAAGTAATGGCAAAAAGGTAGAAGAATTGGATTACTATGTTAAGGACTGACTCTTGTATCATTTTGGAAAGCTATGCATTCCATAAACAGAGAGAATTAATATAATTAGGGAAGCACATACTTCTCTGATATCAGGTCATTTTGGGGTAAGTAAAACAATTGCACAGCTACAAAGATAGCCCAGTGTGTTAAAAGATAGCCCATGTGTGTTAAAAGCAAGGCCAACAATAGAAAACTAGGCTTTTACACTCCACTGCCAATCCCTTCCCATCCCTGGGAAAGTGTTTCCATGGACTTTGTTGGGGGATTGACAAAATATAGAAAGGGACATGACTATTTATATTTTATTGTGGACAGGTTCAACAAAATGTTTATTTTGATACCTTGTAATAAGCAGATTACAGTTGAACAAACAGCGAAACTATTCTTTCAGCATGTCTGGGTGCATTTTGGGTTACCCACTTCCATAGTATCTGATCGAGACTCCCAATTTGTTGGGAAGTTTTGGTCAAGTCTGTGGGAATTAATGGACACTAGACTGAAGAAAAGCACAACCTTTCATCCACAAACAGATGGCCAAACAGAGGTAGTCAACAGGACAGTGATCCAGTTTCTCAGGGGTTATTGCAGCAAGCATCCCAAGCGTTGGGATGAAAATTTATGTTATGTGCAACATGCTTACAACCATGCTAAACATTATTCTACATAGAGATCTCCTTTTGAGACCTGTTTTGGTTTCATACCAAGGTCTCCCTTGGATTTTGTCTTTGAAAAAGACATAGCAATTGCTGGACACAGTGATGTGGAAAAAGCAACCAGATTCATTGAACAGATCCAAGAAATTCACCAGGCAGTGCAAGAATAGTTGGAAAAGGGCCAAGCCAAATATAAGGCAAGGCATGATAAACACCGGGTGGAGCACAACTTCCAAGTTGGTGATCAAGTCTGGCTGTATATCAACAAGGACAGAATGCAAGGTGAAGGAAAGAAGCTGAAGCTAATAAGGTATGGGCCTTTTATGGTACTTGAGAAAATTGGTGGGAATGCTTTCCGCCTTGATCTGCCAGCACACATGCATATCTATTTAGTAGTAAATGTAGAAAATTTAAGACTGTTTGAACCTTCATTAATTGAAGATCTTGAAGAGCAAAGTCAATTGCCTTCCATTGAGGATCTATTGCCTGAATACCTCAATGAGCTGCAGGAAGTTACAATTCTGGACAGGAAGGTGAGGAAAATGCGTAGAGGAGATGTTGAGTACCTAAGGATTGGACTCAAAGGTTCAAAACCCATCAGTGCAAAATGGATAGAGATTGGACAAGTGAGGCAACTGTATCCTCACTTGGTTGATGCTTGAAAACCAACTTTTGGTGGTCCAAAAGCCTTTTTCAGTGGGAAGGCGTGATCCAAATGGATCCAAGAATGCCCTCTAAGTCTTCATGAAACTTTTAAACTCGTGCCCAAGGCCTAAAATCCCTTAAAAGATCAAAATTATCACAAGAGGGACACCCTTAGCAAGGCGGAGAAACACTATTGGGGGGCCCAAAACCCGTGAAATCGTGAATAAAAAAGAGTATGGAGGCATGGAACAATAGATGCACAGGTGCCGTCAGATCTAGCTGATCAACGGTCCAGATCTGATCGGCAATCACAATCGGGACTTGCAAAATAGGGATATTGGCGCTCAACACACATATATGGCGACGACGAATCGGCGGAGTTGATATGGACCGTTGATCAAGTGCGCAGATCAATGACCCATATTACATCGCCAGATTGCTATCGGAGGATGCAGCAGAGCACTTACAACGTCACAAGGGTTATTTCGATGAGTGATTGTTATATATCGTATTGCTGCATCACATCAGAACTATGTAGAGGAGTGGTTACAATCGGTGGGGGGTCATGTGCGATATGCAATATCATGTCGAAACATGGAGTGGAGCCAATATCAATACACCATGCGACAACCAGATGCGATAACATTATAAAGGAAATTTGATACAATTTCAAGTCCATAACAGAGCCCTTTTTAATGTGTTTTCGCGATTTTCGTGTATTCCCAAAATACAAAGGAATGGTTCCTTCCGATATGCGATAGTAACCTGTGGGTGGACCCAATAGGGGAATGAATCATATTTAAAGGACTTTGAAGTTTGGTATATTGATTTTTGGTGGACTTTCTCTATTAAAATGTATTTTCACTGAAAAAACAGAGCGCGGTTGTTTCAAGCGTTTTAGAGACCCGAGGCACTCTAGCGTTGCGGAATGGGTGGCCACCTCCTCTCCATGCGTTAAACAATGATTGTATAATGCTGGCAGAGGGATTCAAAGCATTCAGAGGCCGGGGAGACTAAGAGCCGAGGATATGAAACGAATAGGCAGCACGGTTGGCTTAAAAAGCCACAGACAGAGAGCAAATAGGAGGCAGTGTTGCAAGCAAGTGCGAGACAGAGTTAGGACAGAGATTGAGAGCTGTGAGGGAGTCTGTGTACTCAGAGGAAGCTTGAGGGATTCAAGTGAGGCTCTTATAAATGCATCTATTGTGTGTGAGGCTCAAACTGAGCTCACTATTGTAAAAACTCTGTTTGAAGACTTAATAGAGAGGCCACCACTAAAGGCTGGACTAGGAGATGTAGCCCAGGAGTATTGAGTGAACTCCTTATTAAATCTGCTGTGTTTTTATGTGTTTTATCTATTATAGTCTTTAACTGCTTCAAAGTCTATGTATTTCGCAATCTGATCGATCCATTGCATAAAATAACATAGGCACATCCATGCACATAAGTCTGTAATACTTTATTATTGTCTTCGATCTCATTATCAGATCAACACTATACTAGGGTACTTTCGAGCAGCGAAAGATGTTCCTAGAGGAGAAGTTGAGATGCTTCAAGATGCAGAAAGGGGAAGGAATAGATCCCTTCCTCACCAGGATTGAAGAGGTATGAGACCAACTTGCAGTTGTTTGGGGCAGCACCTCAACCATCAGAGCTAGTGTGATTGGATCTAAGTAGTGTCTCAGAGGATTGGAAAGTATTCGTCTAAACTATATTGGGCAGAGGTACTTTGCCATAGTGGGACAAGATGTAGGTTGATGTGCAACAAGAGGAGTTGAGGCAAGCTATCCTCAAGAGCTCCATTAGTGGCAGCAGTAGAAGCGGATCAAAGGTGGTGAAGGAGGAGGAGAATATGGCCCTTGCATCAAAGGGACCCATTCAGGGACAGGGGGAGTAGAGAAGGAAGAAGAAGGACCAGTCGAAGGTCAAGTGCTTCAAGTATGGTGAGCTCAATCACTACAATACGCAGTGTGCTCTCAGAAAGAGGGACAAGTCAAAGAAGTAGGATCAGTAGGCAGTGACGACCAAGATCGACAAGCTTTCCTCCTAGTTGGAGGAATACTTCACGATGATGGAATCCATACCTCTAGGAGTGAGTTGGGGCGACTTGGAGTCGTAGTTCCAGAGAGCTACAGAGATTGGGCAGGGTCTGTGAGGATTCCACCTCATGGATCATTACCTGGCTATGGGGGCCTATAATATTCAGTAGCATGAATGATCATTGGAAGTTGACATAGCCAGTGCTAGAGTGATAGTTATAGACTAGTAGTAGTTAGAGGCTGATGAGCGTAGTGCAGTGTTGACAACAGAGCAGGTGGCTTAGTGTAGAGTTGGCAGAAGCACATATTCTTCAGTGACAATGCCGATGCTAGTAGTATTCAGGACTCAGGAGACAAATACATCATATTGAACACAGTTGATTTAGTATTTTGTATGCTTCTTAGTTATAGTTGCAGCAACAACAGATGAGAGGGAGTTGCAGTGCAGGTGCAGAGTTAGCAGTAGTACAACAGTGTCAACAATAGCACAGACGCAATATCAGAGTTTCACAGTGGTTGGTGGGCAGTTTTTCCAGACATCAACAACATGAGAGGAGGTGATACAAAGGCAGGGTGTTGTAGGAGGATGTGCAGCACTAGAGAGAGCACAATCCCTGCTAAGAGGGATTGTTAGTTTCTATAACACCAGATGTGTTCTAGCCATGAAATTTGGTGGAGATGCTAGAATACGTGTTATCCAATACCCAAAAATAGCTTTTGGAAATTCCACCTAGAAATGACTTAATTAGATTATTAGCCGAATTTTAAACATTTCCTAAGTCTAAACTGAGGGAATATGGTTAATTAATCAAAATTAATTAAGTCAAGGTGTGAATCATCTAGAAACTCACACGGATCGACTCCAAGATGATCCTAGCCATTGATTAAGATTATCTTGGTCGTTGGTGCTCCAACAATGGATTATAAGAGGAAGTCGATGGGAACTTGGAGAAAACACACTAGAAGTTTGATTTCCTTAGTAGATCAATTTTTAGAGAGTAGGAGTAGTTGTCAGAGAGCCAAAAATCGAAGCAGAGACAGTGAGGAGAAGAGGTAATGTGGTTGGAGGAATTTTTCCAGATCCAACGAGTGCATTTGAAGAGAGGCAGAAGTACCAAAATGGTGTTGATGCAGGGGCTGTGTAGAAGCCTCTAGAGGGCAATTCGATTTAGCTGGAGAGAAGTCAAGTTTCAATTCCAAAGGTCGAGAAATAGTTCCAGAAGACTGGAGAGACAGTTTCTTAGTCAGTAGCAAACAAGACGGCTACAAGAGCAATTGATTCAATCTTAGTCGGGAAGATATTGTGCTAGGGTGACACAAGCTAGTTTGGACAACTCACTTAGAGCTGTAGTAAGAGCCTGAATTTGCCTATGGGGGGAGGAAAATTGTTCGCTAGAATTTTACCAGTATTTCTCTCTATAGGATTTCCAGATTTAGCATCCAGATTAATGTATTCAGAATTTGTCACTGCTGCATAATAATAAAACCCTCAACTGCTACACGGTTTTCCCACATTGGGTTTTTCAGGGGAAATTGTCCAAAAATAACGATGTTAATTTTCTTATGTGTGTGTGCTAGTATTTTCTTAGTTTCTAACACCATTATTTACACATTATTTTATTTGTGAAGGTTGTAGTGTGATTTATTTGATATTTGTCATAGCAAATAAATTGTTAAATTAATTAACAATTAGAATAATAATTTCCAGTTGTTGCAATATGATTTCAGTAGTGAAAATTTCACACACACTCAAAAAGGGGATATTACATCCTGAAGGATGGATAACTCTTCATACATGTTGATAAAGAACCCATGGAACTAAATTGGTGGTGGAAATTTTCCTGGAAGTTGAAGAGTCCTAGTAAAACCAGGTTTTTCTTACGGTGTCTCTTGGAAAATAAAGTACCTATGGGTGAAAATCTAATGAAGAGGTCTTTCCATGGACCATCTTAGTGTGCACTTTGATGAAGTGCTGAAGAATCTGTCGATCATTTATTTATCACTTGTCAATTTTTGGTCATTGTATGGAACCTCATCTATCAAGCACTAAACATTAGCATTAGGTGGGGAGGAGACACTTTCAATGCTACCTGGAATGGTTGGTGGAAAGTGGCCTCCCTTGACAAATTAAAAAACCTAGCTCTTTTGATTTCTTAAGGCATATGGCTTGGGTGGAATCACATATTTTTTTTTTGGTGGTGCATAAATCCTTGCAATTTACACTCTTCTACCTCACAAGGAGATGAGATCTAGTTCTCGCTTTGTCCTCCTTGACAACATTGATCATAACGTGACTTGGGCATGCTTTGATGGATCAACACAAAATGGTCTATGTAGTGGAGGGGAAATTTTATATCTCAATAAGCAGCATTACTTCAAGTTACAATATGGTTTGGGCCCTAGCACAAACAATTTCTCCGAATTATTCAACCTCAAATTACTTTTGTTATTTTCTCATGAGAAAGGATGTCGGCAACTACAATTGTTTGGTGATTCTCGGGTTGTCATTAATTTGTTTAACCTACATTCTACATGTCACGTGCACACACTCAAGACATTACTGGAGGAAGTTCTTCTGATTAAATCATAATTTGATTATATTTCTTGTCAACATATTTACAAGGAAATAAACTCTCTTTCTGACAAGATTTCCAAGGCGAATGTGCAGCAAATTCATGGGACATGTCTGATCACTAAACTAAATGTAAATGAACATTACCAATATTACCATCGACCTTTCATAGAACAACAGTCAGAATCATACATAGATTGACTCTACATCACTTTTTTTATATGACGTGGTTGCAACAGATGATCATTTTGTTCCTATATTGTTATTTTTTGTTACATATATGTGTATTTATCATGGACAATTTCATCATCTCAATAGTTTTGGACTTATAGTACATCATGTTTATGGTTTTTATCATATATTATGACTGAACTATATATGGTTGTTAACGCTTAGATGTTTGTTGAGTGTTATAAACAACCAAATTTTGATATTCTTTTGCATATACAACATGTAATTTTGAATATTTCATATAATGGAAATTACGCTTTTTCTTGTTGGGTTGGGGGGGGGGGGGGTTGGGGGGAATTAAAACAATCTAGATCCATCTTAACTTCGGATATACCAAGGGTCAAGACGTATCAAAGTTCTTGAGGTGAAAACCTCATTTAGAGTGAAAAGATATTTGATCCCTCTCAATAATTTGGAGAAACTGTGTTCAGTATGATGTATTTGTTCCGATTCTTGACTGCTACTAGCATCGGCACTATCACTGAAGAATCTGTGCTGCTTCCAACTCTAGACTGAGCCACCTGCTATGTTTTCAACACAGCACTATGCTCATCAGCCTCTAACTGCTACTAGTCTGTAGCTGTCATTCTAGCACTAACTGCATCAACTTCCAATGATCATTCCTGCTACTGAATATTGTAGGCCTCCGTAGCCAGGTAATGATCCATGAGGTTAACTCCTCACAGACCCTGCCCAATCTCTGTAGCTCTTTGGGACTACGACTCCAAGTCACCTCAACTCACTCCTGAAGGTATGGCTGCCATCATTGTGAAGTATTCCTCCAACGTGGAGGAAAGCTTGTCGATATCGGTTGCCACTGCCTGTTGATCATGCTTCTATGACTTGTCCCTCTTTTTGAGAGGACACTGCTTGTTGTAGTGACTGAACTCACCATACCTAAAGCACTTGACCTTTGACAGGGGGTCTATGGCCTGTCCTCCTCTCTATAAATCGGGTCGCAAATAGGGGGATTTGAACCTTGGGTCTCTCAGTTTACACAGATTTCACATTACTTTGATCACCATTTTAACTGCCCCCCGAGACATTTTATTTACAAGTTTTGGTGTTTAAAAATTATTATTATTTATAAGTGCAATTATATAAATTAAATAGTTAGAGAAAAAACTCTTTCGGATTAATCACACATGATTTTTGGTGTCAACATTTTGAATCCTCTACTATGGCTCATCATCAAGACATAGATAAAAGCCCTGATCTAACAAGAAAAATAGATAATGTGGAGATGCTCCAGAGAATTCCAATGGAAAAATCAAAATAATACATTAGAAAGTTAAATTAAACAATTTTGTTTTGAAAAACTAACTACTTAATTAATTAATTAAAACGTTTAAAAACATAAAATATAAATATAAAATGTATTATTCAAAACTAATATAAAACAATATATTATTGTAGAATTGAGGCTTCTGTGATCCATATCAAGTTATGAGAAAATTCTTTGATGCAAATCACATTATTATATATTCGTCGACGCGTTTCGAACCAGCAAGTGTGGTTCATCGTTAGGACAAGTTGAAGAATCAGACCATGGTTGCATGTTAAATAGGGAGAGCAGATCTTCCAACAGCTAAGTTTGACTAGGAAATGAGACTAACGGCTATATTTGACCAACCAATCAGACTCGACCGGATTAAAGATATGGACCAATTTTTTTATTTAATACTATTTTAATTATAGTAATTTTAATAGATAAATCCAATCGATTAATTAATATCTATTATTATAATATACTCTCGGTTCTTGAATGTTAAATTAATAATTTTATTATAATGTTTGTAGTATTAATAATTAAGAAAAAGTAACTATATTTATGTTAAAATGTTTCATAGTGAATTGTATTAATAATATCATGAATTTCTTATCTTTAATATCCTTCTAACTATAGTATTAATAGATTTAATTAAAATTATATTATTATATTATTATTACTTAAAACTTAATAATCCTAAGTATTTGATGGCTTGTATATTTTTATAAGTGGAGCCTAATAACTAAATATGTATATTTAAGCTATCTAATAAATTCTAGATTAGATAAATCTAGTAAAATTTTAGGGGAAGGAATATGATGGAAAATTCCTAAAAAAAACTAAAAAGACAAAAAACCAAAAATTAAGGATTTATTACTCTTAATATTGATATTGTAAATTTTATTATTATAGTATTCTTATAGTAGTATTATTGATATTAATTTTAAAGGATCGTATAGCTTATTAATAGGGCTTAATAAATAACTATAAACTTAATGCATACATAATCATTCCAATTTTTTTATTATTTTTTTAGAAGATGGGAGACAAGGTGGAAGACACTGATTAGGAGGAGAGGGCAGGGATCCAACACCTGCTTATCTTCCAGCCGTCATCTCTATTGAGATTGCTTGGCCTTTTTTCAATCTCGATGGCTTCTCTAAATTTCCGGTGGTGAAACTGCGGAACCTTAGCAATAACCCGGGCCTCCTCAATACACACATGATGCTTGGTCTTCTCGGCATGCTCTGCAAGGGCGGAAGATCGGGTTCTCCCATGTTTTAGGTCTGCTGAGTGCTCATTAATTCTCTGATTAATAGAGCGACCAGTCTCTCCAACGTAGGGGGTCCCACAAGAACAGGGAATCATATAGACACCTTTCATGTCCTTAGGGTCGATGGGATCCTTCACTGATCGGAAGGAGTTACAAAAAGTGTTAAGAGGTCTATGAATATATCATAATGTGATTTGCACCGAAGAATTTTCTCATAACAATATATTATATTAATGAATATTAAAAATATTATATATATATATATATATATATATATGAAATAACAAAATGAATAATTGTTAAAAAATAAGTTTAAGAAAAATAAAAAATAAAGTAAGTTATTAATTAAAATCATAATTCCTATTAAATAAATAAAAATTTCAAAAATATTAAAAAATTAATAATAATAATAAAAATATAATTATTAAAAAAAATATATATATATATATATATATATATATATATATATATATATAAAATAAAAACATAAAAACAACCACTAATAAAAATAAAAATATAATCCAATAAAAAATACCCTCTCAATATTTATAAACATAATCTAATAAAAAAACCCTCATATTAAAAAATATAATTAATAAAATAATTTTATATTAATAAAATGAAATAATAAAATAATTGTTTGTTAAAAAATTATGAATAAACAAAAGTGGTTAGGAGTCACTTATTATGTTTATTTTGATGATTTATTAGCTTGTTTTTTATTAAATATTTCTACTCTTTATTTATAATTTAACATTGGAAATTCAATTTTTGTTATTTTTTATTATTAATTATATTTATTTATTTGTAAGATGATTGGTTGAGGTTTTATTATGGTTTGTTTAATAACTTCCATTTATAATAGTTACTAATTTTTTGTTTTTAGTTTTACTTCTTTTATTTATTTTTTTGTCTTTTTTCCTTTTTTCTATTATTTCTATTTTCATAAATATAGGTTTTTGTCCATATTCTCAATTTAAGATGACTTATTACTATATTTTTATGTTTTTTTGTTTGTCAAGGTGTTTGTGATCCTCGAGGGTTGACTTGTGGTTTGAAAAAGCGTGATCCATGGGCATCTAATCTTCTAATCTGTCAAAGTGTTTTTTTGTTTGTCAAATTGTCTATGGTCCTCCGGGGTTGACTTGTGGTTTGAGAAAGTGCGATCCACGGGCATCTATTCTTCTAATATGTCAAAGTCATCCGGGGATCACACCTGGCTTGGGCCACACCATCCATGGGCATCTAATCTTCTAATCTTTCAAAGTCACCGGGGGACCACACCTACCCTAAGCTGACTAGATTTTTAGCATGTCTCCTCCCTCTAGCACAGGCATAACAACCTCCGTGAGGTTTGATCCTGGGTCACCTTGCTAATGAGACCCATCCTCAACCAGTTGTGCTAGTATGACTTGACATAACTTATTATTATATTAAACACACACACACACATATAGTAATAAAAATAACAACAAAATCTTATAGGAAAATACCCTCTCAACACACTACTAATTCAATTCTAAATGAAGAAATAAAAAAGAAATAATAAATTATATATATATATATATATATATATATATATATATATATATATATATATATATATATATATGAAGTTTCTAATTTTCCTTAGTTAGAAACCCTTCATGCACTTTTTCTGATTTATTCCTACCTACTTGTTATTTTATCTTTAACAAGTTATTTACAAAGTAAATACTGAAAATAAACACTAGTGCATGCTCAACAAATTACATATCAACAACTAAAAGAAACAAGAACAACCACACCACATGACACCATTATTTTTGGACCAATGTCCATGGAAAAACCCAATGCGGGAAAACCGGTGCAGCTGTGTCAGGGTTTTCTTATTAAGCAATATTAGAGTACAATTTGGGTGCCGAAACTAGCCTAGCCAACAGAGAATTTCCTTAGCAGCTATACCTCACAGTTTGAGAGAAATCTACTGGCTGAAACCCTGGAAAATCCTTCGGGCAGCTCCTCAGCACAAAACTGCTCTGTAACCCCAGCATCTGCCCAATCTGGACTGTGTCAGCCCCTCTCTATCTCACGCTGACCCCGCGTCAACCTTTCTTGGCCTGCGTCAGCCAAAGGAGGCCCCGTGTCAGCTTTCCGGGCCTCTGCATCAAACACGCTGGCCTCTCTGGTGCTTTGTGCAACACTTGGCTACCTCTGCGTGGCCCTGCGTGAGCCCTTGCTGGGTTTGCGTCCCTCTCCTTGGATGCTGCGTTGCTCTCCCGACACAATCTCTACCTTCTCTATTTCTCTGTACTTAATTCCCCTCAGCTACTCTCTCAATCACTATTTCTATCTCTCTTAGCAAACCTTGCTCTAGAGAATAGAATGACTGATCACTCTGGTGTATTCTCCAAGTGACCCTCAAGCCTCCTCTTATACTTTTCCTGTTGACATATCAACAGCTGAGATTAAGTCTCTAATCAATGGCTAAGATTAGATCTAGCTTGATCCATGTCTTTTGGACCATTCTAACACAGATTCATATTAATACACGTTAATATTTTATTTTCCTTAAGTTTAGACTTAGGGACTCCATTAAAAATATTAACTATTTTAATATCTCCTTATCTGTTTAGAATTTGCCCAAACCCTTTTTGGCTATGGAGAACTCATGTGCCCCAACCTCTCCCCCAAATTTCGTGGCTAGTGCACATCCGATGCTACCCCAAATCAACACTCCCTCTTAGCGAGGACTGTGCTCTAGCAATACTCCTCACTGAGTATTACTATGATCATCCGGCATCGGTACCTGTGCTGATGCTAGGCCTTCTTGCCCAACATTCTCTACACTGATGCCTCTTGTATTGCTACCCATGGTTCTGCCACTGCCATTGCTGCATTTGTACGACAACTCCCTCTGCAAACGTGTTGCTGCTGGTCCTTCCTCCCAGCACTGCATCTGCACTGCACCTTCTCTCATCATGTTGCATCGTGCTACCCACTACTGCACTGCAACTCAATTACTAAGAAGTAAGTAACTGATCTCCCAGCTGACATCCCTGTTGGGCTAGAAACACCCACTGATGCTAAAGCTCCCTCTGCCATTAACAAGTGCTCCCTCTCTCTGACCTGTGCACTACTGCAACAACTCCCTGCATCTCGCACTATTGCACACCTTTTTGTGTCTTCCTGTACTGGTGCAACACTCCTGTTCCTCTTGCATTGTTGTAGCATGCTATCTCTGCATTGTCTCAGGACTCCTGCACATGTAGCCCTCTCTACCGCTCCATCCACATCTGTCTCTACCCACTCAGCCAATCCTGTTACTCCTCGTCGGGGCTCCCGTAGCAAGGTCTAATCCAAGAGGCTGGGTACCTCGAGGATCCTGCCCCTCATCGCCTGTAGTTCGCCTGACTACAGCTCAGTGTCTCCCCACATCCGCTTAAGTGGTGTGTGTGCACTCATGGCACAGTCATTGTCTGTCAAAACTTCCTTCTCTACCTGTGCTGGGATTGCCTTAGTCTCAAAAGACTCTCCCTTACTCTTCTTTATTGGGCACTGGGTCGCATAATGACCCATCTACCCACAGTGGAAGCACTTGATCTTGGAGAGATCTTTCTTCTTCTGTTTCTCCTGCTTTCCCTCAGGTTCTAGGGATACATCTTCCTCCTCCTGCTGAACTTTGATCCCTTTGTTGCTGCTACCTGACTTTGACTGCCGTCTGATCTCTTCTTGGCGAAGACTGCCCACATCTCGTCCCAAGGTAGGAGAGTTCCTCTGCCGAGGATACTCTGAACAAACACTTCCCATTCTTTTGAGACAGCATTCAGGGCTGTTCTCACCATAAGCTCCTGATCTTGGGTCGCTCCTATAACAATCAACTGGTCTCGGATCTCATTCAGTCCTCCGAGGAAGGTGTCAATCGATTGACCCTTCTTTATCTGATACGGCGTCATCTGGTTCTCGAGCAACATTCTTCTCTGCATAGAAGTATGCTGGTACTGGTTCTTGAGAGCCTCCCACATCTCAACTGTTGTTTCCTTCTCTACTATATGTGGTACCACATGATCCTTGACTCCATCAAGGATAATGCACTTGGCCCTTGCCATCGCCTCTTCGTACTTTTTGTTATCATTGGGGTTGACTAGGATAGCTATAACCTTCAAGGCGAAGTTCTTGACACAATTCCTATCAAGCACTGATAAGATTATGGCCTTCCAAACTACTAAGTTCGATGCTCCATCTAGTTTATCCTGGTCTCTTACCCCGTGTAGTGCCATGACGCTCCTCTACTTTGCTCCTGGAAATTCTCTGTTCAACTCCTCTGAGTCTCTACTTCCCGTCTGGAAGTTCTCTTCTAGACTCCCTCTGAGTCCTGATTTCTCTCCTGGAAACCATTTTGCCACTTGTCAAGATGCTCCCTACTCTGATTTTCTTGTGCAACTGCACTGCTGATCTAGGTTCCTCAGTTAGAAACCCTCGGTAACAACTCCTCTGGCCCTGCTCTGTCAAGTATTGTTATGACTACAGTACCTCACCAGCTCCACTCTACAATATTTCTGCAGCCTTCTAGACTCCAGCAACTGCCTCTTTGTGAACTGTGTCAGCCTCTCTCTGCCTCATGCTTGCTCTACATCACCCCAGATGGGTTTGCGTCAGCCATCTAGCCCTCTGCATCAGCAACACTTGCCTCTCTGAGGCTCTGCGCAGCTCCCAACTTCTTCTTCGTGGCTCTGGTTGGATCTGCGTCACACTTCTTGGCTTCTGCGCTGCTAGAAACAACTTTTGTCACCTCGGGAAAACTGTTTTCTGCTGCTATTGCTTCGCTCGGTTGATGTATTTTAGTCCTCCTGTGATCTACAATCACGCTATGATACCATGTTAAAGTTTATAATTTTCCTTAGTTAGAAACCCTTCATGCACTTTTTTTGATTTATTCCTAACTACTTGTTATTCTTCTTTAACAAGTTATTTACAAAGTAAATACTTAAAATAAACACCAGTGCATGCTCAACATATTATAGATCAGCAACTAAAAGAAACACAAACAAACACACCACATGACACCATTATTTTTGGACCAATGTCGCCGAAAAAACCCAATGCGAGGAAAACCGGTGCAGTTATCTGAGGGTTTTCTTATTAAGAAATATTAGAGTATAATCTGGGTGCCAAAATTGACCTACCCAATAGAGAATTTCCTTAGCAGCTATACCTCACAGTTTGAGAGAAATCTCCTAGTTGAAACCCTAGAAAATCCTTCCAGTAACTCCTCAGCACAAAACTGCTCTGCAACCCTAGCATCTACCCAATCTGGACTGCGTCAGCCCCTCTCTGTCTCACGCTGGCCCTGCGTCAGCCACAGGAGGCCCCACGTCAGCTTTCTAGTCCTATGCGTCAGACATGATGGCCTCTTTGGTGTTCTACGCAGCACTTGGCTACCTCTACGTGGCCCTGTGTGAGCCCTTGCTGGCTTTGCGTCCCTCTCCTTGGTTGTTGCGTTGCTCTCCCAGCACAATCTCTGCCTTCTCTGTTTCTTTGTACTCAATTCCCCTCAATTGCTCTCCCGATCACCGATTCTATCTCTCTTAGCAAACCCTACTCTAGAGAATATAATACTGATCACTCTGGTGTATTCTCCAAGTGACCCTCAAGCCTCCTCTTATACTTTTCCTGTTGACATATCAAAGGCCAAGATTAAGTCTCTAATCAATGGTTAAGATTAGATCTGGCTTGATCCATGTCTTTTGGACCATTCTAACATAGATTCATATTAATACACATTAATATTTTATTTTCCCTAAGTTTAGACTTAGGGACTCCATTAAAAATATTAATTATTTTAATATCTCTTGATCTGTTTAGAATTTGCCCAAACCATTTCTAGGTATGGGATATCTCATGTGCCCCAACCTCTCCACCAAATTTCGTGGCTAGAGCACATTCGATGCTACCCCAAATCAACACACACAAACACACACACACATATATATTAAATACAAACTTAAATCTAATAGAATGTATTAAATAAATATGATTACAATAATGAGTAATGATTTAAAAAAAGAAAAGAAAAGACAGTAATAGCAAATGAAGACGAGACAAGGAATAATAATCGCCAGAAAGTAGAAACTAGGATGAAACAGAATGAATTTAGTTGTTTCTTATCTTCCACCCCTCATTTCTATTCAAATTGCTAGCATGCTTCTCAAATTCTATAGTCTCACTGAAGTGCCTATGATGGAAGTGATCAATCTTGGCAATGACCTGAGACTCTTTAATACAAATGTGATGTCTAGTTTTTTCTGCATGCTCCGCTAAGGCAGATGAGTAGGATTTGTTATGTTTGATGTATGTTGTGTGCTTTTAAATTCTCTGCTTGATTGAGCAACCAATTTCCTAATGTAGGGTGTTCCACAGGATCTAGGGATTAAGTAAACACCCTTCAAATCCTTAGGGCCCACGTGGGCTTTTACTGATCTAAAGGAGTTGTGGATGGTGTTAAGAGGCTGAAAGGTGGCATGCGCCTTATTTTTCTTAAGAATTCAAGCAATATTTGTTAGTGGTACCGAGAATGAAAGGAAGATACACACAATTAACCAAATCAAATAAGTTATTTCATTGGATATCTTACATTCACTAAATTATAACTTTTATAAAAACAATATATTTAAAAAACTATTTAAGAAGGTTCACCTACACTTTACCATAGATGTTCTTAACCTGTAATGGGTAAATACCATGGCTTATCGATACCACATGTCCAAAAAATCATAACTTGCACATATGATTTTTTTTATTTAATCAATTTAATTACAAAGGTAGAAAAGACAATTATTTTTGAGAAAAATCTCAACTTTTACTACAAATATTTTTTGAAGATTAAATCCTTATCATTCACTTAATAATTAATAATAATTAAATTGAAAATTTGAAGCACTATTTCAAAATATTTATATAATTATTTAATTTATAAATTTTGAAGAGATGGAAAGAGAGTGTGTGTATATATATATATATATATATATATTGACATTATTTTGAATTTTTTATTACCATTTATAACATTTAATTATTTAAATAATTTACTTTTATACCCAATAGAAAATGATAATTTTTTGTTTTTGTTTTTTTATAAGTCAGTATAAAGTATTTATATTACTTCAACAAAATGGCATCTGGTCTGCCAGATTGAAAACCAAACCAGTTGTAGAAATAGACTATTTTAATATAACCACTGTCCAATAAAAACATTAGGTTCTTCTGTCTCTTGTTCAACTTAAAAAATTACTATTACTACTAACATTCCTATTAGGACTACCTAGATAATATCCCTTGTTTCCAGATCTGAGATTAACAAAAAAACTACTAGACTACATACTAAGACTTATATCTAAGTAATATACTATCATAGTAAACCGAATGAACATAATTGTTGCTTTCCTGAACCTCATTTTGCAAGATCCTCGCTAGTCGAAGATTTCACAAGAGCCATCATAGGAGTTGCTGACGTGGAGAAGCCAGTGCCTCCTACCTCTGTTTCCTTAAAATTCCCGAGGCGCGTTGTTTCCCCTTTCGCTTCCACCAGAGTAATGTCAATGTTGTGTGTATGCTGTAGATAAATGTCGAACATGTCATGTAGGTCACCTATACATCCATCCTGCAACTTCTTAATATTTACCAACATCTTCAGAACAAATTCAATCCCTTCAAGCCGCTAATTGATGGCCCTCAGTTGACTTAAAGTATCATTGTGGTCTTTCGTCCATCCCTCAGAGCCCTCTGCTTGCAACTTTCCCATCAAGGTCTTAACATGCTAAGCAATTTCCAGGGTTTTGTGGTAGAGGGTCTCTCGGGTCCTTTTTCTTCCAGTGTCAATGGTCCAGTCAACCTCCTCCTAAAATTATTTTTTGGGGATGGATCTCCTCTGCTAGTGGACCTCATTCTCCCAAACCTCCACCACTTATTTTCCTTTTCATGGGATAGTGAAGTGAAAAGCTTGTGTTGCTTCTCTTGCATTCATTTCCATGCATGTTCGTTTGTTGCTACCCTCCTCCTGTGCCTTCACCTTGGGTCTCCCCCTTGGCCTTCCCATCGAATATCTTACTCTTCCCATCCTCAAATCGACTATCGTAATTAGTCTTTCCCACTGCACTTCATGTGTCAGCCTCTGCTGCCTCTGTGTCAGCCTCTTGGCCATCTGCGTCAATGTCTTGGCCCTCTGTGACTTCTACACTGACCTCCTTAGCCTCTACGTCAGTCCTAGCTATCTTGGAGACTGCATTCAGGGCAGTCCTAACCATAAAATTTGGATCCGATGTAGACCCCATGGAAGTAAGCTGGTCGCGAATTTCCTGCAACCTGAGAAGGAATGGATCTATCTTCTCTCCCTTTTGCATCTGATATGACCACAACTGATTCTCTGAAAGCCCTAGTTTAGGGATTTGTGATTAGAGTCATTGGGATTACTGCCATTTTGGGCTTACATGGGCCATTCCCATTAACCCCTTTTGAATTTTGTTGTTGATATGGTTTGTCCATTGTTGTTCCTTTGTCCCCATCTTTTCTCTGACCATCCAAACCTTTACTACCTATCCCATCTACTCCCTCACTTGTGCCTACTGATCCCTCTGCATAAATCTTAAATCCTACCTTGAATCCTTTACCTTTGTCAACTACAACATTTATGTAGGAGGGAGCAAGAGGTTGGGCAAGCCAAATGACCTCAAATACAGACAAATGCGAGAATTCTAGGTCAATATAGTCCTCCTGTTCTGGCTTTTGTATCTTGAGATTAGCTGTTGAATTTGGTGCACTTGGCAGGCTGAGTGATCCTTGCTTTGTTGTCGACTTAGTGTCCTGTCTTTCTTTCCTCTTTTCTTTGATACTTTGGTTCTTTCTTGGATTAAGATAAAACCCACTTAAACTATGTTCCACGGCTAAATTACAAACTCACATATATTAAAATGAATTTATTTAAAGCCTATCTTCTCCACCATACCCGGCCCCACTTCAGGGTTAACCCCTGTTGTGATCAACACGCGATAGCCGTCAGAGCTTCCCCCCCCCAAGTTCTGATGCATATCGCGTCCATCTCTTTCCAAACTTTATCTCCTCAGGAGCGCGCAATATGGGCGGTTTTGTATTGCCACGTGTCGGCCCTTAAGTGGCATCGTGTCCGTTCCATAAAATACTACCAAGCAGCCAAGAGTGGTGCGATGAAACCCGCTTACCGCTCCCAGCGAAATAACTCCCCTCCTTTTGTTATGCACAATGACCGTCATATCGATCCTACCCAGATTCGACGCTTATCATGTCCCTTGTTGACTGAGCTTTAACCTGACCATCTCCGTACCTGACCCCACGATAAGGATAAGACCCCTGCATGAATTGCGCGTGATGACCGTCAGATCATCCCCCGCCCAGATCCGATGCTAATCGCATCCAATTGTTGTCTGACCTTTATCTCCATAGGAGCACGCGATATGGGTAGTTTTGTCCTGCCATGTGTCAGGCCGAAAGGTACATCGTGTCCGATTCGTGAATCATTGCCCATCAGCCAAAAGCAGGCGAAAAATTTTGCTTACCACTCCCCGCATCTTTAACCCCCCACCTTTTCTAGCTTGTGGTGGTCATCAGATTATCCCCTGCCTTGAGCCTACGCATCTCGACCATCGAAGCCTTATTCTATATGAAATCCATATTGTGCCTTGTTATTGCTCACATCCCTGCAAGGCCCATGCAGAAAGCCGAAGACCTGTCGAGAAGTGAGCCACTCTTTCATGACAACGGAAGTTTGTATGTGCCAGCATTTGTTCTGTGGGAATCTGTCCTTGATCGACTCTCCTAGCCTATTAAGGAATTGGGTGCCTTTCAGCTTCTTCATCATTGTTCACCAACATACCTTGAGCTAGAATACATCCTTTGTTAGCCATTATATTAGCTTCCTTGTTTTGAGCTCGCAAGACATGGTAGAATGAGCAGGATGTGAAGTTTTGAGTCGACTTTCTTATTCTTTCTAGGGTCTTGTTTAGAGCAGAGCTATTGAGTTGGTCGCCCTTATTAAGGGTTTTAATCAAGATTTCAGAGTCCCCAAAGATTTGAAGGTTTTCCCCTATGTTCCTTTGAGCCAACTGACATGCTTTGAATAGACCTGGATCTCGGCCTGATTGTTGGTGCTCTGACCTAGTCCCCAACTGTAGTTGTCCTATTTTTGTCCATCTGTGGAGTAAATTACTCCTCCTACCCTTGATATCCCTGGGTTTCCTTTGGAGGCTCCATCGAAGAAAATCGTGACTTTTCCTTGATTTTTCCACCATTTTTTAAAGTCTGCCTCAGAGATCCTGAGACGCCACTCTCGATTATGGCTTGGAAAGTGGATATTCTTCTTGATGCTTGCCCATCTCAGGGACTCACCTAGCTAGCTGAGCTCTTCAGGGAGTAGGGAATTGTCTGACTTATGAGGTCTATTTTCAAAAGTCTCCAACAGTAAGGCTTTGTCCTTGGCAGTTACTATGTTGGTGGATTGAAGTTTGTTGTTGAAGATGGCTTCATTCCTAGCCAACCAGATTCCCCAACAGATATATTTTCGGATTGCATTCCAGATTTTATTCCAAGTTGAGTTGTTGTTCAAAGAGTGTGGATATCGACCTTTCCAAGTTGCAAAAAGACTAACCACTGAAGACTATTGAGGGATTTTGGCGTTGAGCCCCATGATTGCTTGCAACCAGACCTCTTGAGAAAAGGGGTAGTCAATGAACAAGTGATTGATCGCTTCTTGGTCCTTGCAGTAGAGAGGGTATCTGTGTGGACCTACGATTCCTCTTTTCTCTAAGTTTTCCCCAGTGAGGGTCCTTTTGTGCATGATATTAAAACAAAAGAAGTTGATTTTTGAGAGTCCAAATGGGTCCCAAATATGCTGCCAAAGCTTTGTAGTATGGATTCGATGTTGTTGTTCTTGGAGAGCTGCAAAAACCAGCGGAGCTGAGTAAGTTCCGATCTTCCCCCAGCCCCACTTGTCCCTCGAATGTAGGTGCACAAGAGCCAGACCTGTGATTTTATCTAATAATTGGTGAAGTTGAGGGAGCATCCAATCAGGGGGCGATGCAAGTCCTAGTTACTCCAGTTCCCTACTGAATCCCATGTGCAAATGTCAGCAAGTTTGTGGATACCTTTTTGGGTGAGCCAGTTACACAAGTCTGCTATATTTGGTGCAAGGATTAGGGGTTGTAGACCCATGATCTTGTCCTCCCATAGTCTAATTCTTTTCCCATTTCCTGGAATTATGTAGAGTTGTTCTTTGAAGAAATTCCAACCTTAGCTGCAAAACTTCCACAACGTTGTTCCTTTGTGTGAAGCTCCTTCATCCATGTTCTTCATTGAGAGTCTATGCAGATATTTTTTAATTGGAACTTGACTTACAAGGTGTCTTTGGTTTGAGAAAATTTCCAAAGGATCTTCCCTCCCATTGCCAGATTGGCCAACACAGGATCTTTTACTTGAAGTCCACCTTTAGGTATTGGCCTTTTCACTATGTCCCAGCTTACTATATGGAAATTTTTTTGGTTCCCCTTTCCTCCTTGCCATAGAAAATTTCGAATCAGCTTTGCTAACTGATCAATGATCATTTTTGGAGCTAAAAGGAAAGAGTCCTGGTAGATAGGAAGGGATGAGAGGACTGACTTGACCAAAGTGAGATTCCCAACTGTGGTAAGCCATTGTCCGCCCCAAGCAGTCATTTTTGCCTTGATTTTGCTGATAATTTCCATCTAGTGAGGGGCCTTAGTAGTGCCCAAGGTTAAAGGCAGGACAAGATAGTTGAATTTTTCCCAAGATACATATCTTATGAAGCCTAGGGCTTGGGAAATCCTGAGAATAGATTGCTGGTCTACAACCCAGTCGTACACTGCACTTTTTCTATTATTGACCATAGCTCCGGAGACTCTGCAGAAGCTTTAGATTACTCCGTTGAAGGCTCTTGCTATTTTAATAGAGGCTCCTACCAAAAGGATAGAGTCATCTGAGAACAAGGTATGGTTGATTGGGGTTGTTCCAGGTATCACCCTGATGCCAAGAAGTGTCCCATTGAGCTTCTCATCAGAGAGCTTTCGGCTTAGAGAGTCTGCCATCAGAATATATAGGAAGGGGGATAGAGGGAAGTCTTGCATGATTCCCCTTGTAGCTTTGAAGTAGTTTTCAGGTCTACCATTTACTAGAGGGGATATCCAAGGTTCTCCAATGCATGCTTTAATCAAATTAACAAATTCAAAAATGAAACCAAATGCAGAAAGAACTTGGAGAAGGAAGGAATGTCTTACTGTATCGAAGGCATTCGCCATGTCTAGTTTGATGAGCATACCTTGCTCTTTGCACTGGTGGCTGGAATGGATGATTTCCTACACCAGTATCACATTGTCTAGGATATGCCTTCCTTTGATAAACCCTCCTTGATTGGGAGAGATGAGGTTGTCCAACAGAGGTTTTATTCTATTAGCAAGTAGCTTGGTGAGAATTTTGTAGGACGTGTTACAAAGCAAGATTGGTCTGAATATGTCGAATGTCTCTGGGTTGGCTTCTTTAGGGATTAGGGCTAGGAAGGTGGAGTTTTTACTTCCTCCCACTTTGGATTTTCGAAGGAATCCTTTGATCATTTAGTACAAATCAGCCTTGATGATATCCAAACAGAGTCTATAGAAGTGTATTGAGAATCCATCTGGACTTGGGGCTTTGTTTGGTTCCATCTTCCATATGACATTACTTATTTCTTCTTCAGTGAATGGCTTCAGGAGAGTTGTATTGTCCTCCTCGTTAACCATCCTTGGAACGTGCTTGAGGAAGTCATGAGATTCCTCATTATCCTCCACTCCTTCTTTGAACAACAACTGAAAATGAGAGGTTGCCACCTCTTTTATCAGAGTTGTGCCTTTAATAACAATCCCATCTGGCGAGGTGATTTCAGCAATGTGGTTTCTAGAGAGGCAGGTATGAATTTTCTTGTGGAAGAAGGTTGTATTCTTATCTCCAGACACAAGCCAGAGATTGCATGACTTGAGCCTAAAATATTCTTCCTCTTCTTTATATGTCCGGAAGGTGCTGATTTGGTGTTCTTTCTCCCTATGAAGTTATACTCTAGCTATGTCTTGAGTCTCTAGGCCCATTTGGAGATCCAACAGCTGCTTTGTGCTTTGTTTTCTTTGGGTAGTGCAAGTGACTGTGGGCTTTTTTATCCATTGCTTCGGGGTTGTTTTGGTGGCTTTTATATTTTGCTCCCAAACATAGCTGGGTGATCCTTGAACATGAATGGACCATGCCTTATTCACTGTATCCAAAAACCATTTCTTGTTTTCCCATAGTGGGCTAAATCGAAAGGGGATTAGTACCAGGTTTTCTTCTTCTTCCATCAGAAGGAGGATGGGTTTATGGTCTGAGTTTCACTTTGGCATAATTTTTGTGGAAATGATCATGTTCTCAGAGATGAAGGAACTCGGAAGAAGGAATCTATCCAGCCTGGTTGAGATATGATCCTCCCCTATCCTGTTATTCGTCCAGGTGTATAGCCCTTTTTTTGGCTTGAAGTCCATTAAATCCCATTGTTGAATTAGGTTTTCCACTAAGGGGAGGAAGCTGTCCATGCTGCTCGTTCCTCCTCCTTTTTCCTCTGGGTCTAGGATTATATTGTAGTCTCTGACAATAATTATATTATTGAGGGAGTAAGCTTCCAAAAATTTAGTCAAGGTTTGCCAACATTGTTCCTTTTCTACATAGAGTACAGGAACATATAGATTAGAGAGAGCAATGTTTATCTTACTTGGTAGGTGTCGGAGTTCGGTGTAAATCAAATGATGCATCTGAAAGGAGCTCTCAAGCTAGAATTTTTCAGCCTCCTAGAGAGTGGCTAACCCACCACATGTACCTCTAGCACTTACCGCTTTTCCAGCTTTTGTTTACCATTTTGCTTTGCTGAGTTCTAGAAGGGCTTCTCCTTCTATTTTAGTCTCTTGGAGCATGAGGATCTCGGGAAGTTCTGACTTTATTAGGCTCTTGATTGCTTCAGGTTTTGATGGGTTCCCTAGTCCTCTGCAATTCCAAGAGACTAATTGCATTATTTACTAGTAGGGGTTGGGGCAACACCTCCCTTGGGAGGCCTAGTTCTAGTATTTCTGCTGATAGACATCTCTATAGTGGCCTGACTGCCTTGCATTTTTTGTCTCTCTGCTTCTTCTTCTCTAGCCTTTCTATGAGATTTCCTCCCCACTCTTTTCAAGGGCCTCTTAGATGTTTCATCTTCCAAGGATCCCGATGTCTCAGGGGTCTTATTTCTTGTCATATCTACATAGGTAGGGGAAATAGAGGCACCTTTTTGGGTTTGGAATGTTTCCTCTTGCATTTTTATTTCTTCCATGTTGTTTTCCTATTGTTCAATCTCTTTATCTGCTGGATCTTGGGGTTCTTTTGGTCTGCTGAGAATATCAAAGGGATTGGTTGATATGTCTGCTATTGGAGGGACCGAACTTCCTTCTGCTTGGGGTTCTAGAGGAGAAACCCTCCTAGTGGAGGAGGATTTCCATTTGTTCCTGTTACTCTGCTTGGTTGGTCCTGATTTCTGGACCTGAGTCCATGAATCTCCCTTCTCTTTCTCAACTACATCCTCTGATTTCTTTTTATAATGCTTGGAAAAGTGCCCGTAGCCATGGCAGTGTCTGGATTTAAATGGTAGTTGCTCCTAATCTAGCACTTGTATGTGTGACCAATTAGCCACCGTGAGTTTTGGCTTAAGGGAGACCTTCCTCTAGGTCTACTTCTACACAAATTCTAGCACAAGAATACTGGTTTCTTCTTTCTGCTCAGTTGATGTATTTGCCTAGCTTGTTGCCTATGGTTTCCAAGGATTTAGGGTTCCAGCAGTGAAGAGGAAGGTGGGGCAATCTCACCCAGACTGTAACGACCAAGGGCACATCCAGGGTCGGGTCGAAGTCTAGAGTCCATTGATTCAGATATAGTCCCTGAGACCCCATGAAATACGAGCCATTTTTGAATATTAGGTTTTTGTCTTCAGCTGCTTTGAATACAAAAACAAAGAAGCCTTTGCCGACGAAATGGATTTTTATTCCTTCTTTGACTAGTGAACTCTAGTTCCTTTGAACCCAGGCTTCTACCGCTTTTGGCGAGGGCCATAAACCTGTGAACTAGCTGATAAGTCCTCTTTCTGCTAGGTTTAAAGCCGCTTTGCAAGGCTCTTCAGTAGGCAGAGAAACTATGGGGATAGTTGCCATTTTTTTCATGAACTTATGTTGGTTTTCGGATGTTGGCCTTTTATTGCAAGCTCTGGTGGCAAGGGAAATCGCGGAGCTCTAGAGCTTCACATAGTCTCGAGGTTGGCTGTGTCTCTTTGCGTGCTCCCCTGGCTTCCTCATGCCGATCAGAGGCCGTACCAGGCTCTCGCTAACTGGTTCCTATGATTCCAATCTTAACTAACCCAAAGGTGAGTAGGCTTAGCCCACGAAACAAGTAACACCCGCGACTAGTCAACACCCTCACTTAGGTTTGAGCACCATATATATATGTAACTTTTAACATATTGCACATTATATCCATTCACAAGCTAATACCACCATTACATTAAATTAATTTAATTAATATAGAACTAGTGTAGATTCATCTTAATTCTTGTTTGGTAATTTAATTGGTGTTAAATTACTTACATGAATTATCAATCAGGGCTAGTAAAATGATGAAATGTATGTGCATTGTCTATGCTAGGAGTCCTTCTTTTTTTTTACAAGTTCATTTATGGTTTTATATATTCGAAAAAAGAGAGAGGAGCAAGCTCCTGATACATATGGGGTAGGAAAGAGTCATGCTAAAGGAGAATAGATCGGGAACGTAGTCCTGAGTACCTTTAGACATGAATCCAAAAATTCCAGAGTTTCAAATTACATTTCTGGCATACTGTCGTACAAACTGTGAAAGCAAGAAAATACACTTACATAACATAACTTCAGAAACCAAGAAATGCGGGTGAAAATTCAAAACACTTATGAGGCATTTTAATATTGTTTACAGATTGATCTTGTTGAGATCTCTGTTTACTACTCTGATAGTTGGAGTTTTCTCCCTTCTGATTTAGATTAATGTTTTTGAGGTAGCTGACTGTCTCCTCTAGGTGAGAGAGGCTATTTTAGCCTTATGACTCTCTAGTTGGCTCTTCAAAGCTGAGTTTTCAGACCTTACTTGAATCTTCAAGTCTTGGATTGTCTCTCTTACCTTAACGATCATAAATTTGTGAGATCGACATGTAGTACATTTCTCATTTTGGGAAGCTCGATCTACTAGATTCAAGTCCATGGCTAAGCGGTCTTCTGCTATCTTATGATTTGAAATATGATCCTCTGTGTTATGCTGGTTCTTCATGTTATCTCTGCTAGGTGAAGGAACTGTTGTTGTTTCCCGGAGCTTGATAGGATGATGCCTATGGACCTTCATGTTGATTGGATGAAGATCCAACTTCCCTTGATTAAGGCTCTGTTTTCTAGCTTGATTCGATACAGAAGGCAAAAGGAGGCTAGCTTCACTGAGGAGAAAGTGAAAATGGAGGAGTGAAGAGAGTGGCCAGAAATGAGAGCAGATATGGGTGAATAGGCAAAGGAAGAGCAAAGCAAGGATAACTTGAGGCTCACGATGGGATTGCGAGCATGAGGGGAGCAAGGGAAGAAAAGCAAAGGTAGCAAGCATGTAGGGGATGGCTTGGGATCGCAAAGAGGGGGAGCGTAGGGGATGGCTTGGGACCTAGCTCTCGCATAATCTATATGATCTATCTAGCACCTATCATGGAAGGGAACATGGAGAAGTAGGAAGGAGAGTGAGCAGAGAAGAAAGGAGGAGACAACAGAATGACAGAGAGAACGTTGGAGTGGTAGATCCACATGTAAAACAGAGGAGGATCGAGGAGTGAAGTGAGGAGTGGGAGGCTTGAAATTTAAAGGATAGGGGGGGAAATGAATGCCAAGTAAATTGGGTAGAGATGGTGACCTGAGAAAGCTCGATTGGAGGAAAAAAGAATAACTTAGAGCGGATGGAAGGACAGGTTATGCGCATAATGATGAGAGTGGAGTCACGAGATCTCCAGGACCTGTCAGCCATAAGGGAATTGTTGATTTGGGGTAGCATCAGATGTGCTCTAGCCACAAAATTTGGTGGAGAGTTTGGGGCACATGAGATCTCCAATACCGAGAAAGGGTTTAGGCAGTTTCTAAATAGTTCAGGAGATATTAAAATAATTAATATTTTTAATGGAGTCCCTAAGTCTAAACTTAGGGAAAATAAAATATTAATGCGTATTAATATGAAACTATGTTAGAATGGTCCAAAAGACATGGATCAAGCCAGATCTAATCTTAGCCGTTGATTGGGGACTTAATCTCGGCCGTTGATATGTCAACAGGAAAAGTAGCTGCCAAAAGGATTATCTGTGGTTTCAACTAGTAGATTTGTCAGAAACCTAGAGGTATTACTGCTAAGGAAATTCTGTGTTGGGTAGGCCAGTTTCGGCACCCAGATTGTACTATGATATTTCTTAATAAGAAAACCATCAGATAGCTGCACTGGTTTTCCCACGTTGAGTTTTTTCGGGGACATTAATCCAAAAATAATGGTGTCATGTGGTGTGTTTGTTCTTGTTTCATTTAGTTGTTGATCTGCAATATGTTGAGCATGCATTGGTGTTTATTTTCAGTATTTACTTTGTAAATAACTTGTTAAGGAAAAATAACAAGTAGGTAGGAATAAATCAGGAAAAGTGCATGAAGGGTTTCTAACTAGTAAAATTAGAAACTTCAACATGGTATCAGAGCGCGATTGCAGATCATAGGAGGACTAAAAGCCATCAGCCAAGCAGAGCAATAACAGTTGAAAATCACTGTACCGAGGTGACAGAAGTTGTTTCTACCAATGCAGAAGCCAAGGATTGTGATGCAGAGCCAACTAGGGCCACACAGAGGAAGCCGGGAGCTGTGTAGAACCCTAGAAAGGCTAGCGTTGCTGACGTAGAGGGCCAGAGGGTTGACGTAGGGCATCCCACGACTGATACATACCCATCTGGGGTGACGCAAAGCCAGTGTGAGGCTGAGAGGGGCTGACGCAATTCATGGAGAGGTAGTTGCTGGGGTGTAGAAGGCTGCAAGAATACTGCAGAGTGGAGCTGGTGAGGTACTGTAGTCAGGATAGTATCTGAAAAAGCAAGGCCAGAGGAGTTGTTACCGAGGGTTTCTAGCCAAGGAACCCGGATCAGCAGTGCAGCTGCACAAGTCGATCGGAGTAGGGGGCATCTCGACAAGTGGCAGAAGGATTTCCAGGAGGGAAATCAAGACTCAGAGGGAGTCTAGAAGAGAACTTCCAAATGGGAAGTAGAGACTCAGAGGAGTCAAACATCAAACTTCCAGGAGGGAAGTAGAGGAGCAACATGGCACTACACGGGGTAAGAGACAAGGATAGATAGGACGGAGCATCAAAATTCGCAGTCTGGAAGGCTAGAATCTTATCAGTACTTGAGAGGAATCGTGTCAAGAACTTTGCCTTGAAGGTAATAGCTGTCCCAGTCGACCATAATGATAATGACAGGTACAAAGAGGTGATGACGAGGGCCAAGTGCATTATCCTTGACGGGGTCAAATATCATGTGGTACCACATATAGCCGAGAAGGAAATGACCTTTGAGATGTGGGAGGCTCTCAAGAAGTTGTATCAGCATACTTCTATGCAGAGAAGAATGCTTCTCAAGAACCAGATGAGGTCGTATCAGATGAAGAAGGGTTAATCGAATGACCCCTTCCTCAGAGGACTGAATGAGATCCGAGACTAGTTGACTGCTATAGGAGCAACACCAGATCAATAGCTTATGGTGAGGACAACCCTGAATGTTGTCTTAGAATATTGGGAAGTATTTGTCCAGAGTATCCTGGGCAGAGGGACTCTCCCACCTTGGTATGAGATGTGGGCATCTCTTTGCCAGGAAGAGATCAGACGACAGTCGAAGACAGGTAGCAACAACAAAGGGATCAAAGTCAAGCAGGAGGAGGAAGATGTGGCCCTAGCATCTGAGGGAAAGCAGGAAAAGTGGAAGAAGAAAGATCTCTCCAAGATCAATTGCTTCCACTGTGGGGAGCTGGGTCATTATGCGACCCAGTGTCCAAGGAAGAAGAGTAAGGGAGAGTCTTCCGAGACTAAGGCATCGCTAGCACAGGCAGAGAAGGAAGTTTTGACAGACAATGACTATGCCATTAATGCACACGCACCACTTGAGCAAAAGTGGGGAGACATCGAGCTGTAGTCAGGTGGACCATAGGCGGTGAGGGACAGGATCCTTGAGGTACCCAGCCTCTTGGATTAGACCTTGCTATGGGAGCCCCGTCGAGGAGTAGCAGGACTGAATGAGTGGGTAGAGACGGATGCAGATGGAATAGCAGAGAGAGCTACAGTGCAGGAGTCCCAAGATAACGCAAGGCTAGCAGGTTGTAGCAGTGTGAGAGGCACATGAGTGTTGCAACAATGCAGGAAGGCACATAGAGGTGTGAAATAGTGCGAGATGTAGGGAGTTGTTGCAACAACGCAGAGGCCAGAGAGAGGGAGCACTTGTCAGCGACAGAGGGAGCTTCAACATCAATGGGTGTTTCTAGCCCAACAGGGAGGTAAGTTGGAGATCAGTTACTTACTTCTCAGTAACTGAGTTGCAGTGTTGTAGTGGGCAGCACGATGCAGCATGATGAGAGGAGGTGTAGTGCAAATGCAGTGCTGGGAGAAAGGACCAGCAACAACATGGATGCAGAGGGAGCTATCGCACAGATGCAGTAGTGGCAGTGGAAGAACCATGGGAAGTAGTACAATATACAATAGTGTAGAGGATGTTGGGCAGGAAGTCCTAGCATCAACACAAGTACCGATGTTGGATGATCAGAGTAATACTCAGTGAGGAGTATTACTAGAGCACAATCCTCGCTAAGAGGGAGTGTTTATTTGGGGTAGCAACAGATGTGCTCTAGCCACGAAATTTGGTGGAGAGGTTGGGGCACATGAGATCTTCAATACCCAAAAATGGTTTGGGCAGATTCTAAATGGTTTAGGAGATATTAAAATAATTAATATTTTTAATGGAGTCCCTAAGTCTAAACTTAGGGAAAATAAAATATTAATGTGTATTAATATGAAACTGTGTTAGAATGGTCCAAAAGACATGGATCAAGCTAGATATATCTTAGTCATTTATTAGGGACTTAATCTCGGCCGTTGATATGTCAACAAGAAAATTATAAGAGGAGGCTTGAGGGTCACTTGGAGAATACACCAGAGTGATCAATCATTCTTTCTCTAGAGCGGGGTTTGCAAGAGAGATAGAATCAGTGATCAGGAGAGAAGCTGAGGGGCATTGAGTACAGAGAGACAGAGAGGCAGAGATAATGTCGGGATAGTAGTAGAGCAGCCAGAGAAAGAGACGTAGGAGCAACCAGTGCTCACGGAGAGCCACGTAGAGGTAGGTAAGTGCTGCGCAGAGCCCCAAAGGGGCCAGCGTAGCTGACGTAGAGGCTCCAAGATCTGACGCGGGGCTTCCTGGGCTAACGCAGGCCAAGATAGGCTAACATAGTGCCAACGCTGGGCTATGAGAGGCGGATGCAGTCCAAATTGGGCAGACGTTGGGGTTTCTGGGGCAGATTGGTGTTGAGTAGCTGCTAGAAGGATTATTCGAGGTTTCAACTAGTATATTTGTCAGAAACCTAGAGGTATTACTGCTAAGGAAATTCTGTGTTGGGTAGGCCAGTTTCAGCACCAAGATTGTACTCTAATATTGCTTAATAAGAAAACCCTCATATAGCTGCACCGATTTTCCCACATTGGGTTTTTCTGGGGACATTAGTCCAAAAATAATGGTGTCATGTGGTGTGTTTTTTCTTGTTTCTTTTAGTTGATGATCTGTAATATGTTGAGCATGCAATGGTATTTATTTTTAGTATTTACTTTGTCAATAACTTGTTAAGGAAAAATAACAAGTAGGTAGGAATAAATCAGGAAAAGTGCATGAAGGGTTTCTAACTAGTAAACTTAGAAACTTCAATAGGAATCTTTGCAAGGATAATTCTGGGTACACCAGATCACATAAGTGTTGAAACTCAAAATATAATCTTTGGAAGATATTTTTGACATGAAATTCAAACATAGACAAAAGGACTAAGGAATAGGTGTGAAGAACACCTCCTTAGCTACCCTTGTATCCCCTTGAGGCCTGGCTACTCCCAAATTGGCATGGTCATCAACGGAGTTATTGTTTTCCTGCAAGATGTGTTTAAAAGTGACATTTCCCGGCTCTTCCATATCTTTCCTTATTCTATCGAGGATTTGGTGCATGGGAGCATTTGGAGGGGTTCTTCTACTGATCATGGCTTCAATGATGATAGTTGAATATCCCATTATAATAGGATCTTTGATTTCTTTTTTTTTTAGAATCTTGGTGCCCATTAGCAGGCCATAAGCGTCAACCCTATTTTTGGAGGCTTCCCCCAACCCACACTCATAATTGACAGTATTATTCTCCCCTGGTTCGAGGAGGATCCCTCCTGCTCCAGCTCTTACTAGATTGTTTGGAGGCGCCATCAAAGAAAAGACAATGCCTGTTTAGATTTCCTTTCCATGTTGAAAATATCTAATTTTCTAGTTTTGAGCTGGGGGTCTAACATTGGGATTGATATTCCAATTACTTCTGATAGTTGCTTAGCTGATCCAATTCCTTTCTTCTTGCTGGAGGTTGCTACTGTCTATTGCTTTTAAACCTTTCATGTTTAGAAATTCTGAAGTGAGGCCCCGAGTCTTTGACAAATTTCTTCCAATCTTTGGGGTTTGCTCTTTGAAGATGTTTTGATTTCTTGAGAGCCAAATCTACCAATAGAGAAATGATGAGAGACTTTCCCAGAACATTTTGATGGTTTGCTTGTTCTTCAATGAATATGGGTATTTTTTTTTCCATTCAGTGAAGAAGTCATTAAAGGTTGTAGAGAAGTTGAGCTCCATTTCGAGAGGACTTTTGAGCGGCTTCCAACACTCTCTAGAAAAGGGGCAATCCAAGAAGAGGTGTTGGATGGATTCTTATTCATTTAGACACATTAAGCACCTTGATAGGCCAGAGAATCCCTTTCTTTTGAGGTCATCGACTCTGAGAATTCTGCCTTTTAGGAGAGTCCAGCTGAAAATATTGACTTTGGGGAGGCTTTCTGTCTTCCATATAAATTTCCAGGGGGGCCAATCTTTTTCATCTTGCTGTGCCTATAGAGTGATGTATTCAGACTTGACTTAGTAAGCACGCCCACTAGGATCCCAGATAAATGTGGCTTCAGCTTCCAGATTTGTTGGGGCCTATGCTAGGAGTCCTTATCACTCAAATAAATCCTAAATTAAATTAAGATACTGAAATTCACATGTTTTCTTTAAAAACTATGAAAGTGAATATGAAATCAAAACTATTGGTCATGCTTAAAAGAAAGATCACACTCTTCTTGAAATAAGCATCACACTTGCTTCACTCTTTCTTGAAATGAAATCACACACACACTTTCTCGAAGTAAAATATCACGCTTGCTTGAAATTCAATCACACACACACTTGCTTGAAAGAAAAATTTGATAATGAAACCAGATCTAAATTATTCTGACAGAAAGAGAAATTAACTCTATACTTAAATTGAAATCTTATTCCCACAACTACTATGTAACTCAAAACCATACTGCAAATCTATATCAATCCACACCCTGTTATAAGAGATCTTGACTTTACTCTTTCTTCCTACAACAAAATGATTTAACAAATCCTGCCTTAAAAGCAATCCTAAACATTCATTCAAAGCCAAAACTTAAGCAGTTAGATAGACTAATGAAATATTATAGAGAATACAAAATTAAAATGCTAACTGTAAATAGTAAAAGCTTACAGCTCGAAGGGGACCTCCTGCGAGAAGTAGGTGACAACATGACTCCTTCACAAGATTATATATGCATGGATAAATCACACAACAAAAGGATGAAATGAAACAAAGTTTGTAATTGCAAAAACAGAGTTTTAAAAACAATATCCAAGTCTGTGACTGTCATTCTGAGAGGCAGATTTATAATCTCTTAAGAATAATTGTTTCTGAGTATTACCCTACTCGAAAATGACTATAATTAACATGAAGAGATAACATAATGTGATTTCCTCATGATTTTCTATTAGCAAAGAAAATCATGAGGTTGAATATCTGCATTCACTAATTCCTCGCTCGCTTGGTTCGCCTTCCTTGGTGGTTGACATTCGCTTTGACTGAGCTGCTACGATTCCTTCCTTATCGATCCAAGTTATGAAGATAGGTACAAATCATTGGGCCAACTATTTTCCAACTGGCCATATATCTCGTACCTCGGTTGGAGTTTCGGAACTTATCAAAGCTTCAATTTTGCTGCAAAATTAGTCATTAGTTGCAGAATTTGTGCAATTCAGTAGCTCATGCAAATATTAAGTTAAATAATAAAGAACAATGACACTTATGAAACAAAATATGATTAGATACCTTCTATGCCATAAACCTTGTAAAGTGATGCTCAATTTAGAGTTACTAGAGTAAAAAAGAAGGAGGATGGAGTGTAGGAAGGTGGTCAAAGAGACAGTTTTAGGCTTCAACATTCCCCCACACATAAGACATTGCATGTCCTCATGCACAAAATTTCAAAATTTGTAATCTTTCTCTATCACTGAGCATCTTCAAAAGCCTAAGCAAGGACATCTAAGTTAGTCCTTTTTGTTTTCCTGGCACTGATTGCTTCCATCCTTGGTTTCTTCATCAAGATTCTGTTATGCAAACTTGTGACCTTTTCCTTAAGAAATTGATTTTTAGTTTTCAATTTCTTATTTTTCTCATACCATAAATCAAGATGTAACAAGATGTTGTCATTTTGGGTTCTCTATATTTTATTTTGTGCCTTTAATGTTTCATTTTCTTGCTTGAAAGGTCTATTTCGTACCTCCAATTCATAGATTTCATCCTTGAGAGTGTTTACAATTTGGATTTCTTTGAGAAGATCAAAATTAATAATTTCTTCTCCGTTTGAGGATGATTCAACAGTCTTTCCTGTAGCTCTTTGTTCTAGAGACTCTATTTAGTCATATATTTCTTGTTGGATAGGATCAATTTATGGAGTTCTCCTAGCTGGACTAGAAACTGGTGATGGAAATCTCGGTTCTTATTCTGCTTCTAAATTGACAAATTCCAGAGATTGTTGAGATTGTGCATGTATTGGTTTATTAAATATTTCACTTCTTCTTATATTTGATGGTGGTTTTTTAATAGTTCAGGAACACTTTTTGATTTCTTCTTGCTCTGTTTCTACTTTCGATGAACTTTCCCTTTTATTGTTGGCTGTCTTTCTTCTACTTAAGAGTTTCTAACAAATTTATAAGAGGGGTTTCATCATTAGAGTACTGATCTTGTTGTGTTTCTTATGCAGGTAAGTTTTCTTTAGGGTTCGAGGGAAATTTTCTTCTACTCTTCCTGGTCCTATCACTATGTTCTTCTGGTTCAGCTTCTTTGAAATGATTTCTAATCAGAAAATCTTCCCAATTATCCCCTTTGCTTTTCAGATGGGCTTCAATTGGAATTTTCACCTATCCATGATGATACAAGGCATTATCTATGGACTGTATCTTCCTCTAAATATTTCCAGCCATTTTTCTTAAACTATAAGCAGGAATTAAGGTAGGTTGATTTCATTACCATTAAAAAAATTCATCATCATGCGAGCATGGTCAAAGAACATGTTTCCAAACCTACCTTCACAAGTTATGATTTTTTGAATAATTAACAGCAAATTCCTCCATTTATTCTTTAAGGTTGTGACTCGAATTCCCTTCTTAAAGACAGAGACATCCATGCCTGGGTTTTGGAGGAAGATTTCCCAATCTTTCTCTTTGATGTTTATGTTTTTGAACCAGCTTTCCCTGCTTCTCGACAATTTGATATCTTCTGCTACGAATGACTCTGTCAAAACTAATTTCACATCCCCAATCTTTGATTCTATGCCATCGTATGCTCGAGCAAAGGATTTTGTCACTTCTTTCTTGTGCCTATCAATTTTTTCCACAAATTCTAGCCACTGCGCTTGTTGAAACTCTTGTTTGACTTGTGGGTATCCTTCAAGGAATTTATCCCCATTTGGCTCTGAGTATACAATGACTCCCGTGTTGGAGAAGCCTTAGCCTTTGATTGCTCTTTTGACGGGGTTATGGAATAAATTTAGTTATGGAATGGGCCGTAGAGACATAATTTAGGTAAGGGGCAGTTTCGACAATGAAACAGGGCTCAGTGAAATGGATATGATGCAAGAATTGTTCATGAAGTGGAATGATATACAGAGAGAAGGGAGTGAATTATATCAAGGTTTCATGAAAACTTTGGTTGACAAGACATAAATATTTTCATTAAGATCAAATTCTTGTGAGTAATGAGAGTAATCATTATTCAGAATGGCGGCAACAACGGTCATTCATCTTTTATTTCATAACTCAATGTTTTTACCTTTATTATCTAACTAATATCTACATATCTTATATCTTTGCCCTACTAATTTTTTATTTGTCTTTTTGTAGGTTGTACTCAACTTCTTTAGCTGTGATCTTCATTGAATTTGATTTAGCCATGATATTCATTTTCCCTGGTCGCAATCTGCCAAGTCAACTACAGAATTCTATCAAAGCTGCAGATTGTTGACAATTATGTAGCTGCATTATTTAAAAATAGAAAAGAGGAATAAAAAGAAATGGGACAAGAATAGGGAATTAAAAAGAAATTCTATGCTACCAAGGATTCTTAGTTTTCAACATAGATTTACTGTATAAACATGCCAACAATGTTGGTTTTCATGTTTATACAAACTTTTTGTTTTCATCATTGTATTATTATTATTATTATTTGAAAAAGAAAGTAGAAGGCTAAGTTGGAGAGGAAGAAGAATCTTCCTTTGACCAACTTCAAATAAATATTATCTTGCATATTTATTATGAATTCTTCCCTTGTTAATGGTTTATGAAATATTCGTAATCTATGACCATTTACAAGGAAAGTTACTTTTTCTTCATCAATGGTTTTGATTATGACCGCTCCATTACCAAAGACAGTTTCGATCTCATAAGGACCAAGGCAATGAGTTTGAAATTTTCCTTGAAAATATTTAAATTTTGAATCAAAAAGTAATGCCCAATCACCAAGCTGAAATTTTCTTTCTTTGATAAACTTATCATGCCACCTGGATCTTTGTTGTTGGACTATATTGGTTCTATGAATATCGTCTTGTCATATCTCATCAATTTCATTCAATTGCTCCATTCTTTGTCTGTGGGCTTCTGATAGATCAAGACCCAATGTGGTTGTTGTTTAAAAGCCTTTATTTGAAACTCAATAGGAAACAAGACTTGCTTTCCATAAACAAGTTCATAAGGAGTGTGTCTGGTTGTGTTTCTCCATGTGGTATGATATGCCCATAAAGCTTCTGGAAGATTTTCTACCAAATCCCTTCTATGCAGATGCCCATTCTTGGCAAGAATTGCTTCAATTACTTTATTGGTAGATTCAAATTGTCTATTGGCTTGTGGATGATATGGATCTGACTTCCGATGTTTGATTTTGTACTCCTCCATTATCTTCTATACCAACTTGGATGTTAATTGAGTGTCTTGGTCTGTCACAGTTTCCCTTAGGACACCAAAACGAGTAAAAATATCCTCAAAAATAGATGAAACTACAACATTTTCTGTAGGAAAAGGAAGTGCTTTAGTTTCTACCCATTTTGTGACATAATCTGTACAAACAATAATGTACCTTTTTTGTCTTAATAGTGGATTGATTGGACCAACAAAATCCAAAGCCCATTTCTTAAAATGTTCAATAAGTACTTGAGGTTGTAGAGGCATTTCATCCGAAGGAATAGGTTTCCCCATTATTTGACAACTATTACATCTCTTAACATATTCCTTTGCATCCTTAAAAAGATAAGGCCGATAATATCCTAAGAGAAGGACTTTATAAGTAGTTCTTTTATCAACAAAATGTCCTCCACATGGTTCATCATGACAATATTTTAATATATTTGGTACTTCATCCTCTCTAACACATCTTCAAATGATTAAGTCAGGTCCTGTCTTGTACAATTATTCATTTATCCATGAATACGATGCACTAGTTTGAATAACCTTCATTTTCTCTCAAGGAGACAAGTATGATGGTAAATTCCCTGTAGAAAAACAATCAACAATATTTTCAAACCATGGAGATTTAATAGATATTGCAAAAATATATTCATCAAGAAAATTATCTTCTACAGGAACATCATTATTATCATTGTGGATTCTAGAAAGAAAATTAGCAATTGTGTTTTTGGTTTTCCAGGTCTATCCAAAAGAGTAATATTGAATTCTTGTAATAACAATAACCATTTTGTAATTCTACCATTAGTAATTTATTTATTCATTAAATATCTATCTATAGAAAGATCTGTGTGAATGAAGGTTTCATAACTAGTGATATAATGTCTGAATTTATTGATGGCATGTACAACATCTAAAAACTCCTTTTCTGTTACAATGTAATTTAAATCTGCAGGAGTCAAATTTTTTCTTTTGTAATAAATGGAATAATGAGTTAAATCTTTCTGTCCTAATACAACTCCGAAAGTTGTATCCGAGACATCAG
This sequence comes from Pinus tabuliformis, assembly GCA_031772625.1. Lineage (NCBI taxonomy): Eukaryota > Viridiplantae > Streptophyta > Pinopsida > Pinales > Pinaceae > Pinus > Pinus tabuliformis. The sequence continues at coordinate 524,730,475 of CM062818.1, forward strand.
TCGAAATGTGAAAAGGTAGTTTCCAATTTGGTCTTCTTAAAATGGGTGCTTAGGAAATCTTTTATTTCAATGTTTCAAAAGCTTTTTGGCAGTCAGAATTCCAGATGAGTTCACAATATATTGTAAGAAATTTGAAAAGTGGAGAGGCTATCTTTGTAAAGTTTTCTATAAATATTCTATAATAACCAATAAAACCAAGAAAAATTCTAACATCTATTTGACAAGTTGGAATTGATAATTTAGAAATGACTTCTACCTTAGATGCATCCACTTTAATTCCATTTCCTATAATATGGTGGCCTAAAACGATTCCCTCAGTGAACATCATAAAAAAAATCATGGCTTAATGAGAGATTTGCTTCTTTACATCTAATGAGAAATTTTTCCAAATTTTTAAGAGCTTCTTCAAAAGAGTTTCCATAAACAGTAAAATCATACATGTAAACTTCCACACAATCATGAATTAGATCAGAAAATATGCCTAAAACTACCCTTTGGAATGTTGCAGGTGCATTACATAACCCAAAGGGAGGTACTTGGTAAGCATAAGTTCCCCATGGATAGGTAAAAATTATTTTATCTTGATCTTCTGGAGCTAATTGGATATGGTTTTACCCACTAAAACCATCTAAGAATAAAAAATACCTTTTCCCCACCAATCTATCCAGGACTTGATCTATAAAAGGAAGTGGAAAATTATATTTATTCAATTCCCTATAATCAATGCATACTCTCCATTTTGCATTCTTTTTGGAACAAATGGTGAAACCCACTGGCTCTCTAATATTGGATAAATGAAATTCACATTTAACAAATTTTGTAATTCCTCTTTAACAATTTCCCTTAGATTTGGATTCATTCTACTATGGGGTTGTCAGATTGGTCTCACATTTTCTTCAATATAGATTTTATGCATACAAGTATTAGGATGAATTCCTTTCATATCAGTGTATTCCCATGCATAAGCAAAGGAATGTTCTTGTAACATATTTACTAATTCTTTCTTTTGATATTCTTCCAGATTATCATTAATATTCAAAGTTTTCCTTGGAAAAAAATATATTAGAGAATTGCCAAATTTCTCCATAGAATGTAAAGCCATTTGACGAGATGATAGATATTCAATATTACATTGTTCCTGAAAACTTTGATTTTGTTCACAATATGAGGAAGATTCACTATTTTCCATTAAATTCAAAATTTGATCTTCTTCATCTATTTGTGAAGTAGAAAAAATTGGTCGTATATCGAAGTTTTCATTATCATATTCTATCCATACTTCACTTTCTACTTCTATCATTGTTTTTGTAGGAGGATATAATGTGAATTTCTTTTTCAAACTTCCATAAGAGATAAACATATCACCAGATCTACAACTTATAAAGCATCAGCTGTAGCTAACCATGTTCTTCCTAGAATCAATGGGTGTCCTCCTAGATTATTCTTGGATGTCAAGATCATGAAGTCAACATGATATTCCCAAGAATCTAAGGATATAAATACTTCTTATAACACACCATCAGGTTTAATAACATATCTATCTGCTAATTGCAATAATGTAGGTGTACATTGAAGATTATGAAGTTTCAATTGATTCATAGTTTGTTTACTCATGATATTTATGGTTGCTCCTAAATCAATCAATGTATTTGGAATCTCAACACCATTAATATGTGTTTTCACAACGGGACTTCTTGGATCTAGATATTTTTGAACTGTTGCCTTCCCATTATGATATCTGCAATTTTTCCAACTAACTGGATTCTTTTAACTTCTTTCCTGTTTCTTCCATGTTTTTTACACTTAACTCCCTGATTGTCATTGCAAATATTGGTATTTATTTGATAGCTTGTAACAAAATAAATTTTTCTACAAACATTCTTCAGTTCATCTATCATATCATAATCAGATAACACAATCTGTTTTTCTACCCCTTTGTCAATTTTCAATCTTTCAGGAAAAGGTGGATTTTGAATAGAAACTAAAGGTTGTTATATAATGGGAATTAAGTTTATTGGAGTATCATCAGAATGTACAGGGGTGGTTTATTTTTGAGAATTTTCCTCTTGATGAAGAGATGTCTCTTTCTCAGGAAGGTCATCCTTTTCAGAATCTTGGATAACAATGGATGGTGACTTCTTTTCCAATACTCTGCCAGATCTAAGTTGGACATTGTTTAGATCTAATGGAGTTATCATGTAAGTTTTGAAATTCTGTCCTTCCATGTTGTAAACAGACTGTGAATTTTTATTATTTTGGTTTGGAAGTAACTGAGCAGGAAATTAATTTGGATTTTGTGGAAATGATAATGAAAGTTGTGGGATTGGATTTTGAGGTTGAGAGGGTTGAACAGGCTGAGGAAAATATTGTGGTGGAAAAACAGGGTAAGGTTGTTGAAATTGAGGTTATTGAGGGTACTTTTCATAAGGATTTTTCCATCATTGTGCCCAAGGTTGAGGCCAAGGTTTCCAAGGCATGGGTGCAATCCAATTAATTTGTTATGGTTGTGCATATGTTTGAGTGTTCAAACCTTGAGTCGTATTCTATTGTGGATTTTGCCATGGTCTCTTGGAAATAAAACAAAGAGGTTCTACTTGATTTGGAATTACTTTGATAGACAACTTTAAGACCCGATATTGAGGGACATTCCTCTCATGATTTTCTGCACATATAACACAAGTTTCCACACTTTTTAAGTCAATATGGCATTCTCTTAAGGCATGCTTCTTAAGATTACCTGACCTTCTTTCATTCTCTATGACCTCCATAAACTTTCGGTGATAAAAATGATCAATCTTTGCAATGATCACCTTAGCTTCTTCTATTAGCTTGGTTGGCACTTACCAATGAAATCTTTGACTCTCCCTTATGCACATTAATGATGAAGGAATTTTTATCCTTGATGAGGCCATTTTGGTTGGATCTCTGTGTGAAGATTTCATCCCACATGCACATGTAGGGACTCCAAAGCAAAACTCCACATACATCAAGTGGAATTACATCCAACTCTATTGCATAAATAAAATCAACGCTAGTAGAAAATTTAATTCTACATTGTTTGGTTACCTTTATATTTACCTCCTTGTTGATCCATCCCAATGGATATGGGCTAGGATGATTATGGACCTCCAATCCAATTTTTTTGACTAGCTCTACGACAATGATATTTTTTTTTTGAACCTGAGCCAAACAAAGCATCAATTTTGGTTTTCTTGATGTATATCTTAATGTGGAAGAGCATGGTCATATATTTATCTTCCTGGTTATGAAGGCCACTTAAATCCACCTCTTTCTATAATGAGTTGTACACAATCTTCTCATCCACATCAAATCTACTTTCAACTTGATTTGAATTTGTAGTGGTGAGATTCTTTTTCTTTCCATTTTTTTCCCGGTTCCTAAGGTTAATCTCTGGATGTAGTTTCCAACACTTATCCTATATGTTACCATCAAGGTTGTAGTGGTTTCTAGGATCTTTGCACTGGTGTGATGTGTCTACTATCTTGTTTTCCTTCTCCCCTTTCTACTTCATCTTCCCCTCCTTAGAAGCTTCTTGGTGTTCCTTCCACTTTGAACCACTTAAATAGCCTTTCTTTTGGCTTGTGATTTCAAGTTATTGTGCATATGCACAAGCCTCATCCATCATTTTGGGTTTAAAAACTTCACTTTCTTTCACAAACGGCTATGTAGACCCCCTGGATACCCAACATAGTAGTCATATTTTAGAATTATGAGGTATACTCATGTACACTCTACCTTTGTCTCTACCTACAGTAATGCCATCAGATCCAACGTTCCTATACATACCCAATAAAGTAGAATTGGGACTTTATGAGGGTTTTAAAGCCCCCCACTTATTTACTGGTGGATCTCTCTATGACCTAAGGGTTTCTATATATATTTCCCATTAGGTCAATGCATGACCCTCTAACTTCAAATTAGCAAATGAAATTTTATGTTCCTCATGTTGGCGTGCATAGGGGTGGCCCAAGGTTCAAGACTCAACCAACAAAAACCCTCAAACACCAACATATTCAACGCCCGCAATCAAGTGAGGTCTCACCCAAGACATTATGATGGGATTACGAGAACCTTTTAAGGTTTTTCAAGAAAAGGGGAGACAAAGACAATCTAACATAGAATATTTCCTTCAACCACCAATATTCAAAATACAGTGAAAATATAACCAATTACGTAATAAAAATACCCATATTCGTCAGTATTTAGATATACTATGTAAATTGAATAATAAGAAGAGAAACACATTTCAACATTATTCATTAGCATTCCATTACACAAACATAGACACAAATAAAAATATTTTAGAGAAACGAACCAATTCAAATTTTATTCATCATAGAAAGACCTTTCATTACACAGAAACATGTATATCCTTCATCTTCAACTCTATATCAATACATTTTCTCTCATATACACATCCTCTCTCTCTCACCAGCCTCTCATCCTCTCTTACAATTACACTTTACAAATCATCCCTTCCATCTGAAAAATAACAATATTCAATCTTAATAGACATAACAACTTCTACAAAAATCTATCAAAACAAAAATAATTATCCTCTATTACAACTTAACTGATTGAAAACTCCTAAACAACTTTCTATTAATTGCATGGATCTACGCATAACAAACAAATGTCAACAACTAAATTTGTGGAGAGGATCTGAAAACAATTCAACAAGCTATAACTAACTAGTTGGAAGCTTTTTTTTTTGTTTCCATTGTGGTCCTTCTTGTCTTCATCTCACATCCATACAGTATCCATGCTTACCACTACATTGCATGCAAGGTTTGTCATTCTTTATAATGCATGGTATCCTACGCAATCTTCCCATACTTAACAAAAATTCAAAAACTTTGTAGTACTTTTCTATTGGTTACCCTCTGCTCCAACAAGCTCTCGACATTAGTTTTGGCTCACCCCCAAGCCACTTCAATCTGATTGCATGCCGAGTGAAGGGAGTACCTACTTGGTATTTTACACAAGTAATCAAATGTTTGTTTTATTGTCACCATCATTGCTAATTTTCTTCCTCTACCCGACTGATAATAATTTATTCTACTTTGACATGCATCGACATTAAGAATAAGACCTGATTGGTTTTGTTTTACATTGCAACAATGTTATTAGTAACTTGAAGCACTTCATCTTGCAGCTTGTCTAGTTTTTGTGCAAGTTGTTGTTAATATTCTTTCAGTTGATTGATTTTCTTCCCTATAGCTACACTTTCTACCATGGCTAGTTTATGTTTTGACAGTGGCAGAGTGGTAAAACTACTACATATTGATTCACTCCTCTATTGTGCAGTCTGAATCTTAGTGCCAAACTCCTTTAGCTCAACATTATCTTGCAACTTGTTCCATATGTCTAATCCTACTTTATATAATCTACTACACTCAGTGTCAAGTCCTTGTAAATATTTGAATGATTCAAATGTTTCAGTCACCTTTTCTCTCTATTGCAATTCTTCTGGTGGAGTAGACAACTTTATCTGCAGTTCCAGTTCTTCAACCTTCACTTTTAGGCCATGAACAATCTCATCAATCTTTGACAACTTATCTTCCACAGGTGTGTCAATGTCCATTTCAACATCAAGAAAGTGGTTTTATACATGTTCTACCGCTTGTATTAGCTTCTCTTCCCTCTCTAGTTCATATTATTGCTCTTCAAATAGTTATGCACACTCAACTTGCAAAGTTCCATAGTCGCTATCTAGTTGAACCAATTTTGTTGATGTAGCCTATGTGCAGAACTACAACTCTTGCATGACACTTTGTTGGAGATGATTCAAGCTTTGCAACAACAACTATAAAAAAATAATATCAATATGTGAAAATAGTTTTGTGCGTTTTTTTTTTTTTCAGTATCTAAAAGATATACTGACATTGGTCGAATGGATAGTGCATGACACTCTGCAGATGTAGAGGAAGCCTAAGACTATGTTGACCTATCTTCTAGTACTTGGGATTTTCTCATTGACTTTGTGGTAATGGTGTGTTCCATTTCTATTGGCTGTGGCTAATAAGCTTCCCAATTAGGTAAAACAGAAGGCCCATCTAACCTTTCCTAGGAACATAAATGTTGTATTGGACCTTCCTTTTTGTACTTAGTAACATTTTCTTAGCTTAAATCAGTTCCTAGGTTAAAGAGATTTGTCATGCTTTATGTTCCTAATATGATTATTGTGTAGGATATTAAGAGGATTTTTCACATATCATGAGGATATTCAGCTAGAGAGATCCATGGAACCTACACCATGTTACAGAAGGTTCAAAATTGGTTGGTTTAATACAATAAATTTGTCCCCTATAGTTGTGAGGTCACTTAGGGAACATGATCTAGTCTTCTAGGATTTTCGAGGGAAATAAATCCTTCTTTCAAGGAGGATTCCCTCATTCATTTGTATAAATAGATGGCCCAAGTAGCTGATTACAAGGAAGTAGAAGCATGAGAATAACAATAGAGAGCATTAGGAAGTTCAATTTTCAAGTTTGCAACTTTTTACTATGCGCAAGTAGTTCTTCAATTAATAAAAGTCATCTTTGGTTCTAGTTTTTAGTCTGTTTCTCCTTTAGGAATTTGAACTTCCTAGGGTTAGGACCCACCCTAGGTTCTCAAGACCCCTTTTGCACTATTATTCTTCATGAATTTGTTCATTTCTATAGTTTATTTCTGAATATTATTTTAATGCATGGTTAAGTTAGAGGATTTATGAATAGTATTTGTTTAAAAAAAATTGAGCATTAGATGGTAGCATTCGCAGTGGTTATATTATTCAAGTTGAATTTTTTTATGCATTTCAATTCACTTTAAATATTGTTCTTTATTTGGTGTATATCATTATTGTTTCAATGTGTCTATAGGAAACCCTAAAACCACATGTCTTGTTGAAGAAACCCTACCACCTCTAATATAATGACTTGGAAAAGCATGCCTTACCATTTCTTAGCCCTTCATTAGCCTCCTTTGCTTCTCAACATTTCCTCTAGCAAATGTTTTTTCTCATTGGACTATCTTCTGTAGCAAAATAGAGACTCTTGTAGCAGTTTGCAATTTTCTTCTAAAACTTGTCGAAACTTGCATCTAACTCATGATTCACCTTCTTTGATTTGTTACGGCGTCTGTGGAAACTTGAAGATGGAATTTAGAATCATAGAGACCAAGTAGATGCTTTGATCTAGTTTGTTGTAGAGATTTCCTTTTTCCTGTAGAGTTAGGGTTTGTTATTTACAAGATTTTACTTCAGTTGGGTGTTTCATTTCTTTGCATGATAGAATAGATATGCTTCCATTTCATTAACGTTAATATGGTTTTCCTTGATTACAATTAGTATATGTTTGCTTTTTGTCTTTTATTCGTTGCAATTTCAAGTTTTTCTTGTAGCATAGAACAGTAAGAAAGGTATCTGAGTAAGTAGATATTATCTCAACACTTCCACTCAAATAGGAATTTCCAAAAGAAAGAGATAGTGCTTACTGCACACATAGTGTTATCCCCTGTGGTGAAGTAAAATTATAAGTGCAGACATAAACAAATTCCTCTATCCCGATAATGGGTATAGCCACAACAGATACATTCTATGGAAGATTTTCTTAGGTTAGAACCAATTAAGAGGGCATACCTCTTAGTACACTTATCCCATTTGATGATGTCCTTGCTTGATCGCTCCAACTATCTCTTGCTTCCTTCTTTAGGCACCTGAAACAAGTAAACAACAACAAACAACAACCATGATAATAGACAAATTGTAATTCAACCTACTTAACAAGTAAAGAAACATTAAGCCATGAATATGTAAGATGACTAATCATGTATGAAATCAATCAATAGTTGCATATATATTGATATCAAGAAGAGATTACAACCATTGTCTTGACGTTGCGGTTCTCCTCTAACAAGACCAGGTTTCCACACACTTCTGCTAACATTCCATGATGGCCTCAATCAACAATAATTTTAGGGCTCTTCCCTTTAGGCTTCACTCCAAACCAAATCACACTTCCCCCTCACACAACTAGATAGCTACAACTATGAATAGCTTGTTTTTTACTCGAGACCAAAATGGCACTAGCACACCAACATTAACACTAAACACTAACACTATCTTGTGCTTTGGAAAAAGGGAGGTTTATATAAGATGAACGGATGGGAGATGGATCCTCTTCTCATCGGAGAAGGTATTATCCCTTGAGGTAGTTCCATCATTATAGGGGAAAGGAACCCAAACTGACATCCTCTACCCCATCTGACCAAACCATTTACCAGACTTCCGTTACGAAGCTTCTAGAGTTGGAAGCTTCGGCTCCTTATTTAAAAAAATTTCCAAAAGAGGATCAGTGTAACTGAAAAAAAGGTCATTCACTCTAGTTGGAACTAGGGACAATGTTAATCCTTGCATATCGGCCCGAGGATGACAAGGGTCATTAGCACCGGTCTTCGAAACTGGGAAAAATAGAAGATTTGTGGGAAATGTTGCAAAAGGGAATTTTTTTGCTCATGAAGAGGGACACAATGGGAGTTTCTTCATGAAGGAAAAGCATGTAGGGTTCACTGTAGAGGTCCTCTGGGATCAAGGAACGGGGAGTACAGGGACAATGACAAAATGTTGTGTAACAGATGCCCCCTAAAGCGTGAAGGCCGATCTAGAGTGAGGGATGAAATGCTTTATGAATCAGTGCGGGGAACCGTAGTCTGCTGTCGGAAAACCTGCAAGAAAGTATAGATACATATAAATAACTCAGAACTCTATCAAATGATACATGAATCATGGCATGGACGCAAACATCCAGAGAATGATCATGTAAATGGATCCAAGTATGGGCGCAACCATCCGTTAAAGAGGATCATAATGAATCCAAGGTATGGTCACAACCATCCAATAATGAGAAGGATCACATATGATAACTCATGGTATGGTCACAACCATCCATTTGAAAGAGACATGTATATCAACATAACCATGTCACATCACTTTGCAACTTGGGCTTTTGTGATCTGAGCCTAGGGTCTTGCGCTCCAACACGACCCAGTCAAAGTACAAATTCTAACATGTGAATAGATGTGCTGACGTCGAACATGCTAGAAAGTCACTTGATTACCAGTCAATGATGTAAACTGCTAACAAGCACGAGAGAAACCACCAATAATGACAATGGTCCTCAAGGTACTATCAACACAATCCACGGAATGTGAATAGAGGAACTGAAGTCGAACACCCATGAAATCACTCGATCAAAAGCCAATAATGTGAACTTGTTGTCAAGTGAGAAGAAATTTCCATTAGGGAATACAATCTCTAAGGTACTGGAAGGGAGTCTCTCGGTCAACTTCCCGGATAATGAGTTGAGGTCGACAGGAAATGACCGTGTCAAAGGAGGGCCATAATGTTTCCCACATCATCGACATGAGACGAAAGGAGGCAAAATGATTTTGGGTGATAAAAAGAATCAAAGGTAAGCGTAACTGTAGAAGCACAACTCTTGAACATATCAGCAACACAAATGGAAGTTTGGAAACTTTTGGATCCATAGGATCGGTGGTCATGATGATGTGGCAGAGATCAGATGGAAGGAAAAAATGAATGGCCCAACCCAGGAAAGTCGACGATACAAAGGAGGATATCCCAACCGACACGAAGCAAAGGTGTCATGTTAAAGAGTGAGCTGCTGACACAACTGATTAGATTTCCAAATTTTCCCCCACCATTTCTTACAGGTACCCCAATTATTTTTTAATCGCGAGATTGAAGGGGATAACATGTGTTTGCACTGTAAGTTCATCCTTCAGACGAATCCTACCTAGTAATTTTAACGAGCCCTAGGAAGAAGAAGCTCATGTCCGTCATGGTGATGAATCCGATGTCGTTTAATATTTTAACGAGTTTGAAAAAGGTGTAACTTGGTATCTTTTTCATGTTTAGAGAGTTTGAAAAAGACATGGAAAAGAAAACTCCACATGGTCCCTTTTCGTACATTTGTGTCTCTCGAGTTTGAAAAGGTAGAAAACAATACTTGAGAGAACCACTTGACTATTTCAGTCAAGGGGTACCTTTTTCGTAAATAGTGCATCCCAACTTGAAAAAGGGGTAAACTTATACTGGGCACATGACGTTTTGCATCCGTTAACGAGTTCGAAACGATAAGGTCTTGGCTATCTTTTCGTGTTTAAAGGGTCAGAAAAGAGCTTGAAAGCGGACCCCCTATTTTTATTTTATTTTATTGAGTAAAAAAGGGAAACATACTCGGAAATCTTTTCATTTTGTACGAGTCAGAAAAGAGCTTAAAGGTGACTCGTCCTTGAGGAATGAGTGGTATAAAGGGTAGCAACTGGTTCCGGCAATGGTGGAACTGCTCAAAACATGTAATGGTCAAGAGGCTAGCTAAGAAAACCACTCATCATTGCGGTTCCTCGGGAAAGGAAAAACAACCAAGTGAAAGCATATAATCAGACAAAGAGATGGTGGCGATGGAATAAAACAACCAAGACTCATATAGCAGAAATTAGCTGATTAAAACGAAAATCACGAGATGTAAATTTGGCATGGGTTCATTTTTACACAAGCTTGAACCATGGAGAACTTCACTTGGATTCGGTTTCATGTTTACACAAGATTGAAATGAAAAACTATGCTTGCTATAAGTTTGCAGGCCCCCAGCATAATGACTCAATTTAGGTACACACCCCCCAAGCTTCATTTCAGTCAACTAGGTGGATGGAATGAAGGTTCACTTTCGATATCGTGGAAAGAATCGACTGAGATTTTACGAGATCTTAATTAATGACTCGATGAGGAAGATGGGGTTGCTTCATTTTTTAACGAGGTTGACATAGTAAAAGAACTATCCTCGGACATCTATTTCATTTTTTAACAAGGTTGACACAGGAAGAAACTGTCCTCGGGACTCCTTGGTTCATTTTTTTAACGAGGTTGACACAGTAAAATCTATCCTCACAATCTGATCATGGACCATACGAGAACATGGCTCCCAAGAGGTCTTCACTAGATGGAAGAACCACGCTCTAGGAATAATACATGTCATTTGGTACCAAAGACAGATCGGGTTCCAATGCCCCCAATTCGTAATGTACTATACCATCTATGTGATCATCTGCAGATGTGGAGATGGAATGGGTAACCACATAATTGACCTGTGGCAAGGAAGGTACAGCTTGCAAACAAGAGCTAATAGGGGACAATGGTTGCAAAGGAGGCACTTGGTGATCAATGAACGACAATTAATCAATGGTCACTAATTTCCTTTTGTGTGGAAAACAAACCACATGGAAAAGTGAATAAACAAGAGCTCCCATGATATAAACATAGTCGCATCCAAGGAGAAGATTAAAATCTAAGGGACCTTGGACTACCATCATGTCTATATAGATGGTCTTTCCTCCAAAAGTAATAGGGAACTTCAGAAGGATCCCTAAGGGTTGACTGGTTCCTCCATTGAAGGCCAATAGATTCTGAGTGACAAGCACAAGTTGTGGGGAACCCAAAGCTTGCCGAGTAGTAGGAGACATTATGCTAATAGACGTGCCTTCATCTAATAGAGTTCCATGTACTACCATATTATAGGCTTGTACTGTATCAAGGCAAATAAGATGGGAGGCGAAAAGAAATCAAGTGAATCCAATCGAGAGAAACGACAAAACTACTTGGTGGGGGCATCATATGATTTCCCCCATGCTGTACAGGAATAAGAGAAGAATCTCTTGAACAACTAGGATGGGAGGGTCACTCTTCGATTCATGAGAATATGAGGAGATGAGAAGAACATGAGCAGTATGATCACTACTCTCTTCCGGAACAGAGTGATCAACTGAAGGTGGAGACAAGTTGACACTCTTTTCGACCAATGGTTGGTTGGGAATAGACACAAGAGAGTCACGCTCAAGAAGAGTAGGATGGGCAAGAGATGAATCCAAGTCAATCTCTTTACCAACCAGGAGAGGGTTAGAAGAAAGCCTCTCATAACCAACAGGAAGTTGGGGTTGAGGAGCTGTAAGGTTTTCCAAAAATTTGGAAGCTTTATTCACAAGATGACAAAGGTGAAGAAGATGCTTCCCTTCACATAACCTATAGGGGAATCTAATCTTTCCCTTCTTCTTACCATCATTAGCTGAAGGCGTAGTATCGACATGATCTCTAGAGGTCGATGGGGATGGTCGATTCAGGTCTTGAGACCATACCTCTAAGACTTTGGGAATTCCATAATAGTCTCGAAGGAGATGGTCACCCTTACATAGCTTGCAAGGGAATCTGACCTTCCGTGGAGGATCAGATGGTTTGTCTATGGGAGGTGCATTTGGAGTAACAACTGCACGGTTGGCCTCTCGCTTATCTATCTTCTTCTTCTTCGTCTTCTTCTTAGTCTCTTGGTTACTAGATTTCGAACTTTCACCATGCGAAGCAGAAGGGGAAGATGAAGAAATAGGGGAAGAAGGTGAGAGGTCAACCTTAGAATCATCGTGATGTGATTCAAATGAAGGAGATGGCTCGGCAGGAGTTGGGACACTCGGGATCACCGAAGTCGAAAATAACCATACAGGTAAACCACTGGTTAACCCAGGAAGGGACAATGTCACCACATAAGGAACACCAATGTTTCCAAAAGAAGGAAGAGGACCATGATTCCCATCTGAGGGGAAACCTTGACTGGTAGACTCTGGGAATGTTTCCATTGGAATAGAATTTTAAAGAAACGCTAAGGAAGATAAATTTAACCAAGAATATTTCGTGGGCAGTTAATTTTAAGGCACTGAAACAAAACTTTGCCTTTTCATATTTTAAGAGTCGAGAAAAGGACGAAAGATGACTCTAGTGGTTTTCAGATTTAACGAGCCTGAAATGACAAGTGCTCGGTGATATTTTAAATTTAAAGAGTCAAAAAGACCAAAATGACTGCTCAGGATAATCTAGGCAAAAGGGATTACTAGGTAACCGTGAACTGCAGAATACCTCCTGGCGAACTGAGAGTATGGGTAGGTAATCTCCCCGAATGCTGTGTTCGGTGTATCACGTTTACAAGGTGGCAGGCTCGGCTTCCTATGGATAAAGGATTGCAGCCTAGTGGGTTCTCCCTTTATATACTCGAAAGTATGGGGAGCACAAATCGGTACTAGCATTGTCTAGTGCCGAAGCGAACGACAACTGCTAGGTTTAAAGACGTCAGAACACGTCTCTAGCCTAGACCACTAAATGTGAGTGTTAAGTTTCAATGCTTCCTTAGGTTAATTCAATAAATTTTAACGGTTGATCCTGAATTAGGTTTCAATTACAAGGCCCTACCGCTGTCATCTGAAAACTCCTATATGCAACTATATGAGAAAAAAGATCTTTGTCTTCAATGAAAGTTATCACTAATTGAGAGATAGAGAACACACAATTAATGCAACAATCGAAGAATGAAATATTTCACTAATAAATCTTGTAAATGCACTTAATATTCCTATAACAACATAAGAAGTTTCATTTCATTTCCAATGCTTATGACGATGCAATTCTAGCTTCTCAATAACGCTACTAATGCAATATTTTCTCTTAAGTAAACTAGAATGATGTTCTCCTTTTCATAAAATGCAAAATGAATCTTTTACATAAAGCACTTTAAATGAAAATTTTCACAATTCTGGACAAACAAGCATCAATCAAATCCAAAGCATGATAAATGAAACTAAAAACAACTTCTTCTTTGAATCGAACCAACCAAACACATAATGCTTCAATCAAGAAACCAAGCAATGTAATCTATGCTTGGAAAGAGAAAAGAGACACTCGAAATAAGAGAAAAAATGAGACTCTTTCACTCATTCAATTGAGAACAAAGCATCCTAGTCACTTCTGGGAGGAAGAAGAGAGTCTGAGGGTCAAGACACACTGGCACTAGAATGGGAGAAATTCTGATTTTTTTTCTTAACGCAGAGACTAGAGCGACTTTTGGGCAAAAATTAGCATCGATCGACACGACTGGCATGGCTTTCAGTCTAAAACTAGCGCTGATAGGCCTGATCGGTGCAACTATTTGGCCAAAAATAGTGTTGATTGAGGGATTCAAAGAAAAAATAAATAAAAAAGAACTTCACACAAGGCCAACCTTAACACATGAGAGGGCGGGCTAAACCAAGAAAGCACACAAACCAAGCTAAATGAATCTCTCTAGTCAGGGATAAAATGGTCTAAATAGCTTACAGGGTAGAAATCATGAGAGAAAAACACACTGGCCAAGATCAGGGGTGAACCCTAATCTTCATTTACAGGCATCGATGCGACTGCCTAAATGACAACAAGCACTAGAGGCTAGTTGACACGACTATTTCTCAGGATATCGCATTGATCAGCGTGACAGTAAGTGGATTAAGCGTGCTGATCGAGGGAGCCAAGAAAAAAAATGAAACAGGGACAAGATCTGCTATTATGAATTTCAAACTCAGGCCAGTAAGCAGGAGAAAAGAAACAAAACCAAAGGGAAAAAGTGGAACTAGAAAAGTTCACGTGAAATAATGAAATCTAAGACAAGAAAAAGGATTAGTTCCCCTGTGGAGTCGCCAATTTGTGGTGAAGTAAAATTATAAGTGCCGACACAAACAAATTCCTCTAGCCCGATAATGGGTCTAGCCACAACAAATACATTATATGGAAGATTTACTTATGTTAGAAACAATTAAGAGGGCCTACCTCTTAGTACGCTTATCCCGTTTGATGATGTCCTTGCTTGCTCACTCCAGTTATCTCTCACTTCCTTCTTCAGACACCTGAAACAAGTAAACAACAGAAAACAACAACCATGATCATAGACAAATTGTAATTCAACCTACTTAACAAGTCAAGAAACATTAAGCCATGAATATGTAAGATGAAAAATCATGTAGGAAATCAATTGATAGTTTCATATTATTGATATCAAGAAGAGATTACAACCATTGTCTTGACATTGTGGTTCTCCTCTAACAAGACCAAGTTCCCACACACTTCTGTTAGCATTCCATGATGGCCTCAATCAATAATAGTTGTAAGGCTCTTCCCTTTAGGCTTCACTCCAAACCAAATCACACTTCTCCCTCACACAACTAGATAGCTACAACTATGAATAGCTTGTTGTTTACTCCAAACAAAAATAGCACTAGCACACCAACATTAACACTAAACACTAACACTAGCTTATGCTTGGGAAAAAGGGAGGTTTATATAAGATGAATGGATGGGAGATGGATCCTCTTCTCATGGGAGAAGGTATTATCCCTTGAGGTAGTTCCATCAATATAGGGGAAAGGAGCCCAAACTGACATCCTCGACCCCATCTGGCCAAACCATTTACCAGACTTCCATTACGAAGCTTGTAGAGCTAGAAGCTTTGGATCCTTATTTAAAAAAATTTCCAAAAGAGGATCGGCGTGACTGAAACAAATCTCAGTAGCTCCGTTTGGCGCTAGGTATAATGCTAATCCCTACAGATCGACGCGAGGAGGACAAGGGTCATTAGCGTCGGTCTTGGAAATTGGGAAAAAAAAGATTTGTGGGAAATGGTGCAAAAGGGAATTGTTATGCTCATGAAGAGGGACACAATGGGAGTTTCTTCATGAAGGCAAAGCATGTAGGGTTCACTGTAGAGATTCTCCAGGATCAAGGAACGGGAAGTATAGGGACAGTGACAAAATGTTGTGTAACAACCCCTCTTAAGTTTGTACAAACTCCACATTGGCAATTAAAGTTGAGGCCCTTGGTACTTGCAGCATTGTCGCTAAAATGTTGAGTGCCATCACTTGTTAGCGACATTTTCAGGGAGGTGTCAAAGTATGTGTTGTTTTATTCCCTAGTTGACCTATTCTTTCTCTTATTTCACATTTTGCAAAAGGAAAAAACTGCATTAGTATTTTCATTTCCAAAGAATTTACAAAAACAAAAATTGCATTAGCAATTTCATTTCAAAAAATTAGAAAAGTAGAAAAATATTTCTTTTATGCCTCAAAGAGTTAGAGATTAAAAAAAAGAAAATTTGTACCAAAAACCCCACTTCCACTGGCACCCATCCTCTTTTTGGTTGACTTTTAGCTCCTAGCTTGTCCAGAGGGACTATTGAGGCCCTTTTTAGTGAGAAAGCAAGGATTTTTGAGGAGCTTACAAAAGGAGAAATACCTTCACAACCCACCAATACCATGGCTTAAAATAGAAAACTTGAAGCATTCATATTTACTATCAGAGAGATATATGGAAAGGCCAAAGTGAAGAACATCAATCCATCTATCCTTCCACATTTATATGGTTTAACTACTGAATATTCTGATATTTTTATGTTTGATTTTGTTGTAGTTTACAAGACTTATGACTACACAACTAATGAGAAGGACCTCAAATTATTCCCTTCCACTCTTAAGGATGCAACCCTTCATTTTTTCATGAGCCTAGAAGGAGATAACATCACTTCATGGGAGAAAATGCAACATGCCTTCAACACCAAGTATTGGGACTATTGAAGAGAAAGAGACACTAGAGATGAGATATACATAATGACTCAAGGAGTAGATGAATCTCTAAAATATTTTGAGAAAATATTTTAGTTGAGTTGTAGAAGAGTGCACAATTTCACTCTAGATGTAGATTCTTTGAAGTCAGTCCTACTACGAGGAGTCATAGAAGAATTGATGGACACACTCAACCTACTAGCCAACAAAGACATATATCAGCTCAACTATGATGATATCAAAATGGTATTCAAAAATCACTCAAGGGCTGCTAGAAAAAGAGGTAGAGCAAAAAAAGTTCGGTAAGTCCCTCTTCCTCCTCCTTGATTACTAAAAATGAGATAGGATATATGCTAAAGGACATGAAGACTAGGATCTAACACACCTTTTCTATGCATATGTATACACTACAAGAATAAACAGAAACAGAATTAGCTATATTTTTCCCTAAATGAACTTAAACACATCCTAGGAATGAGTGTCTTTTAGATGTCATAGAAATATGTTATGTATGTGAAGAAAATATATCTGCCAAAAATGTCCATATTTTCCAAGTTTGAAAGATATATATCAAGGTGTAGAAGGGAGTATGGAGAAATTATGCTTTGTAAATAAAAAAGGCCATAATACCCCAATAAGTTTCAATTAGGTATGAACTATTCTTCTCCTTTCAAGAAAAACTATAATGCACACTATCAACCTTGGTATCCTCCTAACCCTTCATCCTAGTGTATGCTCACTCCATGGCCTTCTTCTCCCCAAAATTTTATTCCTCATTTTCATCCATATCCACATAAACCTCCTTAATAGGTTAATATATCTCCAAGATATTGGCCTAAGGAAGCCCAACCACTTGCCTTGATGCATCCTCCTCCTCAATCACAAGTACCCCAAAATAATCCTCCAAAATAGCCTCATATGCCTACCCAACTATTATGTGGAATTTACGATTGTAGACAAAATTATCTTCTCTAGACCTAATGGACTGGTCTAGAACAACATAAAGAAAATAATATAGAGTTTCCCTTAAAGAAATTGAAGAATGGAAAGAGGCTTACTTGGAATCCATCACAAGATTTACTTTCCTCCCAACTTGTAAGCTCCAATCATAGCTCTGATTGCTATAATTAGAACTTGCACATACTATCAAAACATGCCAAATATCTACGACATCTATATAGAATAATCCAATTACTCTATTCAATGGATCGATGAAGCATTGAAATATATCGATGTAAACATAACATAACACATATAGGAAAACATGATACTATTTTTATTAATAGAAATAGGAGAAATATTACAACCAAGAATAGTGTTGATCTTGTAGGGATCACCCCAAGTTGACGTGTCCTACCTTGTCACAAAGAACACCTCAATGTCACCCTAATGAATGAAGATGATGACTCTCTTAGATTCAAGGCAGCATCATGAGCGCATGGTGAGTCTCCAAAAGCCAACCCTGATGTTGTGGATGGTAGTAAATATATAGGAGAGGAATGGTAGTTTAGGAATTCTTATCCATTTACCAATCTAGGCTTGAGATCCACTTAAGAGGGGAAGATGAGTTCAAGGGATAAGAGGTGAAATATCCAAGGTAGGATTAGATATGATTCAAGTTTCTTATCTAAGGTAAGTGGTTAAATAACCTCTAGAAGATTCAGGATTCTTTTTCATTTTTCCAAATTTCTAGAATTAACGCACCCCTAGAAAGGGACAAGTTGTTGCTAATTAGTGTTGGTGCAGCAAGGAACAATCTATTGTTGAAAACATGTCTCTAAAGGTGAAGGGTGATTTGGGCCTTAAAAGAACTTATTTGAGGCATTTATACCTAGAAACTCAAGCATTTGGAAAGGTCATTCTTAGAGATTTGTGTATGGATGATGACAACATGTTCATAGATGTGGATTGATCTGGTTTGTAGGCCTATTAACCATATGTGACCAATGGCCTATAAAAGATTGTGCCCTAAAGCGCAAGGTTAGAAATGATAACTGATGACTAAAGTGCTTTACCTTGTTACAAGTTCAGATCAAGAACAACTGGTTGAGATCATCATTTGTTACAATACATTTTCATCATGAAATCTTTGGTAAGGGAGGGATACCCCTGCTTAGCACATACACTAACATTACATGCACAATGATCAAGAAGTCATCTCCATTCATGGAAAAGTGTGGACCCATGATTATATGATTCACTATATTATCATAGCCATCATACTATGTAATCTTGTATTAATCCTGAAAGTGCAACCCGGATGGATGAAACTAGATCTGGGGTCTTCTATCTCGTTCATTCGAGTGTCCAATGTATGGTCTAACAATGTGAATAAATGAGTTGAATTCAAACATGGTAGACACTGTCTAATTATAGGCCAATGATGTAATTCATTAATAGATGCGAGAGAAACCACCAATGATGTTAATGGCTCTCAAGGTACTGCAGTACAATCCATATGGTGTGAATGAATGAGTGAATTCGAACACCCCACAAAATATTTTGAGCGAAGGCCAAAGATAAAAACTATTCGCTGAGAGCGAGGAAACTTTCCATTGATGTATGTAAACCCCAAGGTACTGAAGGGAGTTTCTAAGTCAAATTCCTAGACAATGAGTTGATGTCGATAGGAAGAGATCAGTCACAAGAGGGCCTTGATGTATCCATCATCAACGACATGAAATGGGTATCATGATTTGAAAAAAAATGATGCTGATGTGGAACTAGTTCAGGAATGACAAACATGGAATAAAGGCTTAAGAGTATCATAATAGATATCAACTGAATGACTTCTCTTGAACATATTGGCTACACTGAATGGAATTGGAAGCATTGACCCAAAACTGAAAACAGAGGCTTTGATATGGTATGATGAACCAAAAAGACAAGTAGATTTCCCAACCTAATAGCCACGAAGATGAAGTGGAAGAGTGTCATGTTCAAGAGTGACTCGCTTCCATTAATAGGTGGAATACCATATTTTCAAAATTCCCCAACCATTTATGCTCAGTACCTCTTTATTTTTTACAAGCTTGAGGAAGTTAACGTATGCTTGATTAGTAAGTTCATCCTTCGAATGAATCCATCTTAGTATCTTTAAAGAACCCCTACAAGGAGTTGTTCGGTCCCATATTGTTTGATTATTCCATAATTGTTTGATGTTTTTACGAGTTCAGTGAAGGTGAAACTCAACATATTTTTCATTTTTAGAGAGTTTGAAAAAGAGGCGAAAAAAATCCAAAGGTTCCTTTTCGTAAAATTTTCTCTTGAGTCGGAAAAGGTAGAAAATGATACCCAAGAGAACCTCTTAACCATGATCAAATAAGGTATTCCTTTTTCGTAAATAGTTTATCTCAGTCCGGAAAAGGGTTAAACTTATATTTAGTAGACGTATTTTCATTTACTTTAATGACTTCAAAAAGACAAGTGCTCGGACATATTTTCATGTTTAGGGAGGATGAAAAGAGTTGAAAGAGGACTCCTCCTGGAGGAATGAGTGGTATAAAGGGTAGAAACTGGTTCTGATCACAATGGAACTTCTAAAACACACAAAGGTAAAGTGGTTGGATAATAAGGCCACTCATTGCAATGATTCCTTAAGAAAGGGGTAAAATAGCCTAGTGAAAGTGTATGATCAGCCAAGAAGATGGTGCCGATGGAATGAGAAAACCAAGGCTCATATGGTAGAAATAGGCTGACAAAAATTGAAATCATGAGAGATAGGATCAAAATGGTTTCATTTTTTACACAAGCTTGAAACATGGGAAACTAGGCTTGAAATCGGTTTCATTTTTACACAAGCTTGAAACAGAGAAAAACTATGCTTGAAATAAGTTTTCATGCCCCCAACATAATGACTCAATTCTAGGCACATGCCCCCCAATCTTCATTTCATTCACCTAAGTATACTACTGGTTACTAATAGGTGGATGTAATTAAGTTTCATCTATGAGATCAAGTGAAAGACTCGACTAGGAATTTATGAGATCTAATCAAAGACTCAAATTAGAATGGGATCTGTTTCATTTTTTATCGAGCTTGATACAGGAAAATAACTATGTTCAATGGACCTTGTTTCATAAAAGCCAAATCATGGCTCTGTAGGGGAGGAGGAGAAAACCAGTATTGGACTTCCATGTTGTTGGATCAAGTTTAGGGGGATCTTCCCCCTTCCCTATGATCAGTTGGAGGCTGGATTCAAAGCTTTGATGTAAAATTGCAACAGACATTCAAGTTAATCCAAGGATTTATGTCAGTTGTTCATTTCCTGTTCTAATGTTTTATGTGATGCATTGTTTGAGCACTTGACTTTTCAAATCTTGAAATAGGGAAACGAGTTGGTTGGATAGGGCCCAACCAACCTAGCTCATTCTCCCTATTTCGTAAGGTGTGTTAAATTTATTTTTATGCAAGGTTTGAGCAGATCATATTTCATTCTTTCATAGTTAACAAGCTTTGACTTCTATGTAAGTTGTGTGATTCGGATCCGAAGTGTGCAGGCTTGGGTGTGTTTATTTCCCACTTTTTGGGTTAACCCTGCTTTCCTTTGATGCATGTTTAATTTCCTTTCTGCAAAATGAGTGTGTTTTGGTTGCTTGCACCGGTGCGTTTTCATTTCTGCAAGTGAAGGTTGCTTAGTTTACTTCTGCAAGTTCTTTTATTTCCTGCAAGATTCATTTGCTTTCTTTTGCAAATTGTGTTTTATTTCTGAGTGAGTTTCCAAGCATTCTCAGCATGAAAGTTCAGTTTAGAATGAATTTATCTTTATGAGCTCTAATGAAACATTGTTTGCATTATATAGATCTGTACTTGCACTTGTTTCCCTTGTGGAAGTAACTCAGTTTAACATTGAAATTATTAAAGGGACCTTTAAGCTAAAACTTTTATTTATAATAAGTGAAGATCTAATTTACATAATAATAGTCATCTCAGGAAGAAGCCTGCTAGTATTTGAATCAGATAGTTATTTTTCACATGAAAGAAGTTCCCTGTTCTAGCAAGGATTTTCTCTTTAACTTTCGAAGTACCTTTCATTTCTGAATGCATGATTAGTTAAAGAGTCTTTTGCTTATGAGTGTTTACTTTCTCATCTCTATTTCACCTTGCAATTTATTCTTAGTTAAAACCCTTTTCATTTTCTACAAGCGGTTTTGAAACCTAGTACAGGAACGCTGATTTCTTGGTACCAGAACCTTTGTTTCAGTACATGAATCAATATCCTGGTACGTGAATAGAGTGCTTAGGTGTAGGAATCCAGATAGCTTGTATAAAGGTCGAAATCTTCAGTGAAGACACAATACATACTTCCAGTGTAGGAACATCGCTTTAGTACACAAACATCATTCCAGTCCAAGAACGCTATTGCGGTGTAGGAGTGATGGTCCAGTGTAGGAAGGAAAACTTGTAACAAAGACAAATGCATCTAACAGTTTAATTATTTCCTTGTCTTATGACTGCACTGACACTTAGTCTCAGATATTTGCCTTTTTTTCTTTCATTGATGAGGATTGTTTATACTGATTTGATGTTCCTTTCCTTAAGTTTGTGACAAGTATTTTTATTGAGTGAATCCAATTTCCATAATGGTATGATGTCATTGTATTAACTAGTGCATGTTGCTAAAGTCTTTCTCTAGCATTTCCAGTGCTGTGCCTCTAAGTTTACGAACTACCAGATTGACAACTAAATGTTAGGTTGTTTATTACGCCCAACATTTTGGCGCCATTGCCGGGGAGGCGCTTAGGGGATTGAACTTGGTAACCTGCTGCAGTTTGGTTTTCTCTTTATCTAGTTTTTCTCGCAAATTTTATTTCCTTACAATTTATTCTTTGAATTTTTTTCTTTCCTGCATTCTTTTTAAGTTTTTTTCATTTCTTGGGTGCTGTAAGAACCCCCCCCCACCCCTTTATCTATTCAACCATGTGCTAACAATATATACCAACTAGCTTGTTAAAGACATAGAAATGGTATCTCGAGGTATTTTTCAATGAAAAGTTTTGAGGCTAATATCAATTATTCAATGCACCTATATCATTGATTAGTTTCCAGGAACATTCAAAGAAGGAGTATCGAAGTAGTACATGGAGAACCTCTTTTATTTTTGTAAGAAATGGCAAACATAGTTACTTTTTAATTTCCTATCAAAGATCTAGAAGTGGCGCAAATGCATAATATTCCCCCATCTGCACTACGAAAATTTCATGGTTTGGAAAATGAATACCTAGATACATTCTTATTTGAGTTTGAAGTACTTTGTAGAGGATATGATTATTGTACTAATTCTCAAAGTTTGCAAGTGTTTCCTCTTACTCTTAAAGGAGAAACTTTCTGATGGTTCATGAGCCTTGGTGGGAACTGCATTCAAACATGAGAGGACATGAAGAATGTATTCTTGGAGAAATGTCAAGACTACTGCCAAGTTGGTGAAGATATTTTTTGAATAAAACAAGGGGAAAATGAAAGATTGGAGGATTATGTGGAGCGATTTATATACAACCTCCAAAAATCAAAACATAAGAATTTGGTAAAAGAGACCTTGAGAGTACTCCTACTCAAAGGAATCAAAGATGAATTTTTAGAACCTTCAAACTTGATAGGAGCAGGTGATGTTTCTCACTTACCATATGATGATGTTTGTAAATTGTGCGTTATTTATTCAAGAGGAATCTCCAAGATCGGTAAGAATTCTCAAGAACTTTCTTCTCAGTTTTTGGAATCTACTGCAAAAATAGGAGCTACAAAATGCTTTCTAAATTCACAATTGGATGATTTGCAAGAACAACGAAAGCAATGTAACGAGGGTCATTCAAAAAATTATTTCCCATCATTGTTAAGGTTTCAACAGGTATTTAAGGAATCAAGTAAGGAAATAAATCAAACGCCGACTATAACTCAAAACTCATCATCATTTAATACTTGGAGTAATATTTATTGTCCCCAGCAGGTTCCTCAGCACATCTACAACCCCATAGTTCCATGGTAGACTTATAATCCTCCTTTGATTCAATACCCTACCATATTCCCATAATGGCCCTCTCCCTCGAGCCAGATATTCCCACAGCCTCAAGGATGATTTGGAGCCTCCTCTCTAGGGAAATTCCCGATGAAAAATCCATTACCTGAGCCACAATAGTTGCAATTCCCGTCCAATGTACCACTATGTTATCCCTCTCTATGGTCTCGAACATTTGTGTAACCAAACCCTAGTTTCAACAATCAAGTTACAAATCAATTTAAAACATCTATTTTTCCTACTCGCTCCCCTATCAAATGTAATGTCATATATTTTAGAGAGGGGAGAGGAGTGAATCCAGAAACTTCCCCTATTACCACACAAGATTTACCTCATGAATAAACTTTAATCCATAAACCATTAGAGCAACAATCTATGATTGGAACTTGTTTGAAAATTGTTGTTGAAGCTCACAAAGAAGAAAACCCTAGAGTTTCCCTTAACCATCCTTGTCAATCTAAAGAGAGAAAACTTCAAGATGTGGAAGACCTATACAAGTTGGAGAACCATGAATATGTTGGTCCTATTGAATCCTGAGTCCAAAGTACACCCCATTCCCTCATCATTCAAAAACCCTTGGTACCATATCAAGTAAGTAAGTTGGTTTTTCATACTTTGATATGCGTTAAAGTTTACATTTTAAACCTGAGTGTGAGTATATTAGTATTTTGTTATGCACGTGGCTACATTGGAAGTATTCCTACACATGAAGAAAATCTTCCTCTCTTTAAATTAGGGTAGGGTAATATAGAAACAGTAACTAAAAATGCCATTTGGAATAAAATTGTTATAGCAGCACTCTTGAAATTGCAATTCCTAAGGCACAAGAATTGAAATTTATGTCATAATGCACTCTTGTGGTAAGACTTGTCAAAAAAAATTCACTCTTAATGCCTCATATTTTATAAAGTGACTTTGATTATTGGTTGATATTATTCATTGGGTCAGTTAGGGGGATTATTATTGTTATACTTTCCATTTATAAGCTTATCATACTTCCATCCAAGAAATCCTTTCAAGTTTCTCTTCGAAGGTATTTATGAAAAGAGCACTCATAAGGACCCTAGCATGATAAAATTGAGGAATCTCTTAGTCATTATCTGAGATGTCTTCTTTAAAATTAGTCTTTAGGGTAGAAGGACCAACCAGTAAAATTTAGTAATTAAAAAATTTTCATGCCATCCTGTGCTCTTAAGGAGTTGATTTTCCTCCCAACCTATTAAATAACCTATTTAAGGTTGATCATAATAAGATTTTTCAACATAAATAGATTAATTGAGGGATAGGAGGTCTCATTACGATCCGACCTCCTATGATCATGGGTCTTAACGAGAATGACATTACCACTATTGGTCACCAAGCTAGGGTAATGGATTTTAGTTGAAAAGCTGGAAGACAAGAGGTCTCATCATGAGCCAGCTTGTTCATTCTTGTTATCTCTTGTGAATGGCACTGTCATTCGCTGGTTACCAAGCCAGGACAGTGGCCATCAATGGTATCTGGATCTCAAGTTAATCTTCGAGAACACAACTGCTCCCTTCAATTAATTGAACAAGTCATCAATCCTCGACAAACGGTACCTGTTCTTGATAGTCACTTTGTTAAAATGCCTCTAATCAATGCATAATTTGAGGGTACCATCTTTCTTCTTCACAAACAATATCGGTGCACCCCAAGGTGATACACTTGGCCTAATGTACCCCTTGTCCAACATTTTCTTTAGCTGCAACTTTAACTCAACCAACTCAAGTGTGCTCATCCTATAAAGGTGCTTTCGATGTTGGAGCTGCCCCTAGAACTAACTCAATAGAAATGTATACCTCCCTGTGAGGTGGAAACTTTGTAATTTCCTTAGGAAATACATCCCTGAACTGTTGTAAAACCGAGTACTTGTTCAACACATATGCATCCTCAATTTCCTTTCCCTTATCACTAGAAATATGTATTGAAAATAGCTTGCACCCTTTCCTGTGGCTATGCTTTGCTTGCATAGCTGTCACCATCATAACTGATGTGGCTTTCTTCTTACCCTGCAAGATTCTTGGTTCTCCATTTTCATCAACACATTCAGTGGCTTTGTCATAGTAGTCAACCTTGGTTCTATGTAGATACAACCAATCAATGCCCAATAACACACTGTATGAACCCAACTGTAAAACATTCAAATGTGTTGCAGTAGGCATACCATTTAAGTCAAATGTGCAAGCTCTTACCCAATGATGAACTTGCTTCTTCGTACCTGTAGCCAACGGAACTAACCAAGACTCTGCATGCAACTCCTTATTCAACCCGCACTTAAACACCAAGTTAGGAATAACATAACTATAATTAGATCCACGGTCAATCAAAATACAAATAAATTGATCACAAAGCTTATTGTCCATCTCAATGATAGATGTCTGGTGTTCTTCTTGCCCATTTTCCATGACTGCATAGATATGGGGAATACTCTACCCTAGATCTTCAACAGTTTGCGCTTCATGTGCATTGTATATCTGGGGTCTACCCCCTGATTCTGTAGACAATCTCATGCAATGATCTTTGCCACAAGTCCAACACTCTATAGGCTTTCAGCATCCATCCTTGTTCTTCTCTTCATCTCTATGTCCCTATCCTCTATCTGATGCATTGAACCTCTTAGGTGGTGCACCATTCTCCTTGTTATTTTTACCCTACGGCCTTGCTCACTTTTAATCCCATTTTCCTTTGTTCTTTTCATTACCTCTCCAGTGTGGCTTAGTCACCATTCTATGATTCAATTGCTCATAGCAATGTCTTAGCTTTCGAATGGCCTCCTCCAATGATCTAAGATCATCGAAATCGATCTTGTCTTTCTATGCAATCGGTAATCCACTAATGAACCTCTGAATCTTAGCCTTCTCCTTTGTGAGGTAAGACACATACCTCAGTAACTCCAAGAACCTGCTAGTGTACTCATCATCTATCATAGAACCAATCTTTAGTTCATAAAATTATTTTTCTCTGTCATCAAAGTACCTTTCTGACAAGTATTTCTTCTTAAATAGTCGCTCAAACTCACTCCAAGACAAATCTTCCTCATGAATACACCTGACATTCTTCACATCTTCCCACCAGATGTTCACTTTACCTTTGAGACTGAAGGTATCTACTCTAGCTTTCATGTTCTTTGAATAATCATGCAACTTGAAGAACTTCTTCATGCCAAGTAGTCATGCCTTTGCATCCCGTGGTTTCTTCATTTCCTCGTCAAAATTAGGTGTCTTTGATTTCTTAAATTCATCCAGAAAACACCCCCTATCACTCCTCCTGTAAGGATGATACCGATGATGATCATAGTGCCTATTTGAATCAGAACTAGAATCATACCTGTGTCTATCCCTTCTCCTCTCTGGAGTGTCCAACAATCTACCATCTTGGATGGTGTCAGATCTATCTAACCTATGTCTACTACGAGACCTGCTACCATATGCCCCATTATTTTTTTCCTCCTTCTCATGACTGATCTAGAGTGGTCCTTATCGCTGCAAATCCAAATAGCTCTGAAGTATGACTACATCTACCTCTGCTAAATTTTCTTGTGACTGCATAATTCTGTCATTATTCGCCTTACAACTCCTAGTCACTTCCTTTAAACTTCTCATTGTCACTGCCAATTCGAAAGAGTTCCCAACACCATATTGCTCTTCAGATTCATAGGGAGAGTCTTTATAGTCAACCATCTTGCTAGCCATTTAATATTTCTTCCTGCAAGGCATAGTATGTCAGATAAACCAATCACAATAAATCACGTACCTTAGCATAACTTGGGGGAGGATACCTTGTCTGCAAGATTACCAAATCAACGTGATACATGTATAACATAATCATAACAACATATAGACACCAATAAATGTATCAACACATAAACATCACTCTAACTAGGATCCAATCATCAATGCAAGGCCATATCAACAATGCATACTATGACCTCATGCATGACAACAACCATTGCTCTGTTGTACCCATTGCCACATGTAACCAAAAATATGCATAAGCAATGCCAAAACAACTACACCTACACATAAATTCATGTAGTCGAACATAAGCGATCAAATCTTGTAATCAATTTACAAGATTGATACGTGTAGTCCAAATAATCAAGAATGTAACCTAGCATACAAGGATGTAAGTAGGTACCATGAAATCAACATGTAAGTGACATATAATCCATAAATATACAACCACATACTCATTTAAAATACATTTCATGAAATCAATAAAAAATTCTCCATGATAACCATACTACAACCCTAATCCAACATCAAGCAATCACAACAAGTATATAAGTGTAAGAAACACACATGTAAATGACATGCATGCATGACCAACACATAACCCATCTAGTTAAGGGGTGAACCATGATATGATACCACTTTGTAATGCCCTCCTCCCACATCAACCCAAGCAACCGTCCACCCGGGGTAAACATGAGACGAGAAACCACTATGATATGGTTTGACCTCCTAAGTCACATTAAGGAAGTGGAACCGACGGAAACACACCATACAAACATCCAACATCATCAACAGAACCCTTAGAGGACAAGTTAGCCACTCGAACAACCTGTCTCTGGATCCCACTATTGTTTTAGGTCTCTTAGGCCATAGTTGCTCTCATTCTATGGGAAAGGGAGTGACCATAAACCTAAAGTCACTCTCACAAGCCTGCCTGCGAGCGAATATGGGCTGAAATTGTTAGTGTTGTGCCAGAAACCAGGGATTTAAGCCACTTTTTCAGGCTCAGAGCCAAGGACACTGCCCAGAACTGATCCAAATCTTCAAATCATTGAAGTAAAATGGAAATGAAAGCACTAATGTAAATACTTGTGCAAGACCTTGACTGGATCCCTACTTGCCATGACAAACATTTCGTCAAACATATCATCGACACGTAATCTACAGTGTGTAAATAACGAAGTTAAGTGTAGGAATCTCATACTTATCTAAGAATTGTTATGAACCATTATTCCCTTATTCCATTTGTTGCATTATCATCTATTAGGTCATAGACTCATTATCCATTCAATAACAAGTAATAACATGCTGAGAGCCATACATAGTTGTTGTCATAAAATGTGCATATAACCACCATAATAGGAACATAAATACAATAAACATAACAACCATCAAATCCATAAATACATCAGTAACTTTATACATGGAAATCAAAGGAAATAATTTCTCATTAATAAATGCAATGAACCAACCAGAGATGGGACTACGATGTTCCACCCGATCGTAGAATGGTTGAGCCAAATATTTCTTTAGCCATTCACCCCCATGCCATATTATAAGCATGAATGTGGTATCTCATAGAACACATCAATCAAAACTCATCCAGGGCTTCCAGATCAAGATCTCGGTGCAGGATAGAAATTGTTATTGTGTGTTGTGCACGGTGTTCATGATCCTGGTGCACGAAAAAAAGCTATTAATATGCCTTTTGCAAACAGTTCAAAATCTTGGTGCAAGATAAAAAAATTAATATTCCTTGTGAAGATGGCTCGAGAACTGGGTGCAGGATAAAAAAAGATGTCAATGTTCCTGGTGCACAGCGTTCACTAGAGACTAAAAATTATTAAAATGCATCATTCTTAAAGAAAACATTTGGTTGTACACCAACTTGGATCTTAAGGAATGATTGATTTTCAGAGGAGTTGCGACACATCATAAAAATTTATTAACAACACGTTTGGTTGTACACCAACTTGGTTTAATTGATGACAGATTTGGAGAGGGGTCACTATGAATAATAGTGCTCACATTGTAGTGGCATCAATTTTAATGTCCCTGATACAAGGTCCATAATCCTACTAAAACAGGGCCTTTACACAAGGGGATGGATTCCTTTTCTGTTTTTGCAGGGAAGGCTATTCAACATCTGAATACAAAGCACAAAGTCCGCATTGAGAAAGCAGAGAAGGGAAAATTTATTTAGGTAAACCAAATTGGCCGACACAATCTCCAATTCTCTTCTAAATTGATGGATAAGCTGAGGGAAATCTTAGTTGTAGTTTCTTTATATTAACAACAAACAGAATCACTAATTTCTCTGGTTTTGGTTTTCAATAATTCATTGATTATTTTAGATGTTTCTGCACTAATGGCTCGTTTGATTGATTTCAATTTCTTGCTTCAAAGCAGCTTTGAGGGCAGAGGTTTGGGTGCAAAGTGCTGAGTGAATAATTCTACATGGTCATATTTGAAAGGTACCTACATCTGGGTTGTGATTATTTGTGGTCTTCTATCCATTTGATTTATGTTTTTCATTTATTAATTATTTTCAAAATTTCTAGGCATTGGTGTTGACTTTGTTAATTTCTTTTCTTGCTTTTAGCGACTATGTTTCTATCTATGTATGTGGTTTCTGTGATTTTTTGTGTTGTATATGTGTATTGTGTTTATGTGTGTTTAGGGCAGAGCATAGAAGAAAAGATTTATTTCTGCATAGAGTTGGATTTTCCACAGTGTTCATGTTTTTTAGTCGACGTTTCGAGTCTAAAACTAGACTCATCATGATGAGTCTAGTTTCAGACTCGAAACGTCGACTAAAAAACATGAACACTGTGGAAAATCCGAACTCTATGCAAAAATCACACCACAGTAATCTGCAAACGAAAAAAAAAAAAGATTTATTTCGGTGAATCAAATTGGGCGACACAATCTCGATTCCTCTTTGGATGGATGAGGTGAGGGAAATTTAAGTTGTAGTTTCTTTATTTATTTATTTATTTTTTATTTATTTTTTTTTTTTACCATGTGGTTCACGGGGCACCGGAGGTGGGCCGCTACGTCCACGTAGAGAAGCACGGCCATCAGGCCTAACCCCGAGGGCGTCGAGGAGATTTGACCCCGTGACCTCCCAAACCGGGAGAGTACTATCAACGGGAACTCAACCATTTGAGCTATCCCTCGGGGCTTGTTGTAGTTTCTTTATATTAATAACAACTGAAATCTTTAATTCCACTATTTTTGGTTTTCAACAATTCATTGGTCATTTTAGACATTTATGCGCTAATAGTTCTTTGCTAGTTTGTTTGATGGCTTCCAGTTTTAAGGGCAGAGTGGTGGATTCATAGCACTGAATGAATACTACTACAAAGTCACATTTGCAAGGTACCTACCTCTAGGCTTGTGATTATTTTTGGTCTTCTCTTGATTTCACTTTTTTTTATGAACCATTTGCAATGTCTAATTGATTTCTTTATGAATATTGGTTGCAATATGTTTTTGGTTCATTAATTATTTTCAATATTTATAGGTCATGTTGCTTTGTTGGTTAATTTATTTTTTGCTTTCATAAACTTTTGGAGTATATAGAGTGCTGACAGGACCTTGTGGAAAGGTTCGACTGAATACTTCTTGCAATGGAATGATATTTGAAGTAGGTTCTAGATACTTAATTATATGGCAATTATGAGTGAGAATTTTTGAGCTTGAAAAAAGTAGCAGTTCTTTTAAATTTTTAGTTAAGTGAATATAGAAACTATGATAAAAGAGTAGATAGAATGATTTGAATTCTTTCTAAAATCAATACATAAATTTAGGTTTATGAATTCTTTTTAAATTATTAGACTCAAAAGAGATCTGCCAGCTCTCTGATCAAAAGAGATCTGCAGATTCTCTGAAAAATCAAGAAATTAAATTAAATAGACTTGGTTGCAATGTCTTGTCTTGAAATTCAAGATACGACCCACACTACTCTTGTATTCAAATTCAATAGAATGAATTACAAATCCGGTTACCCTTTTTTCCCAAATAAAATAAAATCATTTTCCAAATATTAGCATCGATCGATTTACAGATATCTTACGTTGGTGTACATTTAATCTTGCAATTCTTAAAGTCGTTTAGGTCATTCTTGCCGTGAATGATTGGATCTGAATCATGCTCTTACAATGTTGGATGTTATTTCTGGGGGTAAATTATTGAATTTGAAATATTATGAGTGAAATATAAACAACGAATTATCAGTCTCAGAGTTTTCTTGTTTTGGAATTTTATAGATTTATTTAAATTTTATTTTTTTACTAGATTATTTTGTATTTAAATATCTTTTTATTTTTATATAGTTTTATTTATATCATCATATGGACATTCTTTTTTATAGAAGAAAAGGGGGTTGAGTTAGATTAAACTGAAACTTCAGTTCTATTTCATTTTCTAAATTTCAATGATTTATTTAATTCTCTTTTTATTTATATATATTTAAATCTCTTTTAAATTATATATATTTCAGGGTTCCTTTCCATAGACTTCAATTTCAGTACCCGAGGCTGTCAATCAAAAGATAGTAATAAATGCTACCAAGACTGGAGAACGCTAACTACATTATGGTAATCATGATTAATAAAAGAAAATTATTTAAATTAGCAATTGTCTCTAAGGATATAAGTTTTGGGAAGATCATCTTGAAAAGTACATCACTAAATATAAAAAACTCTTATTTCTAATAGAATAAATATTATATAAAAGATTATTTGAAAGAAAATTGAGAAAACTCCATTACTAAGAGTAACCTTCTAATTTAGTGGTAGTGGTTGCTTACTTGCTAATGGAGATTTCTCATTGCAACATTTGGTTATGCTCTTGCTCGGAGTAAGATAATTGATGGAAAATCATGCAGGCAAATCGTTAACAATTCCTTACTTAATTCTTTGAACATTGAGAAATTTTTTTGGTTTATTATGTTTCCGTGATAGGTAAGACAAATTGTGAAGACAAAATAGACCAATTTTCACACTATTGTTTTCACCAATCAAGTCAATACAACTTAAAGGACAACTTCAAAGACCTAAACAAACAATCCAATTATATTTTGATATAAAAAATATAATTTTATATCATATTTTACAATGCAATAATCCAAAACATTTTTATTATGATATTATTTTAACAATTCTTATCTCATAGTTAAATAGGAAAATATTGTTGAATTGAGGCTTCTGTGATCCATATTATTTATAAGTAGAACTTCGGCGTAAATCACATAAAGAGAGACATTTTTCGACGCGTTTCGAACCAACCAGTGTGGCTCATCGTCAGGACAAGTTGAAGAAACAGATCCATCTATGCATGCTAAATAGTCTGAGCAGAGCCTCCAACGGCTATCTTAACCAACTGCTAATTTTGACTTAGGGACTGCAGTCAAAAAGTCAAAATGATAATTAATGGGAGTTATTTAGATTAAATAAAAGAAATAATTATATATATTGATTATGCTATTAGTTTAATAAGAATAGTGACTTATATGGGAATTAGTTAGATTAAGGACCTGACTTATATATATATATATATGGTAGTTAGTTATAATAACTATATATAAAGAGGGAGAGATGGAGACTGCAAAGGATGGCTTTGGTTAGGGTTCGATCTGCAGCGGTAATTCCTAGACGGCCGCTGTAACCTGCACTGTCGTTTTCGTTTTTACCACCAGCTTCCTATCTGTTACGGTCTCGTTTCACCGGTGGCTTTTGTACTGTGCGTATTGCTCGGAGGTTTATCCGTTACTAATCGCCTCATCTTGCGGTCTTTTTCCTGTTCCTGGTTGACCGGCCCGGGGTTTTCTGTTCCTCCGTTTTCGCCTACAGTATCGAGGTGTCCTCCATTTCAAGGCGCAGCTGTCGACATGGAAGACTTAGATGCCATGGATTATTCCGATGACCTACTGGAGGGGGTTTCCATCTGGCGCTCCTCCTTTCCCACGTCGGCTAGCTTGTTCAGTTCTGGCTTCTCTTTGGTTGAACCCTCCCGACCCCCTGTGGTCCTGCCGGATGATCCTCCAACCTAGCCATCGTTATCTACTCCTCCGGCATCCCCGTCTTCATTAGGGTTCGTTTCCACCTGCCTAAACCCTAACCCTGGTTTAGACCCCCCTATCTCTGGCTCTATTACTCGAGTTCTCCCTCCGGTGACTGGGGTTTCACATATACAATCTACCCTTCCCCCTTTCGGCTGTTTTTTCGCTGTCCCGCCTCTCGCCGGTACCATTCATCTTTCGGCTGACGGTTTGCCCCCTTCCTCGTCAAACCCTTGCCCTCCCCTTGATTCTTTGGACCCTCCTCCCAGCAGGGCACCACATCTACCTCCTCCTCAGGGGACCAAGAAGAAGTACAAGTGCTACAAATCTAAGGCAGATGACATCTTCCTGAGATTAGAAGAGGATATTCAGTGGGGAGAAGCCATGGACTTTGCGGACAAAGTCTTGGTCGGTTGCATCAGGGGAAGGAATTACTCGGCCGCTCGCCTGAAGGCCTGGGCAGCAGGGGTATGGGGTCACCATCTAGTCGACATCCCATTCGTGCAGACATTTGTGAGGGGATGGTTCGCTCTGAGATTCGCTCATGCCGATCACACAAATTGGGTACTATCCTCCTACTAGCACTTCGAGCATGCCCAAGTACTGCTGAAACATTGGACGCCCCTCTTCGATCCTGAGACTGAACAGATTGGCATTGGACCTATATGGATTTGGCTTTCAGGTCTCCCTTTAGAATACTGGTCTGAGGACATCTTCAAACGGTTGGAAATGCTATTGGCACCTACATGGAGTACGACAATTTATATCTTCACACGGGTATGATGGCATACGCTCGCATCCTAATCAATCTTGACACTAGAGGAGGGCTTCAGGAATTCATCACCATACAGTGGAGGGACACATCTCAAAAGCAGATTATTGATTACGAAGGCATCCCGTATCACTGCCGCAGATGCCATAAAGTAGGACACTTATTCAAGGATTGCCCTATTTTGCATAAAAATATGGGTATTGAGGAGAGACAGGAGATTGAGCAGATGGATGGGAGCCCCTCTCAGCAAAAGGATGATCATGTACCTGAAAAACAAGGGATACTCTGGGTACTCCCGACAAAGCGGCATCGGACAAGTGACCAGCGGACTCCATTCCTTCCTCACCTCCTCCTCCATCACGCTCGGGTACAGCAAGGGACATCACCTCGATTGCGGGTATGTTATTCCCTCCCACTCCTTCTGTCTCTGGATTATCTCATGTTATTGCATCTCTCTCTTGCATGGGTACCTCCCCCCCTTCCTTCCCTACATCTATCTTTCCTGTGCCCCCGATTTCCCTGGGCTTTATCCCTCCCTCCTCTCTCCTTTGCTCCCTTCCCCTTCCCTCCCCCTTTCCTTCCCCCTGCATCCCATCCCTGATCTCATCCTCCTCCCCCTCCATCCCCCCCCTCTCACCCTCTATCTCCCCCCGGTACTCTCTTCGTTCCAAAACTAAGGATAAGGGTGTTGATGCGATTGGTATTGACCCTGTTTTCCCCCCAAACTCCCATAAGTCATCTAGGGGGCGCCCCTCCCGGCTCACTAAAGCCAGACACACTACGGGTGAAGAGGTTGCCCTTGGGCGACAACAAACTATCGACAAGGCCCTTAGAGCAAGGGACGGTCCTCAGCCTCACCCTCCATGAAATTCTTATCTTTCAACTGTCGTGGGGTTGCTAGCCCCCCCAAAAAACTAGCCCTCAGAAGACTGCTCACTTCGACAGAATTGGATATAATTTTCCTTCAAGAAACCCTCTACTCGGCTACCACCCTTATTCCCATTCTCAACTCTTGGCTGCCGAATTGGACCTTTCATGCCATGGATGCATCTGGGAGATCGGGAGGTACCGCTATTGGTTACCGTAACAAATCTATGGTGCTCCGGAATTCTTGGGGTGGTAGAGGTTTCATTGGTATGGACTTATTCGCCCACTCTCTTGGATCTGATATTCGTATCATTAATGTTTATGGCCCGTGTGTGGAGAGGGAGACTTTTTGGAGGACCTTGCTCGACTCCGAATTATTTCGGGCAGATAATATCATTCTGGGAGGGGATCTGAACTTCTCATTGGGATACTGTGAATCATGGGGTCACTTGGCCCAGGTGGACTGCCTTTCCGACACAATCTCTTCCTTACTCGAAGAGCATCACTGGGTTGACATTCCCCCTGTCAGAATTCAGTATACTTGGACAAACAACAGAAGTGGCGATCACAGTCTTGCTAGAAGGCTTGACAGATACCTCATCAAAGAGGCCTTCCTTACCCTCCACCCCCGTATTAGGCAATGGGTAGGCTCTGGAGGCATATCTGACCATCGGCCCATATTTTTGGAACTGTCAGATAACATCCCGAAGATTAACAACCCCTTCAAATTAAATGCCTCCTGGCTCAAGGACCCCTCCTATCAACAACTGGTATCTGAATATTGGAAAACCAACCCCATATCGGACGGGGAAGAACACACTGCTGGTTTTATAAGGAAGCTGTCTGAGCTTAAGAGGATCTCCAGAAACTGGGCACAGCTGAAACGAGTAAATGATGATAATACACTGAAGGAGGCAGAACGAGCCATTGCCACATATGAGGACTCGTCAGATGGTACCTTTCTATCACCTGCCAATAAGGACCTATACACTACTCTTGTCTCTAAGCGCTCCCAAATTCTAAAGGAAAGAGAGGAGAGCTGGCGCCTCAGAAGTAGAGCCATCTGGCTGGCAGAAGGCGATAACAATACTAAGTTCTATCATAAATTTGCCAATGGTAGGAAAGCCATTAACACTATCTGGGAGCTTCAAAACGACCAGGGCCAAGTGGTATCAGACAAACAGGGACTGGCCAGGCTCGCAAATGAGCACTTCAATTCCATCTACAAAGCACCTCGTGAGGTGAACATCCTGGAGATAATACGGGTTGCAGAACTCTTCCCTAGATTTGTAGAACAAGAGGACTCAGAGAATTTGACGATGGCAGTGTCGAAGGAAGAACTTGAGGCCACCATAAAATGGTTTAAAAAAGACAAGAGCCCTGGACCAGATGGGTGTACCATCGAATTCTATATTGCTTTTTTTGACATCCTGGGGGATGATTTACTCAGGATTGTGGAGGACTGTAGAAGAAGCGGCAATATCCCTTCGGCCATCAAATCCACTTTCATTGTCCTCATTCTGAAATCTGATTCCCCTTCCTCCTTTAATGATTTCAGACCCATCTCCCTTTGTAACTGTCTGTATAAAATCATTGCTAAGATCATCGCTAATCGCCTGAAGCCCATACTATCTAGGCATATATCTCCTGAGCAATTTGCTTTTCTACAGCATCGACAGATACATGAGGCGATTGCCACTGCACAAGAACTGCTCCACACTCTACACATAAAGAAGCAGAAGGGCATGATCTTAAAGGTGGATCTATCTAAGGCCTTTGATAGAGCTAACTGGCTCTATATCAGATTAATTTTGACTCATCTTGGTTTCCCTTTCGCTTTTATTAAATGGATTATGAGTTGTATTAAGGATGTATCTTACAGTGTCCTACTTAATGGGGAAGCTACTCCTTTCTTCCTATCTGAGAGAGGGCTCAGGAAGGGTTGCCCTCTCTCCCCTCTACTTTTCTTATTGATTATGGAAGGCCTAAGCCGATCCATCATTGCTGCCCGGAGTCGAAATTAATTGGTCGGCATCAAGATATCGGAGAACTTCTTTTTGACCCACCTCTTGTTTGTTGATGATGTTCTGATATTCTTAAATGGTAGCATTGGCAACTCCACAGCTCTACATAATATCTTCAAACTCTTTCAACTGGCAACCGAGATGATGATTAATGAGGGAAAATCTACCATTACCATATACACTACACAACGCTTTCCCTTCTCTGCACTCAACCTGGATGACAGGCTTAAATATCTGGGCTTTAGATTAAAGCCTCTCAGATATAGGATTACAGACTGGACGTGGCTCATTGCAAAGGTGGAAAAACACTTACAGATCTGGTACCATAAATACCTTTCCCGGGCCGGCAGATTAACCCTTATAAAGGCAATTATAGAGGCCACACCTGTATTCTGGATGACATTGGCATGGATACCGAAAGGCATTCTGAACAGGCTCCAAAGTATATGTTGCAGATTTTTATGGAAGGGTAATCAACCCGGGGAAATTTTTGCCTGGGTCAAATGGGATAGAATAGCGTTTCCAAAACGATGGGGAGGATGGGGCATTAAAAGACTTGATCTATTTTCGAAAGCCTTGGCTGCTAAGCTTGGCTGGAAACTCATCACCTCTAATAGTCTCTGGACTCGGGTTGCTTAGGCAAAATACTTTTGGCCTATGAATTTGATGGATTGGTTTAGGCACACACACCCCACCAGCAGTAATATCTCCAACATATGGAAGGCAATGATGAACGCGCTTCCTCTATTGCGACAAGGTATTACCTGGAGAATAAATGAAGGAAATGCAGTCCGCATTGGCACGGATCCTTGGGTGGGATGTGGAAATGCACACAGGTTGCCAGTTGAATTGATAAGATTCCTAAATTACAGGGGCATGATCTACATCAAGCATTGGAGATCGCAACAATTCCACCGTCCTTCAACAGGAATGGAAATCGGCACACGATCTGGATATCCCTGAGCAATGGCGACCTGACTGGCAATAATACATTGAAGCTCTCTCACAGGCACACATCCGACTGACAGAGGAACCAGATGAAATTATTTGGGCATTCGCAAAATCCGGATCGTATTCCCCTAAAGAAGGATACATCAGGCTCATGGACCCCCACAAACCACTAGATATCGACCTGAACTGGAGATCTTTTTAGAAACTCAAGGCTGCCCCTCGTACCCGCCTGCTACTGTGGAACATTCTATTTGATAAGATACCTACTGGTGCCAATATGATGAAAATAATCTTTCATGGCCCTTTTCGATGTCATCTTTGTCGACTTTATGAAGAGAACACTGAACACCTCTTCCTGAACTTCCCATCCACTAAGGAGTTCTAGAATTGTCTTACTACACACTACCCTTCCCTGATCCCCTAGCATGGTAACAACATACACGACGCTTGGGATTCTTGGTGCCAAGCCTACAAAGGAAAAGCCCGCCTGTTGGGCCATTTGGATTGCCAGAAACCACCCCATTTTCAATCTAAAGGACCCTCACTAGCCTACCATCCTACTTCACACAATCGTTGATTATGATCTCCTTCCCGAGGATGACACCATAGCCCCTCCGCGTACCGTCATACTTGAATACATCGACAAATCCAAACCTTGGGCATATTTTGATGGTTCTACTCATGAAGCAGGATGTGGTGGGGGAGCCATACTTTTCTTGAATGATTCTCACAGGTTTAAAACTCAAATAAACCTGGGCATGGGTACCAACAATTTTGTTGAACTCTGTACAGCAAAGCATCTCATATATTTTGCATTAGTACATCATTGCAGACATCTTCAATTGTTTGGTGACTAAAAAATTGTGTGTAATTGGCTCAACAATGCATCTCATTGCAATGCATATACTTTGAGGCATATTATAGGAGAATATCATAGATTGATAGCCACATTTGACTCCTTTGTCTGTCGACATATTTATAGGGAACAAAACTCGGAGGCTGATCAACTTTCAAAAGAGGCAGCGCATCTACAGGGCAATGACTGGTTGATTCAGGAGGAAATTGATGGTACTTACCATCAATATTACCACATACTTTTTGCAGAACATGGACAAATTGGGCTATAAGCCCAACTTTTTGTTTATCTCATTGTATAAATTATGTTTTTTCGCATATATATTCTATCAGCTGTATATACAACAGTGATGGTTTCGGCGCATATCTCTCTCTGCGTAGAGAAGATACAATTTTGAACCTTTTTCCCTCTTACTGTTGAGGGAAGTTTTGACACAATATGGTTGATTATAGACTCCCTGCTTGGAGTAACAATGATTAGCAGTTAAGCTACTTCTTTATCTAGACAGTATCATGTATCTTGATAGGAAAACATGCCACCATATGCATATGCCTCGGCATCTACAAAATGTAATTTCTTATAAATTAATAGAAATTACGACTTTTTCCATGGGAAAAAAAAAACTATATATAAATATATATATAAATAAAATAACAAAAGTTAGTTGAAAAGTAAAATTAAGGGGGAAAGGTCAAAATATAAATAACTAGAAACTTTTTAAAAAATAATTATATATGGTGATAACTTATTGGTTGGTTAAAATTTTATATAAATTTAAAGGAAATTAGTTAGATAAAGGACCTTACTTTCATAAATATATTTATAAGGTAATTTAAGGTGATAGATGGTTATAGAAATTATATAGTCCTAGTATGCTAAAATAAGATGGATAGCTAACTAAAACTAAAACTGAATAAAACTAATATATATATATATATATATATATATAATAATAATAATAATAATAATAATTAATTAAATTAATTAATTAATAATAATATATAATAGTTACGATCATATTTATATAATAGTTATGATCAAATTAATATCTATCAGGAAGAAGAAAAAAGCAAGAGCGCCTAACATAAAAAGAAGGAGAAGGACCGGAAAAGGCCTAAAACAATAAGGACAAACCCTAACGAAAGCAAAGAAGATGAAAAAGGAGGGAGGAAGAGAAAGACTAGGAAGAAAGGGCGGGGATCCAACATCTACTGATCTTCCAGCCGTCATCTCTATTGAGATTGATTGGCCTTCTTTCAATCTCAATAGCTTCCCTGAATTTACGATGATGGAACTGAGCAACTTTGGCGACAACCTTGGCCTCCTCTATACACACCTGATGCTTGGTCTTTTCAACATGCTCTGCCAATGCTGAAGACTTGGATCTCCCATGTCTTAGGTCGGCTGCATGTTCGCTGATCCTCTGATGGATGGAGCGCCCTGATTCCCCAATATAGGGGGT
Organism: Pinus tabuliformis; assembly: GCA_031772625.1. NCBI lineage: Eukaryota > Viridiplantae > Streptophyta > Pinopsida > Pinales > Pinaceae > Pinus > Pinus tabuliformis. The sequence goes on from CM062818.1 coordinate 524,770,720, forward strand.
CCCACAAGAACAATAACCATCTATCACCTTAAATTACCTTATAAATATATTTATGAAAGTAAGGTCCTTTATCTAACTAATTTCCTTTAAATTTATATAAAATTTTAACCAACCAATAAGTTATCACCATATATAATTATTTTTTAAAAAGTTTCTAGTTATTTATATTTTGACCTTTCCCCCTTAATTTTACTTTTCAACTAACTTTTGTTATCTTATTTATATATAGTTATTATAACTAACTGCCATATATATATATATATATAAGTCAGGTCCTTAAACTAACTAATTCTCATATAAGTCACTATTCTTATTAAACTAATAACATAATCAATATATATAATTATTTCTTTTATTTAATCTAAATAACTCCCATTAATTATCATTTTGAATTTTTGACTGCAGTCCCTAAGTCAAAATTATCCGTTGGAGGCTCTGCTCATACTATTTAGCATGCATAGTTGGATCTGTTTCTTCAACTTGTCGTGACGATGAGCTACACTGGTTGGTTCAAAACGCGTCGACAAATGTCTCTCTTTATGTGATTTACGCCGAAGTTCTACTTATAAATAAGAAAATATGTTTACATTATTTTTTTAATGCAATAACTATAATCTATATAAAGTAAAATAAATTTTTAAAATTAAAATTTATAAAAAAATCAAAATTTAATTAATATATATATATATATATATATATATATATCAATTATAAATATTTATTTTTAAAAATGGTAACATAAAAATATTAAATTTATTTACCTGTAAATTATTCTACATAATAACAAGTTTTATTATTATTTAATATCAATATTTTTATTCATTTTCTTTATTACTTAATATTAATATTTTATTTAACTTTCTATTAAAATTCAGTAGAAATGGAAAACATAATTTTAATTTGTAGAATTCATTAGCTTTGGGCCATGAGAAGCCCATTTATGTGATTCCCTGTAGATTCAGAGTTTGATCTGGAAAATCTGTGCACATGTACCAGAATAATGAAATTAATGCTGAGAGCACAAGGGTTTCAAAGTGTAGGTCCCTGTGGGCTGCATGGACCTGACATCTCTCCCGATTGTGACGCTGACACAACCTTCCATGTCACGCCCCTATCCTGGCGGTAGTCTTTCAACCGCACATAGGCAGGTGCAGCACCACTACCCAAATTCCTTTCACTAATACTATTGAGTACGGACTACGCCTAACGTTCAACACTTAGATATTTTTTTCAATTTCTCTAAGCATTCATAATTCTTTACATAGAGTAAACATTCATCATCATCATTATCATATAAATATGCACAATGGATAAATCTTCTTTTAAAGAGAGGGGCAACTCCCTGGTTAGAGTCTGCCCAAATGATAGCAATAATATAAATTTACAAGTATTTTTACAACATCAGTCTTTGCAAGGAACCCCAGGTTCACCTTTACAAAACTGTCGAAATCCAACTCGGCCTATCGTTTAGGGTCGCCCACCCTGGGTCACCCTTCGTTCAGCCCCGCGCTGATTTTGTTTAACTCGTGCAACGTTTGGGCAAGGGCTCCCACCTCCGGGTCACCTACCGCAACTTGGTTTTTGGGCAAGGCGCTCACCTCCATGTTCACCTGCCGCGCTTGTTCAACCTCCACACTCGTCCTCCATTCAATCGTTTACTGCAACGACCGTGCCACCCGATTCACCACAACCAACTATTTCAACCTTCATGTAGGAGCGCCCGACGAGTTAGCTTGTGGTGCAAGTGCGTCGGTTCTGTGGAAGCTCATCCGCGAGTAGAGTGCCCACTTACCGTGTCTCGTAGCTCATCCATGGCTCCAAGTGCCCAACCGGCCCGTCCAACCTGTAGTTCACCCGAACTGTTCTGTCCGCCCATCCGCAACTTCCTCTGCAGCTCGCCTACTTGGCTTGCTAAGAAGCCTCACCCTCCACGACTCTGTTTTCTATTTTTCGGCTAAGTCTCAGCTTAGTGTTGCGGCCCTCAGTCTGCCTGCACTTCGTTTCCTCTAATGCGCTTTTCCTTTCGCTCGTCCAAGTTATGTATTGAAATTGCTTGTTGAGCTTGATGCCTTATCCCTCCAATTCGCCCTCCAATATATATGCGCCCATCAAAGATCAAGGTGGGTCGGCCTACCCGAGGCGACCATGTAAATCGTCCAAAATCACCAAGAGTCGCGTCGACTCAACCAACTTGTCGCACCACACGTCGGCCTACTGACTCATTGGTTTTTCAACACTCCTTATAAACTCGTCGCACGCCTTTCCATACTTAGTTGATTTTCCAATTTTCGATTTTTCAACTCTCCTGATGGCTCGTCGCAACTTGTTGTCACACGTTTTCCCTGCTGCGTTTAATCGAACGCACCTGCTCGTCACACATGCTATCTTGTCGCCTTTAACCGAGATTTCACCACTGCCCCATCGCACATTGTAAATGTTCATCTTGTGGGTGTGACATACTCCCCCACTCTAAATGGTTGTCATCCTCGACAACATCATCATCCAGTGTCGCAAAGTGTTGCTAGCTCCAACATCTCCAAAATGTCCATGCTGCCCATCTCTGCTCCAATATCGCATAAACCACCAAGGTCTATGTCTCCATAAACAGTAAGTCTCCTCAATCCATGATCATCAATCCACATTTGTTGCATATCCACATGCTGCCCCATCGTGAAGGTTTGGTCCCTCCATCTCGACTACATGCCATCACAACAACATACATCGTGTTTTTCCTCATCATGTATCATCATCATGTGAATCACTGCATAATAATCCATCCAACACAACGTCCCAGTCATAACCAAGACATCTATCTAACACAAACTCGGTGCACTGCATGCCCCCATGTCATCGAACTAGTTGGGTAGCTAATCCAACTGTAACGCTAAACCGATGAGAATGTACCTCCTCAGGTCACCGTTGGTTGTTTCTCAGCATCCTGTCAAATATTAACTTGATCAAGAAATCCACCCAAGTGTAAAATAAGCCATGCTCAGGTCCAAGACATAGTCCATCATCTCGTTTGCAGCATGATGCCTATGATGCTAATGTCAATGTGTTGTCATATAGTCGCATTCATCCAAGCATCATCAACTTGTCGAAAAGAAGCCTCATCCCCAAGGTCCCTACTAAGGGTGGCGCAACCCGCTCTAGATTTCAAGGACTTGCACACACCTATCTCCAAGGTTTGTCTATCGAGAAAGAAGTGCCAGGAAGTTTCCTCCTAGAACCTCATCCACCCATGTATCTAATTGATACTACATCCTCAAGTACTTGTGCACAACTTCAACCTCCTCATGTGTACAACCAAGCTTCTCAAGCTTGTCTTTCGTCAACTGAAAGTCATATATTCCCATGGCATACCTGCAAAAATATACTATGCCAACCAGATCTCTACTTGCATAATCTTCCCCAACCACTGCCTTTGAAGAAGTATTTGAACTCCCTTCATCTGCACTTCCATAGTGAAGATCCTCCATAGAAGATGCACCTGTCAAGTGTTTCAAGATGTGTGAAACTTTCTTTCCACCTTCATCTTTCCTTCTAGCTCTCACAACAAAGTCAACTAATTTCGTTTCCTCTGTTGTTTGAATCATACATCCAAGTCCTCTTTGCTCCACATAATCATGCTTCACATTCAGATCCTTTGGATACAAAGTTATAGAAGCCATCCTTGGTCTATAGCCCAAGCAACTCCCTCTATTCATCAGAACCAACATAGTTTTTCCACCAGCTGTAATCAACAAAATATCTCGGTCCACCATTAGTATGACTTGTGCAACATTCAGAAAAGCCTGCCCCAGCACCATAGTATGATCATTCAAGTCAACAACTCTCAAGTCCAACTTCCCAAACCATGATCGCACTCTCACTTGAGCGTCCTTCAATGCACATGTCACAACTTTCATGGTAGAGTTCATTGCTTTGAAAGAACTTAGCTCTCTTCCCACTTCAGTTTCTTCCCAAAATATTTTGCTGCTTTCCTGCTAACGAAGCTATGTGTAGCCCCCTGTGTCCACCAATGCAGCAAACCTCTTGCCACGTACGGTTACCTGCACAAAACACAGCTTCAAGGCATCATCATCCTCTCTAGGCTTGATCTTGTGTCTTACTTCTGTAACCTTCTTCAACAGTTCAATCTCAGAAGAATATTTAGACTTATGCTTCTACCTGACTTCCTTCTTAAGGTACTTCAGCTCCTTGTTCGCTTCATCTAAGCAACTCGATCTTGGTTTAGCTTGAGCTCCATCAAGTTTCTCCTCCATCACATCCTTCTTAAGTGTACATGTCAAGCACACATTGACTTCTTCCATCCGAAGTGACCCAATCTTCCGAATATATTCCTTCATGTTTCAGTGATAGTCCCTAAGTCTGTCAATGTAATCAAGCTCATCTTGCTCTATCAAAACGAGCTTTCGACCAAGAAAGTCCCTTTTGATTTCATCCTCAAGTCCCTTGACTTTTGCCTGTGCCATGGCACTCTTCTCCCTTAGTCGAACTCGCTCATCCGTGAGTTCTTAGAGTCTTCGATCACCCTGCCGTATCTTCTCATCAAGCTCATCGAGTTCAATAGTCCTTCTGCATGTCCACTATCTTGTCTCCCACATGTATCAAGAATTCCCACTCTTGTACAAGAGCTTTGTAATGTTTTTGTGTTTCATATTTCCAATAATATGTCATGTCTTCAAGTTTTTGAAATTCCCTTTCAACCATCTTCATTCGTTCGGAAAGTCTTCAATATTTCAAATCCCAACAGGGATCCATCATCAGGACAATTTTTGAATGATGATAATAGAAGAGCTTAGTGAGATGCAAACGCTTTTCAGAAGAGGTGTCCACGTGTCCTTGACACTTTAATATCTATTTTATAATTTTTGAATTATAAATAAAAAGGTTAAGTTTTATCTAAAAAGTTATTATTTCTTTTTTGCCCAAGTATATATGCATGTATCATGTGAACATGAGTTATGTTTTTTAAACATGTGAATTCTAAACTATTATTCTCGTTAACTTATTCTTGTGTAGGATCTCACTAACTTCCTCTTCTATTGTAATATATTTGTTAATTCAAGATCAATACAATTGCAATGGATAGTAAGGTCAGTGATAATGTTTACAAATTCATTCAAGAACTTATCTAAAAAACATATGGAGACATTGTTTGGTTTTAAAGTATACAAAAGTGAATTGTATTTTCATTTTAATTTCAACCAGAAGAACTTACACTTTGAATTAATAAACTTCATTGGCTTTTTTATTTCTCTTTATTTGAACTAAGTTGAGCCTCAACAACACTGGATGGAAGAACAATCACCAATGGAATGCTAGTATTCCTTTACATATTTGTAATATTTCCATAATAAACCCCCTTGCTATCTATTCACTTTTTCTACCCTAAGATAAGATAATATTGTGGAACTTATGTTTATACCATTATATATGGTTTAGTTGGAAAGATAGTTTGAATATTACATTTTTTCATGCACAAATTATTTGGTAAGTTATTAATATTTTTGGTTTGATATTATGATACTTTAGTTTGTGTCATTATATATGGTTTATTTTAAAAATTAGTTTTACTATTGTGTAGATTTTTTATGCATAAATGATTTAGCTAGTTATTAATATTTTTCTATTTTTCTCTTTTCATTTACTCTATCCAAAAAAAAAAAGATGCATTTGTAATCAATGTACATGGAAACCCACATTCTGAGCCCTCACAAAAGAACTAACTTTAAACTCATATTTGAAGAATGGTTAGAACAAAAAGAATACATTCAAATTATTCTTAAAAGGGACCAGAGCGTTGTGGGCCCCGTTTAATTAATTAAGATGTCTACTATATATGTATTTCATTTAACCACATTGAAAAAATACATAAATACCTACTTGTAAAAAAAACTGTATGCATTTTCAATCACCATCTTTGTACGAGACTTTCACAAGTGGGCATGATCAGAAAATGCATGACATATTTTGTACTTCATAGGTTAACATGACTAAAATGACTTTTCCTCCCTCGCTTTGAGGGACCAAATTTGAAAGGCATTTTGCCAGTATTTGAGGTTCATAATTTTTTAATGCTCGTCTCTCTTGATGTGTTTGAAACCATGTAAAACGTGACAACCATTTTCCCAGCATTTGAGGTTTAGAATTTTTTAATGCTCGTCTCTCTTGATGTGTTTGAAACTATGTAAAACGTATTTTTGATGTTTTAGCTTTTTGTAGAAAACGTCATTAATACCCCATTAAGGAAATCCAGGGAACTAGAAATAGATATAATTTCATAGAAACTACGGCATGTTACAAGCATTAGCAAAGGGAGTAGACATGTCATAGTGCTCACCCATCTCATGAGTCACAAGGAATTTTTCAAATATTTTCCTTGCCTCAAATCTATTGGCCAAGCGGTTAACTAAACAAGAAATGTATAAATGAAATTGAATGCAAAGACATAAGCAAAAAAACACAAGATTTTATGTGGTGAAAGCTTGACAGGGTGTCAAGGAAACATCCACGGGGCAAGGGATTGGATTATTTATTCAATCCAAAATTATTTTCCACGATTACTTTAGTTTGGGCATTCATCAGTTATAAAAAGAGCCTCCTCTATTACATAACTACTGATTCGGTATAAAACTAACTTCGTAGTAACTAATACAATTTACACATATTTACTTAATTAGTTGTCAAATTCCAAAAAACTCCACCTTGAAAACAATTTTCCTAATATCTTGCCCATGCCCATTCATCACCTCTTCCACAAACCAAGAGAAGCTAAACACCATTGCAACTTCTCTACGCTTCGTGAATATGCGTGCATAATTCTCCCTTGTATGGACCTTCTTGAGACCTATTTTTTCGCCATCGATCACATGTCTCAGAAAATGATACCTTACATCAATGTGCTTGGTATTTCCGTGATAAGCTGGATTTGTAGCCAAGTGAATAGCACTCTGACTGTCACATAGTACATTCACTTTCTCCTGTGTCCTTCCAATCTCATAAAGTAGACCCTTTAACCATATTTCTTCTTTACTGGCATCTTAAGCAGCTATATATTCTGCTTCGGTAGTGGACAACGCAAATGTTTCTTGAAGCTTTGACATCCAACTAATTGCTCCACCTGCAAGAGTAAAGACATAACCTGTAGTAGATCTCCTTTTGTCCAAATCACCTGCATAATCAACATCCACATATCCGCAGACTGTTCCTTCACTGCCATTAAAGATGATGCAATGATCACATGTGCCTCTTAAATATCAAAGCACCCATTTCATTGCTCGCCAATGTTCTTCACCTGGATTTTCCATGAGCATGCTGACAACTCCAACTGCATGTGAAATATCAGATCTTGTAGATACCATCGCATACATTAGGTTTCCTACAACATTCGCATATGGTACATGAGACAAATACTGCTTTTCTTCATCAGTTCTAGGACTCAAAATCGAAGAAAGCTTAAAATGGGAAGCTAATGGAACATTAACAGGTTTCACACTGTTCATACCGAACTTTTCAAGTACTCTTTCCACATACTTATGCTATGACAACCAAAGCTTACCATTTTTCCTATCTCTGTGTATCTCCATGCCCAAGATATGTTTTGCTACTCCAAGATCCTTCACATCAAACTTCCTAGAGAGCGTGTTGATTTCTTCCATGCTTTTGCTTGCAATAAGCATATCGTCAACATACAAAACTAAGATAATGAATATGCCACTGAAACTCTTGAAGTATACACAATGATCATACTCACTTATAATAAAGTTCTGGCTCACCATGAAGGAGTCAAACTTCTTGTACCATTGCCTGGGAGACTGCCTCAGGCCATACAATGATTTCCTGAGCTTGTAAACTAATCTTATGTTATGACCTCATACAAAACCTTCTGGCTGTTCCATATATATCTCTTCATCCAAATCACCATGTAGAAAAGTTGTTTTAACATTTAACTGATCTAACTCAAGGTTAAGTAATGCAGTTAGTGCCAACACAGTATGAATAGAAACAAGTTTTGCAACTGGTGAAAAAATCTCATGAAAGTCAATACCTTCAACTTGAGAATACCCTTTTGCTACCAGTCTCGCCTTATACCTTTCGATACTTCCATCAACTTTCCGTTTCACTTTGAAGACCCATTTGCATCCAACAACACTTCTCCCTTCAGGAAGTTCTACAAGATTCCAGGTATTGTTCTTGGCTAAGGAATCCATTTCTTCTTCCATAGCCATTTTCCATTTTTCGTTATCCGTATCATCTACTACTTCCTGATAACAACAAGGTTCCACATCTTCAGTAATTAAAGCAAAAGATGAAGCAGAATCTTCATATCTTTTGGGAGTTTTTCTTTCCCTTGTAGACCTTCTTAGAGTGACTAGTTGCTGAACTGGTTCAGAAACTTCAACAGTTTCCTTTGTATCTTCAACACCTTTTCCTCCAAAAGTATCTCCTTCTTTTCGACTTTCAAAAAAGGTCTAGCCTCCATTTGAATTTGTTGATTTGGTGATACCTTTTCTTGTTCAATTCTTTCAACATTTGATTTTAAAAGAGAAGATTCATCAAATGTTACATCTCTACTAATGACTATCTTTCGCGAGGTAGGATCCCACAACCTGTATCCTTTCACCACATAGTCATACCCAACAACGACATAAAATTTCGATTTTGGATCTAATTTTGAACATGTTGGAAATAATACTGAGAGGGGGGTGAATCAGTATTATCAAGTTCTTTTAATAAATCTTCCTTATTTATTCTTTGAATTATTTTTGCATGTCAGTACCATAAAATAATGAGCATGAACAAAGAAAACAGATAGTCACACAAAAGAACACAAGATGTAAGGTGGAAACCCAATGTGGGTGAAAACCACTTGCTGCAATATGTCTCTATCTTCTTTCAAATTAGAAACTCTTTTTACAATGGTTTAGTACTGGTGCAGTCCTTTACCAGTACGCAGGCTGCAACCTGCAGAGAGCTACAACTCTCTCTCGTTTTCCAGTCTCTCCTGGAAGGGAGCTACAACCCCCTACTTCTTTTCTTTCAAGGACCACTTTTCATAAATTTTCAAACTGGATCCATAAACATCAAGAGATCAACAAGTACAAGTAAATCACCCAGTCAACTGCAGCAACCAGATCCACAATAACAGAAAACTAAACCCAGAACACCTTATCAACAGAAAAATTCAGTCAACAAAAGATCTTAAGACAGATACGCAGTTTTTCTTTCTCTGGCCTGCGATCGTACGCACTTCACCTTCTGCTCCCCTGCGTATACCCGCAGAGACCCTTCTGCCGCACTGCGTACCCACGCACTGTTTCTTTAATCACGTTGTGTACTGTTACTGTAGGCACGCACCCAGAGATACTATCGCGCCGCGTACTGCTACTGCAGCCACGCACCCACAGATGCTATCGCGCCGCGTACCCACACACCTGCGGCTTCTGAAGCGCCGCGTACTTTCCCTGTGTCTACGCACCTGAACCTCTGTCGCGCTGCGTACCCACGCACTGCGCCTTCTTCTGCTCTGCGTACCCACGCACTTCTCCTTTTTCTGCTCTGCGTACCCATGCACTTGCACTGTTAATCACCTGCGTACTTCTGGTTAGGGCCGAATTGGCAGTTCCACCAGTGTGCCACAGATAGTCAGATGCTCAGATCTGTTCATGCGCTCGAGAGATCACCCTTCACAGATTCGCTTTCAACTTCACTTTTATATAGATCAAGCTTTTAAAACAATAACCAAATATTTCAGATCTTAAGATATTCAATTTTGCAAAAAGATACTTGGCCAAGTGATCCCCTTTGCTTTATATAGGCAAGCTCTTCCTAAAATCATGGATCAATACCATAGATAACCAATACAAGGGGCCCAAAAACATGGGGCTCAATAATAATAATAATATAAAACGATACCACGGGCCAAAACCATAGAATCAAGAACGGTGGGCTAAATACCACGAGCCAAACATAAGAAACCCCACGTGAACGCGCTTCTCTGCCTTGAAGTAAGTGAACTGGGGGTACGCACCTTCTGAACGGGTGACCTGCGTGTGTGGCCGCAGTCCCTTCACGGTGTACCTGCGTGTACGCATCTTTTGAACTATTCTCCTGCGTACCTCTTAATTTTCAACATTTTGAGAGCCTGATCAGAGCATTGCCACTTGAGGGTGTTGCCATCAAGTACAACATCTGTAACATAGAGCCATACCAGAATCATAATGCCAACAATCTCCCCCTTTGGACTTGATGGCAACCTCAAAAACGTCATTCTCCCCCTTTGACATCAAGGGCAAAGGGTTATGCTCCCCCTAAGAACGTGTTCCCCCTGAATATGAACTAGATCTGCAATGAAGAACCATAATCCACCAAACACCATAAATGACCATGAAAGAGATAGAGACATATTGCAGCAATAGTCAGACCAGCATCCATGATCTCCTTCTGTACGTCCTCCATAATGCCAACAATGCATTATATGCTCCCCCTGAACCTGTGCCATTCGATCTTCAACCAATCCTCAACCCAGCACATGTAACCATCAGAAGAGATTCAACAAGATGATGCATCAACAACCCCCAGCTTTTGCCTGAGGTATTCAAAGGTCTCCCTGGGCAAAGGTTTGGTGAGTATATCAGCAACTTGTTCCTTAGAAGGAACATACTCCAACTTGACCTTTTGTTCAAGTACTTGTTCCCGGAGAAAATGATACTTGATCGGTATGTGCTTGGTCTTTGAATGCATGACTGGGTTCTTTGAAATACTGATTGCACTTGTGTTATCACATAAGATGGGGATAGGTGGTGTACAAGTGATTTGAAGGTCCTGCAAGGTCTGCATCATCCAAAGGAGTTGAGTGCAGCAAGATGCAGCAGCAACATATTCTGCTTCAGCTGTAGACAACGCAATCGAACTCTGTTTCTTGCTGAACCAAGATACCAATCTGGAACCCATAAAGAACACACCACCACTTGTGCTCTTCCTGTCATCCACGCTTCCTGCCCAATCTGCATCTATATAAGCATGAAGTGTGAGATCTGTATCTCTAGGATACCATAAGCCATAATTTTGAGTCCCTTGAAGATATTTAAAGATTCTCTTCACTGCCTGAAGATGAGTTTCCTTCGGATTTGCTTGAAATCTTCCAACTATTCCCACTGCATGCATGATGTATGGTCGGGTACCTGTCAGATAAAGTAGACTTCCAATCATAGATCTGTAGGTTGGTTGATGTACTGCTGCTGATTCATCATTTGCACTGAGGCTACATCCTGTGACCATGGGTGTACATACTGGTTTTGCATCTTCCATGCCATATTTCTTCAAAATCTGCTTGAGATACTTGGTTTGAGACAAAAAGATCCCTCCTTCTTTTTGTTGGATTTGCAAACCAAGAAAATATGTCAGTTCTCCCAGCAAGGACATTTCGAATTCTTTCTGCATCACCAAGGCAAAGCTTTGACTCATAGCTTCTTCATTGCTGCCAAAGATAATGTCATCTACATACACAACAAGTATCAACAATTTGTCATTTTCAACTTTTATATAAAGATTGTTGTCTGCTGATCCTTTTGAAAAACCTTGTTGATGAAGATATTTGTCCAAACGATAGTACCAAGCCCTTGGAGCTTGTTTGAGGCCATAGAGAGCCTTTTTCAATCTGCATACAAGATTTGGATCATTTCCAAGAATGAAACCATCTGGCTGCTCAATGTATACTTCTTCTTCCAAGTCTCCATTCAGAAAGGCTGATTTCACGTCCATTTGAAATACTTTGAAGTTTTGAAAGCCTTAGAAAGCAAGGAACATTCGGATGGCCTCAAGTCTTGCAACAGGAGCAAAAGTTTCTTCAAAATCTATTCCTTCTTGCTGCGCATACCCTTTACAAACAAGTCTGGCCTTGTTTCTAATTACTTCTCCATTTTCATTCAATTTATTTTTGAAGACCCATTTTGTTCCTATAACATTCTTATCCTTTGGTCTAGGAACCAGCTCCCAAGTGTTGTTCTTTTCGATCTGCTCAAATTGTTCATCCATTGCTTTGACCCAACATTCATCTTTGCATGCCTCTTTCACATTTTGTGGTTCAGTGGAAGAGAGTAATGCCAAATAGCTTGAAGCTTCTGCAATTGTTCTTCTTGTTTGTACACCTGCTTCTTTCTGTCCCAAAATCTGAGATTCTGGATGATTCTTCTGAACATATCTGGATGGAGTCTTCTCTTCTATCCTTATCTGCTCCTCTGGTTCTTCTTGAGGTTCTTCTTCTTCATCATTCTGTCTTTGAGGATGGCCTTCATCTTCTTCGATATCTTCATGATTTACTTGCCTAGGAATGTATCCCTTCTCATCAACCACTACATCAATGCTGTCAACAATTCTTCCAAGTCTTTTATTATAGCACTTGTATGCTTTGCTATGTGGAGAATAACCAAGAAGGATGCCTTCATCTGCTCTAGGTTCAAGTTTGCCAAGTTGCTCATCAGTATTTTTAATATAGCATTTGCTCCCAAAGATTTTGAAGTGCTTTACCGAAGGAGTCTCACCATACCAGAGCTCATGAGGAGTTTGAGTGTTGTTCACTCGGACATTTGTTTTGTTGAGAATAATAACCGCAGCATGTGCTGCTTCACCCCAGAAAGTTGCGGGAGTTCCAGACTCATCAAGCATAGCACGAGCCATTTGTTGGACAGTTCTGTTCATTCTTTCCACCACTCCATTTTGCTGAGGAGTTCTAGCTGTAGAGAATTCTCTTCTTATCCCATGTTCTTCACAGAAATCGAAAAATTCATTTGAGGTAAAATCCCCACCTCTGTCGGATCTAAGGCACTTAATTTTGTATCCTGATTCATTTTCAACCAAGGCTTTAAAGGATTTGAATTTTCCGAATGCTTCATCTTTGTGCTTCATAAGTCCTAACCAGACAAACCTGGAGAAATCGTCAATGAATAATATCAAGTATTCTTCTCCTCGAGGTGTCCTTTTCCTGAATGGACCACATGTATCTGTATGAACTAGCTCAAGAGGCATGCTAGCTGATCCTTCCTTCTCCGGAAAGGTAGTTCTGGTTTGCTTTCCAAACTGACATGATTTGCATATGGTGTTGTCTGGAACTTTGATATCTGGAAGACCACGAACTGCCTGATATTTGCATGCTTTCCTTATTTGTGAAAAGCTTAGATGCCCCAACCTCCGGTGCCATAACCAGTGCTCATCATCCTTGCTAAGATAGCATTGTTGTTGTCCTTCTTCAAATATGTATAGATTATTTGGAGTTCTTTTACCTTTGATCACTGTTTTACCTGTATCAAGATCACGAACAAGACATCCATTTGATCTGAATATCACCTCAGTTCTTTGATCACACATCTGGCTGACACTTAGAAGATTATGTTTCAATCCATCAACATACAAAACATTTCCAGCTTTGACCTTTTCTTTTAACTGAGCAGTGCCTTTTCCTTTTATAGTTGCAGGAGTATCATTTCCAAAAGAAACTTTCTTTCCTTTTTCTAGAGCAGAATATGATTCAAGTTTTTCTTTATCACCTGTCATATGCTTCGAACATCCACTGTCAATGTACCATAGATTTTCCTGTCCCTATGCATAAATGGCTATCCACATCTTTCTGTTTGTGGTTCCTTTATTCTCCATGTTTTGGTGCTTGAGGCTTGTGCCTTTGTCTGCTGAAACCTGCTCCTGCATTCAGAATCTTCATGACCAAAGTTATTGCAAATAGAACATTCAACTTCATTTTCAAGAACCGAAAAGTTGTTATAGGTCCTTTTTGTAATCCTGGTCATACTTCTTTGTTTTTGAGCTTCTCTAGTCATGATCGTTTTATATGCAACACATTGAGCTGCTTTGTGACCAAAGTTATGGCAAGAAAAGCATTGTCCATTGAAGAAATTTCTGTTGTTATCAAATCTTCCAGCCAAACGATTGTAATTTCTATTGTCATTCATTCTTGAAGCAAATTGAGAGGATTTTACCTGTGGCTGGTTGTAGCTTTTGTTCATCCTTAAGACGGATTGCCCCTGATTTGCCTGATAGTCTTTGTTTGTAATTGGTCCCTGCTTTACTTGGTGATCTCCATTGTGCTTTTGCTCATTCCTTCTTGCTGCATCAAGATAACTCTTTGAGGTGGATGCTTGAGAAGTTTCTCCATTATAGCCCAGACCTGTCTTGTTTAGAGGAGAGCGCTATACATTGATGATCTCATCCAGAGTTTCAGATCCTTTGACAAACTTAAGATTAATAGCCTTTGTTTTCTCAATCTCTTTTCTAAGACCAACAATTTCACCTTCTAACTTTTCAAGATATTTTTCTTTTTCATCAATTTGAAGTTGTAGAGTATCAATGATCCTATTCTTTTCCTCTATACATGTCTTGAGTCTAGAAATTTCTTCACAAAAGCTATCCACATCTATAGCATCCATGTAATCATCATCTTCAAATTCCATTAAGAGTTTATAGTCATTACCTCGTTCATCTTCGTCACTATTTGATAGACCATCACTATCTTCATGAGTGTAGTAGCTTTTCTTATTTGCAATCTGTTTCTTGTTCCATCTAGCAGGTTCCTTTCCTTTATCCTTATGAGGACATTTTGCAGCATAATGACCTACTCTTCCACAAGAAAAGCATTTAAAAGGTAACTTACCTCTGAATCTTCCAGTTCCCCTTTGAAGATTTCTGACAAAATTTGATTCTTCTTCTTCTTCTTCTGGCACGTGACTTGCTTCATAATAGTCTCCTTTGCCTGAAGCCTTGAAAGCAACTTCTCTTCTGTCTGATGGACCTCCCTTTCTCATTTCATAAGCAGTTAGAATTCCGTGTAGCTGAGACATAGTAAGAATTCGTAGATTTTCCTTTTCTTCTATTGCAGACACTTTAGATTCAAACTTGGGGGACAATGATCTTAGAACTTTTTCAACCACAATAGCCTCTTTTATTTCTTCACCCAAGTTTTTCATGCAATTAACAATCTCATCTACCCGAAGGAAATAGTTAGCCACACTTTCATCATTATACATTCTGAGATTCTCATACTGAATCCTGAGGGTTTGAAGTTTAGCACGCTTTACCTGTTCATCTCCTTCGTAGCTCAAGACAATCTTGTCCAATATTTCTTTTGCGGATTTATATTGCATAACCTTCACGAATTCTGTTTGAGATAAGCATCCCAGCAGAGTATTGACTGCTTTAGCATTTGTTTCATATTTCTTCTTTTCGGCCGTATCTGTAGGAGTAGCTGAAGGAAAAGTATAGCCTGTATCTATGATATCCCAAACTTCTGTACCAAGAGATTGAAGATAGGCAGTAACTCTTACCTTCCAATAATTGAAGTTTGTCCCATCAAAAATTGGTGGCCTGATTGATGCTTCCCTCTCGTAGTTGCTCATGATGAATGATCTTCCTTCAAGCGATCAAGCTTCTCTGAAGGACCTGCTCTGATACCAATTGTTGGAAATAATACTGAGAGGGGGGGTGAATCAGTATTATCAAGTTCTTTTAATAAATCTTCCTTATTTATTCTTTGAATTATTTTTGCATGTCAGTACCATAAAATAATGAGCATGAACAAAGAAAACAGATAGTCACACCAAAGAACACAAGATGTAAGGTGGAAACCCAATGTGGGTGAAAACCACTTGCTGCAATATGTCTCTATCTTATTTCAAATTAGAAACTCTTTTTACAATGGTTTAGTACTGGTGCAGTCCTTTACCAGTACGCAGGCTGCAACCTGCAGAGAGCTACAACTCTCTCTCATTTTCCAGTCTCTCCTGGAAGGGAGCTACAACCCCCTACTTCTTTTCTTTCAAGGACCACTTTTCATAAATTTTCAAACTGGATCCATAAACATCAAGAGATCAACAAGTACAAGTAATCACCCAGTCAACTGCAGCAACCAGATCCACAATAACAGAAAACTAAACCCAGAACACCTTATCAACAGAAAAATTCAGTCAACAAAAGATCTTAAGACAGATACTCAGTTTTTCTTTCTCTGGCCTACGATCGTACGCACTTCACCTTCTGCTCCCCTGCGTATACCCACAGAGACCCTTCTACCGCACTGCATACCCACACACTGTTTCTTTAATCACTCTGCGTACTGTTACTGTAGGCACGCACCCAGAGATACTATCGCGCCGCATACTGCTACTGTAGCCACGCACCCACAGATGCTATCGCGCTGCGTACCCATGCACTTCTCCTTTTTCTGCTCTGCGTACCCACGAACTTGCACTGTTAATCACCTGCGTACTTCTGGTTAGGGCCGAATTGGCAGTTCCAGCAGTGTGCCACAGATAGTCAGATGCTCAGATCTGTTCATGCGCTCGAGAGATCACCCTTCACAGATTCGCTTTCAACTTCACTTTTATATAGATCAAGCTTTTAAAACAATAACCCAATATTTCAGATCTTAAGATATTCAATTTTGCAAAAAGATACTTGGCCAAGTGATCCCCTTTGCTTTATATAGGCAAGCTCTTCCTAAAATCATGGATCAATACCATAGATAACCAATACAAGGGGCCCAAAAACATGGGGCTGAATAATAATATAAAATGATACCACGGGCCAAAACCATAGAATCAAGAACGGCGGGCTAAATACCACGAGCCAAACATAAGAAACCCCACGTGAATGCGCTTCTCTGCCTCGAAGTAAGTGAACTGGGGGTACGCACCTTCTGAACGGGTGACCTGCGTGTGTGGCCGCAGTCCCTTCACGGTGTACCTGCGTGTACGCATCTTTTGAACTATTCTCCTGCGTACCTCTTAATTTTCAACATTTTGAGAGCCTGATCAGAGCATTGCCACTTGAGGGTGTTGCCATCAAGTACAACATCTGTAACATAGAGCCATACCAGAATCATAATGCCAACAGAACATTGATTTTTAGGAATAAGAGCATATGCATCACAACTAAATATCCTTAAATGTTAATAATCACAAGATTGACGTGACCAAACTTCTTTAGGAATTTTACAATTAATTGCTACTGAAGGTGATCTGTTAACTAAATAACAAGCAATGGATACTGCTTCTGCCCACAATTCCTTTTGTAGGTTAGCATTGTTGATCATGCTTCTGGCTTTTTCCATAAGAGTCTGATTCATACGTTCAACAACACCATTTTACTGAGGAGTATAAACAACAGTTTTATGTCTAACAATTCCTTCATTCTTACAATATTGTTCAAATTCTAGAGAAGTAAATTCACCACCATTTTCAGTTCTTAAACATTTAATTGATTTGTGTGTTCTTTTTTCTACCATTGCTTTAAATTGTTTAAAGACATTGAATACATCAACTTTCTTTTTCAGCATAAAGACCCAAACTTTATGGGAGAAATCATCAATAAATGTTAAAAAATATAAAGCACCTCCACATGATATAACAGGAGATGGTCCCCACAGATCAGAATGAATATAGTCCAAAATTTCTTTACTATTATGACTTCCATTTTTAAACCTCTGTTTACACTGTTTTCCATACACACAATGTTTACAAAAATCCAACTTCAAGGATTTCAAATCAGGAAGTAATTTACGGTTCATCAGTACCTGAAGACCTTTCTCGCTCATGTGATCCAACTGCTGATGCCATAGGCGAGTACCTTCTTCTTCTTTCTATGACACAATCGTTGCTTCACTGACTTGAGTACTTCCTTTGAGTCTGTAAAGATTTCCGACCTTTTCTGCTTTCATAACAACTAGGGCACCTTTTGATACTTTCAACACTCCATTCTAACCTGTAAACTTATAACCATCCGAATCCAACACTCCTAAAGAAATATTTTTTTCTTCAATTTAGGTACATGTCTAACATTAGTTAATGTTATAATTGTGTTATCATACATTTTAATCCTGATATTTCCCATCCCAACAGTCTGACATGATACATTATTACCCATAAACACAGAACTACCATTTACAACTTTATATGAAGTAAACCAATTTCTGTGTGGACACATGTGATGAGAAGCACCAGAGTCTAACAACCAACTTTCAAAATCCTGAGAGACATTACATACAAGTAAAATTTCATCTATCATACATAATTCTTCAGCAGATAAAACTTCATCTATCATACCTGAATCAACCTGATTTGCTTCCTTATTTGGGTTATTAGACTCTTTTCGTTTCCAACAATCTTTCTTGAGGTGTCCAATTTTATTGTAGTGCCAACATTTTGCCTTACACTTTTTTCCCTTTGATTTTGATCTGGAAGACCCCCTTGTTTTTTCTCCTCTCTCCTTTGACTATCCTCTATCTATCATGGCTTCTGGTGCAGTTGTTTTAGTACCGGATTTCCTTCGTACTTCTTCAGATAAGAGAGCCCCCACAACTTATTCAAATTTCAAAGAATCAATAGTGCTCAAACTGATTGAAGTTATGAAGTGGTCCCATGACTCGGGCAGAGAACACAACAAGGTTATAGCTTTGTCTTCTTCCTGAATTTTAACTTCCATATCTGATAATTGGCATATAAGTGTATTAAAAATATTTAAATGTTATGCAACTTTTGAACCCTCCTTCATTCGTAGACTGTAAAATTTTCTTTTCAAATAAATTCTATTAATTAATGATTTTGTCATAACAGTTTTTCTAGTTTTTCCCATAAACATGCAGTTGTACTCTCTTCAACAATGTTGAAGAGAACATCATCCGCTAGGCATAGAGTGATGGTACTGAGAGCTCGGGCATCCAAGTCCTCCTAGTCCAAATTTGTCATGCTAGCAGGTTTCTTATTTGCCCTGTCTAATGTTTTGTGCAACCCTTATTGCACTAGCAAATCCCTAACTTTCAGTTTCCATAGAGCAAAGTTGTTCTTGGCGGTGAATTTCTCCACCTCGAACTTTGCATTCGTCATCTTTGACATTTCTTTCCTCCTAGGGTTTCAGTCTTTCAAAAAAAGAAAATTTTGATTTGTCTTCTTCCAACAAGGGTTTTCCAGTGCTTTTTTTAATTTTTCCTACTTCAATTTTTTGAAAAATTTCACAAATTCCCCAACAAAATTTAGAATTTTACTTTCCCAAGCTTTTCTCAAATTGACTTAAAAAACCTACAACAGTTTTTCTGGAAGAATTCCCTTTCCTCCGTTCTTCAATGAAACCCTTAAATGAAATGAAATCCTTTTCTGGAAATCAATGAAACCCTTTTCTGAAAAAAAATCACAAATTCCCCTTCTTTTATTTAATTTACTTCACAGAATTCAAACCTTGAGATTTCCTCAAATACTCAAAAATTTATGTATTTAAAACTTCACACAGCTCAACAAATCTTCAAAAATTTATGAAAAAAATAAAAAAAAATGAATAAATACCCACACTTCTGATCGAAGGATTTCTTCTGAGCTTCTCCTCTTGACTTCAAATTCGGGCTTTATGTGAATTCTTAGTGATCTGTACGCAGGGACAAGGGGCTGAAAAATGAAAGTGGCGACATCTCTCTCCAGTAACAACATGATTTCACCTTTTCAGGCTTCTTTCCAACGTGGCTTCTCTCCCTCCAGCGTGCACGACTTCAATGTATAGGGTTTATCAAAAGAACACAACGATTTCCTTTCCTGCAGCCGCTTCTTCTTGTTGTACTGGCGGCTTAAACAAGAAATGATGAGAATGAACTCTATTCCCTCCAATATTGCTTGGCTTAGAGTGCAGATGAGCTTCTCGACTTCCTCACCAAGTTCAATGACCCTTGCCCAGGTTGGAATCTAAGCAAAAGCTGAACGACTTCCATAAGAAAGGATCATGCACACTGGTAGCAACAACGAGAGATTTGGATGTTTCAGTTTTAGTCATCGAAGATGATGCTATTTTGGTAGAAAAACAATGCCCCTGCAAACAGGTCGTGCTTCTCAATATAATGCGGAGAATGAGCAACCTCCATCTGGACACTTATTATGTTCAGTCTTCCACAGTAGATAAAATCCTTGTTGCTGTACTCAAAGCTAAAGTTCAAGAAACGTTTGGTGGTAAATGACCCAGCCTTCCTTTGATACCATGCAGTGTCTTCGAGGGCTCCCAATTTTCACACAGCTTTGATACCACGCAGCGTCTTCGAGGGCTCCCAATTTTCACACAGCGTCTCTCTTTCACCTTTCCTTATGCAACGTCTCTCTTCGAGGGCTCCCCAGTTTTCTCAACTCAAATCAATATCTCTGATACCAATTGTTGGCCAAGTGGCTAATTAAAAAATAAATGTATAAATGAAGCTGAATGAAATTGAATGCAAAGACACAAGTAAAAAAACACAATATTTTACGTGGTAAAACCTTGATAGGGTGTGAAGGAAACATCCACCGGGCAAGGGATTGGATTCTTTATTCAATCATCAATTATTTTCCCCGATTACAATAGTTCGGGCATTCATCAGTTATATAAGAGCCTCCTATGTTACATAACTGCTGCTTTGGTATAAAACTAACTTGGCAGTAACTAATACAATTTACACATATTTACTTAATTAGTTGTCAAATTCCAACAAAATCATAACTGGATTCTCCTTGGAAATACTTGGAATTTGGATCCATTCAACTAGGATGATCATTAAATACCATAACTGCTATTGATTAGGGTGATGTAGGCCAATCCATAGTTTTTAAGGATCTTCGTTAATTTTTTTGCACACAACACAACTATAAATGGTTGGTGATGTAAAGAATTTGATATCCAAATTGCGTTTTTTCAATTGCTAACCATGCTCAGAATAAATTCTGAAACCAACCAGGCTATAAATGAACCAAACTGTTCCAAATACCAAAGGGAGAGAAAAGGTGTCAAAGCCACACTGATTGTTCTTTTAAACTGAATCATTTAATCATTAAAATAAATAGAAAAACATTTGCATCTCAAAGACCAAATTTCATTTCAAAGATCAAATTATTTTAAGATAGGGAGTGTGACCATACTGACAGTATTTAGTGGTGCAACCATTTGTAAGTGTAATATATGTTTCTCTTTTTGATATATATATATATATATATATATATATAATCAAAAATTAAAAATATTAGAATATCAAATTTGAATAATGAATATACTATGATTTTTTCATAATATTGAATTTATTTATACATTAACAATCATATTTTAAACCATCAAAAATAAAAATCTCATTCCAAATGTAATTTCTAACTTAAAAGGCAAAAAATATCAAATTGGACAACCCATTATATTCCATATTCTCACTCCAATTTTCCAGTCATCAATGCTCACCCTAATTGATGTGTACGCTATTATAATTATAATATTTTAATGGAATTTATGCTTGGATAGAGTCCATATTCACAACATGGTCTCCTTGAAATAAACTAAACATCCTAAAATTGTTTAGTCAAAATATTTGTTTCTTCCTCGAAAGAAAATATATTATCAAATATACGAAGATGCTCTTTTCTTCCAGTAATAAAATGGTAGTCGAAGAAAAGAACTACATGTGAATCAAACTACAGATGGGTCACCACATACTTACAGAGTGTCGTGAATTAATGAAATTAGGTGATTCAATGAATATTGACATAAATTAGAGAGGATTATGGACGAGGATTTAAAGGAAATGCATGACATAGAACAAATATTTGGTTGATTAAAAAAAAAAGCATTAATTTTGATAGGAAGTCACTCTCTTGATGTTTACAATAATAAATATAAATTCCAATAACTAGATGAACTCTCAAGACTTGAACCCACAAGTGAACCCTTAGTTCTGTAAATTGGGTCGCAAATCCATGCAAAGTCTTTTATATTTTACTTCTCTCAAAACACTTATTGAACTCTTGTTTCTATAGTCCGTAATATAAAATTGCAAATATAAAAGATACAACACCACTACATTAGCATCAAATTAGAAGGTTGTCGTAGATCACATCAAATTGAAAGGTTGCAGTGAATTGAAGTAACAATTTCCACTATGCTTCAAAGAACTTCATATTGCTAAATTTGGTGTATTGTCGCATAGGGAACCCTTTCTAGGTACCTATAATCTAACTTCAAAACATTTTATCATTTTACGTACGATGCATTCTTACAAAATAAACTAAATACACTCTGAGCCACCACATTTCAACTAGTGTAGCAAATTTTAGTTAAGAATTAATGAAAACATAGTAACATGTTTTAATAGTCCGTTCAAATTAGTACATAGAACATTAGGGTGATGTAAGTGGCATGAGTGACAAGAAAACATGATACATTTTGTTATGAAACCAGCTCACAAAAAGATAGAAAAGAGAGATCCACGCCTTAGAATTCAACCTCTTCGAGGGGGCAACCTCCTTTACATATATAGGAGTCTAAGGGGTCATAACATAATCAGAGCCGACATAACAATAATAATGTAAAGGCACAATAATAACAATAGTGGGCTTCTATGGGGCACAATAGTAACAATATGGGCACTACATGGGTACATCAATATAATAAGTGGGTTGTAATAATAACAATAAGGGGTTACACTAGTAGTATAGGGGCCTAACATGCCCCTCTCCTTCAAAAAGCGTTGTCCTCAATGCTTGAGTAGTTCTTGATGCTTATGTATAAAATTCTTGTCCTCCCATGTGGAATCTTCAGCAGGTAAGTTCTTCCACTTGATGATATACTTTGAAATTAATCGATTTCGTAGCTGTCAGGTTCTTGTTTCTGTGACTGCTCCATGTTCCAATATGATTTTTCCTTCCTCTTCAATTCTTGGCAATATTGTTTGAATTGGGATCTTTTGCAACTTTTGAATAAGTGGCCATACTTCTTCGTCCTTCTTCCATTCATCCCTTTCTTCATTTATCCAATCTGGTTGGATAATAGAAATAGCACAAAACAATGCTTCCACATCCTCATCCTTGAAGAGTCTTCCCATTCGGTAAGGTCGCCATTTTTTAAGTGCATGTAGTATTGCCAACATTTCCTTCTCATAAATAGATTGATTGATATGTAGCAGTAAAAATACCCAATCACCTACATCAAAACATTTTTCATTATGATGTTGATCTACTTGTTGTTTCATTTGATTTTGCACCAAAGTGGCATTATCCTTTAAAATTTGGAGAACTTGTTGTTGATGCTTGATGTGATCTTTCACTGCTTGAACCTTTTTCTTCTTGATATGTCCTTTTATCTCTAGAGTTTGAGGAGTGGTAATTTCTTCCAATCCTTTACAAGATATGGTCGGATTCATTTCTTGATGCTCGATGTGATCTTTCACTTCTTGAACATTTTTCTTCTTGATATGTCCTTCTATCTTGATAGTTTGAGGAGTGGTAATTTCGACCCATGAATTACAAGATATGGTTGGATTCATTTCTTCTTTCTCGATGTGATCTTTCACTTCTTGCACCTTTTTCTTCTTGATATGTCTTTCTATCTTGAGAGTTTTAGGAGTGGTAATTCTTGCCAATGCTTTACAAGATATGGTCTGATTCATTTCTTCTTTCTCTAGGGTGGGGTCCTGGCATATATCTTCTTCTTTTGATGTTTCATGATCCGTTTCTTCCTCCTCTTCATATTCTATGTAAAATAATTTCTTCTCAGCACACTTATGACCTTAAGTGCATTTTCTATCACAATTGTAACAAAGCCCTTTTTCTCTTTTTTCTTCCAATTGTTGTGGTGTAACCCTTGTAGGTTGTGGAAGGCTAGGAGAAACAACACTTCCATCTTTATAGTTGTGAAGGGTATGCTTCCTGGTTTCCATAATTTTGCTTTCCACTATGTCACAAAGCCCTTTTACTCTTTCCAATTGTTGTGGTGTTGCTCTAAAGAAGTTGTTGCTCTTTGTATCCTCATAATGTGCTATCATTTCCTCCGTGAAAATTGACCACGTAACAAGTTGTTTACGAGAACAAAGCCCTTCATACCATAAAAATTGATCCGGTTCTAAATATGAAGATGCAATACATACCTTTTGTAACAGTGGTACACCATGTAGATCAAAATATTGCTCCATCTGAAGTATCCAATTTACCGGATCCTTGCCATCAAACTTCCTCATCTTGCTTTTTCTTGATTTTAGGAGCTCGATCTTGAAACGACTGTAACTATGTACTTTCAGATCTTTAAGTTATGAAATTGTGATCTGTAGTAGCCCTCTGTGTCCTCTTTCCAATGCCACCAGTCTGATCCAAATTGGATTCTCCAAGAAAGAGTTATGCACAATCTCCCAAGATGACCTGATTATAGACCTTTCTAGAAGAGCGAACTTGTATGAAGTGCCACGTGTCACTGTTTTGACCTTTGCTTCTGAAAAATATCTACAAGAAACCACAGTTCGTCCTCTTTCTGTACCTTCTTACGAAATTTCAATCCGATGCTCAGAGATAAAGTTATGACGGTTTTCCCCAGGTCACCTATTTGGAATGTAATTCAGGAGTCTGCAAAAATACCAAATTCCTCAGATCATATCTCCGCAAATATAGAGCGAAAAACTCTGAAATTTGGACCCGAGATTCAGTGTGATTTCTTCACAAATTGGTTTTTTTTTTAGCTTCTGAAACGTCGCAGAAAAAAAGTTATAGCGAAAAATCCACGATGACCTATTTGGAGCAGCGAAACCCTAGAATCTAAAGCTCTGATACCAAATGTTATGAAACCAGCTCACAAAAAGATAGAAAAGAGAGATCCACACCTTAGAATTCAGCCTCTTTGAGGGGGCAACCTCCTTTACATTACATAAATGAGCAATTCTTCGATGATACAAATGAAAAGACCTCCTTTCTATATATAGGAGTCTAAGGGGTCATAACATAATCAGAGCCGACATAACAATAATAATGTAAGGGCACAATAATAACAATAGTGAGCTTCTATGGGGCACAATAGTAACAATATGGGCACTACATGGGTACATCAATATAATAAGTGGGTTGTACTAATAACAATAATGGGTTACACTAGTAGTATAGGGGCCTAACACATTTACATGAATAAGCGCATGAATAACATGAATAAGATACCTACGCCACTAAATGTATGTCAGTGCACTCACACTTCCTGTCTTAAAATAATTTGATCTTTGAAATGCAAACATTTTTCTATTTATTTTAATGACTAAATGATTTCTTTTAAAAAAATTGACACTGTGGCTTTGTTTCCTTTTATCTCCCTTTGTTATTTAGAATGGTTTGGTTCATTTTTTATCCCCTTTTCCGTCAGTTCCCTCCTCGGTTCCTTTTTTCTTTGCACTCTATTATGATAGGTATCTTGTGCATGTTATTATCACTCTTCCCAATAGAGATCTTATTCTTTCCTCCTCTAGTAGGGTTCATAATCACTATTCATAATTATTGTTCCTAGGCTCCTGCGAAATCCCTTATATTTTAACAATGCTTGGTTTTGTGTTTTTAGCCCTCTAGGTTCTATATTTAGATCTTAAGTCATTCTTGTTTCTTTCTATGAAATCTCTTCTCACAAAGGTCCAAAGCCATCATTCCTCTACATTAAAGCCTTTATGATAATGAAGAGTTGCCATTTCCAAGAAAATCTATATGCAGATTCCATGTGGGAGAAAGATAAGTATTTAATATATAAAATATACATAAATATAATATATATATAGATATATATATATATATATATATATATATATAATGTAAAAGTTTAAAACTGGTAAATTTTTTATACACTCGTCATTATGACATTTTGAAAAATTATTAGCAAGTTAACAATTACGTGTTTATTTTAAAATAACCCGTATTTGATGGCTAAAAAAAGGTAAATTTTTGAAATTTACGGTCTTCCCCAACAATTTCGCTCCCAGAGATGCAAACACTTTTCAGAAGAGGTGTCCACGTGTTCTTGGCACTTTAATATCTATTTGTTTGGAGAGATCAATAAATTCGTGCTAAAATGTAGTTTTGTTCAAATAGAAGCTTTGTTAATGCCTCCGAGGGGTTCCCTTCCATAGACTTCGATTTCGGTACCCAAGGCTATCAATCAAAAGATAGTAATAAATGTTACCAAGACAGGAGAACGCTCACTACATGATGGTAATCACGATTAATAAAAGAAAATTATTTAAATTAGCAATTGTCTCTAAAGATATAAGTTTTGGGAAGATCATCTTGAAAAGTACATCACTAAATATAAAAAACTCTTATTTTTAATAGAATAAATATTATATAAAATATTATTTGAAAGAAAATTGAGAAAACTCTATTACTAAGAGTAATCTTCTAATTTAGTGGTAGTGGTTGCTTACTTTCTAATGCAGTTTTGTTGTTGCAACATTTGGTTATGCTCTTGCTCATAGTAAGATAATTGGTGGATAATCATGCAAGCAAATCGCTAACAATTCCCTAATTCTTTGAGCATTGAGAAAAAAATTTGTTTATTATGTTGCCATGATAGGTAAGACAAATTGTGAAGACAAAATGGCCCAATTTTCACACTATTGTTTTCACCAATCAAAAAATCCAACTATATTTTGATATAAAAAATATAATTTTATATCATATTTTACAATGCAATAATCCAAAACATTTTTATTATGATATTATTTTAACAATTCTTATCTCATAGTTAAATAGGAAAATTTATGTTTACATTATTTTTTTAATGCAATAACTATAATCTATATAAAGTAAAATAAATTTATAAAATTAAAATTTATAAAAAAAATCAAAATTTTATTAAAATATTTTTTTTAATATATAAATATTTCGATTATAGATATTTATTTTTAAAAATGGTAACATAAAAATATTAATTTTATTTACCTGTAATTATTCTACATAATAACAATAACTATTATTATTTAATATCAATATTTTTATTCATTTTATTTATTACTTAATATTAATATTTTATTTAACTTTCTATTAAAATTCAGTAGAAATGGTAAACATAATTTTAATTTGTAGAATTCATTAGCTTTGGGCCATGAGAAGCCCATATATGTGATTCCCTATAGATTTGGAGTTGATCTGGAAAATTTGTGCACATGTACTAGAATAATGAAATTAGCGCTGAGAGCACAAGGGTTTCAAAGTGTAGGTCCGTGTGGGCCACAAGGACCTGACATCTCTCCCAATTGTGACGTCGACACAACCTTCCATGTCACGCCCCTTTCCCGGCGGTAGTCTTTCAACCGCACATAGGCAGGTGCGGCACCACTACCCAATTTCTTTTCACCAATACTATTGAGTATGGACTACGCCTAACATTCAACACTTAGATGTTTTCTTCAATTTCTCTAAGCATTCATCATACTTTACATAGTGGAAACATTCATCATCATCATTATCTTATAAATATGCACAGTGGATAAATATTCTTTTAGGTTGGCGAACATGTGTACTTGACATCAAGCCCAAGAAGATCTCCTTGAGGATTGGATCATGTGACAAGCTAGCACCTCGATATTGCGGGCATTTTGAGATCCTTGAGAGAATTGAACCAGTGGCCTACCAACTTGCACTGCCTCCGACAGTAAAATTCCCTGATGTTTTACATGTGTCATTGCCTAAGAAGTATGTGAAAGATGATGATCATGTGATTCACTGGTCTGTAATTAGGTGGAACCCGAAGGAGAATTCCATCCAGAACCTTAGTGAATTTTGCACTGAAAGTGTAACACCCTCCTCCCACATCTACCCAAGAAACCGACTAGCCGAGGTAAACATGCGATGAGAGGCCACTATAATATGATTCAACCTCCTAAGTCACATTAAGGAAGTGGAACTGATGGAAACACACCATATAGACATCCAATATCATCAACAAAACCCTCAGAGGACAAGTCAACCACTCAAACAGCCTGTCCCTGGTTCCCACTATTGTTTTAGGTCTCTTGGGCCATAATTTCTCTCATGCTATGGGAAAGGGAGTGACCAACAACCTAAAGTCACTCTCACAGGCTTGCCTGCCAGGGACTGTGGATCAAAATTGTTAGTGTTGTGCCAACAACACAAGGATTTAAGCCACTTTTTCAGGCTCAAAGCCTGGGGCATTGCGCAAAACTGATCCATATCTTCAAATCAGTGAAGTAACATGGAAATGAAAGTACTAAAGAAAATACTTGTTCAAGACCTTGACTGGATCCCTACTTGCCATGACAAGCATTTCGTCAAACATATCATTGACATGTAATCTACAAGTGTAAATATTAGAGTTAAGTGTAGGGATCTCATACTTATCTGAGAATCACTATGAACCATTTTTCCCTTATGCCATTTGCTACATTATCATTTATTAGGTCATAGACTCATTATCCATTCAATAACAAGTAATAACATGCTGAGAGCCATACATAGTTGTTGTCATAAAATGTGCATATAACTAGCATAATAAGAACATAAATACAATAAACATAACAACCATCAAATCCATAAATACATCAATACATTTACACATGGAAATCAAGGGAAAGGATTTCTCATTAATGAATGAAATGAACCAACCGGAGATGGGACTACCACGTTCCACCCAACCATAGAATGGTTGAGCCAAACAACCATTCACCCCCGTGCCATATTCCAAACATGAATGTGGGATCTCAAAGAAAACATCAATCAAAAATCATCTAGGGCTTCCAGAGGCCATCCACCTCAACCCATCAAATAGTGATTCCACCTCACGGTTAAGCATCACCAAAACCAACATCAAATTGGTCTCCATCCAAGTCTTCAAAGGTTTCCAGAGCATTTGTTCCAACCAAGGCTTTCAAGACTAGTAACTCAACCCACAGCTGCCGCCGGGCTTCCAGAGGGTTTTTCAATGAAGGCTTTGAGGACTAGTAACTCAAACCATTAAGGGCTTCCAGAGTGTTTTTCCAACCAAGGCTTCCAGGACTAGTAACTCAACCCAAGCTGTTACAGGGCTTCCAGAGCGTTTTTACAACTAGGGCTTCTAGGAATTAATAACTCAACCCAAGCTAGGAATCATGAGAACCAACCAAAAATAAATCAATGAAAATAAACCCACAATCACCATGGCTATCCTGGAAATGGAAATGCTAGGCAACCAACTGTCGATCTAGGCAATCCTCTATGCCAATGACAGATCATGACCAAGAATCCAGATGCATATGTCATGCATGTCCAAACTAGTGAATAAATCATACATGGAACTTGGTACCTACAAGAAAATCTGATGTAGTTGTTCATGTCGATGCCTTCTTGCACTTTCCTTCTCTTCCTTTTCCTTCTTTCTCCAAGAATCCAAGTATGCCACACCCTCCAAGAGTGCTCCAAGAAAACTCTAAGTATCCAAGAGTATGAGAGAGAGCTCCAACACTGAACTAGCAAAAGGTTACCAACTGATCCTCAGAAGCCTTTTTATGAATGAGGCCTTTATTTTCTTCATTTTCCATTATTTTCCTTCATTTTCCTCCTCACATGCAACTTGTGACCTTTCACCTCCTTTTTCTTCTAATTTCCATTATTTTCATAAATAATTGTGCCAAAATGCCTTTTAATGCCTTAGCCTTAGCCTTTGCCAATTTCCTTAGCCATAAACAACCAAATGAACACCCCCTAGGATGTCTTTCCCAACATTAATCTTGGAATAAGTGTCCCATTCATCTGTGGTTATTATTTTTCCTTTATTACATGGAATTTTCACTAGGGTTGTTACAGAACCCTCCCCCTTGGGAGACACCGTCCTTGGTGTTCAATCACACCTATACCTCAGCAACCTGCTGAAAGAAGACATACTGCTTATGGAGCTTTATAACACAACTTGATGCAATATTTACAATGAAAGACTTGCTCAAGACAAAACATCATGACAACATGACAACATACCACATAGTGGAGCTATATAACACAACTCGTTACAGTATTTACAATGATCATCTTGTTGAGTGCCAATTCATATGACATCATAACATCATGATAACATAACCACATGATATCATAATAGTATAACACCCATATTGCATAATGGAGCTTTACAACCTATCTCGTTACGTTATTTACATCCATACAAGGGTGTACATATAACAACATCATCAAAATATATATACCAAAACATATGCCAAATCATATATATCAAACATATACTAACATCATATCTAAGCATATATACCAAAACATCATATATCATATATCAACCATTATAAAGCATATATCGATCACCATAAATCATATACTAAACCAAAATAAGGAAAATACTAAATTACCATGAAGCATATACCAAGCCATCATAATCAAATATTAAACCACCATAAAGCAACTACCAAACTACCATAAGTAATCACCAGACCACCATATCACGCTGCTTTTCCTCCACCGGAAAACAAGGAAGGATACATGGCCCGCATCTAATCTGCCATCTCCCATGTAGTTTCATCGGGTCCAAAGGTCTTCCACTTCACTTTAACTTGCTCTATTGCTCAGTTCCGGAGCATGAGCACATTTTTCTAGAATATGCATTGAGGCTTCGATTGGAATCCTCCATCTGGTTCCACCTACGATACAAACTAGTCAATCACATGATTAGTATATGTAACATACTTATTAAGCAATGAGACATGGAAAGAATCATGGAATTTCATTGTCAGAGGTAGTGCAAGTCGATAGGCTACTAGCCCAATCCTCTCAATGATACTAAAGGGTCCACAAAACCATGGTGCCAGCTTGGCACATGAGCCAATCTGTAAGGAGCTCTTCTTCAGTTTGATGCGCAAGTACACTTGTTCCCCAACCTGGAACTCCTTAAAAAACCTGTTCATGTCTGCATAACTCTTCTGCCTATCCTCTGCTACCTTTAGACTCCTCTTGATTACCTGCATTTCCTGTTCCATGTCTGTGAATATATCTAGTCCAATCAATACTATGCTAACCATATCACTCCAACTAATGGGAGTGTTACAACTCTGCCTATACAATGCCTCAAAATGACTCATCCTTAGTTACTCATGATAATCGTTGTTGTATGAAAACTCGACCAAGAGGATATACTCTTACCACTTCCTTTATTGATGCATCACATACATCCTCAACATGTCCTCTAATATCCTGTTGACTCTCTTTGTCTGTCTAGCTATTTGCAGATGATAAGTTGTGCTGAAGGCCAACTCTGTGCCCAAAGTTGCAAATAAGTCCTTCCAAAACTTGGAAGTGAACTTCCCATCCCTGTCTAACACAATATTCTTCATAATTCCATGTAGTCTAACCACGTATTGGATGAATACCTGTGCCACATCGCTAGCTGAGAACGTAGACTTTACCGGAACAGAGTGTGCAACCTTTGTTAACTTGTCCACAATGACCATGATGGAATCATGTTGCTTCATTGTCTTTGGAAACCCTGTGATGAAATTCATGGAAATGACCTCCCATTTCCACTCGGGAATAGCATTCGGCTGTAACAGTCCACTTGGATGTTTGCATTCTAGTTTCACTCGCTGACAGTCGAAACCTCTAGCCACAAACTTTGCTACATCCCTCTTCAAATTCGGCCAATATTAATATCTCTTCACTGTTGCGAGTGTCTTCTGATAACTTGGGTGACCTGAATTAGGTTTCACATGAAACTCCCTCAAGATCACCTTCTTGAGCTCATTATTATATGATACATACATCCTATATCAAAACTTGACCTTGAATCCATCTGCTGCAAGACAATAGTCCAAGTTTTGTGCACCTACACCTGTACATGTACTTGTATAATCACCTGTGCCTATATCTGTACCTGTACCACCACCACCTATACCTATACTACCACCTGTACCTGTACCTATACCTATACCTGTACATTGTTTCAACTTGTGCATAATCTCCATATATCTGACATCCTGCTATCGTGCCCGCAAGATCCTGTCTTGTAGATTTGTCCCATAATAGCTCATAGATGCTAAGTGATTCACCTGTACATGCGTGCTAAGAGCATCTGCCATTTTGTTCTCCTTTCCTTTGACGTACCTGATCTCAAACTCAAACTCGTTGATTGTGGCCAACATCTAGCCTGCGTGGCATTCAGATTCAGCTAGTCAAACAAATACTGCAACCCAATGTGGCCACTCATAAGAACAAACTGCCAGCCAAGAATATAGTGTCTCCACATTTTCGGTGCATGTGTAATTGTTGCTAACTCGAGATCATGTGTGGGCTAGTTCTGCTTGTGCTCATTTAGTTTTCAGGACTCATAACATACCACTTGTCCATCCTACATAAGGACTCCACCAAACCCTCTCTTGCAAGCATCTGTGCATACCACAAACTCTTTGTCCCGATCTGCAATCTATAGTACTAGTGCATGTGTGAGTAGCTGCTTAAGCTACTCAAAGCTAGACTCACTCTTCATTCCATTTGAACTTCTTACCTTTCCTCTGCAATGATGTATTTGGATAAGCAATCTATGAGAAGTTCCTGATGAACCTCCTATAATAGCCTACCAGACCCATGAAATATCTCACCTCATCCACACTCTTAGGAGCTACCCACTCCATGATGGCCCTTATCTTCTCTGGATCTACTGCAATGCCCTCTTTGGAGACAACATGTCCCAAGTAGTGTACCTTGGTCTAAAAGAAACTACATTTGCTGAGCTTAGACTACAATTGATGCTCTCTCAACAACCTCAACACTGTTGCTAAGTGCTCGACATGCTATTCCTCATTTTTAGAATATACTAGTATATCATCAATGAACACAATGACAAACTTATCCAAATATGGACACAACACACTATTCATCAAACACATGAATGTAGTTGATCCAGGTGGCTCTAAACACATTCATAAGACCCATACGACTCAGAAAGAGTCAAAATTCAAAGTGGTCGGAACACTCCCAACAAGCAATAGATCGAAGTGCTCGTCGCCCTGATTCCAACGATGTGAACATAACTCAAATCCGAGCTCGTATGAGGGAGAACACGACAGTCAAAGTTTTGGTCAAATTTGAGTTGTGGGCCAGGTTTAAGTGTCCTACAATTTGACCGACCCCAGGGCATGAAACCTAGCTCCCGAAAGTGGGCAAATTTATTGGGTCGTTAATTTTCTAAAAACCCTTATATTAGACAAAATAAAAAATGATCTAATTGCTACAAATATATATATATATATATATATATATATATATATATATATATATATATAGTGGTGGCAGGCCATGATCCCCGCCACCCCCATCGCAACTAAACCATATAAAAACAAATGTTAAATTTAAATTTGGGTCGGTGGCCATGACCCCGCCGAACCCCCCAACCAACCCTCCAACACATCATAAACATTAAACTATGTAAAGGGGTGGGTGGGCCACCTCTGGTGGACCTGGCCCACACCCCCCAAATGCCATACCATATATCCACAGAATAGTTATTGCGGGACCGATGGGGATTGAACTCGCTCGGCGCATGTGGGTCGGTCCCCACCAAGCGGCCCCATGTACCATCTTCCGCCCACTTAAATGCGACCATTTACCACTTGAATGGTTACAATAACGTTGGTTACAAACATCAAATCTGCGCCACGTTTAAATTTAAAACAAAACAAGGCACCAAAAATATGTGCCCATAAAAATTTTCCAAGTGCGGGAGTTGGCAGGGTTGGAACCCCCAACCTCTTGCCTCATCGCCTTCGTGCTTAACCAACAGACCAACGACCTTTTCAGTGATATTTCCGCCAGCAAAAATATCTTAAACTCCTCACTCATTTGCACAGGGGGAATGGAGGCACCGAACGGAGCATGGAGGAGTAGAGGAGCATGCATGCAAACCAAGACATAATTTTTTTTATTAATTTTGTAGGTGGAACCATGAACTTGGGAAAGAGCACGCAAAACCATGATTGAGCTAAATCTCCAGGAGGGCGAGATTTTGCCGGTGTCCAAATTGGACAAATTTTATGTCGATCTTACACCTCTTAGTGATATGAACCTGGTGGCGTAGATAGAATTTTGATCTGAGCACCAAATCTTCAGACAACTCGGAGGAGGGAATCTTTAAGGAATCTAGGGGAATCTAAAAGATTCCTATAGCCCCAGATTTCGACTTTCTCAGAATTCAGAAATTTGACAGTCGAGTTTACCATATTCGACGCCACAAATCTGATGGTGCAATCATATTTTCCATTTGATCATTTCATTTTTCAACCACTTTTCAAAGTGGAGTGTAGGGGTCAGCATTCATGTGTGGACAACCATTTCCATGAGATTCGACGCCGTGAGATTTATGGTATGACCAACTTTAGCAGTTTGACATCCTTTTCTTCAGATGGCCCCAGGGTGTGAGGTATATGCAGTGTGTTCATGTATTCTTTTTGCTATCAAATGCATTGTGATGCATATATCCCTGTTTGTTGTTTGATGTGGGATCTTGTTTTCTTACTTGTTTCAAGATTCCTGCTTGATGTGACGTGGAATCATCTGTGGGATGTACTTTTGTCATGATTCATCATATTTTGTTTGAGATCCCTTTGCCGTCATGTTGGTGGGATGCTCATGTTGTAACCATGTATGTCTGAATTGAGATCCCTTTGGTGCCATGTTAGCAGGATGCTCATTATCATCATGCATGAAATTATGTCATACTGATAGGAGTCCTTTTTTACTGAGAGTACCTGTAGCAGAACATCTCGTGGAGCCACTCTTGCGTGAAGGCATTTTACTTGTATGATAGTGACATCACCACCTATGTACATCATCACTATTGACAACACTTAATGTAGTGGCCCACACCAGCTTGACACTAGGGCCCGGAGACGTAGTCCCTCCTAGACGAACTCCGTTATCAAAGTCTTGTGTTTTATGTTGCTGATTCTTGTCATGTACCTTTTTCATTACATCATGCATATATGTTCACTTGTGCTATTTTAAATGCAATTCTACAACATCACAAAAGTAAAAGATCTTGGTTAAATACAGGAGTTGAGTCGACTCAGATCAAGTTTGGTATTAGAGAGGTGTTTGCATGGATGTGAATTGCAAAAATGAACAATGGAACGTGTAGCGACAGAGGATGAAAAAGTGATGTACAAGACCATGCTCAAAATTTCCCAAAGGGTGGAAATAATGTATGAAGCTCTACAAAAAGAGACAGAGGAAAAGGAACGATTGCAGCTTCAGTTGCAAGCCACAGAAGAGGTCCTGTAAGAATTGAAGCACAAAAAATAGAATCTTCAAACAGAGAACATTGAATTGAAGATGCTTCTACATAAAGAGAAAGAGGAAAAATAGATTTTGCTACAATAGTTGCAAGCTAAGGACGAGGCCTTGGAAAAGTTGCAGCGTGACCCATGTGAAGTAAAAATTAATTCTCTAAATTCATGTATGTGTCCTGATGATGATTTAGCTGTTTTTGAAAATCATGCCACAAGAATTGGGTCCAAACTGTTGAAGAAAATGGGTTATGAAGGAAAAGGCTTGGGCATTAATGACCAAGGAATTGTCAACCCCATCAAAGTAGAAGAATTACCCCATTGGGCAGGACTTGGGTATGTCAGGAAAGAAGTTGGGGAATCCACCAAGATAGACAGTGAACCACCAACAACAGATGATGAGCAGCCCTGGTCAGTTCTCTCCAACTCGACAGTGGAGGTAAAATATGTTGATTTCCTTTCAGTTTCGTCTGCAAATAGTATGATTTCTATTGGATATGTGGAGATACCAATTACAGGGACAAACATGAGGCTCCTTACCAGGATGAGGCACAAGGATGGAAAAGAACTTGGTGTTAATAACCAAGGCATAAGTCAACCATTGGAGGTTGTGCAGAGACATCAATTTGTAGGCTTGGGATACAACGAAGGAGAATGCTCAAAGGTGTCAGATTCTTCCAAGACATCGTTGAAATCGTCAAGGAATGAGAATGATGGGAACACATCCCCATCATCCCATGGTAGTGACCATTACAGAGAAAGAGTTGAGGAAAGCTCTCATCACCATAATGACACTAGAGATGGCAAGGAAAGGTATAAACAGTTTTGATATTCGAATGTTCATTTCGATTATAATCATGTTGTTAATGATGAACGTAAAACATGGCATCGAAAAACATGTACCTTTTGTGGATTACATAACCATACATTTTCTAAGTGTTGGAAAAGAATAGCAGTACCCAAAAGGATGAGGCGTGAAATACCCTCTCAACAGCAGGTAAAGAAACATGGTAAGCAGATTTGTAGGAAGAAGATGTATTGCATTCATTGCAACAGAGGTGGTCATCAAAGAGCCAATTGTTGGAGGCTCCATCTAGAGTAGCGCCTTAAAGACAAAGCATCGGTGCATGAGCCAAATAAAACAGTTGTCCAACTGGCGAATGCGCCACAAGGAGGTGACCCATTCACATTGAAAAGTGAAAAATGGTTTCTAGATATGTTAGCTTGTCATGGTCGTCCTTTTGTAAATCATTTGTTGCATTTTAAAATGTAAAAGTGATTATGTGTTTTCTATCACTTGTTAAGCAACAATGATATCTGTCCTTATTTTGGGACGCATTTTAAACTGTGAAAGTGATGTCGTGTTTCCATCACTTATTAAAGAAACACTAGTGTTTGGCCTTATTTTTGTAAATCATGTGTTATAGTGATAATGTGTTTTCCATCTCTTGTTGAAGCAACAATGATATGTGGGCCTTGTTTTTGTAGTTGGGGTATTGTTTCCATTTTGATGTAGCTTGACCACCGAGTATGTGCTATAAACTCATGGCAAGTATGGGATGCTTGGGTCATTAGTTGGTCATGTCAATCAAGCATGTAATTTGCAGAATTGTATTACAGGTTTGCAGAGGTTGTAGGTTTCAGCTCATCGCTTATGGCTCCGAAGGACAAAAGTGAAGGAGAAGGAAGGGTGAAATATCAGATACTTGTAAGTGAAGACATGGTACAGAGAAGTTGCAAATTATTTTCCATGCTTATGGATGACCAAAAGCTCCTCAGTGGGGAGGATTGATCCAAGTGACTCCAGACACATGCAGAAGACCCAGAGGACTCAAAAAGGGTCAAAATTCAAAGTGGTCAGAACACTCCCAAACAAGCACCAGATCAAATTTCTCGTCGCCCTGATTCTAACAGTGTGAACGGAACTCAAATCCAAGCTCATATGAGGAAGAATGATCCAGTCAAAGTTTTGGTCAAAATTGAGTTGTGGGCCAGGTTTAAGTGTCCTACAATTTGACCAACCCCAGGGCATGAAATCTATCTCCCAAAAGTGGGTGAATTTGTTGGGTCGTTAATTTATCTAATAACCTTTATATTAGGCAAATTAAAAAATGACCTTATTGTTACAAAAAAAATAAAAATAATAAAAATAATATATATATATATATATATATATATATATATATATATATATATATATATATATATATATATATATATATATAGTGGTGGCGGGCCATGACCCCTACCACCTGCATCGCAACCAAACAATATAAAAGCAAATGTTAAATTTAAATTTGGGTCGGTGGCCATGACCCCGCCGAACCCCCCAACCAACCCTCCAACACATTATAAACATTAAACTATGTAAAGAGGTGGGCGGGCCACCTCCGGTGGACCCAGCCCACACCCCCCAAATTCCATACCGTATATCCGCTAAACAGTTATCGCAAGGCTAGCAGGGATTGAATCCGCTCAACCCACGTGGGCTGGCCCCCGCCGGGTGGCCCCATGTACCATCTTCTTCCCACTTAAATGCGACCATTTACCACTTGAACGGTTACAATAACGTTGGTTGCAAATAGCGAATCCGCACCACGTTTAAATTTAAAACAAAACAATGCACCAAAATTCCGCGCCCTTAAAAATTTTCCAAGTGTGCGGTTCGGCAGGGTAGGAACCCCCGACCTCCCGTCTCGTCGCCTTCGCGCTTAACCAACAGGCCAATGACCTTTTCAATGATATTTCCGCCATCAAACATATATTAAACTCCTCACTCATTTGCACAGGGAGATTTGGAATGGAACGAAGGCACCGAACGAAGCATGGAGGAGCAGAGGAGTGTGCACGTAGACCGATACATAATTTTTTATTAATTTTTCAGGTGGAACCATGAAAGTGGGAAAAGAGCAGGCGAAACCATGATTAAGTAAAATTTCCAGGAGGGCGAGATTTTGCCAGTGTCCAAATTGGACAAATTTTATGTCAATCTTACACCTCTCAGTGACACCAACTTGATGGTGTAGACATAATTTTGATCTGAGTAGTAGATCTTCAGATGACCCTGAGGAGGGAATCTTTGAGGAATCTAGGGGGAATCTAAAAGATTCCTGTAGCCCCAGATTTCCACTTTCTCAGAATTCATAAATTTGATAGTCGATTTTACCCTATAAGACGCCACAAATCTGATGGTGCAATCATATTTTCCATTTGATCATTTCATTTTTCAGACACTTTTCAAAGTGGAGTGCAGGTGTCAACATTCATGTGTGGACAACCATTTCCATGAGATTCGACACTGCAAGATTGATGGTACGGCTAGCTTCAGCAGTTTGACATTCTTTTCTTCAGATGGCCCCAGGGTGTGAGGTATATGCAGTGCGTTCATGTGCTTTTTTTTGCTATCAAATGCATTGTGTTGCATAGATCCATGTTTGTTGTTTGATGTGGGATCTTGTTTTCTTACTTGTTTAATGATTCCTACTTGATGTGACGTGGAACCATTTGTGGGATGTACTTGTTGTCATGATTCATCATATTTTGTTTGAGATCCCTTTGTCATCATGCTTATGGGATACTCATGTTGTCACCATGTATGTCTGAATTGAGATCCCTTTGATGCCATGTTGGCAGGATGCTCATTATCATCATGCATGAAATTATTTCATACTGATAGGAGTCCTTTTTTACTGAGATTTCCTGTAGTGGAACATCTCGTGGAGCCACTCCTGCGTGAGGGCATTTTCCTTGTATGATAGAAACGTCACCACCTATGTACATCATCACTATTGACAACACTTAATGCAGTGACATACACCAGCTTGACACCAGAGCCCGGAGACATAGTCTCTCCTAGACGAACTCCATTATCAACGTCATGTGTTTTATGTTGCTGATTCTTGTCATGTACCTTTTTCGTTACAACATGCATATATGTTCACTTATTCTATTTTAAATGCAATTATACCAACATCACGAAAGTAAAAGATCTTGGTTAAATCCGGGAGTTGAGTCAACTCAGATTAGTAGTTGGAGCATTCTTCAAGCCAAATGGAATAATAAAAAACTCATAATGCCCATACCTGGTCCTGAACGCGGTCTTGTATATATCCTCATGTTTGATGCCTACCTAATGGTATCCAGATCTCAAGTTAATCTTCAAGAACACAACTGCTCCCTTCAACTGATCGAACAAGTCATCAATCCTCGACAAAGGGTACCTGTTCTTGATAGTCACTTTGTTCAAATGCCCCTAATCAATGCATAATTTGAGGGTACCATCTTTCTTCTTCATAAACAATATCAGTGCATCCCAAGGTGATACACTTGGCTTAATGTACCCCTTGTCCAACATTTTCTTGAGCTACAACTTTAACTCAACCAACTTAGGTGTGCTCATCCTATAAAGTTGCTTTCGATGTTGGAGCTGCCCCTGGAACTAACTCAATAGAAAAGTATACCTCCCTGTGAGGTGGAAACTCTGTAATTTCCTTAGGAAATACATCCCTGGACTGTTGTAAAACCAAGTACTTGTTCAACACATATGCATCCTCAATTTCCTTTCCCTTATCACTAGAAATATGAATTGAAAATAGCTTGCACCATTTCCTATGGCTATGATTTGCTTTCATAGCCGTCACCATCATAACTAATGTGGATTTCTTCTTACCCTGCAAGACTCTTGGTTCTCCATTTTCATCAACACATTCAGTGGCTTTGTCATAGTAGTCAACCTTGGTTCTATGTAGATACAACCAATCAATGCCTAGTAACACACTGTATGAACCCAATTGTAAAACATTCAAATGTGTTGCAGTAGGCATACCATTTAAGTCAAATGTGCAAGCTCTTACCCAATGATGAACTCACTTCTTTGTACCTGTAGCCAATGGAACTAACCAAGACTCTGCATTCAACTCCTTATTCAACCCACACTTATCCACCAAGTTAGGACTAACATAACTATAATTAGATCTAGGTTCAATAAAAATAGAAATAAATTGATCACAAAGCTTATTATCCATCTCATGATAGATGTCTGGTGTTCTTCTTGCCCATTTTCCATGACTGCATAGATATGGGGAATGCTCTAGCATACATCTCCAACAGTTTCGGCTTCCTGTGCATTGTATATCTGGGGTCTACCCCATGATTCTGTAGACAATCTCTCATGAAATGATCTTTGCCACAAGTCCAACACTCTATAGGGTTTCAGCCTCTATCCCTGTTCTTCTCTTTATCTCTATGTCCCTGTCCTCTATCTGATGCATTGAACCTCTTAGGTGGTGCACCATTCTCCTTGTTATTTGTACCTTGCAGCCTAGCTCACCTTTAATCCCATTTTCCTTTGTTCTTTTCATTACCTCTCCAGTATGGCTTAGTCTCCGTTCTATGCTTCCATTTCTCATAGCAATTTCTTAGCTTTCGAATGGCCTCCTCCAATGATCTAAGCTCATCGAAATTGATCATGTCTTTCTATGCAATCAGTAATCCACTAATGAACCTTTGAATCTTAGCCTTCTCCTTTGTGAGGTAAGACACATACCTCAGTAACTCCAAGAACCTGCTAGTGTACTCATCATCTATAATAGAACCAATCTTTAGTTCATAAAATTATTTTTCTCTGTCATCAAAGTACCTTTCTGACAAGTATTTCTTCTTAAATATCCACTCAAACTCACTCCAAGACAAATCTTCCTCATGAATACATCTGACATTCTTCACACCTTTCCACCAGATGTTCGCTTTACCTTTGAGACTAAAGGTATTTACTCTAGCTCTCATGTTCTTTGAATAATCATGCAACCTAAAGAACTTCTTCATGCCAAGTATTCATGCCTTTGCATCCTGTGGTTTCTTCATTTCCCTGTCAAAATTAGGTGGCTTCGATTTCTTAAATTCATCCAGAAAATACACCCTATCACTCCTCGTGTAAGAATGATATCGATGATGATCATAGTGCCTATTTGAATCAAAACTAGAATCATACCTATGTCTATCCCTTATCCTCTCCGGAGTGTCCAAAAATCTACCATCTTGGATGGTGTCAGATCTATCTGACCTATGTCTACTACGAGACTTTCTACCATATGCCCCATTATTTTTTTCCTCCTTCTCATGACTGATCTAGAGTGGTCCCTATCGCTGCAAAGCCAAATAGCTCTGAAGTATGACTACATCTATCTCTGCTAAATTTTCTTGTGACTGCATAATTCTGTCATTATCCGCCTTACAAATCCTAGTCTCTTCCTTTAAACTTCTCAGTGTCACTGCCAATTCAAAAGAGTTCCCAACACCATATTGCTCTTCGAATTCATAGAGAGAGTCTCTGTAGTCAACCATCTTGCTAGCCATTTGATATTTCTTCCTACAAGGCACAATATGTCAGATAAACCAATCACAATAAATCACATATATTAGCATAACTTGGGGGAGGATACCTTGTCTGCAAGATTACCAATTCACCGTGATACATGTATAACATAATCATAACAACATATAGACATACACCAATAAATGTATCAACACATAAACATCACTCTAACTAGGATCCAGTCATCAATGCAAGGCCATATCAACAATGCATACTATGACCTCATGTATGATAACAACCATTGCTCTGTTGTACCCATTGCCACATGTAACCAAAAATATGCATAAGCAATGCCAAATCAACTACACCTACTTATAAATGCATGTAGTCGAACATAAGCGATCAAATCTTATAATCAGTCTACAAGACTGATACATTTAGTCCAAATAATCAAGAATGTAACCTAGCATACAAGGATGTAAGTATGTACCATGAAATCAACATGTAAGCGACATACAATCCATAAATAGACAGTCGCGTACTCATTTCAAATACATTTCATGAAATCAATAACAAATTCTCCATGATAACCATACTACAACCCTAATCCACCATCAAGCAATCACAACACGTATATAAGTGTAAGAGACACACATGTAAACGACATGCATGCATGACCAACACATTAAGGGGTGAACCATGCTATGATACCATTCTGTAATGCCCTCTTCCCACATCAACCCAAGCAATCATCCATTCGGGGTAAACATGAGACGAGAGACCACTATGATATTATTTGACCTCCTAAGTCACATTAAGGAAGTGGAACAGAACCCTTAGAGGACAAGTCAGCCACTCAAACACCTTTTCTTTGGATCCCACTATTGTTTTAGGTCTCTTAGGCCATAGTTGCTCTCATTCTGTGCGAAAGGGAGTGACCATCAACCTAAAGTCGCTCTCAC
Source organism: Pinus tabuliformis (assembly GCA_031772625.1). Lineage (NCBI taxonomy): Eukaryota > Viridiplantae > Streptophyta > Pinopsida > Pinales > Pinaceae > Pinus > Pinus tabuliformis. Next base: position 524,813,045 of record CM062818.1, read on the forward strand.
ATGCCTACTTGCGAGCAACTATGGACCAAAATTGTCAGTGTTGTGCCAACAACCAAGGATTTAAGCCACTTTTTCAGGCTCAGAGAAAAGGACACTGCCCAGAACTAATCTAACTCTTCAAATTAGTGAAGTAACATGGAAATGAAAGTACTAAAGTAAATACTTGTGCAAGACCTTGGCTAGATTCCTACTTGCCATGACAAACATTTCGTCAAACATATCATCGACATGTAATCTACAATGTGTAAATAATGGAGTTAAGTGTAGGGATCTCATACTTATCTAATAATTGTTATGAACCATTATTCCCTTATGCCATTTGCTGCATTATCATCTATTAGGTCATAGACTCATTATCCATTCAATAACAAGTAATAACATGCTGAGAGCCATACATAGTTGTTGTCATAAAAGGTGCATATAACCAGCATAATAGGAACATAAATACAATAAACATAACAAACATCAGATCCATAAATACATCAGTAACTTTACACATGGAAATCAAGGGAAAGGATTTCTCATTAATAAATGCAATGAACCAACCAGAGATGGGACTGCGACGTTCCACCCGATTGTAGAATGGTTGAGGCAAATATCTCTTCAGCCATTCACCCCCGTGCCATATTCTAAGCATGAATGTGGGATCTCATATAACACATCAATCAAAACTCATCCAGGGCTTCCAGATCAAGATCTCGATGCAGGATAGAAATTGTTATTGTGCGTTGTGCACAGTGTTCATGATCCTGGTGCACGAAAAAAAACTATTAATATGCCTTCTGCAGACCATTCAAAATCTTTGTGCAAGATAAAAAAAAATTAATGTTCCTTGTGAAGACGGCTCGAGAACTGGGTGCAGGATAAAAAAAAATGTCAATGTTCTTGGTGCACAGTGTTCGCTATAGAATAAAAATTATTAAAATGCATCATTCTTCAAGAAAACATTTGGTTGTACACCAGCTTGGTTTAATTGATGGCAGATTTGGAGAGGGGTCACTATGAATAATAATGCTCACATTACAGTGGAATCAATTTTAATGTCCCTGATATAAGGTCCACAATCCTGCTAAAATGAGGCCTTTACACAAGGGGTTGGATTCCTTTTCTGTTTTAGTAGGGAAGGCTATTCAACATCTGAATATGAAGCACAAAGTCCACATTAAGAAAGCAGAGAAGGGAGAATTTATTTGGGTGAACCAAATTGGCCAACACAATCTCCATTCCTCTTCTAGATTGATGGATAAGCTGAGGGAAATCTTAGCTATAGTTTCTTTATATTAACAACAAATAGAATCACTAATTTCTCTGGGTTTGGTTTTCAATAATTCATTGATTATTTTAGATGTTTTTGCACTAATGGCTCATTTGATTGATTTCAATTTCTTGCTTCAAAGTAGCTTTGAGGGCAGAGGTCTAGGTGCAAAGCGCTGAGTGAATAATTCTACATAGTCATATTTGCAAGGTACCTACATCTGGGTTGTGATTATTTGTGGTCTTCTATCCATTTGATTTCTGTTTTTCGTTTATTAATTATTTTCAAAATTTCTAGGCTATGGTGTTGACTTTGTTAATTTCTTTTCTTGCTTTCAGCAACTTTGTTTCTATCTATGTATGCGGTTTTTGTGATTGGTTGTGTTGTATATGTGTATTGTGTTTATGTGTGGTATGTGTGTAAATTAACGACCCGAGGGCGAGTTAGGGCAGAGCAGAGAAGAAAAGCTTTATTTTGGTGAATCGAATTGGGCGACACAATCTCGATTCCTCTTTGGATGGATGAGGTGAGGGAAATTTAAGTTGTAGTTTCTTTATATTAACAACAATCGGAATCTTTAATTCCACTGGTTTTGGTTTTCAACAATTCATTGGTTATTTTAGACATTTCTGCGCTAATAGTTCTTTGCTGGTTTGTTTCTAATTTCTGGCTTCCAGTTTTAAGGGCAGAGCGGTGGGTTCATAGCACTGAATGAATACTTCTACAAAATCACATTTGCAAGGTACCTACCTCTAGGCTTGTGATTATTTGTGGTCTTCTCTTGATTTCACTTTTTTTTTATGAACCATTTGCAATGTCTAATTGATTTCTTTATGAATATTGATTGCAATATGTTTTTGGTTCGTTAATTATTTTCAATATTTATAGTTCATGTTGCTTTGTTGGTTAATTTATTTCTCGCTTTCAAAAACTTTGGGAGTGTATAAAGTGCTGACAGGACCTTGTGGAAAGGGTCGACTGAATACTATTGCAATGGAGCGATATTTTAAGTAGGTTCTAGATACTTAATTATATGGCAATTATGAGTGAGAATTTTTGAACTTGAAAAAAGGAGAAATTCTTTTAAATTCTTAGTTAAAGTGAATATAGAAACTATGATAAAAGAGTAGATAGAATGATTTGAATTCTTTCTAAAATCAATACACAAATTTAGGTTTATGAATTATTTTTAACTTATTAGACTCAAAAGAGATCTGCCATCTCTCTGATCAAAAGATAACTGCAAATTCTTTGAAAAATCAAGAAATTAAATTAAATAAACTTGGTTGCAATGTCTTGCCTTGAAATTCAAGATATGACCCATACTGCTCTTGTATTCAAATTCAATAGAACGAATTACAAATCCGGTTACCTTTTTTCCCAAATAAAATAAAATCATTTTCCAAAGATTAGCATCGATCGATTTACAGAGATCTTACGTTGGTGTACATTTAATCTTGCAATTCTTAAAGTCGTTTAGGTCATTCTTGCCATGAATGATTGGATCTGAATAATGCTCTTTCAACTTTGGATGTTATTTCTGGGGTAAATTATTGAATCTGAAATATTATGAGTGAAATATAAATGACGAATTATCAGTCTCAGAGTTTTCTTGTATTAGCATTTTACAAGTTTATTTAAATTTTATTTTTTTATTAGATTATTTTGTATTTAAATATCTTTTTATTTTTATATAGTTTTATTTATATCATCATATGGACATTCTTTTTTATAGAAGAAAAGGTGGTCGAGTTAGATTAAACGGAAACTTCAGTTCTATTTCATTTTCTAAATTTCAATGATTTATTTAAATCTCTTTTTATTTATATATATTTCAAGGTTCCTTTCCATGGACTTCGATCTTAGTACCCGAGGTTGTCAATCAAAAGATACTAATAAATGCTACTAAGACCGGAGAAGCTAACTACATTATGGTAATCATGATTAATAAAAGAAAATTATTTAAATTAGCAATTGTCTCTAAGGATATAAGTTTTGGGAAGATCATCTTGAAAGGTACATCACTAAATATAAAAAACTCTTCTTTCTAATAGAATAAATATTATATAAAAGATTATTTGAAAGAAAATTGAGAAAACTCTATTACTAAGAGTAACCTTCTAATTTAGTGGTAGTGGTTGATTACTTGCTAATGGAGATTTGTCGTTGCAACATTTGGTTATGCTCTCGCTCAGAGTAAGATAATTGTTGGAAAATCATGCAAGCAAATCACTAACAATTCCTTACTTAATTCTTTGAGCATTGAGAAATTTTTTTGGTTTATTATGTTGCCGTGATAGGTAAGACAAATTGTGAAGACAAAATGGACCAATTTTCACACTATTGTTTTCACCAATCAAGTCAATACAACTTAAAGGACAACTTCAAAGACCTAAACAAAAAATCCAACTATTTTTGATATAAAAAATTTAATTTTATATCATATTTTACAATGCAATAATCCAAAACATTTTTATTATAATATTATTTTAACAATTCTTATCTCATAGTTAAATAGGAAACTATGTTTACATTATTTTTTTAATGCAATAACTATAATCTATATAAAGTAAAATAAGTCTATAAAATTAAAATTTATAAAAAAATCAAAATTTAATTAAAATATATATATTTTTTAATATATAAAAATATTTCAATTATAAATATTTATTTTTAAATATGGTAGTATAAAAATATTAAATTTATTTACATGTAAATTATTCTACATAATAACAATTTTATTATTATTTAATGTCAATATTTTTATTCATTTTCTTGATTACTTAATATTAATATTTTATTTAACTTTCTATTAAAATTCAGTAGAAATGGAAAACATAATTTTAATTTGTAGAATTCATTAGCTTTGGGCCATGAGAAGCCCATATATGTGATTCCTTGTAGATCCGGAGTTTGATATGGAAAATCTATGCACATGTACCAGAATAATGAAATTAACGTTGAGAGCACAAGGGTTGCAAAGTGTAGGTCCATGTGGGCCGCATGGACTTGACATCTCTCCTGATTGTGACGCCGACACAACCTTCCATGTCATGCCCCTATCCTAGCGGTAGTATTTCAACTGCACGTAGGCAGGTGCGGCACCACTACCCAATTTCTTTTCATCAATACTATTGAGTATGAACTACACCTAACATTCAACACTTAGATATTTTCTTCAATTTCTCTAAGCATTCATAGTTCTTTACATAGCGGAAACATTCATCATCATCATTATCATATAAATATGCACAGTGGAAAAATCTTCTTTTAAAGGGAGGGGCAACTCCCTGGTTAGAGTCTGCCCAAATGTTAGCAACAAAATAAATTTACAAGTATTTTTACAACATTAGTCTTTGCAAGGAACCCCAGGTTCACCTTTACAAAAATGTTGAAATCCAACTCAGCCTGTTGTTCAGGGTCGCCCACCCTGGGTCGCCCTTCGTTCAGCCTCACCCTGATTTTTTTTAACTCGTGCAACGTTTGGGCAAGGGCGCCCACCTTCAGGTCGCCTACCACAACTCAGTTGCTGGGCAGGGTGCTCACCTCCGTGTTCGCTTGTCACGCCTGTTCAACCTCCACACTCGTCCTCCATTCAATCGTTTACTGCAGCGACCATGCTACCCACTCACGTAGCCAACCGTGCCACCCGATTCACCACAACCAAGTGTTTCAACCTTCGTGCAGGAGTGCCCGATGAGTTAGCTCATGGTGCAGGTGTGCCCGTTCCGTGGAACCTCGTCCACAGGTAGAGTGCCCACTTACCACGTCTCCTAGCTCGTCCGTGGCTCCAAGTGCCCAACCGGTCCATCCAACCTGTAGTTCACCCGAACTGTTCTGTCCGCCCATCCACAACTTTCTCTGCAGCTCGCCTACCTGGCTTGCCAAGCAGCCTCACCCTCCATGACTCTGTTTTCTATTTTACGGCTAAGTCTCAGCTTAGTGTTGTGGCCCTCGGTCCGCCTGCACTTCACTTCCTTTAATGCGCTTTTTCTTTCACTCATCCAAGTTATGTATTGAACTTGCTTGTTGAGCTTGATGCCTTATCCCTCCAACTCGCCCTCCAATATATATGCGCCCATCAAGGATCAAGGTGGGTTGGCCTACTTGGGGCAACCATGTAAATCGTCCAAAATCACCAAGAGTTGCATCGGCTCAACCAACTTGTTGCACCACACGTCGGCCTACCGACTCATTGGTTTTTCAACACTCCTTATAAACTCATCGCACACCTTTCCATACTTAGTCGATTTTCCAATTTTCGGTTTTTCGACTCTCCCGATGGCTCGTCGCAACTTGTTGTCGAATGTTTTCCCTGCCGCGTTTAACCAAACGCACCTGCTCATCACACATGCTATCTCATCGCCTTTAACCGAGATTTCACCACTGCCCCATCGCACATTGTAAATGTTCATCTTGTGGGCGTGACATACTCCCCCACTCTAAACGATTGTCATCCTCGACAACATCATCATCCACCGTCGCAAAGTGTTGCTAGCTCCAACATCTCCAAAATTTCCATGCTGCCCATCTTTGCTCCAATATCGCATAAAGCACCAAGGTCTATGTCTCTATAAACAGTAAGTCTCCTCAATCCATGATCATCAATCCACATCTGTTGCACATCCACATGCTACCCCATCGTGAAGGTTTGGTCCCTCCATCTTGACTACATGCCATCAGAACAACATACATCATGTTTGTCCTCATCATGTATCGTCATCATGTGAATCACTGCATATTAATCCATCTAACACAACATCCCAGTCATAACCAAGACATCTATCTGACCCAAACTCAGTGCACTGCATGCCCCCATGTCATCGAACTAGTTGGGTAGCTAATCCAACTATAACGCTAAACCCATGAGAATGTACCTCTTCAGGTCACCGTTGGTTGTTTCTTAACATCTTGTCAAATATTAACTCGATCAAGAATCCACCCAAGAGTAAAATAAGCCATGCTCAGGTTCAAGACATAGTCCATCATCTCGTCTGCAACATGATGCCTATGATGTTGATGCCAATGTGTTGTCATACAGTCGCATTCATCCAAGCATCATCAACCTGTCGAAAAGAAGCCTCATCCCCAAGGTCTCTTACAAGGGTGGTGCAATCCGCTCTAGATTTGAAGGACTTGCACACACCTATCTGCAAGGTTTGTCTATCGAGAAAGAAGGGCTAGGAATTTTCCTCCTAGAACCTCATCCACCCATGTATCTAATTGATATTGCATCCTCAACTACTTGTACATGACTTCAACCTCCTCATGTGTACAACAAAGCTTCTCAAGCTTGTCTTTCGTCAACTGAAAGTCATATATTCCCATGGCATACCTGCAAAAATATACTATGCCAGCCGGATCTCTACTTGCATAATCTTTCCCAAGCACTGCCTCTGAAGAAGTATTTGAACTCCCTTCATCTGCACTTCCATGGTGAAGATCCTCCGTAGAAGATGCACCTGTCAAGTGTTTCAAGATGTGTGAAACTGTCTTTCCACCTTCATCTTTCCTTCTAGCTCTCACAACAAAGTCAACTAATTTCCTTTCCTTTATTGTTTGAGTCATACATCCAAGTCCTCTTTGCTCCACATAATCATGCTTCACATTCAGATCCTTTGGATACAAAGTCATAGAAGCCATCCTTGGTCTATATCCCAAGAAACTCCTTCTATTCATCAGAACCAACATAGGTTTTCCACCAGCTGTAATCAAGAAAATATCTCGGTCCACCATTAGTATGACTTGTGCAACATTTAGAAAATCCTGCCCCAGCACCATAGTATGATCATTCAAGTCAACAACTCTCAAGTCCAACTTCCCAAACCATGATCCCACTCTCACCTGAGTGTCCTTCAATACACATGTCACAACTTTCATGGTAGAGTTCATTGCTTTGAAAGAACTTAGGTCTATTCCCACTTTAGCTTTCTTCCCAAAATATTTTGCTGCTTTCCTGCTAACGAAGCTATGTGTAGCCCCCTGTGTCCACCAATGCAGAAAACCTCTTGCCACGTACGGTTACCTGCACAAAACTCAACTTCAAGGCATCATCATCCTCTCTAGGCTTGATCTTGTGTCTTACTTCTGTAACCTTCTTCAACAATTCAACCTTAGATGAGTCTTTAGACTTATGCTTCGACCCGACTTCCTTCTTAAGGTACTTCAGCTCCTTGTTCACTTAATAAGCAACTTGATCTTGGTTTAGCTTGAGCTCCATCACATCCTTCTTAAGTGTACATATCAAGCACACATTGACTTCTTCCATCCGAAGTGACCCAATCTTCCGAATATATTCCTTCATGTTTCGGTGATAGTCCCCAAGTCTATCAATATAATAAAGCTCATCTTTCTCTATCAAAATGGGCTTTCGACCAAGAAAGTCCCTTTTGATTTCGTCCTCAAGTCCCTTGACTTTTGCCTGTGCCATGGCGCTCTTCTCCCTTAGTTGAACTCGCTCATCCATGAGTTCTTAGAGTCTTCGATCACCCTGTTGTATCTTCTCATCAAGCTCATCGAGTTCAACAATCCTTCGGCATGTCCACTATCTTGTCTCCCACATGTATCAAGAATTCCCACTCTTGTACAAGAGCTTTGTAATGTTTCTGTGTTTCATATTTCCAATAATCTGTCCTGTCTTCAAGTTTTTGAAATTCCCTTTCAACCATCTTCATCCGTTTGGCAAGTCTTCAATATTTCAAATCCCATCAGGGATCCATCATCAGGACAATTTTTGAATGATGATAGTAGAAGAGCTTAGTGAGATGCAAACGCTTTTCAGAAGAGGTGTCCACGTGTTCTTGGCACTTTAATATCGATTTTATAATTTTTGAATTATAAAATAAACTGTTAAGATTTATCTAAAAATTTATTATCTCTTTTTTGCCCAAGTATGCATCATGTGAACATGAGTTATGTTTATTTAAACATGTGAATTCTAAACTATTATTCTGGTTAAATTATTCTTGTGTAGGAGCTTATCTTCCTCTTCTACATTGTAATATATTTGTTAATTCAAGATCAATACAATTGCAATGGATAGTAAGGTCAGTGATGATGTTTACAAATTCATTCAAGAACTTATCTAACAAACATATGGAAACATTGTTTGGTTTTTAAAGTATACAAAAGTGAATTGTATTTTCATTTTAATTTCAACCAGAAGAACTTGCACTTTGAATTAATAAACTTCATTGGCTTTTTTATTTCTCTTTATTTGAACTAAGTTGAGCCTCAACAACACTGGATGGAAGAACAATCACCAATGGAATGCTAGTATTCCTTTACATATTTGTAATATTTCCATAATAAACCCCCTTGCTATCTATTCACTTTTTCTACCCTAAGATAAGATAATATTGTGGAACTTATGTTTATACCATTATATATGGTTTAGTTGGAAAGATAGTTTGAATATTACATACATTTTTTCATGCACAAATTATTTGGTAAGTTATTAATATTTTCAGTTTGATATTATGATACTTCACTTTGTGTCATTATGTATGGTTTATTTTAAAAATTAGTTCTACTATTGTGTAGATTTTTTATGCATAAATGATTTAGCTAGTTATTAATATTTTTCTATTTTTTCTCTTTTCATTTCCTCTATCCAAAAAAAATAAAGATGCATTTGTAATCAATGTACATGGCAACCCACATTCTGAGCCCTCACAAAAGAACTAACTTTAAAATCATATTTGAAGAATGGTTAGAAAGAAGAGAATACACTCAAATATTCTTAAAGGGACCAGAGTACTGTGATCCCAGTTTAATTAATTAAGATGTCTACTATATATGTATTTCATTTAACCACATTGAGAAAATACATAAATACCTACTTGTAAAAAAAACTGTATGCATTTTCAATCACCATCTTTGTACGAGACTTTCACAAGTGGGCATGATCAGAAAATGCATGACATATTTTGTACTTCATAGATTAACATGACTAAAATGATTTTTCCTCCCTCGCTTTCAGGGACCGAATTTGACAGGCATTTTGCCAGTATTTGAGGTTTAGAATTTTTTAATGCTCATCTCTCTTGATGTGTTTGAAACTATGTAAAACGTGACATGCATTTTCCCAGTATCTGAGGTTTATAATTTTTTAATGCTTGTCTCTCTTGATGTGTTCAAAACTATGTAAAATGTATTTTTGACAGTTTAGCTTTTTGTAGAAAACGTCATTAATACCCCATTAAGGAAATCCAAGGAACTATAAATAGATATACTTGCATAGAAACTAGGGCATGTTACAAGCATTAGCAAAGGGAGTAGACATGTCATAGTGCTCACCCATCTCATGAGTCACAAGGAATTTTTCAAATATTTTCCTTGCCTCAAATCTGTTGGCCAAGCAGTTAATTAAACAAGAAATGTATAAATGAAACTGAATGCAAAGGCACAAGTAAAAAAACATAAGATTTTACATGGTGAAATCTTGATAGGGTGTCAGGGAAACATCCACGGGGCAAGGGATTGGATTATTTATTCAATCAAAAATTATTTTCCACGATTACTTTAGTTTGGGCATTCATCAGTTATATAAGAGCCTCCTTCATTACATAACTGCTGCTTCGGTATAAAATTAACTTAGCAGTAACTAATACAATTTACACATATTTACTTAATTAGTTGTCAAATTCCAACAAACTCCACCTTGACAACAATTTTCCTAATCCCTTGCCCATGCCCATTCATCATCTCTTCTGCAAGCCAAGAGAAGCTAAACACCATTGCAGCGTCTCTACGCTTCGCGAATATGCGTGCATAATTCTCCCTTGTATGGACCTTCTTGAGACCTATTTTTTCGCCATCGATCACATGTCTCAGAAAATGATACCTTACATCAATGTGCTTGGTCTTCCCGTGATAAGTTGGATTTCTAGCCAAGTGAATAGCACTCTGACTGTCACATAGTACATCCACTTTCTCCTGCATCCTTCCAATCTCATAAAGTAGACCCTTTAACCAGATTGTTTCTTTACTGGCATCTGAAGGAGCTATATATTCTACTTCGGTAGTGAACAACATAATTGTTTCTTGAAGCTTTGACATCCAACTAATTGCTCCACCTGCAAGAGTAAAGACATAACTAGTAGCAGATCTCCTCCAAATCACCTGCATAATCAACATCCACATATCCGCAGACTCTTCCTTCATTTCCATTAAAGATGATGCAATGATCACTTGTGCCTCTTAAATATCAAAGCACCCATTTCATTGCTCAACAATGTTCTTCACCTGGATTTGCCATGAGCCTGCTGACAACTGTAATAGCATGTGAAATATCAGATCTTGTAAATACCATCGCATACATTAAGTTGCCTACAACGTTCGCATATGGTACATGAGACATATACTGCTTTTCTTCATCAGTTCTAGGACTCAAAATCGAAGAAAGCTTAAAATGGGAAGCTAATGGAACATTAACAGGTTTCACATTGTTCATACCGAACTTTTCAAGTACTCTTTCCACATACTTCTATTGTGATAACCAAAGCTTACCATTTTTCCTATCTCTATGTATCTCCATGCCCAAGATATGTTTTGCTGCTCCAAGATCCTTCATATCAAACGTCCTAGAGAGCTGAGCCTTTAACATGTTGATCTCTTCCATGCTTTTGCTTGCAATAAGCATATCGTCAACATACAAAACTAAGATAATGAATATGCCACTGAAACTCTTGAAGTATACACAATGATCATACTCACTTCTAATAAAGTTCTAGCTCACCATGAAGGAGTCAAAGTTCTTGTACCATTTCCTGGGAGACTGCCTCAGGCCATACAATGATTTCCTAAGCCTGTAAACTAATCTTCTATTGCGACCTTGTACAAAACCTTCTGGTTGTTCCATATATATCTCTTCATCCAAATCACCATGTAGAAAAGTTGTTTTAACATCTAACTGATATAACTCAAGGTTAAGTAATGCAGTTAGTGCCAACATAGTACGAATAGAAACAAGTTTTACTTAAGTAATGCAGTTAGTGCCAACATAGTACGAATACAAACAAGTTTTACAACTGGGGAAACAATCTCATGAAAGTTAATACCTTCAACCTGAGAATACCCTTTTGCTACCAGTCTCGCCTTATACCTTTCGATACTCCCATCAACTTTCCGTTTGAAGACCCATTTGCATCCGAAAACACTTCTCCATTCAGGAAGTTCTACAAGATTCCGGGTGTTGTTCTTGGCTAAGGAATCCATTTCTTCTTCCATAACCATTTTCCATTTTTTGTTATCCGTATCATCTACTACTTCTTGATAACAACAAGGTTCCCCATCTTCAGTAATTAGATCAAAAGATGAAGCAGCATCTTCATACCTTTTGGAAGTTTTTCTTTCCCTTGTAGACCTTCTTAGAGTGGCTGGTTGCTGAACTGGTTTAGAAACTTGAACAACTTCCTTTGTGTCTTCAACAAATTTTCCTCCAAAATTCTCTCCTTCTTTTCGACTTTCAAAAAATGGTCTAGCCTCCATCTGAATTTGGTTATTTGGCGATACCTGTTCCTGTTCAATTCTTTCAACATTTGATTTTAAAAGAGAAGATTCATCAAATGTTACATCTCTACTAATGACTATCTTTTGCGACGTAGGATCCCATAACCTATATCCTTTCACCGCATAGTCATACCCAACAAAGACATAAAATTTCGATTTTGGATCTAATTTTGAACGTTGATTTTTAGGAATAAGAGCATATGCATCACAACCAAATATCCTTAAATGTTAATAATCACAAGACTGACCTGACCAAACTTCTTTATGAATTTTACAATTAATTGCTATTGAAGGTGATCTGTTAACTAAATAACAAGCAATGGATACTGCTTCTATCCACAACTCCTTTTGCAGGTTAGCATTGTTGATCATGCTTCTGGCTCTTTCCATAAGAGTCTGATTCATACGTTCAACAATACCATTTTGCCGAGGAGTATAAACATCAGTTTTGTGTTTAACAATTCCTTCATCCTTACAATATTGTTCAAATTCTAGAGAAGTAAATTCACCACCATTTTCAGTTCTTAAAATTTAATTTATTTGCGTGTTCCTTTCTCTACCATTGCTTTAAATTATTTAAAGACACTGAATACATCACCTTTCTTTTTCAGCATAAAGACCCAAACTTTATGGGAGAAATAATCAATAAATGTTAAAAAATATAAAGCACCTCCACATGATACAACAGGGGATTGTCCCCACGGATCAGAATGAATATAGTCCAAAATTTCTTTACTATTATGACTTCCATTTTTAAACCTCTGTTTACACTGTTTTCTATACACACAATGTTTACAAAAATCCAACTTCAAGGATTTCAAATCAGGAAGTAATTTATGGTTCATCAGTACTTGAAGACCTTTCTTGCTCCTGTGACCCAATCGTTGATGCCATAGTCGAGTACCTTCTTCTTCTTTCTATGACACAATCGCTGCTTCACTGACTTGAGTACTTCCTTTAAGTCTATAAAGATTTCCGACCTTTTCTGCTTTCATAACAACTAGGGTGCCTTTTGATACTTTCAACACTCCATTCTGACCTGTAAAATTATAACCATCAGAATCCAACACTTCCAAAGAAATAAATTTTTCTTCAGTTCACGTACATGCTAGTTAATGTTCTAATTGTGTTATCATACATTTTAATCCTGATATTTCCCATCCCAACAGCCTGACATGATACATTATTACCCATAAACACAAAACTACCATTTACAACTTTATATGAAGTAAACCAATTTCTATGTGGACACATGTGATGAGAAGCACCAGAGTCTAACAACGAACTTTCAAAATCCTGAGAGACATTACATACAGGTAAAGTTTCATCTATCATACATAATTATTCAACAGATAAAACTTCGTCTATCATACCTGAATCAACCTTATTTGCTTCCTTATTTGGTTATCAGACTCTTTTCGTTTCCAACAATCTTTCTTGAGGTGTCCAATTTTATTGCAGTGCCAACATTTTGCCTTACATTTTTTCCCTTTGATTTTGATTTGGAAGACCCCCTTGATTTTTCCCCTCTCTCCTATGACTGTTCTCTGTATATCATGGCTTCTGGTGCAGTTGTTTCAGTACTGGATTTCCTTCGTACTTCTTCAGATAAGAGAGCTACCACAACTGATTCAAATTTCAAAGAATCAGCAGTGCTCAAACTGATTGAAGTTATGAAGTGGTCCCACGACTTGGGTAGAGAACACAACAAGGTTATAGCTTTGTCTTCTTCCTGAATTTTAACTTCCATATATGATAATTGGCATATAAGTGTATTAAAAATATTTAAATGTTCTGCAACTTTTGAACCCTCCTTCATTCGTAGATTTTACAATTTTCTTTTCAAATAAATTCTATTGGTTAATGATTTTGTCATATATAGTTTTTCCAGTTTTTCCCATAAACCTGCAGTTGTACTCTCTTCAACAATGTTGAAGAGAACTTCATCCGCCAGGCATAACCTGATGGTACTGAGAGCTCGGGCATCCAAGTCCTCCCAGTCTGAATCTGTCATGCTAGCAGGTTTCTTATTTGCCCCGTCTAATGCTTTGTGCAACCCTTGTTGCACCAGCAAATCCCTAACTTTCAGTTTCCATAGAGCAAAGTTGTTCTTGCCGGTGAATTTCTCCACCTCGAACTTTGCATTCGTCATCTTGGCCATTTCTTTCCTCCTAGGGTTTCAATCTTTCAACAAAATAAAAATTTGATTTGTCTTCTTCCAACAAGGGTTTTCCAAGGTTTTTTTTTTTAATTTTTCCTACTTCAATTTTCTGAAAAATTTCACAAATTCCCCAACAAAATTCAGAATTTTACTTTCCCAATTTTTTCAAATTGACTTAAAAAACCTACAACAATTTTTCTAGAAGAATTCCCTTTCCTCCGTTCTTCAATGAAACCCTTCAATGAAATGAAATCCTTTTCTGGAAATCAATGAAACCCTTTTCTGAAAATAAAAAAATAAAAAATAAAAATAAATGAATAAATAAAATAATGATAATAATAATAATAATAATAATAAAATAATAATAATAATAATAATAAAATAAATAAATTCACAAATTCCCCTTCTTTTATTTAATTTACTTCACAGACTTCAAACCCTGAGATTTCCTCAAATACTCAGAAATTTCTGTATTTAAAACTTCAGACAGCTCAACAGATCTTCAAAAAATTCTGAAAAAAAAAATTGAATAAATACCCACACTTCTGATCGAAGGATTTCTTCTGAGCTTCTCATCTTGACCTAAAATTCAGGCTTTATGTGAATTCTTAGTGATCTATACACAGGGAAAGGGGGCCGACAGCTGCAAGTGGCGGCATCTCTCTCCAGCAACAACATGATTTCACCTCTGTAGGCTTCTTTCCAACGTGGCTTCTCTCCCTCCAGCGTGCACGGCTTCAATGTACAAGGTTTTCCAAAAGAACACAACGATTTCTTTTCCTTCAGCGACTGCTCCTTGTTGGACTGGTGGCTTAAACAAGAAATGACGGGAATGAACCCTGTTCCCTTCAATCTTGCTTGGCTTAGACTGCAGACGAGCTTCTCGACTTCCTCACCGAGTTCAATGACCCTTGCCTAGGTTGGAATCTAAGCGAAAGCTGAACGACTTCCATAAGAAAGGATCATGCACACTGGTAGCAACAGTGACAGATTTGGATGTTTCAGTTTCATTCATCGAAGATGATGTTGTTTTGGTAGAAATACAATGCCCTTGCAAACATGGCGTGCTTCTGGATATAATGCAGAGACTGAGCAGCCTCCATCTGGACACTTATTATGTTCAGTCTTCCACAGTAGATAAAATCTTTGTTGTTGTACTCAAAGCTAAAGTTTAGGAAACGTTTGGTTGTAAATGACCCAGCCTTCCTTTGATACCATGCAACGTCTTCGAGGGATCCCAATTTTCACGCAGCTTTGATACCACGCAGCGTCTCTCTTTCACCTTTTCTTATGCAGCGTCTCTCTTCGAGGGCTCCCCAGTTTTCTCAACTCAAATCAATAGCTCTGATACCAATTGTTGGCCAAGCGGTTAATTAAACAAGAAATGTATAAATGAAACTGAATGAAACTGAATGCAATGACACAAGTAAAAAAACACAAGATTTTACGTGGTAAAACCTTGACAAGGTGTCAAGGAAACATCCATGGGGCAAGGGATTGGATTCTTTATTCAATCAACAATTATTTTCCATGATTACAATAGTTCGGGCATTCATCAGTTATATAAGAGCCTCCTCCATTACATAACTGCTGCTTCGGTATAAAACTAACTTGGCAGTAACTAATACAATTTACACATATTTACTTAATTAGTTGTCAAATTCCAACAAAATCATAACTAGATTCTCCTTGGAAATACTTGGAATTTGGATCCATTCAACTAGGATGATCATTAAATACCATAACTTCTATTGATTAGGGTGATGTAGGCCAATCCATAATTTTTAAGGATCTTCGTTAATTTTTTTGCACACAACACAACTATAAATGGTTAATGATGTAAATAATTTGATATCGAAATTGCGTTTTTGCAATTTCTAACCATGCTCAGAACAAATTCTGAAACCAACTAGGCTATAAGTGAACCAAACTGTTCCAAATACCAAAGGGAGAGAAAAGGCTTCAAAGCCACACCGATTGTTCTTTTAAACTGAATCATTTAATCATTAAAATAAATGAAAAAACAATTGCATCTCAAAGACCAAAGTTCATTTCAAAGATCAAATTATTTTAAGATAGGGAGTGTGACCATATTGACAGTATTTAGTGGTGCAACCATTTGTAAGTGTAATAGATGTTTCTCTTTATATATATATAATCGAAAATTAAAAATATTAGAATATCAAATTTGAATAATGAATATACTATGATTTTTTCATAATATTGAATTTATTTATACATTAACAATCATATTTTAAATTGGACAACCCATTATATCCCATATTCTCACTCCAATTTCCCAGTCATTAATGCTCACCCTAATTGATGTGTACGCTATTATAATTATAATATTTTAATGGAGTTTATGCTTGGATAGAGTCCCTATTCACAACATGGTCTCCTCGAAATAAACTAAACATCCTAAAATTGTTTAGTCAAAATATTTGTTTCTTCCTCGAAAGAAAATATATTATCAAATATATGAAGCTTTTCTTCCTAAAATGGCAGTCGAAGAAAAGAACTACATGTGAATCAAACTACAAATGGGTCACCACATACTCACAGAGTGTCATGAATTAATGAAATTAGGTAATTCAATGAATATTGACATAAATTAGAGAGGGTTATGCACGAGGATTTAAAGGAAATGCATGACATAGAAAAAATATGTGGTTGATTAAAAAAATGAATTAATGAAATTAGGTAATTCAATGAATATTGACATAAATTAGAGAGGGTTATGCACGAGGATTTAAAGGAAATGCATGACATAGAAAAAATATGTGGTTGATTAAAAAAATGAATTAATGAAATTAGGTAATTCAATGAATATTGACATAAATTAGAGAGGGTTATGCACGAGGATTTAAAGGAAATGCATGACATAGAAAAAATATGTGGTTGATTAAAAAAATGAATTAATGAAATTAGGTAATTCAATGAATATTGACATAAATTAGAGAGGGTTATGCACGAGGATTTAAAGGAAATGCATGACATAGAAAAAATATGTGGTTGATTAAAAAAAAAGCATTAATTTTTATAAGAAGTCACTCTCTTGATGTTTACAATAATAAATATAAATTCCAATAAATAGATGAACTCTCGAGACTTGAACCCAAAAGTGAACCCTTATTTCTGTAAATTGGGTCGCAAATCCATGCAAAGTCGTTTATATTTTACTTCTCTCAAAACACTTATTGACTGAAGAGCCGTCATTTCCAACAAAATCTATATGCAGATTCCACGTGGGAGAAAGATAAGTATTTAATATATAAAATAGACATAAATAAATAATATATATATATATGTAAAAGTTTAAAACTAGTAAATTTTTTATACACTCGTCATTATGAAATTTTGAAAAATTATTAGCAAGTTAATAATTACGTGTTTATTTTGAAATAACCCGTATTTGACGGGTTAAAAAAAGTAAATTTTTGAAATTTACTGTTTTCCCCGACAATTTCGAATCTAGAGATGCAACACTTTTCAGAAGAGGTTTCCACGTGTTCTTGGCACTTTAATATCTATTTGTTTGGAATGATCAATAAATTCGTGCTAAAATGTAGTTTTGTTCAAATAGAAGCTTTGTTAACCCCTCTGAGGGGTTCCCTTTCATAGACTTTGATTTCGGTACCCAAGGCTGTCAATCAAAAGATAGTAATAAATGTTACCAAGACAAGAGAACTACCCAAGGCTGTCAATCAAAAGATAGTAATAAATGTTACCAAGACAAGAGAACGATAACTACATGATGGTAATCACGATTAATAAAAGAAAATTATTTAAATTAGCAATTGTCTCTAAAGATATAAGTTTTGGGAAGATCATCTTGAAAAGTACATCATTAAATATAAAAAACTCTTATTTCTAATAGAATAAATATTATATAAAAGATTATTTGAAAGAAAATTGAGAAAAATCTATTACTAAGAGTAATCTTCTAATTTAGTGGTAGTGGTTGCTTACTTGCTAATGGAGATTTGTTGTTGCAACATTTGGTTATGCTCTCACTCAGAGTAAGATAATTGATGGATAATCATGCAAGAAAATCGCTAACAATTCCTTACTTAATTCTTTGAGCATTGAGAAAAAAATTTGTTTATTATGTTGTCATGATAGGTAAGACAAATTGTGAAGACAAAATGGACCAATTTTCACACTATTGTTTTCACCAATCAAGTCAATACAACTTAAAGGACAACTTCAAAGACCTAAACAAAAAATCCAACTATATTTTGATATAAAAAAAGATAATTTTATATCATATTTTACAATGCAATAATCCAAAACATTTTTATTATAATATTATTTTAATAATTCTTATCTCATAGTTAAATAGGAAAATTTATGTTTACATTATTTTTTTAATGCAATAACTATAATCTATATAAAGTAAAATAAATTTATAAAATTAAAATTTATAACAAAATCAAATTTTATTAAAATATTTTTTTTAATATATAAATATTTCGATTATAAATATTTATTTTTATAAATGGTAACATAAAAATATTAAATTTATTTACGTGTAAATTGTTCTACATAATAACAATTATTATTATTATTTAATATCAATATTTTTTATTCATTTTATTTATTACTTAATATTAATATTTTATTTAACTTTCTGTTAAAATTTAGTAGAAATGGTAAACATAATTTTAATTTGTAGAATTCATTAGCTTTGGGCCATGAGAAGCCCATATATGTGATTCCCTGTAGATCTAGAGTTGATCTGGAAAATTTGTGCACATGTACTAGAATAACGAAATTAATGCTGAGAGCACAAGGGTTTCAAAGTGTAGGTTGGTGTTGGCCACATGGCCCCGACATCTCTCTCGATTGTGACGTCGACACAACCTTCCATGTCACACCCTTATCCTGGCAGTAGTCTTTCAACTGCACATAGGTAGGTGTGGCACCACTACCCAATTTCTTTTCACCAATACTCTCGAGCACGGACTACGCCTAACATTAAACACTTAGATATTTTCTTCAATTTCACTAAGAATTCATCATTCTTTACATAGCGGAAACATTCATCATCATCATTATCATATAAATATGCACAGTGGATAAAATATTCTTTTAAAGGGAGGGGCAACTCCCTGGTTAGAGTCTGCCCAAATGATAACAATAATATAAATTTACAAATATTTTTACAACATTAGTCTTTTCAAGGAACCCTGGGTTCACCTTTACAAAACTGTCGAAATCCAACTCGACCTGTCATTTAGGGTTGCTCACCTTGGGTCGCCCTTCGTTCAACCTCACCCTGATTTTGTTTTACTCGTGCAGCGTTTGGGCAGGGGCGCCCAACTCCGGGTCGCCTACCACAGCTCGGTCATTGGGCAGGGCACTCACCTCCGTGTTCACCTGCCATGCTTGTTCAACCTCCGCACTCATCCTCCATTCAACTATTTACTAAAGCAACCTTGCCACCCATTCACCGTAGCCAACCGTGCCACTCGATTCACCACAACCAAATGTTTCAATCTTCGTGCAGGTGCGCCCATTCTATGGAAGCTCATCTGCGGGTAGAGTGACCACTTACCGTGTCTCTCAGCTCGTCCGTGGGTCCAAGCGCCCACTCGGTCCGTCCAACCTGCAGTTTTCCCGAACTGTTCTGTCCGCCCATTCGCAACTTCCTCTGCAGCTCGCCTACCTGGCTCGCCAAGCAGCCTCACCCTCCACGGTTCTGTTTTCTATTTTTCAACTAAGTCTCAGCTTAGTGTTGCGGCACTCGGTCCACCTGCACTTCGCTTCCTCTAATGCGCTTTTCCTTTCGCTCGTCCAAGTTATGTATTGAACTTTCTTGTTGATCTCGATGCCTTATCCCTCCAACTCTTCGTCCAATATGTATGTGCCCATTAAGGATCAAGGTGGGTTAGCCTACCCGAGGCGACCATGTAAATCGTCCAAAATCACCAAGATTCGCATTGGCTCAATCAACTTGTCGTACTACACGTCGACCTACCGACTCATTGGTTTTTCAACACTCCTTATAAACTCGTTGCACGCCTTTCCATACCTAGTTGATTTCCGATTTTCGGTCTTTTGACTCTCCTGATGGCTCGTCGCAACTTGTTGCCACACATTTTCCCTACCATGTTTAACCGAACGCACCCGCTCATCACACATGCTATCTCGTTGCCTTTAACCGAGATTTCACCACCACCCCATCACACATTGTAAATGTCCATCTCATGGGTGTGAGATACTCCCCCACTCTAAACATTTATCATCCTCGACAACATCATCATCCACCGTCGCAAAGAGTTGCTAGCTCCAACATCTCCAAAATGTCTATGTTGCCAATCTTTGCTCCAATATCGCATAAACCACCAAGGTCTATGTCTCCATAAACAGTAAGTCTCCTCAATCCATGATCATCAATCCACATCTGTTGCACATCCACATGTTTCCCCATCGTGAAGGTTTGGTCGCTCCATATGGACTACATGCCATCACAACAACATACATCATGTTTGTCCTCATCATGTATCGTCATCATGTGAATCACTGCATAATAATCCATCCAACACAACATCCCAGTCAAACCAAGACATTTATCTGACACAAACTTGGTGCACTGCATGCCCCCATGTCATCGAACTAGCTGGGTAGATAATCCAACTGTAACTCTCAACCCATGAGAATGTACCTCCTCAGGTCACCGTTGGTTGTTTCTCAGCATCCTATCATATCTTAACTCGATCAAGAATCCACCCAAGTGTAAAATAAGCCATGCTCAGGTCCATGGCATAGTCCATCATCTCGTTTGCAACATGATGCCTATGATGCTAATGCCAATGTGTTGTCATACAGCCGCATTCATCCAAGCATCATCAATCTATCGAAAATAAGCCTCATCCCCAAGGTCCCTTGTAAGGGTGGTGTAGTCTGCTCTAGATATCAAGGACCTGCACACACCTATCTCCAAGGTTTGCCTATCGAGAAAGAAGGGCCGGGAAGTTTCCTCCCTGAACCTCATCGACCCATGTATCTGATTGATATTACGTGCTCAAGTAGTTGTGCATAACTTCAACCTCCTCATGTGTACAACCAAGCTTCTCAAGCTTGTCTTTCATAAACTGAAAGTCATATATTCCCATGGAATACTTGCAAAAATTTACTATGCTAGCTGGATCTCTACTTGCATAATCTTCCCCAAGCACTTCCTTTGAAGAATTATTCGAACTCCCTTCATCCGCACTTCCATGGTGAAGATCCTCCATAGAAGATGCACCTGTCAAGTGTTTTAAGATGTGAAAAAATGCCTTTCCACCTTGATCTTTTCTTCTAGCTCTCACAACAAAGTCAACTAATTTCCTTTCCTCCGTTGTTTGAGTCATACATCTAAGTCCTCTTTGCTCCACATAATCATGCTTCACATTCGGATCCTTTGGATACAAAGTCATAGAAGCCATCCTTGGTCTATACCCCAAGCAACTCCTTCTATTCATCGGAACCAACATAGTTTTTCCACTAGCTGTAACCAAGAGAATATCTCCGTCCAC
The DNA here is from genome assembly GCA_031772625.1 of Pinus tabuliformis. NCBI lineage: Eukaryota > Viridiplantae > Streptophyta > Pinopsida > Pinales > Pinaceae > Pinus > Pinus tabuliformis. The sequence goes on from CM062818.1 coordinate 524,834,499, forward strand.
CATTTGTATGAGTTGTGCAACATTCCAAAAACCCTGCCCCAGCACCATAGTATGATCATCCAATTCAACAAATCTCAAGTCCAACTTCCCAAACCATGATCCCACTCTCACCTGAGTGTCCTTCAATACACATGTCACAAATTTCATGGTAGAGTTCACTGCTTTGAAAGAAATTAACTCTCTTCCCACTTCAGCTTTCTTCCCAAAATATTTTGTTGCTTTCCTGCTAAGGAAGCTATGTGTAGCCCCCATGTCCACCAATGCAGCAAACCTCTTTCCACGTACGGTTACCTACACAAAACTCAACTTCAAGGCATCAACATCCTCTCTAGGCTTGATCTTGCATCTTACTTCTGTAACCTTCTTCAACAATTCAACCTCAGAAGAGTCTTTAGACTTATGCTTTGACCTCACTTCCTTCTTAAGGTACTTCAGCTCCTTGTTCGTTTCATCTACACAAATCGATCTTGGTTTAGCTTGAGCTCCATTATGTTCTTCCTCCATCGCATCCTTCTTAAGTGTACATATCAAGCACACATTGACTTCTTCCATTCAAAGTGACCCAATCTTCCGAACATCTTCCTTCATGTTTCAGTGATAGTCCCCAAGTCTGTCAATGTAATCGAGCTCATCTTGCTCTATCACAATGGGCTTTCGACCAAGAAAGTCCCTTTTGATTTCGTCCTCAAGTCCCTTGACTTTTGCCTATGCCATGGTGCTCTTCTCCCTTAGTCAAACTCGCTCATCCATGAGTTCTTGGAGTCTTCGATCACCCTGTCGTATCTTCTCATCAAGCTCATCGAGTTCAGTAGTCCTTCCGCATGTCCACTATCTTGTCTCCCACATGTATGAAGAATTCCCACTCTTGTACAAGAGCTTCATAACATTTATGTGTTTCATATTTCCAATAATCTGTCATGTCTTCAAGTTTTTGAAATTCCCTTTCGACCATCTTCATCCATTCGACAAGTCTTCAATATTTCAAATCCCAATAGGGATCCATCATCACGACAATTTTTGAATGATGATAGTAGAAGAGCTTAGTGAGAGGATAAATAGTTATAAGATAATTTGATTGAAGGAGATGAAAGTCGACTATTAAAAATTAAAGGTTTTAATTTATTAATAGCCGACCTTCATCTCCTTGAATCAAATTATATTATAACTATTTATCCTCTAACTAAGCTCTTCTACTATCATCATTCAAAAATTCTCCTGATGATGGATCCTTGTTGGGATTTGAAACGTTGGCAAATATGGTTATTATTGTGGATAATCCGAAACTTAACTCAAAATAAATGAACCAAAGATGCCTAAAATCCAGAAGTCTTCAATACCTTCTTTACCCTCAACGATCATCAGCTTCAAAAACCCAATACCAATTGTCACAAAGTCTTTCACTTCAAACTGCAAGGCCTCTTGATACCAACTGTCATGAAGTGCAGTTGTACGCTTCTTCCAAATAGCCTCTGATACCACTCGTCACGCCCGTATCCTGGTGGTAGTCTTTCAACCACACATAGGCAGGTGCGGCACCGCTACCTAATTTCTTTTCACCAATACTATTGAGTACGGACTATGCCTAACATTCAACACTTAGATATTTTCTTCAATTTCACTAAGAATTCATCATTCTTTACACAACGGAAACATTCATCATCATCATTATCATATAAATATGCACAATGGATAAATCTTCTTTTAAAGGGAGGGGAAACTCCCTGGTTAGAGTCTGCCCAAATGATAACAATAATATAAATTTACAAGTATTTTTACAACATCAGTCTTTGCAAGGAACCCCAGGTTCACCTTTACAAAACTGTTGAAATCCAACTTGGCCTGTGGTTCAGCTTCACCCACCCTGGGTCGCCCTTTGTTCAGCCTCACCCTGGTTTCATTCAACTCATGCAACGTTTGGGCAATGACGCCCACCTCTGGGTCACCTACCGCACCTCGGTCGCTGGGCAGGGTGCTCACCTCCGTGTTCGCCTGCCGCACCTGTTCAACCTCCACACTCGTCCTCCATTCAACTATTCACACTAACAACCGTGCCACCCATTGATTGCAGCCAACCTTGCCACCTGATTCACTGCAGCCAACCATTTCAACCTTCGTGACAGAGCGCCTGATGAGTTAGCTTGTTGTGCAAGTGTGCCCGTTCCATGGAAGCTTGTTCGCCAGTAGAGTGCCCACTTACCATGTCTCCTAGCTCATCCGTGGGTCCAAGTGCCCACCCGGTCCTTCCAACCCACAGTTCGCCCATCCACAACTTCCTTTGCAACTCGCCTACCTGGCTCGCCAAGAAGCCTCACCCCCCACGGTTCTATTTTCTGTTTTTAGGCTAAGTCTCGGTTTAGTGTTGCAGCCCTCGATTTGCCTGCACTTTGCCTCCTCTAATGCAATTTTCCTTTCACTCGTCCAAGTTATGTATTGAACTTGCTTGTTGAGCTTGATGCCTTATCCCTCAAACTCGCCCTCCAATATATATGCGTCCATCAAGGATCAAGGTAAAATCACCAAGAATCACGTCGGGTCAACCAGCTCTTTGCACCACACGTTGGCCTACCGACTCGTTGGTTTTTCGACACTCCTTATAAACTCGTCACACGCCTTTCCATACTTAGTTGATTTTCCGATTTTCGTTTTTTCGACTCTCCCGATGGCTCATCGCATGTTTTCCCGAACGGGTTTAACCAAACAGGCCTGCTCATCGCACATGCTAGCTCGTCGCCTTTAACCGAGATTTCACCACCGCCCGGTCACACATTGAAAATTCCCAGCTCATGGGCGTGACAGTCCATGTCGTGCTTTACAATATCAATTGCCATTAGTGAGTTAGAGACTAATATACATCTGGATAGCCACACTTCAAATATTTCACAATTCCAATATCACATTTTTTACTTATGATAAACTCAGAAAAGAATTGCATTTTAAGTAAATATATTAATATACAATAGAACTGGATTTATATATTAATATAGAACAATTTAATTTGTTTTTTCTTAAACGGTTGAAAATTTTAACAATAAATATTACCATGAATTAATAGACCGTTAATGTAAATGCATGTTACCATGAATTAATAGACGGTCAATGTGAATGCACTATTATATAGAGCTTGTTTAAGTATAATAAGAGTTTACATAACATTGAGGAAAATATGAAAGACATAATATATCATAAATTTATAATATTTTTCTAAAAGTAAATATTAATATGGCATTGGTTCTTAAAAAAATTTGTATTAATATATTATGGAGGCTTAAAAAAAATATTAATATATTATGGAGGATTTATGTGTGACATTTTGGAATCATATAACAATATAATCATGGGAGAGAGGAGTTTAGTTATTTGTACAATGAGATATGATGTTGATTTCATAGTTTTCTCTCAGTATTAATATTTCCTTTGCTTAAAAAAAATATTTCATTAATATGGCTTTGCAAAAAAAAATTGTAATAATATAATATAATAAGGAGGATTTATGTATAACTTTGAGATCCAATAACAATTTGATCCCGGAGAGGAGTGAATTTGTTTATATAAATGGGATTAGTGTATTGCTTTCTTGACCACTGTATCATTAACCAAAAATATATTTAAGTGACACATAAGTTCAGTAATGAAATATAGGTTAAATATATGAGCAACAGTCCACTCCTCTACCGGGTTGATCCGGTGTCAATAACATAAACCCGTGGGATATATTAACCTTTGGAAATTTAAACCATCAGCCACATAGAGCGAAAATCACAAGCTGTGTTGAAAAATCATGAGATAAACAACAGATTTACAGGAGTTCAGAGATTTTGTAGCTAATACCATTAATGTCTACCTAATTAATAGAAATATTTATAATTGTATATAAATTTATAATTTATTACAAATTATTTAATATTAAAAAAATATTAATATTTTTTATACTACTAATTTGTAAAAAGATATAAATAATATAATATATTAAAATAAAATATTTATTATTATTTATTTTATGTAATTAATTGTATATAAAATTATAATTTATTAAAAATTATATATTTACACCATAAGGCGTTCCCCTCTAAAATCAACTCTCCTCTCAGGTTACGTGTCCATTCGTGGGCCCTTGATTTAGGTGTTAGACGATTAAAATTGTTTGAGCCATCAGATTGATTCCACCAGTATTAAATTAGATTTAGTTAAAAATTATAAGAATCGCGACTGGCCACGCAGCACAACAATCTTCCTTGCTCGACACTACCTGGATCGCCCTTGCTCAACGATACTGGATCGCCCTTGTTGGGTCTTTTGAAGAATTTGTTGGTGAGGCATATCTTTCTGTTAATAAAATCTTTGTTGATAGGGTCATGGAGGTCATTAGCCCTGATGAGGATTCTGTGTGGATCCATGATTACCATCTCATGCTTCTTCCGACATTTTTGTGAAAGAGGTTCAATAAGATGAAGATAACCTTCTTCCTTCACAACCCATTTCCCTCCTCTGAGATTTACCGCACTCTTCCAGTGCGTGAAGAGATTCTGCGGGGTCTGGTCAATGTTGATCTGATTGGGTTCCATACTGTTATTTATGTTATTTCTGTTTACATGTCTATCACTACAGTTTCCAAATAGGGTTGCATGCAGGTTTATTGGACCGTTTCAATTTGTGTGTCTACACAAATGCAAAGCAAAGCAGAGTTGGTGCTCCCACCATTCTATTTTTTTCCTAAACAGACATGTTTTTCCTACATAGGTCTTAAGAATAAATGCATGAATGGATTTCATGGCACTATGATTCTTCTATGTATAGTGTCATTTCTATCTATCAATACTCATGTATATATTACCTTGTAAATGAATAATTATGTTAAAATCTTGAGTTACAATATCAATTATTTATACCTATCATTTTTTTAATCCAATCCTAATGTAAATTGTTTTTAATCAACTCTTGCTTTTAAAGATTTTTCAATTTCATAAGCAGGAGAGTGTCAACAACAACTACACTCTGCCCTCTCACTCTGTTGTCTGGGTAAATTTTTGGAGATTCAAGGGCAAACGGGAACAGGGTTAGCAATTACAGCTACAATGAGGCCAAAGCTCTCACCCAAAAGATTGAAAAGGAATCACAGCTTCGCAGGAAGGTATTCAAAATCAAAGACGTTCTTGCAAACCTAGATGAGGTAGTGTTTGTTCTGAGTTAAATATCAATCAGTTTTATTGGATCAACTTGTACATCAATACTACTTTGATAGGTTTTGTTTTCATTAACAACCATTAAACATATGTTTCATAAATATTCATGCATATTTTATTGAAACAATAATAAGTTTTGAAAAGTGCATGCACAAGGGCTCGCTCATTTCTCTGAAAATCAATCCCCTTTTGTTTTGTATTGCAGTCTGATAGACAGTTATACAAGTTCTTGAGAAGATTGGAATTGATGCAAATCACAGTGGATACCCTCAAAGTATGTTTTTTCAGTCATTTGAAAAATGTGCTCCATGGCAGAGTTGAACACAGTTCCCTGTTTTATGTAAAATAGGGATGGGAGGAGTTCTTCCAAATGTGATGTGAGGTTACACACCATTTTTCCAGCTTGTTCAATATCCAACATGTGCAATGGTTTATTCCATCCAGGCAACTGAGATTGGGAAATAAGTTAACTGGTTGCAGAAGCACACTTTAAAGGAAATTTGGTCTATGGTGAAAAGGCTTATCAGGTATTTGAAGCGAAAACCTCCTGGTTCAATATTGGAAGCATCGATAATCTAATTCTGAATTCCAACATATGGTTATGCAAAAATGTAGTGTTTAGTCACAACATCAGTTTCTTTTATGTTGCATTATGGGAAGTTATCGTAACACAAGTAAAATAAGCAGCTTTTATGGCTTCATTTACGTTGACTTGGACCTACCTACATACCTACTAAAGGCTTAAACGTGCTTATTGCTTCTCTGTGGTATACTGCAGTGGCTGGAAATAACTTGAAGAATGGGTGAAGATTATTTTTAATGTCGCTATGGCGGTAATCGAAAACATGGTAATGTGCCAAAGTTAGTGAAGTTTTCCTATGCTTTAATAGAAGGGATTTTTGTTCATAAGCATCATTTTGCATGTTGCAGGTACCTTGCCAGATTCTGCAGATGATGAAAATGGACTCCCTTCACCCCCATTTGATGAGGGTTCATTTCTAACAACCCAGACAACTTTGAATATCTTAGGTAGTCTTCAAATATGTGTTTAGTATGCTCTCTTCCTCAATGTGGCTGAAGGTGAGATGTCACTTGGTCATGGAAGAAACCTAGTAGTCTTGAGGTCTTTTTTCGATATCATATAATTTATGCTTAATTCAAGGTTTCTTCCATGACCAAATGATATCTCACCTTCAAGCACATTGAGAAACAGACCAAAGTTTAATATAAAAGTTACATTGTTCTAATTGGTATCGATACCCTGATTCTAAGCTTGATTGTGACTGCACAGTTTTATGCTGCTTGTATGTGCTTAGAATTTAAGATATTTGATTGCATGGATGATGATGGGAGTAAGTTATTCTTGGCTCACTTTCTAAATAAATTTTTTTGTTGGAATTCATAATACGTACTCCATTATTATGAATCCATTAGTTTTATTTGTTATTATTTATGACTTGTGATCATCACTGACATTGTTTTCTGTAATAGATGTAGATCTTAATGTTATGAAAATGTTGAGAACACTAAATATAAATATAATGATGTTGATGATGAAAAATAATACACAGTAGAACGACCCCATAAAATAAAGCTATTAGCTCACCATAGTAATCTGACAGGGTATAGCAGTCCTTGTGGTAAGCAAGAAACAGACAAAGACCAGGGGTTGTGAAAAGAAATGCTCAAATACAGGCTTGCCATAGAATGAGTAGCTCACGTCATATAAATACCAGTGTTGGCCCTGATAGACCTCCAATATCTTCAGATTGCAAGGGATATCGAGACAATGTAAGCAAACTAGGGTGTAAAAGCTAAATTGAAAATGAATTTGTGGATTATAAATTTATGGATAATCCACTGTTGAAAGAGCATTCCTTGCTTTTTAGGTATTATGTAACCGATAGCTTTTCTCTATTTTGAAAATTACTATTCATTCACAATATTAAATACTATTGATCCACAATGTTTTTTTTAAATCTTAATGGGACAAAACTTATGTACTGGCTAGCTATGTTGGATGGAGCTTGCAGTAGGGAAATATACATTGCTTATTTGGAGCTATTTGTAATATAGCGAAATTTTTTTAAACATGATTTTGTGTATTTGTACAATGGAAATAAAATTTCCCAGGTGATGCATATGTTAAATTTAAGTTCAAAGCAACAAAAGGCAGCTTCAGAAAGGATATTAATGAATAGAATATGGTTTGTAGTTTGTTAGAATGTATTTTTATTTTAAAATTTGTTTCTGCAATAACGGTAAATTATGAAGTGGATGTTAGCTCATGAACTTGGTAACTAATGGAATAATGATGCTTTTGTAGCCCATAAGTAGCATATAGTTCAAGTAATGAAATTGCAAGACCTGCCTAAACAAGGCCTAAACTGTTTCATGGTAGGCCAATGTCACAACATCATCGTCAGTGGATGAATAACAGGATATAGTGACACTATATTGAAAGGTAAAGTAGTCAAGAGGCAACTCCATGAGGTGTGAAAAGCTCTGATGAGGAGGAAGTAAAGTCCTAGTGTGAAAACCTCTGATGAGGAGGAAGTGACTAGCCTGTGTGTTGGCCTGATTTGCATTGTGTTTATTTCTAGTAGATCTAGATCTATTGGAAAATTAATTCTAGATTGTCTAGAACTCTCACATTTGAGGAGCTCCAAGATCGAGATGACAAAACTAGGTTTTTTCTTTGGGATTCCTTCCTCTCCCTTTTTTGTTGATTTGAAGTCTCATTCCTATGTGCCTAGCCTGAGAGTATGCCATATCAAAATGTTAAGAAGCAAAAGAGAAAAGTCCTTTCATGTTTTCATGTGTTGTTTGTATCCAGACAAATGACATGGAAACTTTAGCAGAGTTTTGGATTTCCTTAGTTTCATTGCATTGCTTGACGATGCCAAATTAACTTAAGTTGGAGATCACATTTACATTGACTGAAGTGTATGATATGGAAACCCAGATGGGGTAGTGTTTCTGGCTCTGCAAGTATCTTTGATCCTAAAGACCTCTACTACTGTTGATCTTGATAGGTTAAACAAATACATGTAGCATTTACACAAAATAAAAAATAAAGATATCTTTTCACAATACAAATTCATTAAAAATAATTTAACTCAATTTAATTATGAATAACAGAAATCATTGGATTTTACTTGCCGATGAAGTGTCAACACCTATAATGTCCTTGGATGCGCAATGCAGCAAGGGGGTCCAGTTTAACTGGGTCGGATACCTGTGTCAGGAGTTCTTGGATGATTGTCGCGAAGTGAAAGAGGAAGGAAAATAGTTCCACTATGCGTGGTTGTTGTTGTTGATCACAATAATTGCATGGGGGACCCTGATGAGTCGTAGTTCCCAATAGTGGACCTGGACACCTACGAAGTTGCGCAATATGCTTCACTGTGGGCAACAAAGGAACCAGCCAAGGCGATTGATAACAAATTGTTCTGGGTCGTGTTTGAACTGAACCTGCACATGGTTATTAACTGGAGGCCATGATTCTCACCAGCACTATTCAATTAGTATCACGATGTGGAAAATTTCAAAGCTGATTTCTACTAGGTTTAGATGTGTGCAAAGAAGGACTTGGAGCAGAAATGGATCTAGCGACCATACCTCTTTTGAGAAGAAGATATCATGTTTGTTATTAAGGACTGGTCAAGTGATTGGTTGACCCTACTTACCATGGAAGGAGAGAAGGAAGGCCTGAGCAAAACACCGCCAACTACTGCAGGTGCGCATTATGGAAAACCATCCACTAAGAAAGGCCCGAAGAAAACATCGCACAAAGTCACTATAAATTTGGAAAAGAACATTGCATGGGAGGCAGAGCACAAAGGAGGTTAAGAAACACTAGTGACAATAGACGATGATCCAGAAGAGGATGATGCGCCTGAGGAGATAGACATCGCCTTCATTGTCAAGCACAGAAAGAAGCAAACTATGGGAGGCCCTAGGAAGAGGCAGAAGTTAGACAAGTCCGCCGGTGTTGAACCATGAGTCCTTATAGAAGGGGACTTCAACCAGATCGGGGGTTCCATCCGTGTTGCAATGGAAGGAATCTGGGGGAATATTGAGGACCAATACAGAGCTATACTGACAAAGGTCTAACAAGGACTTAAATATTTACAGGTTCAGGCAAGCCAAGTTCAAGCGAGCGTGCTTCAGGCGAGCGGTAATCAGGCAAGTGTGATGCCTTCCACTTTAGCAAGTGCATAGACAATGTTGAGCAGTGCCCTTATCGGGTGGGGCACTGCATTTTGATAATCAAGCAGACAGGGAGAGAATGCCCAAGAATGTGACTCTCAACCTTGCAGCACTTCCCCTGGTCACAATGCATGCGCTATACTCAAGCATGGCTGAGGAGCTTCAAGTGCGCGAGCAATGCACATTGTCAGTGATCCAAGAAGCAAAGACACACAACCGATAGATGCTCGACAACAAAACTAATGCATTGGAAGATCGAGATGAGATAGTTGCGCGTCATGAGAAATTGTAGCAGGCCATCACACAGGCATGCAGTGAGCTCCCGAAGCTCCAAATCCAGGGAAAAGTGGCCCCAGAAGAGAAGTTACATATAATAGCAGCAAAAGTTAAAGAATCAAAGGCTGAGGTTGAGAAAATCTGATTTTATTTGCAGATGCAAATCGCAAAATTGCAGTTGAAGCTCCAACTGATGACGCCACTTGAGGTCCGTGACCAGCGCCACGCTGCCATTAAAGAAAATATGGATCAGATCACATCAACAGTTACAGACTCCAATTTTTTTTTGAGGACACCATGGAAATTTGGGCCTCCCTGTAGGAGAACCCACACATGCAGAAGAGTGAAGAAGAGATACGAGACAAGAAACTTCAGTTTGATGAGCTCAAGGCAAAAAAGTGGACTTTGGCACTTGTGCAAAGGTTTGCCCGACTTCAGGAAGGAACAACATTGCAGGTGCATATCGAGGAGCTGTAGTAGAAAGCCCAGATTATCACTGCACAAACACAGTCGTGGGAAGAAGAAGCTCGATGACTCTCACACACCGTTGAGGGAAAATTGAAGACAATGCAACAAACACATCGCACTATTGGTCTTGCAATCAAAAGGCTAATGACAGATAAGTTAGTGGAGGAGGTTCATCAGGCCGCAGAGCAGTGCACATGAGTACTTCAGCCACTACAGATTGCCTATAGTAACCTCAAATCCAAGTTGCAGGATGTGCCAGCTGAGTGACTCGAGGACGAGTCACATCTTTGTGTTGGGGGCCTATTGGGAAGGGGTCCCCTAGGGTCAATTTTGAATAAGTCTCCACATTTTGAGGAGCGGAGTGCGATGTGTGTAGAGTCCTAGGAGTCATAGGGGATGTAGGATAAGTCAAAGCCCCTAATTTTGTAAATTTTGAAGGCTTTTGAGATTCTCCCATGGTTCGTGGACCATGGTAATGTACTGAATGAAAAGCATATATAAGAAAGGCTTAGCAAGATAGAAAAAAGTCAAGTTGGATACGATCAATTTGTATTCTTGTTTAGAGTCTGTCTTTTTGGCTAAGGTGAAGGGGAAGGCTCTTGTAGTTGTGTGCACGGAGACCTTGGTAAGTCTGTAGTTGTGTGTGCAGGCCCCTGCATCTTTGTGCGTAAGCCCCTACAACTTTGTGCACAGGTAAGAAAGAACTTGTATTGGAACATCTAATTAATAAAGAAGACTTGTTTTTGGAAGACTGATCTTTATGTTTTATATGTTAATACTTGTTCGTGTACTTTTGTAATGGTTCACATACTTTCTATATTTTAAGATTCATACTTATTTTTTGTTATAAATGCAATTGTGAAGGTCAAAATATTGTTTAATTGAGTTATGATGCATGTTAGAGCCAGGTAGTCGTAGATCTCTATTAAGTTAGAATAAGTTATATAAAGATCGCATAACTATTAAGAAAAACCTTTATGTAACTTTGCGCAAATATTTAAGGGTTCACGAAGGTCGGATCAAGCCCTAATTTGATAGAAACCCTAGATCTACATTGCATAGTTCCTATGGATGCAGAAACCTGGTTCTAGTATCCCCCAATATTACCTTGGGTGAGACTTCGATCTGTGCTACGTGGGTCGTTGCCAAAAGGGTCGGTGATATAGGGTTTTGTTAGTTAGCATAGGTAACTCTGAACTTGGGTCTAAGCCCCTGAAACCAACAACTAGGGATCTATAATGAATTACAGTATTGAAATTTAACATGGGTTTCCATTATGAAACAATTTTCATTTTCCTAACAGATGTTGAATGAAAGTATTGGTACAAATATTCTTCAAGCTAACATCCCACTCTACCTCCACTACAGAATCATATTATTTTGAAGTTAATGAATTACATATTAACTAGATATTCAATCATAGCTCATTAGAGAAACCCTCACTCATATTCACCACTAACACAAGTACATTATTGAGCTAGAGAGTACCAGGAAATGACTGTAAACATAACTATGAAATAAAGCACCTTCAGTACATTTCAAGAAATATAAAATCTATGGAGGATTTCAAACACTATCCCTAATGATTTTTCATTGCTATCATTTCTTATCTTTAAAAAATCCTAAAAAATAGAGCCACAATTTTTATACTTTTGATTTCTTTGATTTCCTGAAAATACGAAAACAGGCATAAAAATTGGAGTACAACCAATAGAATCGTAATGGATAACTAAGTCTAAGATACATAGATATCATCAAGAAACTTGGGAGCAACCATCACACTAGTGATTAGAAGTCTATGTACATTTTGAGAAGTAATTCGAAACCCTGAATTGAGTTGAAACAAACGGTCAGTATATGCATATGAAACTACACAGAGGGAATACAATCCACATACTTAAAATTTCTCACTGTTGGAGGTAGTGCAATTTGGTAGGCCACTGGTTCAATTCTCTCAAGGATCTCAAAATGCCCGCAATATCGAGGTGCTAGCTTGTCACATGATTTAATCCTCAAGGAGATATTCTTGGGCTTGATGTCAAGTACACATGTTCGCCAACCTAAAACTCCTTAAATACCCTATGTTGATATGCATAAATCTTATGTTTTTCATGTGCTATCTTTAGATTCCTCTTGATAACCAACATTTTTTGTTTCGTTTCTACCAACATGTCTAGTCCAATCAATACTATGTTAACTGGATCACTCCAACTGATAGGAGTATTACAACTCTTCCCATAAATTGCTTCAAATAGACTTATCCTTAGTGACTCCTAATACCCATTTTTGTAAGAAAACTCAGCCAGTGGAAGATACTCCTCCCACCTCCTCTGTTGGTGCATAACATACATCCTCAACATGTCCACTAGAATCTTGTTGACGCTCTCTGTCTGTCCATCTATCTGTGGATGATAAGTTGTACTAAAGGCCAACTTTGTACCCAAACCTGCAACTAACTCCTTCCAAAACCAAGAAGTGAACTTGGCATCTCTGTCTAACACAATATTCCTAGGAATATCATGTAACCTCAATATCTCCTCGATGAAGACTTGAGCCACCCCACTAGTTGAATTCGTAAACTTCACTAGAATGAAGTGAGATACCTTAGTCAACTTGTCAACCACAACCATCATATAATCGTGTTGTCTAGATGTCCTCGAAAAACCTATAATGAAGTCCATAGAAATGACCTCCCATTCCCACTCTCGAATTGGAATCGACTACAATTATTGAAAAAATGCAGCAAGAAATTCTTAATTTGATTTTTCTTGAATTAAATTGAGGAAATTCAAAATTCCACATCAGTAGACAACTTGGATTAGTTAACTCAGGTGACATGGCACTTGTCACTCAATTAAATCAGTTAATTTGAGTTAGGGGCATGAAATTCAGTTGTGTGTAGTGATTCCTAAATTTTATGAGCTTAGGTTGAGTTAATTTCAGTTGTAATACTTTAAACTAGTTTTAACTGTTAATTGAACTAGTTGGTGGTTAGTTGAGTAGTAGGAAATCAGTCTAACTCAAAGATCATCTAGTTAACTGATAAATCATCTAATAATTAGCTCATCCATGTTAAGAATATGAGTTTCCCAGTTGTGGTGGAGTTTCCAAGGTAGTTAACCAGCAGTTGTAAACTAGTTGAGTGTATAGGTGCTGCATGGGGTCAGGTGGACCATCCTTGGGAATTGCACAATCAATTAGAGGAATTCTCTAATTAATAGGGGCCCAATTCCTCAAGGAACAATGCAAGGAAATAGGGATTTGGTGTGCTGAATTGGTTAATTACTATCCATATCATTCATTTAGTATGGGAGAATAGAATTGCTTTTGTAGGTTGAGCTCTAGGATTGAGTTGACAATTGTAATAGCTTCTCTTACTCACTTGATTAAAGAACACGAGGATAAAGGGTTTTGAGTAGTTTATTTCCCCTAGATAACTCTATGTGTATGTGTGTTATTTCTTGATGCATGTTTATGATATGTGTTCTAGATTGTGAATTGAATTTCATAGAGTAGTAGAGTAGATTTGAGTCTTGTGATTTAGTAAATTTCATGAGTAGTTTTATATCTACATCGTAATTTATACATGGTATCAGAGCAGGATTCATATTAGAGAAAAAAATCGAAGTTGTTATTGTAGGAGGATCAAATTTGCAGGATCAATTCTTCAGAGCTAGAAGGATGGATTTCTATGGAATAAGACTTGACTTTGCCCTTGAGGGAAGCTCAAATTTTGTTGCTTGGAAGGATCGCATGAAGGAAGTGCTTGAATACAATGGTTTGAAGGAATTTTTCAAGATTGACATTCAAAAACTAGGATCAATTGATGTCAAGGATCTAGCAGAATGGAGGAAGTGTATAGCCAAGTCGAGGATAATAATATTGGAGGTAGTACATGACCAAATTGTCTCAAATATCCATGGGAAAGAAACTTTGTATGCAATGTTGCAAGAAATGGCATATTCGTTCTAGAATAGTAGTGACCATATAAAGTTGGTTCCCAACGACAAACTTCGAAATATCAAGATGCAGAAGAATGACTTTATTCAACAGTACTTCGGTAGGTTCACACCATGTCTTGATGAACTTGGTGGATTTCGTGTTACTATTGTAGAATATGATTTGGTAATCCTAGCCCTTCTAGGCCTTCCCAAGATTTGGTGTAGCTACCAAGATTTGGTGAACGGGAGGGAGAAACTACCAAACTATGAACGCCTATTGTCAGAATTGGTACAGGAGGAAATAAGGTGGAATACTAGAGATGATACTTCATCCAAAGGACCAAATGAAGAGGAATTTTCTCTAGTGGTAAAAGGAATGAAGGAAAAGGGAAATAATTCCCAAGGTGAGTTTGATTCCAGCCAAGAGGGAAATAATAAATACTTTTCCAAAATTAAATGCTTCAATTGTAGAAATTTTGAATAATTTAACACATATTCAACAGAGATTATCCTGATCATGTACTATTGCGGAATACATACACAATACATAAGCTCCTCTACGTTGATCATCAATATAGCAACATCAATAACAATAAAACATCAAGAGCATTCACACATTAACACAGTATGTAACCCGGGGAAAGCATCTCGCTAAAAACCCCACACTATCTGTATATTAATGATTGAGACCATGTAACATTACAAAGTACAATGCTTATCACAAGCAATCCAGTACCAGCTCCACCTATTACACACAATACAGCTCAGATCTGATCTCCAAATCTATTCCACTGCTTGCCTGCCTCCACTGCTCAATACCTGCTCAAGAATGAATGAGAATGGTCTACCAAACTCTTATTTCACCTCCAAAGAATCACTCACAATGTGTAAGACGTGAGCAGAAGCTACAAACTGGGCAAATACATGAGCAAACTCATTGGCATACTCAATTTCTTGATTGTGCAAGATCTGATGCACAACTATAGTCACAACTGATAGCAATCTGATTCTCTACCACCTGTCCCTGTTGAACTGAACATGCACTGACATGCAACTGAGTTAACTGATGTATTCACTAGTTGCATCATGAGTTAATAATTAGTTTAAAAACTCATCATTAGTCTATTTGCAGTTAGACTAATTACAACTAGTTTAACCAAGTCAAACTAAACACAACTCCATCAACTCCACAATCAACTCCACGAAACTCAACTGATTGAGTTCTAACTGAAGTCATGCATGCAACAACTCGACTGACTCATAAGAAAAGTGTATTTCCTTCTGACAGCTGCATGTGCCACCTCTATAGCTCAAACTGAAGTGCTCCAAGAGAATAAGATCAAGTTTATAGTCAAATATTATTATTTGACAATAATATTTGACTTTTCTATTTTTGACAACCAGTCTAAAAATAGACTGTGATCACTCACACTTTGATCAAAAATAGAAGTCCATCTATTTTTCCCAACTTGACCAATCATCCATAAACAGCAACCTGCAATCCATAGACATGATCCATATGTCTAAAAATAGACATAGTCTAAAAATAGACTTGCGCCAAAAATAGCCTGCGGGCCCACTTAGTGAAGGCGACTCTTTTCACTAAGCTCCATCATCTTGTTGCAATCTCAACACTCCCTCTCGACAAGATATGGATTATCAGCAACCCCTATCCTGCCTCGGTGGTACTCGAATTTGCTCCTGGTGAGAGCCTTCGTCAGAATATCAGCATCCTGATCCTCCGTTGGAATGTATGAAAGCAACATGATCCTCCACTGCACACAATCTCTGATATGATGGTACCTGATTTCAATATGCTTAGATCTATCATGAAATACAGGATTAGCCGAGAGTTTAATGCAACTCTGGTTATCACAGTAAATCACAGTAGGATCCAAATGAGAACCGATCAAACCAACCAGGATCTTCCTCATCCATATAGCCTCGCATGCAGCCAAACTTGCTGCCATATACTCGGCCTCCACTGAACTGAGTGCCACGGATCTCTGCTTCCTGTTGTACTAAGAAACTGTTGTCGATCCAATACTGAAGACCCCTCTTGATGTGCTCTTTCTGTCTGTTGGGCTCCCTTCCCAATCTGCATCTGTGAAGCCACATAGCTTCACCTCATCCTCCTGTCTGTACCACAAACCATATCCCGATGTGCCTCTCAAGTAGCGCAATACATGCTTGCCCACCTTCTAGAAGAGCTTGGTAGGCTTAACCATAGCTTGTGAAAGTTGGTTAACTGCATAGCATATATTGGGTCGTGTATTGACCAAATACATCAGCGACCCCACCAACTGTCGATAAACAGTGGCATCCACTTCTTCTCCCGAAGTGGCATCCTCCTTCCTCCAACCTCTAGGAAGAGGAGTATCAACAGGCTTGCAGCCATGCATGTTGAACTTCTCCAGTATCTCCCGAGCATACTTGCCCTGAGAAACAAACAATCCACCACTACGCTGCCATATTTCCAATCCTAGGAAATAGTGAAGGAGGCCCAAATCCTTCATCTCAAACTCTGTAGCAAGATCCTTCTTGCATGACAGTATCAACAGCTCATCACCCGTTAGAATCAAATCATCAACATACAGTACAATGATAAGCAACTTACCCTCCACCACAATCTGGTATAGGTTAGGATCCGCCTCGCTCTTGGAGAATCCAAGTCCTGTGAAATAGTTGTCTATCCGTGTGTACCAAGCACGTGGTGCTTGCTTCAACCCATACAGCGCTCTCTTGAGCCTGCACACATGCGACTCACTGCTGAAGACCTCAAAGCCTTCGGGTTGCTCAATGTACACCTCCTCCTCAATGACTCCATTGAGGAACTCAGTCTTCACATCCATCTGATGAATGTGCCATCCCATCTGCGCTGAGAGAGCAAGAATCGTCCGTATGGAAGAATACCTTGCGACAGGTGCAAAGGTCTCCTCATAATCAATCCTCTCTATCTGTGAAAAGCCTCGGGCAACAAATCTTGCCTTGTACTTCTCCACACTCCCGTCAGCTGCCTGCTTGACCTTGTAGATCCATCTCGAACCCACCACTGATTTCCCTTCCGGTCTAGGAACAATCTCCCATGC
The DNA here is from genome assembly GCA_031772625.1 of Pinus tabuliformis. Classification (NCBI taxonomy): domain Eukaryota; kingdom Viridiplantae; phylum Streptophyta; class Pinopsida; order Pinales; family Pinaceae; genus Pinus; species Pinus tabuliformis. The sequence goes on from CM062818.1 coordinate 524,851,665, forward strand.
ACTGTTTCTGACAATAGAATCATACTCTTCCACCATGGCGTCTACCCATGCGGGATCCTCCACAGCTTCCTCGAAAGAGGATGGCTCAGTCACAACACACTTGCTCATAAGAGCCATGTATCCAGTGTACCGATCAGGTGACTGTCTCTGCCTGCATTGGGCTGTAGGTGGTCCTACAACTTTCTCTGCATCTTGAGCCAGTCGCTCAGCTTCTGTCAAGCGCTTTCGCCCTCTGATGGTTGGCGCTGCATGAGTGGTCTCTTCCACTCCATGAACCTCGTCCTATGGCTGATCCACGTCTTGAAGCTCATCCTTAGGAACTAATAGCTCCTCATCTGCATGCAAGTGTAGCTCCCTCTCAAGCGAACACTTCATGGCTTTCTCCTCCTGAAATTTTATATCCCGTCGCACAACAGTTTTACCACTGTCTGGAAAATACACACGATAGTTGTGGGGCGTATCAGTGTACCCCAAAAATATTCCAACCTCTGCGGTCGGCTCCAACTTCTTCCTGGCATCCTTCGTCACATGCATGTAAACGTTAGCACCAAAAATCCTCAAATGAGAAAGATCAGGCTTCTTACCAGAATAAGTCTCCTCAGGTGTACTCATGCCAAGTATCCTACGAGGACAACGGTTCTGCACATAAACTGTTGTATTGCATGCTTCTGCCCACAAGTGAAGGGGTAGGCCCTGATCATGCAACATTGCTCGTGCAACACCCACAATCGTTCTGTTCTTCCGCTCAGCTACCCCGTTCTGCTGTGGGTTATGGGGAGCTATGAGCTCTCTACGAATCCCTTCTGCCTTGCAGAAATCCTTGAACTCGTCCGAGATGTATTCACCACCATTATCGCTCCTAAGAGCCTTCACCTTCTTCCCCGACTCCTTCTCGACCAGTGCTTTGAATTCACAGAACTTTGAATATGTCTCGCTCTTCTTCTGCATGAAGAAGATCCAGCACTTACAAGAGAAATCATCAACAAAAATCACATAATACCTGTGTTTTGCTGTCGAAGCAACTGAGAAAGGTCCACACACGTCTATGTGAATTCTCTCAAGGATCGTCGTGGCGCGACTATCCTTCTCGTGAAAGGTGGCTTTCACAAACTTCCCCAAAGTACACCCCTTGCACTGATCTGACTGCGCAAGTGTGCCTTTAGGAAGCCCTGTAGTGATCTGCTGCAGTATCTTCAAGGCTCCATGGTGAAGGTGACCCAATCTCCTGTGCCACAACTCGCCATCATCCCGGCTCACCAATCCTTCTGCCTTGCCTGCCATTGCTACGCATCCATCTACTTGCAACTGATAAAGGTTCCTCACTCGAACCCCTATCTTCCGGGTCTCACTAGTTGTCTTGTTGTGCAGGAAAGCCTTTCCCTCGCTGAAAACAACATCATACCCCTTGTCTTCTAACATCGCCACTGAGATGAGATTCTTCGTCAATCCTGGAACATGCATGACTTCCTTCAATACGAAGGGTTTACCAGACTCCCTCTCAAAGGAAATGGTACCGATACCGGTCGCACTGTATCTACCATCATCGCCCATCTCGATGTGTACTCCAAGATATTTTTCCTCCAGATCAGAGAACAAATCTCTATCTCCCGTCATGTGAAAAGACGCACCACTGTCCAATAACCACACTGATCCCATCACACTTGAAACCAAGCATGCGATCAATGAAAAATTAAGCTCAAACTGTGAGGCTAGAGCCTCTCCTGCTAAAGATCCAGCAGCCTGCTTGTTCTTCTTCTTCTGCGGACAATTTGTGGCATAGTATCCATGTTGGTGACAGTGAAAACACTTCACCTTGGACATATCCTGCTTCTTGCCTTTCGCACCGGAATGAGAAGCTTTCTTGTTCTTCCCCTTCTTTGCTTTGGCAGCCAAAGCGCAATTCTCGTCATCAGATACCTTTGATGAAGATCCATTCTCACCTTTATTGTTTCTGAGTTTATCCTTGAGCACCAGGTCGCTCTTGCTTTGGAATAACATTTGCAATCCGTTGAAAGACATTTTCAACAACACTGCTGCAAATTTGAATTTCCACCAGCTCCAACTCAACCGCTTCCGATCTAGAATTCGTGAGAACACAATATTTCTCGTACAGAGATTGATTGTATGGGCATTCACCAGATATCTCACCTTCCAAAGGAAGGATGAATCCAGAGGCTACCTGGCCCGATTACAGACTCTGCCTGAAGAAATAGAATGTAAACACTTCCTGAATAGTAGATCTGATGATCAATCCTCGCTTGATATCCTGTAAAAATCTCTTCTACAAATCAAGCAGCTCTGATACCATGTAGAAATTTTGAATAATTTAACACATATTCAACAGAGATTATCCTGATCATGTACTATTGCGGAATACATACACAATACATAAGCTCCTCTACGTTGATCATCAATATAGCATCATCAATAACAATAAAACATCAAGAGCATTCACACATTAACACAGTACGTAACCCGGGGAAAGCATCTCGCTAAAAACCCTACACTATATGTATATTAATGATTAAGACCATGTAACATTACAAAGTACAATTCTTATCACAAGCAATCCAGTACCAGCTCCACCTGTTACACACAATACAGCTCAGATCTGATCTCCAAATCTATTCCACTGCTTGCCTGCCTCCACTGCTCAACACCTGCTCAAGAATGAATGAGAATGGTCTACCAAACTCGTATTTCACCTTCAAAGAATCACTCACAATGTGTAAGGCGTGAGCAGAATCTACAAACTGGGCAAATACATGAGCAAACTCATTGGCATACTCAATCCCTTGATTGTGCAAGATCCGATGCACAACTATAGTCACAACTGATAGCAATTTGATTCTCTACCACCTGTCCCTGTTGAACTGAACATGCACTGACATGCAATTGAGTTAACTGATGTATTCATTAGTTGCATCATGAGTTAATAATTAGTTTAACAACTCATCATTAGGCTATTTGCAGTTAGACTAATTACAACTAGTTTAACCAAGTCAAACTGAACACAACTCATCAACTCCACAATCAACTTCACCAAACTCAACTGATTGAGTTCTAACTGAAGTCATGCATGCAACAACTCAACTGACTCATAAGAAAAGCATATTTCCTTCTGACAGCTGCATGTGCCACCTCTGTAGCTCAAACTGAAGTGCTCCAAGAGAATAAGATCAAGTTTATAGTCCAAATATTATTATGAGACAATAATATTTGACTTTTCTATTTTTGACAACCAGTCTAAAAATAGACTTTGATCACTCACACTGTGATCACTCACACTGTGATCACTCACACTTTGATCAAAAATAGAAGTCCATCTATTTTTCCCAACTTGACCAATCATCCATAAACAACAACCTGCAATCCATAGACATGATCCATATGTCTAAAAATAGACATAGTCTAAAAATAGACTTGCGCCAAAAATAGCTTGCGGGCCCACTTAGTGAAGGCGACTCTTTTCACTAAGCTCCATCATCTTGTTGCAATCTCAACATCAATTGTCATGAATTTGGGCACTATGCTACTTAGTGTCCACACAAAAGGTCTAGCAAGAAGGAGCCTGTAATAGCAGTAGCATGTGAAGATTTGGCTCCATAGTTCGAGCTTGACTTCACCCTTATCGCATGCATGGTGATCACAGTGATGGGGAGCGTGTGGTACTTGGACAGTGGTGCCTCGTTCCATATGACATGGAATAGATATTTTTTCAATGACTTGGAGGAGAAATATCTCCATATGAACATTGAGTTTAAAGACGATGGAAGGTATAACATGACCGGGATTGGTATAGTCACCTTTTAGAGGGAGTCAGGCTCCCCTCTTAGACTCAAGGATTTCATGTTCATTCCAGGCCTAAAGAAAAATCACATCTCAGTAGTAGTGTTGGAAGACCATGGTTACAATGTGATCTTCAACAAAGGGAAAGTATTCCTGAGACACATAGCCACGGGATAGGTGAACAAGATTGGTGCTCAAGTCAAGAACCTGTATGCACTTGAGGTAGAATATGCATGCAAATCCTTAAGGAGAAAGGCAATGGTTAGAGACATGGTGGTTGAGAGGGTGCACGATTTACCTCTCAAAATGGAGCCTAAAAGAAGCCTTAAGAAGTTGTAGAGCAACCACAAATGCAGATTAAAACAGGAGGCAAAGTGGAGACATCCACTCAAGAAGAGACCTCCATTAGGGGGAGAGTTCGAGTTAAGAGGGCAGAGGGAGCACATGCATCCTTACCTCCAGGTGTGAGGTGGGGCGATGTGAAGCCCTCGTCCCAGGAGTGCAAAAATTTGACCAAGGTCCATTGAGGCGTTCTCCTTGTGGATTATTAACCTTGCTACAAGGGTCCACAATATTCAGTAGTAGGAGGATCAATTTCAGTCATATATTGAGGAGTGTAGAGGAGTGTTGACAGCAGAGTAGGAGGCTCAATAATGGAGTCAACAACAACACAATTTTTCCAGTGGACAATTACAAATTGTTTCAAACTTTATTTTTTGGATGCTTCTCAGTTACAGATGTTGTAGTAGTAGTAGCAATAATGAGAGGTGTTGCATGCAGTACATTCCATAGGTGCATGATAGGGGTGGTTAATAATCCCTTTCTTGCTGAGAGGGAGTGTCGAAAAAATGTAGCAAAAAATATTAATTTGATTTTGCCTTAATTAAATTGAGGAAATTCGAAATTCCACATAATTAGACAACTTGGAGTAGTTAACTGAGGTGACATGGAACTTGGCACTCATTTAACTCATTTAATTCAAGTTAGGGGCATGAAATCTAGTTGTGTGCACTGATTCCTGAATTTTAGGAGCCTAGGTTGAGTTCATTTCAATTGTAAGCAATTAAACTAGTTCTAACTATTAATTGAACTAGTTGGTGGTCAATTGAGTATTAAGACATCAGTATAATTCAGATATCATCTAGTTAACTCATCAATCAACTAATAATTAACTCATGCATGCAAAGAATACGAGTTGCCCAGTTATTGTGGAGTTTCCAATGCAGTTAACTGACAATTGTAAACTAGTTGAGTGTACGAGTGTTACACGAGTTCAGGTGGACCATCCTTGGGAATCATAGAATTAATTAGAGGAATTCCATAATTAATAGGGGCCCAATTCCTCAAGGAACAACACAATTAAATAAGGGTGCAGTGTGCTGAATTGATTAAGTACTATCTATATCAATCATTCCATAGGGGAGAATAGAATTTCTTTTGTCGATTGAGCTCTAGGATTGAGTTGAAAATTGTAATAACTTCTCTTACTCACTTGATTAATAAACACAAGGTTGAAGGGGTTTTGAGCAGTTTCTTTCGCCTAGATAAATCTCTGTGTATGTGTGTTATTTCTTTATGCATGTTTATGATATGTGTTCTAGATTGTGAATTGAATTCCACAGAACAATAGAGTAGACTTGAGTCTTGTGATTTATTAAATTTCATAAGAAGTTTCAGATCTACACCATAATTTCTACAACAATAAACCACATGGATGCTTATACTTTTCTTTTACCTGTTGACAATCCAAACAACTCACCACAAACTCGACCACCTCTTTCTTAAAATTTGGCCAATGGTAGAAATTCTTAACTTTTATCAATGTCTTATGATATCCTAGGTGACCTAAATATGGCTTAACTTCAAATTCCCTCAAGATAAGCTCCTTGAGCTCACTTTTATCCATCATATGGATCCTATCCCTAAATCTAAACAAGCCACTTTCCGTGAGATGATAACCCACATCCTGTTCACCTATACCCTGTTGTTGTAACCCGTGCTTAAGATGATGGTACCTGTAATCCTATTATTCTGCCTGTAAAATACGATCTTGTAAATTTGTCCCATATGAACTCATAAATGCAATGTGATTTACTTGCATTCTTCTACTAAGATAATTTGAAATCCTATTCTCTTTACCCTTAATGTACCTAATCTCGAAGTCAAACTCACCAAGCGTAACCAACCACCTAGCTTGTCTGACATTCAGATTAGGTTGGTCAAACAAGTACCTCAATCCACTATGATCACTCATCAAGATGAACCTGCTGCCAAGAAGATAGTGTCTACACATCCTCAATGCATGGATGATAGCTTCCAACTCAATATGATGTGTCTTATAATTCTTCTTGTGCTCATATAGTTTCCTTGACTCGTAGCATACTATTTTCCCTTCCTGCATCAGGGCTCCACCAAGTCCTCTCTTGCAAGCAAATGCACATACCAATAACTCTTTATCTGGACCTGCAATCTTTAAAATTGGAGCATTTGTAAGCAACTGCTCAAAATTAGCTGCACATTCCTCTACCCATTCAAACTTCTTCCCTTTTCACTACAAAGATGTAATAGGATATGAAATCCGTGAGAAGTTCTTGATGAACCACCTGTAATAACCTATTAACCCCATGAATGATATTACCTCATCCAAATTCCTAGGAGTTGCCCATTCCATTATAGCTTTGATATTTTCCGGATCTAATGCTATACCTTCCTTGGAAACTACATGGCCCAAGTAATGAACTTACCTCTGAAAGAAACTGCATTTACTAAGTTTGGCATACAACTGATGCTCTCTTAGAAATTTCAACACTACTTCCAGGTGTTTTGCATGATCTTTCTCATTCTCAGAATACATCAATATGTCATCAATTAATACTACCACAAGCTTGTCCAAATAAGGACACAACACACTATTCATCAAACACATAAAAGTAGTTGGAGCATTAATCAAACCAAAAATAACCACAACAAACTCATAATGCCCATACCTGGTCCAACTTGTAGATGTCCTCTTCTTTGATGAGTATCTGGTGATATCTTGATCTTAAATCAATCTTCAAAAACATTGTTTCTCCCTTCAACTGATTGAACAAGTCATCAATCTGCGGCAAAGGGTACCTGTTCTTAATCATCACCTTGTTCAACTGCCTGTAATTAATGCACAACCTTAGAGTACCATCCTTCTTCTTCACAAACAATATTAGCGCACCCCAAGGTGACACACTTGGGCTATATCCCTTGTTAATAATTTCCTTCAACTACAACTTCGATTCCACTAACTCTGGAGTGCTCATCCTTTAAATTGCCTTCGATGATGGTGTTTTTCCCAGCATCAACTCAATAGAAAATTCCACTTCCCTATGAGGCGGTAACTCTTAGCTCTCTGCTTGAAACACATCCTGAAACTACTGCAAAACCATATACCTCTTCAAGACTTCAACATTCTCAATATCCTTACCTTTATCATTAGAAATATGAACAACAAACAATACACATCCTCTCCTGCTACTGGGATTTTCTTGCATAGTTGTAACAATTCTCACTGATGTAGGATTCTTCTTACCTTGCAAGATTCTCTTATCTCCATCATCATCCAAGTGCTCAATAGCCTTATCATAATAATCTACCTTAGCCTTGTGAGTTTACAACCAATCCATACCCAACAACATATTGTATGATCCCAACAAAAGCACATTTAGATATTCTGATGTAGGCATATTGTTTAACTCAAGTGCATAAGATCTTACCCAATGATGAACTATTTTTTGAATACCTGTAGCCAACTACACTAACCAAGACTCTACATGCACTTCTTTATTCAAGCAACACTTATCCACCAAGTTAGGAGTGATATAAATATAGTTATATCCAGGGTTAATCAAAATAGAAACGACTTGATCAAAAATCTTACCTTCCATCTCGATAGTAGATGCATGATGATCAATCTGCCTATTATCTAATGTCGTATAAATATGAGGGATACTCTGTCCAACATCCCCAACTGCTTGAGCCTACTGAACACTGTAGATATGTGGTTTGCCACCATGATACTGTGGACAATCTCTACTACGATGATCCTTGCCACAACTTTAACATTGTAAAGGCTTCCTACCCTCACCCTTATTCTACTCCTTAAACTGAAATATTTGTCCTCTCCCAACTACATTGAATTTCTTGTACAGTGTTGTATTTTCCTTGTCATCTGTATCCTAAGATTTTCCTCTCTTCTTATCTCACTTTCATTTATTCTTATCATTACCTTTCCAATCCTGCTTAGATTTAGACCCACGCTTTGATTGCTCATAACAGTGCTTCAAATTTCTGGTGGCTTTCTCCAATGATCTAGGCTCATCAAACTCAATCCTTTCTTTTAATGACACCGAAAACCCACTAATGAATCTCTGAATCTTAACAACTCTAAGAATATGCTAGTATACTCTTCATCAGTCATAGATCCCATTTTCAACTCATAGAACTCCTTTGCCTTATCATCATAATATCTTTCAGATAGATACTTCTTCCTGAAAAGTCTCTCAAACTCACTCCAAGTCAGGTCCTCTTCTCGAATGCCTCTAACATTCTTCAAATCTTCCCACCGAATGTCTTCTTTTCCTTTGAGACTGAAAGTAGTTATTTTGACTTTCATGTTTTCTGAATAATCATGCAATCTGAAGAACTTATTCATCCTAAGAAACCAAGCTTCTGCATCCTATGACTTCTTCATTTCTCCATAAAATGTAGGAGGCTTTTCTTTCTTAAAATCATCTAGAAAGTATCACTTCTCACTCCTCCTATATGAATGGTGATGGTGATGACGATGTTGTCTCTCTGTACCATAACTAGAATAGAACCCACAATCATTACCCCTCCTGTCAGGTGTATCCAAGAACCTACCATCTCTGACTATATCATCCCTTTATAACTTGTATCTTTATTGAGACCTGCTACCATATGACCCATTAGTCCTTTCCTCCTGTCCATGACTGATCTAAAGTGATCCCTATCTCTGCAAATCTGAAAAACTCTTAGGAATCACTACATTAACCACTGCTTTCTTTTCTTGTGCCCTGGCAAGTCTTTCCGATGACAGAATTATTCTATCATTATCCACATTACAAATCCTGATCTATGCTTTCAAACTTCTCAATGTGTCTTCTATGTCAAGGGAGTACTCATCACAATTTTGCTCATCTGATCTGTAGGGAGAATCACGTGAACTATAGTCCTCCATTTTTCGTGTCATCTTTGATCCTCTACTTCCTAGAAACACATCGTGTCAAATAAACCAAATATAATCATAGTCAACATACCTCAGTGAAGTCAAGGGAGGCTATCTCGTTTGAAAAATCAATCCGGATTAGCACAACCTATGTATATATAATGAAATCAACATATCAATCATCTCAATATCAACATTATCAACCTCTACCTGAAGACACCACTGCAACAATTACCATCACAAAGCATGCATAATGAACACACAGACAACTAACCTGCATACATGACAAACACATTCTGCTCATCTAGTCCAAGTGTTGAACTTGGCTCTGATACCAATCTGTAACCACCCCTCCCATATTTACCAAGTTTCACTAGCTTGCCAAGGTAAACATGAGAGGAAGAGATACTATGACATGACCCGACCTCCTAGATCCCATTAAGAAAGTGGGGTCGACTATTGACGACAAAATGACATCTCACAACATCCTATAGGGGCTACAAGTTACTTAGAGTTTGAGCAATCACCCCAAGTGGCCAAACCCTCAGCTGGACCCCGTTTTCTTTGCCCTGGGCCCTCAATCGCATCCAAACAAAGGCCTCCATGTGGTTAAAATCCTCCAACAACATGTGCAATCCTAAATCCATGCAATTGTAACCCAATTTTTCCAGTTCAGAGGGTGTGGTCCCGAGATCTGAGCCTAGATTCTAGTTCAGCCTCAAGACCATTGCCCATAACTTCTTGTAACTTCTCAAAATCAATAATGACATGACAACAATGCTAGACATACAAATTTTAAGGAGGAGCTTGAACTAGACTGCCTAGAACAGAACATACATTTCTTCAAACACATGACAAACATGTAAGTTGCAGGTCATGAATGCATATATGATCATAAAAGTATGAGAATCACCAGGAAGGACCTATGCCCTCTCCACATAGTTGTAACACCACTTATTAGTCCATACATTCATCACCAACGAATAGCTAAACAATGAATGACAAGAACCATAGAAGATACACATCATATAAACATCATGTAACCATAAAATAACCAACATATAAACCATGGCAACCCAACCATAATATCACCAACACATTGCAAATAAGTATACATGAATCACAATAGAATTCTAACTCCTATTAACATAGGAAATTACCAACCAAGTTAGGGACTTCCATGTACACCCGACCATAGATTGAGCTGAACCAAATATTTCTTTCAACCAATCACCCTTGCGCCATATTCCAAGTGTGAATGTCGGATCTCATGGAATAAACCAAAAAGAACCAAACCAGGGCTTCTAGAGGCCAAACCACCTCAACCCTCAATTAGTGATTCCACCTCACGACCCGACATCACTAAAACCAACCAGATTGGTCTCTACCCAAGCTGTCCAAGGCTCCAAGAACTAGTAACTCAATCCACAACCTTCTAGGGCTCTAGAGTGTTTGTCCAACTTGGCTCCAAGACTAGTAACTCAACCCACCAAGCGCTTCAGAGAATTTTTGCAATCTAGGATCCAGGATTAGTAACTCAGCCCAAGTTGTTCTAGGGCTTCCAAAGCATTTGTTCCAACCCACAACCATAAAGAATTACAAGCACTAATAAAAAAAAATCAAGTGGAAAAACCCACAACACTATGGCTATCCAGGAAATGGCAAGGCTAGGCTAAAATCATTTTCAATCTAGGAAATCCTCCATGCCCATGACAAATCATAACTAGATTATAACATGCATATATCATGCATCCATAAATAAATAATGAAATCACACACGCAACCTATTACCTACAAAGAAATCCAGTTGTAGCCACTGATCCACCTATTCCTTGCGCTTTCCTACTTTACTTTACCTTCTTTCTCCAAATCTAATGAAAACTGGAGTGCTCCAAGCATGCTCCAAGAATTATTCAAGATTTCTCTAAGTGTGCAATAGTATGAGAGAGAATAGAAGAGACCTCCTCCAAGCCAAAAACTAACAAAAGGTTGTGAACTAATCCTTAGAACCCTTTTTATCATTGAGGCCTCTATTTCCCTCATTATCCTTCAATTTTCCTTCAATTTCCTCCTTATGCAAATTTGTGACCTTTCATCTCCCTTTTCTCCTATTTTCCTTTATTTCATAAATAAAATGTCAATAATGTCACTCTGCCTTTGCCAATTTTTATAGCCATAAATTAATCACCAGTGATCCCAATCACTATGTTTTTCCCAACATTCAGCTTGGAATATGTGTCTCATTGCCTTGGTTTTATTTATTTTTTACATGGAAAATCAACCAGGGGCTGTGACATTTTATATCTCCCTTTTTACATCTTTGAGGAGATGGTATAGGTGGGGCGCAAAGATACCTATGTTTTCACCAATCCAATCAACCACCATCTTTGAGTCACCCAAGATTTGCAATTTCTTTAAGTTGTAGTAGTTTTCTCTGTAAACCAATTCCAATATAACTAAAAAAGTAGACCTAGAGTTGGATCCCCTTCTTGGTGAATATCAGATGTGCATGTGATGAAGTCTGCTAAAAAATAAAACCCCTTCCTAAAGAATATTGGAGCTTTAATGGAGTTCGTTGAAAAATAAAACCTCACTAGCACTACAAATGGAAGGTTGTCCCTGGTTTGCCCCGTTGAAATATCCCCAGGGGATCTTGGCCTCCGAAATAAGCATGATCAAGACTCTTGTTTTCTTCTTCTTTGTCTCACATTTGAATGCTTTTCATGTTGAATTGATGACACTGATCACAATCTCTTAAGGAATGCATTTTTCTTGGAATAACTTAAGATTTCTCGCCCACCAAATGGTGTGGACAAAAGAATTCAAAGAAAGCAAGACGAGTAATTCATGAATTGATGGGTCTAATTACCCACTCCATAACATAGTCCTCCAATGTGGTTTTATCCCAACTGACCTTCTTGGGATTAAAATAGGCTTTTGCAAGAGACCATACATTCTGTGAGTAGGGACATTCAACAAAAATATGAAAAAATGTTTTTGCATTTTTGCAACACAACGAGCATTTGCTTGGGCCATATCGTCCTTGTTTTAATCCATTATCCCAAGTTAATAAACAATTTTGAAAAGCTAACTATAGTGTGATATTGCACTTCGATGAGCTATGGTGTTTCCAGACGAAAAATCACCACCAAATTGGATTGTCAGTGAGTTGATGTTCCATTTGTGTCATATATCATAACTTTGTTGTGAAAATACTAGAGTTGGTGTTATTTGACTAGGATTGTAACACCCTCCTCCCACATCCACCCAAGTTACCATGCCAACTGGGGTAAACATGAGACGAGAGGCTACTATGATTAGATTCGACTTCCTATATAACATTAAGGAAGTGGAAACGACAAAACATCACACACAGTCATCCAACACCATCAACAGAACCCTCGGGAGACAAGTAAGCCACTCAGATAACCTGTACCTAGGTCCCACTATTGTTATGCACAATTTAAGGCTCACCCACTCTCATGATATGGGCAAGGGAGCGACCAGAGACCTAAAGTCGCTCTCATAGGCCTGTCTGCCAGTGGTTGTGGTCCAAACTTGCTAGTTCTATGCTAACGACTCCGGGATTGGATCCATTTTATCAGGCCCGAAGCCCAGGCCACTACCCAAAATGGAATGAAAGCTAATAATTAAGTAATGTATAGGGAAATAATGATGCAAAAGTAAATAGTTGATCCAGGCCTTAACGAGACCCCTACTAGCCATGACAGACATTTCATCAAACATATCATCGACATGTAACCTACAAGTGTAAATAACAAAGGTAAGTGTAGGGATCTCTTACTTATCTAAGAATCTCCACAAAATTATTTCCTCATGTCATTTGTTGCCTTATCACTTATTAGGTCATATAAACAATATCCATTCAAATACAAATAAAAACATGTTGAGAGACAAACGTAATTGCTTCCATAAAATGAACATATAACCAACATAATAGGAACAAAATTACAGTAAGAATATCAGCCATCAAAATCCATATATACCCCAGTACATTTTCACATGAAAATCAATGGAATAAATTTCTCATTAATCAATGTAATGAACCAACTGGTTATGGGGCTATCATGTTCCACCTAACCATAGATTGGCTGAGCCAAGTCTCTCTTCAGTCAATCATCCCTGTGCCATATTCCAAGCATGAATATGGGACTCATATAACACATCAAAAACATCAATCAATGTGGATTCCACTAGAGTTCTCTGCCTACACCATGAGGAATTTGAGTGCTTCCTAGTCTCTCAAGATTTATCGTGCATCTGCATTCTGATTCAAGGATCACTAGGCCCTACACCGAGACACAATCTCCAGGCTTTAACACGCATTCCATCCTGGAATCACTAGGCCCAACGAAGAGAAAATCCACCCCTTGGCTTTACCATATATCCTGCCATTCACTGGCAAGGATTCTTATGCCCACCGAGGCACACAATCTAGATTTACCACAACCCACAGTTTGGTTCAAGGGTTACTAGGCCAGTGACTTCGTGCATCCTTAGTCCGGTTCAGGGACCACTACCACCATGTGTTTGTCAATTCAGAGATCCACCCCACTCAGCTTTGAATCCAATTTGACCATCCCACACAAACCACATGAGAGAACCCATCTCATCAAAGCTATCTGGAAATGGAAAGGCTAGGCTGAAAATACTATCACACTAGAAAAGAAACACATGCAATCACGTGCATCCAAATCTAGCAAGGAAATACACATGCAAGTTAATACCTGCAATGAAGTCTGTTGTCGCTGCTTGATCCTACCTTTCCCTGCTTGATCTTTGCTTCCTCTTGCCTTCTTTTCCTTTCTTTCTCCAATGCCAAAGTGCTCCAAGAAAATTTTTGTATCCAGGAGTATGAGAGAGAGAAAGCGAATAATGAGAGAGCTCCAAATCTAAATTGAAAAAGGGTTACCAACTGATCCTCAGAAGCCTTTTTATGGATGAGGCCTTTATTTTCTTCATTTTCCTCCTTGCATTCAACCCGTGGCCTTTCACTTTCCTTTTCTCCTAATTTCCATTAGTTTCATAAATAATTGTTCCAAAATGCCTTTTAATGCCTTCGTCATTACCTTAGTCATTTCCTTTGCCAATTCCCTTAGCCATAAACAACCAAATGAACACCCTCTAGGATGTCCTGCCTAACATTCAGCTTGGAATAAGTGTCCCATTCATCCGTGGTTATTGTTTTTAACTTTATTACATGGAATTTTAACAAGGGCTGTTACAGAACCCTCCCCCTTCGGGGACACCGTCCTCAGTGTTCAATCACACATATACCTCAACAACCTGTTGAAAGAAGACATACTGCTCATGGAGCTTCATAACACAGCTTGATACAACATTTACAATGAAAGATATGCTCAAGAGAAAAGATCATCATGACAACATTACAACATACCACATAGTGGAGCTTTATATCACAACTCATTATGATATTTACAATATTCATCCTACTGAGTGCCAATCCCCATGACATCATAACATCATGATAACATGACCACATGATAGCATAATAACATAACTGTAATAACATGATTCCCATACTACATAGTGGAGATTTATAACACGACTCGTTACGGTATTTACATCCATACACGGGTGTACATATAGTAACATCATCAAAACTGTATATACCAAAACATATGCCAAATCATATACCAAACATATACTAACATCATATAGCATATATCAAAACATCATAAATCATAGACTAAACCAACATAAAACAAATACTAAACCACCATGATGCATATACCAAGTCATCATAAGAAAATACTAAACCACCATAAAGCAACTACTAAACCACCATATCAAGGTTGCTTTGCCTCAGTCGACAAATAAGGAAGGATACATAGCCCACATCTGATCCACCATATCCCATGTAGCTTCATCGGGCCCAAAGTGCTTCCATTGCACTTTAATTTGCTCGATTGCTCGGTTTCAGAGCATGAGCACCTTTTTCTGCAATATACACTAAGTCTCTGGCTAGAATTCTCCATCTGGTTCCACCTATAATACAAACCAGTCAATCACATTATCAACATCTTTAACATACTTCTTAAGAAATGAGACATGGAAAACATCATGGACTTTCACTGTCAGAGGTAGTGCAAGTCAATAGGCTACTGACCTAATCCTCTCAATGATACTGAAGGGTCCACAAAACCAAGGTGCCAACTTGGCACATGAGCCAATCTGCAAGGACCTCTTCTTCCGTTTGATGCACAAGTACACCTGTTCCAAAACTTGGAACTCCTTGAACAACTTGTTCATGTCTGCATAACTCTTCTTCCTATCCTCGGTTACCTTGAGATTCTTCTTGATCACCTGCATCTCATGTTCCATGTTTACCGACATATCTGGTCCAATCAATAATCTGCTAACCCGATCACTCCAACTAATGGGAGTGTTACAACTCCACCCATATAATGTCTTAAAAGGAATCATCCTCGGTGACTTCTGATAACCGTTGTTGTATGCAAAATCGACCAAAGGTAGATACTCTTCCCACTCCCTCTGTTGATGCATTACATACATCCTCAACATGTCCTCTAATATCCTGTTGACTCTCTATGTCTGTCCAGCTATCTGTAGATGATAAGTTGTGTTGAAGGCCAACTTTGTGCCCAGACCTACAAATAACTCCTTCCAAAACTTGGAAGTGAACTTTGCATCCTTGTCTGACACAATATTCTTTGGAACACCATGTAGTCTAACAACGTCTTGGATGAATACATGTGCCAAATCGCTCACTGAGAACGTAGACTTTACCAGAACTAAGTGTGAAACCTTTGTTAACATGTCCACAATGACCATGATGGAATCATGCTGCTTCATTGTATTTGGAAACCCTGTGATGAAATCCATGGAAATGACCTCCCATTTCCACTCGGGAATAATGATCAGCTGTAGCAATCCACCTGGATGTTTACCTTTCCTTTCACTCGCTAACAGTCGAAACATCTAACTACAAACTATGCTACATCCCTCTTCACATCCAACCAATATTAATATCTCTTCACTAACCTGGGTAGCCTGAATAAGGTTTCACATGAAACTCCCTCAAGATCACCTTCTTGAGCTCACTGTTATCCAATACATATATCCTATCTCGGAACCTGACCAATCCCTCTAGTGTAAGATAATAGTCCATGCCCTGTGCACCTGTACCTATACCTGTAGTACCACCTGTACCTGTACCACTACATGTACCTGTACCTATACATGTACCTATACCATGACCTGTACCTATACCTGTACTATCACCCTACGACAACCTGTGCACAATCTCCATATACCTGACATCTTGTTGTCTTGCCCGAAAGATCCTATCCTATAAGTCTGTCCCATAGGAGTTCATAGCTGCGAAGTGATGTACCTCTACTTGTCTGCTGAGAGCATATTCCACCCTATTAAGTTTACCCTTGATGTACCTGATCTATAGGAATTTACAAGGCAATTTCCTCAGATAGAACACCAAAGGACACCGCTCACAAACAGATCACAAATCAGTACACCAGTATTCTTGACGTGGTTAAAACCCTCAAAGAGGGAAACAATCCGCAGCCTGAGCCAATGCAGCCACTTCAAGAAATTTATTAATGTAAAAGAAAAAAAATTTACATAAGCTTCTGTCATGAATGATCACCTTACAAGTGACTCTCCATGCTCTTTAAATAGAGATCATGAACCAATTGAGTGTTACGCCATGGATCAAGTGTCGGTAATACCGAGGAGAGAATGAACTGTCGGATCACTTCATGTCTAGAACATATCGTGACCATCAAATTGTAAGTTACAAAAAGTACATAGTAAAGAAACACACTTTACCTAACTATACACTAGACCAAGTTATACTTAACTATTTCCTATGCATCGGAATATCCTAACATCCCTCCTTAAGAACAACTTGGGATAGGATTGAAGGATGTACAAATATGACACAATAGTAGAAGGAAGGAGGCATTAGAGCCTATCGCCCCTTAGTGAAAACTTCTTTAACATAGACCATAAATCGAAGTTTAGTAAACTTCGCCTATGTGAGAGCCTTTGTAAAGATGTCTGCAACTTGATCATCGGTGGAACAATATTGCACTTCAAGAACATGGTCATGAATGAGATTTCTAATGAAGTGCATGTGTAGTTCAATATGTTTGCTACGCTAATGTTGGACTGGATCTTTGCATAGTTGAATGGCACTTTTATTATCATACCAAAGTGTAGTTGGATGCTGCTGCTGAAAACCAAAATCTGACAAAGCCACAGGGCTTCCTTACTAGCTTTTACGTGTTTATTTGGGGTAGCATCGGATGTGATCTAGCCATGTAAATTGATGGAGAGGCTAAAGCACATGAGATCTCCAAGACCCAGAAATGGTTTGGACAGATTGTACCCGATTTGGAAGATATTAAAATAACTAATATTTTTAGTGGAGTTCCTAAGTCTAAACTTAGGAAAAATAAAATATTAATGGGTATTAATATAAAACTGGGTTAGAAGGTTCCAAAAGTCATGGATCAAGCCAAATATAATCTTAGCCATTGATTAGAGATTTAATCTCAGTCATTGAAGAACCAACATGAAAAGTATAAGAAGAGGCTTGAGGGTCAGTTGAAGAACACACTAGAGTGATCAGTGATTCAATTTGTTAGAGCGGGGTTGCTAAGCAAAGTTGAATCAATGATCAGCAGTGAAGGGTAGTGAGTACTGGACAAAGAGGTAGAGATAGCACTAAGATACCAACGCAGAGGTAGAGAGCGAGACGCAGTAGCCAGAGCAGGCCACGCAGAGACTAGTAGAGGCAGTGCAAAGACCAGAGGGTCTGCGTCATCCACACAGAGAGCTGTAGGAGTGATGCAGAGGGACCCAGAGGCTGCGTAGTGCCTCAAAGGGCTGACGCATAGGGTTCTAAGGTTGACACAGAGCAGCAGGAGGCTGATGCAGTGCTTCACAGTTGCTGGAGAGGGTTTCGTGGGACAGGTTTTTTGAATACCTGTTTCCGAATAGAGAGTTGTTGATCTGTAGATGTTGAGACTGTATTGTGTTTATTTCGATATTTATATGTTTTAAATAACTTGTTCAGAATTAACAAGTAGAAGAAATAAACCAGAAGAATACAGATTAAATTTCTAACGGATAAACTTAGAAATTTCAACATGGTATCAGAGTGTGGTTGCAGATCATAGGAGAGATGAACGCATTAGCTAAGCAGAGCATTTGCAGTAGAATCAGCTGTCCCGAGTGACAGAAGTTGATCCTTTCAAAAAGCGATAGAAGAAGAGTTTATGCAGAGGGATTACATCATTAGTTTGGGCCAGAGAGAGACCAGTGTAGAGGCTAAGGAGGGCAGAAAGAGGCTCATGCAGAGCCATGTAGAGACAAGGAGGGTTGACGTAGATGGAAAAGGGAGTTGTTTTGCTAGTGCTGGGATTACGCAAAGCCTAGAGGCTCAGTCTTTTAGTAACTGGGGCATAGGAAGTTCTAGGTAGTTTGCAGGAGAGAAGCTGGTGGGGTACTATGGGCATAACAGTACCTAACAGGGAAAAACCAAGGTAGAGGGAGTTGCTACCGAGGCGGATTTCCAGCCAAGGAATCCGGATCAGTGTTGTAGGTACATAGAAGATTGAAGAGGTGCAACTTGACGCTTGGCAAGAGGATTTACAGAAGGGAAATCATGACTCAGAGGGAGTTCAGTAGAGAACTTCTAGGCGGGAAGTGGAGAGGCTCAGCAGGAGTTGAAGATAGAACTTCCAGAGGGAAGTAGAGAGACTCAGTAGGAATCGAAGAGAGAACATTCAGAGGGAAGTAGAGAGACTTGGAGGAGTCGACAAAAGAGAAGAGAGATGGCCATGAATGGGCTGAGGGATTAGGACATGATGGACAAGGCGTCCAACTTTGGGGTCTGGATGGCCAAGATCTTGTCCATTCTAGATAGACATCACATCAAGGCCCTAGCCTTGAGAACAATGGTGATCCCAGTTGACCCGGCTGAAAATGAAAAGTTCAAGGAGGCAATGGCCAGGGCGAAGTGCATCATCCTTGATGGGGTCAAGGATCATGTGGTCCAACATATTTCAAAGAAGGAGATGGAAAACGAAATGTGGGATGCCAAGAAGAAATTGTGCCAACATACTTCTGTGCATAGGAAGATGTTACATGAGAATCAGCTCCGGTCATACCAGATGCAGAAGGGGGAGCAGATAGATCACTTCCTTGGTTGGTTGAAGGAGATCTGGGACCAACTGACTTCCATAGGGGCCACGTTGGATGAAGAGATGTTGGTGAGGACCGCACTTAATGCAGTCTATTAGGAGTGGGAGAAATTTTTCCAGAGCATACTGGGTAGGGCGGATCTTCCAGATTGGGAATAATTGTGGGAAACTCTTCGCCAAGAGGAGATCAGGCAGTTGAGCAAGATGGGAAGTAGCAGTAAAAGAGTATGGATCAAGAAGTAAGAGGAAGAGGATACAACTCTAGCATCTGCAGGAAAGTAGGAGAAGAGGAAGAAGAAGGACCTCTCCAAGGTCGAGTGCTTCCACTGTGGGGAACTGGGTCATTATGCAAACTAGTGTCCAAGGAAGGAGAACAAGGGAGAGGCATCTGACTCTAAAGTTGTGCTAGGGAAGGCAATGAAGGAGGTCGAGGAGGATGACGATTGTGCCATGAGTGCTCATGTACATCTAGAGAATAGGTGGGGAGACATTGAGCTGTAGTCAGGAAGACTACAGGCGATGAGGAGCAGGATCCTTGAAGTACCCAACCTCTTGGATTATACCTTGCTACAGGAGCCCCAAAGAGAGAGTAGCAGGACTGGTGGATGTCGGTAGAAATGGATGCAGATGAAGTGACAGAGAGTGCTACATCGCAAGAGTCCCCAGGTAGCACGAGGCTAGAAGGCTGCAATAGTGTGAGAGGCACGGAGAGTGTTGCACCAGTGCAGGATGGAATAGAGAGGTGTGTAATGGTGCGAGATGCAAGGAGTTGTTGCAGCAACGCAGAGGTCAATAGAGGGAACACTTGATAGTGGCAGAGGGAGCTTTAGAATTGGGAGTGTTTATAGCCTGACAGGGATGTCAGTAGTTGGGTGGATCAGTTACTTACTTCTTAGTAACTGAGTTGCAATGCAGTAGCAGTGAGCAGTAGCATGATTCAACATGATAAGAGGGGGTTTCAGTGCAGATGCAGTGTTGGGATGATGGACCAGCAATATCACGGATGTAGAGGGAGTTGTCATACATATGCAACAGTGGCGTTGGCAGGGCCATGGGTAGTAGTACATGATGCAGCAGTGCAGAGGATGTTGGGTAGTGAGGTTTAGCATCAGCACAGGTACTGGTACCGTATAATCAGAGTGATACTCAGTGTGGAGTATTACTAGAGCACAATCCTCGCTAAGAGAGAGTGTTGATTTGGGGTAGCATCGGATGTGATCTAGCCATGAAAATTGGTGGAGAGACTAAAGAATATGAGATCTCCAAGACCCATAAATGGTTTGGAAAGGTTGTACCTGGTTTGGAAGATACTAAAATAATTAATATTTTTAATAGAGTTCCTAAGTCTAAACTTATGAAAACTAAAATATTAATGGGTATTAATATAAAACTGGGTTAGAAGGTTCCAAAAGTCATGGATCAAGCCAAATCTAATCTTAGTCATTGATTAGAGATTTAATCTCAGTCGTTGGAGGACTAACAAGAAAATAATAAGAGGAGGCTTGAGGGTCAATTAGAGAACACACCAGAGTGATCGGTTATTCGATTTGTTAGAGCAGGGTTGCTAAGCAAAGTCAAATCAGTGATTAGCAGTGAGGGGTAGTGAGTACTAGACAGAGAGGCAGAGATAGTGCCGAGAGACCAATGCAGAGGCAGAGAGCGAGACGTAGCAGCCAAAGCAGGCCTCGCAGAGCCCAATAGAGACAATGCAGAGACCAGAGTTACACAGAGCTGCAGGAGTGACACAAAGGGACCCAGAGGCTATGCAGTGCCTCAGAGGGCTAGCGCAGAGGGTTTTGAGGTTGACGTAGAGCAGCAGGAGGCTGACGTTGTGCTTCAGAGTTGTTGGAGAGGGTTTTGTGGGACAAGTTTTATGAATACCTATTTCTGAATAGAGAATTGTCGATCCGTAGATGTTGAGACTGTATTATGCTTATTTCATTATTTATATGTTTTAAATAACTTGTTCAGAATTAACAAGTAGAAGAAATAAACCAGAAGAATACATATTAAATTTCTAACAGATAGACTTAGAAATTTCAACACTACGACACCATGATACTCTACTTCTGCTGAAGAAAGAGAAATGAAACTTTGTTTCTTACAAGCCCATGTAATAGGTCCAGAACCAAGAGTGAAGACATAACCCGTAGTAGACTTCTGATCATCAAGGTCACCAGCCCAATCGGAATCAGTGAAACCAACCAATAGAGGGATGCTTCTGCACTGTAATGAATCCCAAATTGAACTGTACCTCAAACATAATGAAGTATTCTTTTAGCTACTTTCCAATGACTTTTATGTGGGTTTTGCATAAATCGAGCAATAAGGCCAACAACAAAGGAAAGGCCAGGGTGGGTATGGGTCAGATACAAAATTTTTCCTACAAGTTGATGGTATAAGGTAGCATCAACTTCCAAACTGAAAGGGAGAAGGGGCTAGCTTACAGTATTCCGTGTGAAAGTGGCGTAGAAGATCACAGGCATACTTGGACTAGGAAAGGGAAATACCTTCCTTGGATTGCAAGACTAGAAGACCAAGAAAATAATGAAAGTTTCCTATGTCTGCCATTTCAAACTGCTTTTTAAGGCTGGACTTCGCATGGTTGATAAGGTTGGGAACATTACTAGTAAGGATAATATCATCAACATAAAGAACAAGAATGATAAGATACTTACGCACTTTCTTGGTGTAGACATTATTTTGAGAATGACACTAGAAAATCCAGTATCTAAAAGAAATCTATCCATTTTGGCATACCAAGCTCGAGGGGCTTGCTTGAGACCATAAAGAGATTTCTTAAGCTGACATACAAGGTTGGAGTCTATTTGTATAAAGCCAAGAGGTTGTTCCATATAGATTTCTTCATGCAATTCCCCATGCAAGAAGGCAGATTTAACATCCATCTGATGGACTTCCCATTTGAAAGAGGCAACAAGGGAAAGAACAAGGCAGATATAGTTCATTTTGGCAACATGGGATAAGGTTTCAGTATATTCAATGCCTTCAACTTGTCAAAAACCCTTAGCAACAAGACGAGCTTTATGTTTATCAACTTTTCCATTTGGTCCAAACATGGTTCTATAAACCCATTTGCATCTAACAAGTTTTCGTCCCTTTGGAAGAGGAACAAGATCCCATGTACCATTTGCCAATAATGAATGATATTCTTCATTCATAGCTACATCCCAATCAGGATGGCCTAAAGCTTCTGCAAAGGTGTAAGGATCATAATTCATTGAAGCTTGAGCCAGTAAAGAATAGGCTCAATCAAACTGAGAACGTATGTGATGATGATCTGTAGGATCACCTGCAAGAGCACCTGCTGCATCCCGAGTAGCGCAAACCCATTTTGGAATATCATGAGCTGAAGGAGGATCCCAAGAAGGTGGGGGAGGATTTTCATCCATGCTGTCATCATCTGAAGAAGAAATATTTTCAGAAGTAGAAGGGATAGAGAGAGGTGGCACATCCGCCAAACTAGGCTCATAGGCCGATATATTTTCAACAAACTTTACATCTCTTCTAATGATAACATTTTTGGATTTAGGTGGAAGATGTCTATATCCTTTGACATCTTCAGAATATCCAACAAAAATACATTTTTCACTCTTAGGTTATAAGGCTTTATGTTTCTCATCTGGAATATGGATCCATGCTTCACTTCTAAAAACACGAAAGTGACTTACATCTGGTTTAATTGAGCTCCATGCTTCTTCTAGAGTGATATTCTTTAAAGCCTTAGTAGGAGTGCGATTTACTATGTAATTTGCACATTTAATTGCTTCTACCCAAAAATTAAGACTAAGTCCTTTAGATTGAAGCACACAATTAGCCATTTCCTTTAAGGTGCGATTCTTCCTTTCAGCTACACCATTTTTTTGTGGATTATATGGAACAATTTGTTGCGTTTGAATTCCATGCTCAGTGCAAAAGTTGATGAATTTTTTGTTAACACATTCTCCAGCATTATTGGATCTTAGCTTAAGAATTTGATGTCCAGGTTGTTTCTCAACAAAGTCCTTAAAGGGCAAGAACATGTTAAATACTTCACTCTTGAGTTTTAAGCAAGTGCGTCTAGAGAAATCATCAATGAAAGTTAAGAAATACTTGTAGCTAGAGAATGAAACAACTGGAAGTGGACCACATAAATCTCTATGAACAAGCTGTAAAGGGGCTGAGGCATGCCAAGAGGCACATTTTTCAACACTATCCTGATGATTTTTTTTGAGTACACATCCGGAACAAACACCATCTCTGCAAGATACCATAGGAAGACCTGTCACCATATTTTGTTTGCATAGATTTTGAAGGGAGCGATAGTTTAAGTGACCAAATCACTGATGCCAAGGTTTGCTCACTTCATCATTATGAGCAACAAATACCGAGGGAAGAGTTGATGACCCAAAGTTGTTGAACTTATACAACCTTATAGAATCTTCAACAATTACAGTAGCTAAAATTTGTCTAGGATCTCTTAGGTCCTTAAATAAAACATCATGAGGTGAAAATTCAACAATTTTACCTTCACCTGAATGAGTTATCTGATATATAGATAGAAGGTTGCAGGATTAGGTTGGAACACATAATACATCATTAAATTGACCATTGTTTAGATGAATAGCTCCAGTCCCTACAACACTAAGATATCTATCATCACAGACATATATATTTTTGGTGTTACAATTATTTAAAGAAGAAAACATGACTTTGTTTTTGGCCATGTGATAAGAAGCTCCAGAATCAATGAGTCACTCATGAGAATGAGAAGAAAAATATACATTTAGTGCATAACCAGACCGAGATGCTTGATAACCACGTGCAAAAAGTGTTATTCCTAAAGTCGAAGTTGAAGTTGAAAAGTGCTCCAAATGGATGTTATGCTTCTTCATTGCTGCTTCCAAGGCTTCCATCTTCTTAAAGCATTTGGATTCTAAGTGGCCATATTGATTTCAAAAGCTGCAATGTCTATCATCCTTATTCCCTTTGTTTTTATTTGCCTTATCATTTTGTTGAATTGATTTTTCATTTTGAGACTGAAAGTGCACATGACCCTTGGTTGGTTTGGGACCATTTTTTTAGGATGCTTCTTCTTAGGATTCTTTGAACTTGGCTGCTGCTGGGTGACTAAGGCTTTCTCAGAAGAGTTTCCAAGATTTTTTATTTTTATTTTTATTTTTATTTTTTATTTTTCTAGTTAAGACTAACCTAAGTACCCACGGGGGATTTGAACCGGTGACCTATCGCAAGGAGTGCTTTAACAGCGCACCCATTCACCGTCAATCCAAAGCCCCGTGGGCAAGAGTTTCCAAGATTAAGAAGACCAAGATGTAAGAGTTTTCCTATTCTCTTATCAAAGAAACAAAAAAGGCATCAAAAGAGGGGGACTTTTAGTCTTGTCCTTGAGAAATAAAGGCTTCTATAGTAAAATGGAAGGTGGAAACAAACACATAGTAGGTTGGTCCCAACTTAGTAAGAATGGAATAGATAAGGCTACCATCTTCTTTCTTAACCTTAACACCTTCCAAGAGAAGTCTAAGGGTCTTGAACTTGGACAAAAAATCTTCAATGGAAGAAAAATTATTGGGGTCCAACTTAAGCAACTCATTTTCAAGTTGATAGGCTCTAATTTCATTTTTAATTCCAAAAACTTTATTGAGTTGTTTCATTGCTTCATAAGGGGTATCAAGTTCTACGATATGTAATCTAAGGTCTGGAGAAATAGACACCCCTATCAACCCACGTGCTTGATGTTGCCTATTTTCCCATTTGTCTTACTTATCTTCATCTTTATATTTAGACTCTTGGCATGAGGCTATTGTATAAAAACCTTTACTTCTAAGTAAATCTTCCATGCAGAACACCCATTGGAAGTAGTTGGTGTTGTTAAGAATAAATTGGCATGGAATTTCTATTTTAACAAAACTGATACTGTAGACGTTGAAATTAAGTGTTCCAATGGAAAGATCTCGAAAAAATTGGCTGATTAAAAAAAACAGCTCTGAAAACGATTTCGGGATGAAGAAGTTATGGCTTTTTGAAGAAAAAATGTTGAAGATGCCAATGAAGTGCGTGAATGTGCGGAAGTGAACGCTAATGTTATATTTAAAAAAAAAAATCCCCCCTCCCCCTTCCAAACTTAATATAATTAACTCACTTTAAAAAGAAAATTATGTGACCCACTTTTATAAATAAGTGAAAGTCACTTTTACAATGGTACTTTATGAGCTACCCACTAAATTGTAACTTAAATAAAAGATAAAGAGACTTTATAATTATAAGTGAATCACTTTTTATAATGGGTGAGAACAATTTTACATAAAGTAACTTTAAAACATAGTTACATGTGCTTTTTGAAAAAGTAACTCAACAAAAAGAAAGACTTGAATCCAAGACTTCTATTCCCATAAAGTAACTCTGGACCAAGTGAGCTAATTTAAAAGGTTAGTAAGTTTTGGAAAAGAGAAAGGGGTTTTTTTGTTTGTTTGCTTGTTTTTTTTTAGTCATTGAAGCTGTTACACAGTAATTTATCACTGCCTTCCTGTCAGTCACCCTGCTGCGTCCAGAAGTCACAATCACTAAGTGTTTGATCCCTGTGCATGCTTACTGAGAGAAATCCCTTTTTGTCTTCAAAACAAAACAACGCGGCAGTACATCCACCAACAACCAGGATCTCTCCAGGCTTGCAATAAACAACCCTTTGCAACCAAGATAAGCTCTTTCCACGGATCCTGAGCAGCTAGTTAGAAACTTTAGCTAGACTTAGCTTGAAAAGCTAAGATATTTTCATTGCAATTTGTTTGTGACATGATTGTTCCGGTGAATGCTTGAGATCATGCTGACTGAAGGAACAGTGGAAAGATGACATGTTCGCAATGGAGAAAAATATTTACCTTTCTTGTTTGCGGATGTCCGTGCTCGCGGAGGACTGTGACCACAGAGTCTCTTCGTCCAGACAGCGCAGGAAAGTAGCACTTCTTGTTTAATTGTAACGCATGCGTGGCAAATATTGAGTAGGGATCGGTAGAGGGGATTTAGATCATGCGAGTAATGGACATGCAAATTAGATTGAAGTTAGATAAAACTAAACATCAATGTTTCTGATTTTCCGAGATCACACTAAGGAACAAAAGAGCATGCGCATGAGAAAAATAATTTGCTCAGACACGTGCATAATAAAGACTAATGAAAAATACCTAAACAAAGAGATAAATAACTAAAAATAAAGACTCCTCCAGATCTTAAAAATGTCGTAGATAGGGTTACCGAAAACCTTTTCACATGAAACGAAAGGGGTTCCTCGCTGGAACAAATGCTCCTAACACAATAGAGCATTCTTCTCGGCCCGAAAGCAGTAAAAAACAGCAGATCTAAGAAACAACAGTCGAATGCAGTTGTAACGGCTTCATATTTCGATCACCAACGGATGCGACCCTCAAATATCTCTGATACCATATAGAAATTTACAGGGTAAGTTCCTCAGATAGAACACCAAAGGTCACCACTCACAAACAGATCACAGATCAATACACTAGTATCCTTGACGTGGCTAAAACCCTCAAAGAGATAAATAAATCGAAATAAACAAAGAGATAAATAACTAAAACTGCAAATAAGACTATATACCTCCAGATCTTAAAAATGACGTAGATAGGGTTACCGGAAACCTTTTCACATGAAACGAAAGTGGTTCCTCACTGGAATAGATGCTCCTAACACAATAGAGCATTCTTCTCGGCCCAAAAGAGTAAAAACAGTAGATCTAGGAAACGACAGTCGAATGCAGTTGTACCCGCTTCAGATTTCAATCACCAATGGATGCGGCCCTCAAATAGCTCTGACCCCATATAGAAATTTACAGGGTAAGTTCCTCAGATAGAACACCAAAGGACACCTCTCACAAACAGATCATAGATCAATACACCAGTATTCTTGACATGGTTAAAACCCTCAAAGAGGGAAACAGTCCACGGCTTGAGCCAACGTGGCCACTTCAGGCAATTTATTAATGTAAAAGAAATCAAATTTATGTAAGATTCTTCCATGAACGGTCACCTTACAAATGATCCTCCATGCTCTCTAAATAGAGATCACGGACCAATAAAGTGTTAAGCCACTGATCAAGTGTCGGTAATACCGAGGAGAGAATGAACTGTCAGATCACTTCATGTCTATAACATATTGTGACCGTCAGATTGTAAGTTACAAAAAGTATATAGTAAAGAAACACACTTTACCTAACTATACACTAGACCAAGTTATACTTAACTATTTCCTATGTGTCTAAATATCCTAACATGATCTCGAAGTCAAACTCGTTGATTGTGGCTAACCATCTAGCATGCCTAACATTCAGATTCAGTTGGTCAAACAATTACCTCAGCCTAATGTGATCACTCATAAGCACAAACCACCTGCTAAGAAGATAGTGCCTCCACATCTTCAATGCATGTATAATCGTTGCCAACTCGAGATCATACATCGGGAAGTTCTATTTGTGCTTGTTTAGTTTATGAGACTCATAACATACCACTTGTCCATTTTGCATAAGGACTCCACTAAGTCCTCTCTTACAAGCATCTGTACACACTACGAATTATTTGTCCAGATCTGCAATCTGTAGCACTGGTGCATGTGTCAACAACTGATTAAGTTGCTCAAAGCTAGCCTCACACTCTTTAGTCCATTCAAACTTCTTACCTTTCCTCTGCAATGATGTATTGGTATAGGAAATCTAGGAGAAGTTCCTAATGAACCTCCTATAATAGCCTGCTAGACCCATGAAATATTTCACCTCATCCACACTTTTAGGAGCTACCTGTTGGGTCAAGAAAAAGGTATATTTTCTCCTTAGTAATTGATTTATTTTGTATTTACCCTTACACGATTATCTTTGTTTATGGATTGAAATAAAGGAAGTAACAGTTAAAGTTGGATGAAAGCACTTGATAAAAAATTTGATAAATCTAGCACAGGAAACTAACTTTTTCCTATCCTTATGTCCAGAAGACACAGATTGGTCTATAGTTGTTCACTTGACAGAGCAGCACCAAGCCGTAAAAGGGAAAGACAACGTCTGAGGCAGGCAAGGCAGCGAGAGACTAGGCAGACCAATACTATTTCATGACAGAATCAGATTATGTATTGTGAAATCCTCAGGATCCCCTAATCTTGAGGATTCGCTTTTATCTAGTTTACTCTTTTACTATTATATATAAGGCCGAAAGGCAAACAAAAGAAAGTTCAGACTTATGTAATCTATAATTATTCTTTTTGAGACATATAATATTGTTATCTCAGTGACACTATAATCTGGTTACTTATGTTAATGAAGAAAGACTGTGTTTGATCTTCACTTATATTCTAAGTATTCCTTAGCAGAGACTTCTGGCGACTCTAGGCCTGGTCAAGAGAAGTTCTATTTCTTTCTTGTGTTATTATCTTTCCATTTGAATCTTTATCAATTGTTACTGTTTAGTTAATATCATTTCACTTATTGTGAGGATTGACGATTCCAATTCATACTGTTGTTCGTTTCTATTCATACTTAGTCATGTGATGTATCTGAGTAATGCTTTGATTTGATTGGTTATATTAGTTTTTGTAGTAGATTGTTGTTCATTTTGAGTTATGTTATCATAGATCTTAGAGATAGTATTAATTGATTTCCATAATCCGCTTATAGAGAATAGTTGTTGTTTAGAAATCATTTATCGTATTTGCTTGCTTGTTATTCAATTCTCAATTGCCGTTCAATCGAGATTGTCGTTCAATTGGGAATTGTCATTCAATTGAGATTGTCGTTCAATTAGGATTTGTCGTTCAATTCTGATTTGCTATAGATTAACGTCATTTTTCAGTTGTTACAGTTCTGTTTCTTGATTGAGTAAGTTAGTTTTAATTCTATCCGAAGGTTGCCAAGCGTGATTCTTTGCATTCACATTTAGATTCATTTGATTTTGGAATAAATTAGACATAATTGCAGAGTGTGTTAAGAGTTCTCTTAGAGTCATTTCTTCCTTAGTTAATTCTTTAAGAGTTGTGTGAATTGGGTTGAAGAGATAGTTATTATTGATTGCAACGATTTACTATAAGCTAACCTCTGAATTCACTGCATAGATTGTGTTGACACTCTTGAGATAAAAAGACTTACCTTGGGTTGAAAATTAATGTAGGAATTAAGATTGCCTGTAAAAATACATCTTAGTGCACCAACATTTTGGCGCCATTTTTGGGGAGAGTGTTTCAAGTGATTTGCTTTTATCTTGTTGTGAAATAATTGGGTTTTAAAAATGGAAGGTAAGAATCTGCGTACCTAGCAAGTAAAGTGCTTGCTTACCAACTCGCATTTCAACAAAAGCTTAGAGGTTAAATAACAATTGGTTTTTATGAATGACTAAGAAAAGAAAGATAGAAAAAGAGCGGAACCCCCCACATAAATATGCAAAACACAAAGGATCGGTGAACCTTGGGAGAACGACCTTTATAGGCGAAATTGTAAGAAAAATAGAGTCTCAAGCGTTAGTAGGATTCCTGGAAGTATCTGGAAAAAGTTCTACTGTTATCCCTCAAGCAGCAGGCTCACCATTTGCAACTTACGCTGAGATTCAAAGCCAAGTTGGAGGATCAGAACAGAGTCTTCAAGCTACAATAATTTTACATTCTAATACTCTAAAAGAAGGAAAATCTTGTAACTTAAAAGAAGGATAAGGAGAAACTAGTGGGACTACTAAGGTAGAACCACAATTGTTTGAACAAGGATCTCCTGTGATCACAAATATAGGTAGTTCTGCAAAGCCAGCTCAGGTTTTTATTCCTCCGCTCACTCAAAAAGCACCCCCTGAAATCCCTGAAGGTTATTGGCACATCTTTGACCAAATGGTAGATTAGCCACCTCAAGGTCAAACCTCGACACTAGAATATCCCATAGTCGACCAAGTGGCCAATGCCCCCATGAAGGTTATCCCTCTGTAAAGCATCCCAACTTTCCATGGGATGATCACAGAGGATCCTGATGCTTTCCTGTTTGAGTTTGATGTCCTCTATAGAGGGTATGACTACACCACTGACCCCCAAAAGCTAAAGTTGTTCCCTTCCACTCTGAAAGGAGCATCCTTAAGATGGTTCATGGGTCTAGGTGGGCGAACTATTAATTCTTGGGATGAGATGAAAACCCCCTTCCTCAAAAGATACCAAGACTTTTGTAAGACTAGGGCACTAAAAGATGAAATTTTAAAGATGACTACAAAAGATAATGAAACACTAGAAGAATATGTAGAACGGTTTAATTATAATTTGCAGAGGTCTCCACACACTGCCTTACTGAAAGAATTCCTACGAGCTATCTTAATTAAAGGAATGAAATATGAATGGGTAGAAACTCTAAATTTAATGGGAAAAGGAGATATTTCTCAAGAATATTATGATGAAATCATTCGCTTGTGTATTAGATGTTCACAAGGAAGCACACGTACAGGAACAGGAAGCCAAGATCCCATGAGCAGGGGAAGCAAACCACATAGTGGAGGTGTAATGCGGATGGAAATCGGTAACCTCCTGGAAGATTTTAAGACGGACATCCTGGGCACTCTCACAACACAGCTGGATGTCTTACAGGCTAAACAAAAACAAGCCTTAGAAGAACAAAACTTGGCCATCTTCTGTCCACGTTGTTGAAATAAGCACAGCCAACGGGAATGCCCATTAGACATGGTGCAAACATGCACTATCTGTACTAAAGAGCACGCCACTAAACAATGTCCATCATTGTTGGGGCTGAAAGAAATATTCAAGGAAGCAGAAGAAGAAACAGAGCCGGTATATCAGATGAACCAACATCGACAGTGGTAGGCTAAACCTACAGGTATGTCACAAGACACATCCTAGTTCTTTCCTTCTTCACAGTTTAATCAACAACAGAACCTTGGGGCAGCATGGCAAGGCCAATCACCCTACCAAATTGGCAAACCCAGCCATTCCTATGACATCCTTGCCAACGCAATATTTTTCGAGTAATGCCTGGCCAAATTCTCCTTTTACTCCTGTTTGGCATGGCAATCCCTATCAATCCCAGTGGCTTGCCTCCACCTCTCAAAATCCAAATTGGTCTACAAATTGGCAGCGACCTCTAGGGATATCTAACGCACCTATGGGGACAGTCCTCAACCTCAACCTGCACTATCAACTCCGTTTACATTACAACAAAATCCCCAACCTCTTCTGCGACCTCAATTGCCAACTCAACCGAATCCAAATCCTATTAACAGGTCGTTCCAGTTGGTGCAGATTATTGAAATCTCATATTATGAGATTGATTAGAAAGAATGTAATGAACTCAGATTGAGGTCAAGACGTATCATCACGCCTGAGGAAAACATGGATCATCCTTCAATTGAAATTGAAACCCCACCTATACATATACCACCACCTGTAATTAATACCGAACTAAAACAAGGAGAAGAGACAAATCAACATTAAAACCCTGAAAAACTTACAGTCACTTCTCCCCTGTTCCATGAAAGGTTAACAATACCCAAACCTATTGTTTATCCAGATTTCGATCTTGTAGGGGAACTAAAAAATCTTTGCACTAAAATCCCTCTCCTCCAGGACATTCAAGACATACCCATCTATGTTAAAACAATTAAAGAGCTATGTGTGAAGAAGCCTGCGAGGAAAGCAAAAACCTCACCCACCATTCACCTTGTAGGGACCTTATCTAATTTACATTTGGGAGGGGAAACTCCAATAAAGTATGAAGATCCTGGAAATCCCATAGTGACAGTTCAGATATATGGCCACTCTTTTCCCAATACTCTAGTTGATCTGGGTGCAGCCATTAATATTTTAATAGTAGAAACTTGTCAAGCACTTGGTATTACAGCCCTGGAACCAACCACCACTTTATTAGAACTTGTTGATCGTTCGGTGGTAAGGCTAGAAGGAACCTTACAGGATATTATAGTTTCTGTTGATTCATGGGAATATCCAGTAGATTTTCTTGTCATAAACCCAAAGAGTCGATTAGATGAGCACCCTTTGATTTTGGGCCGACCTTGGCTTGCGACAGCTGATGCTTATATTGGCTGCCGAGAAGGTAGCATGACTATTGCAAAGGGGGATGCTATAAAAAATCTTATGTTGTATCTTCTTGCCAAGCCAAGTCTACCCATTGTAAAAATATGCAAACAACCACCAGCGTACCTGGAGGAAAGCATCCGTTCACCACTCACAGTAGCAGAGGCATTAGAATTTAAATATCAGATTGAAGATGATGTTATCAATAATTTTATAAATCAACCTGCTAATGTGAACAATGTAAAGTGTCAAATGATGAAAGCAATCTTGGATAATGAATCCATGGAGGATCCTCTAAAGGATACCGACGATCAACATATTCAGACGAATGATGTTCATAACAACATACCTGTTGATATCAAACTCGTAAAAATTCTAAATATTAATGATGGTATGGATAACGATCAATGGCAAAAGCTCATACAGGTCCTGCAGAAATATAAAGGGGCTTTTGCATTGGATTATCCTAATATGAAAGGAATAGACCCACAACTATGTACACACCACATCTATACTAAGAAGGTTTCTCAACCCATCTGACAGCCTCAATGGATATTGAATTCGCATCTCACGGACGTTGTGAAAGAAGAGTTACAAAAGCTGTTGGATGTAAACTTTATTTATCCTATCTCAGACAGTAAATGGGTCTCTCCATTAGTGGTCGTCCCTAAGAAAAATGGGAAGTGGCATATCTGTGTAGACTACCGGGAGTTGAACAAGGTGACACAGAAAGATCATTTCCCCCTCCCATTCATCGATTAGGTCCTTGATACTTTGGCAGGGAAGCAATTATTTTCCTTCTTAGGTGGTTTCAGCGGCTACAATCAGATTTAGATCGCCCCTGAAGACCAAGACAAAACAACCTTCACCTATCCCTGGGGTACATTCATGTACATAGTATTACCATTTGGCTTGTGTAATGCCCTAGCTACATTCCAGAGGGCTATACTCAGCATCTTTGTTGATTTAATAAATGAAGGACTTGAGGTGTATATGGATGATTTTACTCCATATGGGGATGACTTCGACCAAGCATTGCAAACATTAGAAAAATTCTTAGAACGATGCATTGCTACAAATTTATGTTTAAGCAATGTCAAGTGCCACATGATGATGACCGAGGGCATAATCTTGGGACACTATATCTCTACAGCAGGAATACAGGCAAACCCAACAAAAATTCAGGTAATTCTTTCACTGCATACCCCCTGCACTCAAACAGAGGTACGTAGCTTCCTAGGATATGCAGGCTATTATCATAGGTTTATTAAAAACTTTTCACAAATTGTTGCACCTCTATATGCTTTGACTGGAAATGTTGATTTCAGTTGGTCTGACAAATGTGACACAACTTTTACAGGTTTAAAGAAACTAGTCTCAACAACACCAGTATTACGTGGACCAAACTGGGAGTTGCATTTTCACATATCCACGGACGCATCAGATGTAGTTATAGGCACTGTCCTTGGCCAGGAGGAGGACAAGAAACCTTATGCTATATATTATATTAGCAAAAATATCACTTCTGCAGAACATAATTATACAGTGTTAGAAAAATAATTCTTAGTTGTTATCTATGCAATAAACAAATTTAGACACTATATAACTGGCTACCCAATCTTTTTGTACACTAATCACTCTGCCATTCGGTATATAGCTAATAAACCTATCACAAATGAGTAACATGATGGCTATTGCTTTTGCAGGAGTTCGATATTACTATCAAGGATCATCTAGGGAAGGAAAACCCGGTCGCTGACTTTTTATCACAAATCCCGAAGGTGAATGATCCACTAGCAGTAGACGACCAATTTCTGGATGAACATCTATCTGTCGTGGCAGTCAAGATGCCATGGTACGTAGAAGTGGAAAATTATCTGGCAGTAGGGAAGCTACCTAGGCATTTGACAGCAAGAGAAAGGAAGCTAATCGTTTATCGCAACACCCAATTCTCTTGGATAGGCGGATATATTTTTCACAAAAGGGCCAACATGTGTATACGCAGATGCATCCGTGAGCATGAGATTTATGACATCTTGAAGGTTTGCCATGATGATCCCTGCGGGGACATTTTGCAAATCAAAGGACATGGCATAAGGTATTATAGGTGGGCTATTATTGGCCCACTAATTTTAAGGATGCTAAGAAATATACCCAGGCTTGCAATAATTGTCAAAGGATGGGCAGGCCTGGCAAATCTGATGAAATGCCTCTACAACCCCAACTAGTCATAGAACCCT
Source organism: Pinus tabuliformis (assembly GCA_031772625.1). Lineage (NCBI taxonomy): Eukaryota > Viridiplantae > Streptophyta > Pinopsida > Pinales > Pinaceae > Pinus > Pinus tabuliformis. Next base: position 524,886,221 of record CM062818.1, read on the forward strand.
TCGAGAGGTGGGCATTAGACTTCGTTGGCCCATTCCATCCACCATCCAATCAGAAGGCTTACATACCGGTTGCCACAGATTATGTGACGAAATGGGTGGAAACAATATATTTACAAAGAGCCACAGAGGAAGTTGTGATTAACTTCCTTTTTGGACTGTTTGTGTGGTATGGGTTACCGCAAGAAGTGATCACAGATGGGGGAGGGAAATTTTACAGGACATAAGATTACTACCACTCATCATATTACGCATAGGATCACTTCCCCATATCACCCATGGGAGAATGGGCATGTCGAAAGCACCAATAAGGTCATTGAAGTGAGTCTGACCAAGACAGTCTCAACACACCGGTGAGACTGGGCTGCTAGACTGTCAGAGGCCTTATGGGCCTATCGCATGACTTGGAGGAATACTACTAGATACTCTCCATACCAGCTTCTGTTCGACAAAGAACCTATTTTTCTGATCGAATTGGAAATAAAGACTCTAAGGATGGCCCAGGAAGTAGGGCTGGATCTAACAGAAGCCCAGACCAATCGACTCCAGCAGATTAACGAACTAGATGAGGCTCGACTCCTTTCTTTGCAATAGAGTGTAATTATTCAGCAACAAAGGGGAAAATGGCATGACAACCTTATCAAGAAGAAAACATTTCAAAAAGGGGATTGGGCACTGCTTTACGATTCCAGATTCCAAGATTTCCTAGGGAAGTTGCAAACAAGATGGCTCAGACCTTATGAGATTCAAGAAGTTCATAACAATGATACTTTTACTTTGATGACCATTGATGGATTTGGCCATTCTTTTAGGGTAAACGGACACCAAGTATGCCTCTATCACAAACCGCACACCAAGGAGTATTTCTGTGAACAGGTACATGAGGACCCCTCCATGCAAATCTTAGCTGCAGGAAGTGATGACCCATCAGCTTTTCTTTCAAAAAATTGAGATTTCGTTAGAAATTGTAAACAATGTATATACTTTTTTTTTTACTAGTTGCAATTAAGAATAGACATTACCATGTAAATATGAGAATTATTTGCTTTGTGTGCTTGATAAATGTTATTCAATCAATTGAACAACACATTTTCATTTTATTGATTTTGTTGTTGAAACGATTGAACGATTGCTATTCAATCGATTGAACAACACTTTTGCATTTTGTTTTTGCTGTTCAAATGATTGAACAATTGTCGTTCAATCGATTGAACAACACATTTTCATTTTATTGATTTTGTTGTTCAAACGATTGAACGATTGTTGTTCAATCGATTGAACAACAATTTTGCATTTTGTTTTTGTTGTTCAAATGATTGAATGATTGTTGTTCAATCGATTGAACAACACATTTTCATTTTATTGATTTTGTTGTTCAAACAATTGAACGATTATTGTTCAATCGATTGAACAACACTTTCGTATTTTGTTTTTGTTGTTCAAACAATTGAATGATTGTTGTTCAATTGATTGAACTGCACTTTTTCATTTTGATTTTTGTTGTTCAAACAATTGAACGATTTTTGTTCAATCGATTGAACATCACTTTTGTTTGCGATTTTTGTTGTTCAAACGATTGAATGATTGTTGTTCAATCAATTGAACATCACTTTTGTTTGTGATTTTTGCTGTTCAAAAGATTGAACGATTTCTATTCAATTGATTGAACAACACATTTGTTTGCAAGTTTTGCTGTTCAAACGATTGAACGATTATTGTTCAATCAATTGAACGATTATTGTTCAATCGATTGAACAACACTTTTGTTTGCGAGTTTTGTTGTTCAAACAATTGACTTTTGTTTCCGATTTTTGTTGTTCAAACGATTGAATGATTGTTGTTCAATCGATTGAAGAACACTTTTTGTCTTTTTAATAGAATAAATCGTGAATTTTTCTTAACGGTCATGATGCCATCTTTTTTTTCTTTTCTCCTTTGTATTGTGAATAAACACCATTTGAATGGATTTGTGCTTGATATAATAAAAAACAGTAATGACAATACCATTATGACTCATGAAGCCTTTTTATGGTTATCTTTATTCAAAAGTTGATATGGTGTATCTTTATAATGACTGACTAAACATCTTTTCTTTGGACACATCATAAAATGATTCATTATTTTCAAACCATGTTGGCTTATGTTTTACACTATCAACAGGATAACTCTCATTGACATGATGATATGGGGGTAAGAGTATAAACTTTCATTTGGCATCTTCTTACTTCTTACACCATCCTTGACTCTTAAGGAGCAAATGAGCCTCCCTCTTTTTAACAATTAAAAATTCCAATAGAAAAATGGACATAATGAGATGTGAAAATGAATCAAACATTGTCTTAAAAAGGATAGGGGGTCTCATCACGAGCCAACCTACCATGATCATAAGGATCTAACAAGTGACATTCCAATTTGGCTACCAAACCAAGGTAATGACCTTCTTAATGCTTAAAATTAGTAGAAGGGTAGGGGGTCTCATCACGAGCTATCCTGATCACTTTGTTATATCCTGGTGAATGGCACTATGGTCATCTAGTCACCATGCCAGCATAGTGGTCTCTTTATGACAAGAAAAAGAAGAACCATCTACATTCTAAAAGGAAGACTCTAGCTTTTTTGTGGGGTTAAAAAGCAACCTTGTTGAGGCTATGAATGCCTGCTGGCAACAACAGCTCTGCTTATGGTATTGAGGTATCATCTTACACTGCCAATGCTCTCTAAGATCTTATCACCTATGGATTGTTTCTAAAGGGAATTTTCCATTTGAACAACACTCTTACAAGCCGATCTGCATGGTAACTTATATCATATATTCATTACATTCTAAATTGTCCAATCATTTTACGTCTCTCATTAATATCTACTACTGCTTATGCTTTTGTCATTAATATTGCTTACGGTGAAAATATTTTGACATAATGCATTAAAATCTCTTTTTTAATTCCTTTTCAGCCATTTCACATCCAATGACATGTGTTGCTTTAATTTCTTTATTGATTCACACGCTGTTTTTGGGTTTGGTTTCCAGAATTTATGTATTGTTAATGATTTCACTTGCTTTTCACATGTTGAAAAGATGTGGACACCCTTTTCTCGTCAAAGGGGGGATGGCATGCGTATGCACGACATGTGTGACAGTTATGAATAATTGTGTGATAATCATTTGAATTAACTTCCGGGGAAGGATTGCATGATGATTATGAATGAGTAATAATTAGCAAGTATTTCTGATTGGGGAAAGGATGACAACCATTATGGCTGGCATGCAGACTCATGATCCTGCGTTAAGTGTGGTTGATGGGACCAATGACTTAACTAAATATGATATTAATTCCCAAAACATTGTCATTTCTCTGTTAATTGCTGTAACGTTCTTTGTTGTTGTTCTAAATTGTGGAAGTATAAAACAATTGCATACAAGCAAACCAGTTACAGGTACAGCAGCCATGGGAGGAAGAGCTATCCGGAATGAACCACCAGTGCTTATGGTATCAGATCAAGCTCGTGCAATTCTCGAGCATGCAGGATGGCTGCAATATCTGAATAGGTTGCAGGATTTTCATGAGGAGTTGACGTTGGAATTTCTGCAGAATTTGCAGAATGGCAGCACCACAGTCAGAGGCAGAAGTATAACAGTTTCTGAAGTGGTCATAGCCGAAGTCACTGGACTTCTGGCTGAAGGAACCAAATGGACAGAAAAACATGTCCTTCTGCACAATGCGATTGAAGTATTCCAAGATCCAGGAGAGCAACTGGTGCGAACAAGAAAAGGGATCCATCCTTCGGCGTTAAGGCAGTCATGGAAAGAATTGGCCGTCATCGTGCAAAGGTACATTACCTGCGGCAAGCGACACGATGTGGTAAAGCCCCTCCAACTGAAACTTCTAGCCATTTTAAAAGAGAGAATTTCAGTTAATTTTCCATTTTATTTGAATTCCCTATTACATGATGTATCCTATCGAGTTAGGACACCTAAGGACCCACACAAAGTAATCAGTCATCATCAATTAATTAAATTAATTATTATGAATGGACTGGCCCAACAGCAGTTAACCTAGGACAATGTTGTAAATCCTACTTTGGCTCGACCCCCATAAAACACAGTAACAGAGCAACAAGGGCCAAGAACCCCAGGTCTGAGAAGGATAATGAAAAGAAAGAATTCCTCCATGCCCCTGAACCCAGAAAAACGTAGGCACTATGTGCAAGTGAGAGCCCAACGAAGTATCCCAGTTCAAGTAGATGAGGTTGGACCATCCCGCACACCACCTACAAGTCCACAAAATTCCCCTTTGCAAGACTATAAACATGGGAATATTTGGAGAAGGTAAAGAACAATCCGGGAATGCTTAAGAACAGAATTGTACCCCTAACCAGTTTGCCCCTGTTGATAGCCCAGGTCATGAGAAAACCCGGTCATTCACTAATTTCATGGAAGAACAAAGGGAACTAATTCCTTCTGTGGAAAAACCCCTTGAAGCGGAGGTACATGAAGAAGAAGTCATTAGAGGAGGAAATCGGACAGCAGACACCGGTCCAGTGGACCTCCCCAGCTAAAGGAAACCCTGTAGATGAAACCCTGGGAGATGAAAATCAACCAGGTAATATTTATTTTTCTAAGTCCCTTGAGGATGAGGCCTACCCAGAAGAAAACCTAGAGAATGACAATTTTTCAGGAGACATCGTTGTATTGGGATCTCTTGAAAGAGAAATCCATGATAAAGTGGAGCTAGAAGGTGAAGCTCCATCAGGAGATACAGTTCCAGATAGAACCCTCCCTGATGTTGATACATTACCACCTGTACATGATCTAGAGGACAATTTAGTTAAGCCATCACTGGTTGGAAGTCCCAAGATAAAAAATTCATACACGGATAGGCTCAGAAAAGTGCTTAAGATGTATAGGAAACATAAGCGAATAATTGGGCAGCTAAGGCAGTGGTTAAAGGAGGCCATTAGAGCCAAGAATTTGAAATCAGAAAAAGATACCACAAGCACACAGACACAACATTGTTTTGGAAAGGATGTTGAGGCCCAAACTGAGGATCTTTTGGCTTGTCCAAAGGAAATTCAGACAAAGCCATGCCTTGTAGAATACACTGAAAATCAAACAGAAGACCCCGGTGTTTTCTCACGGGAGACCCAAACGGACCACCCTACCATGGATACTATTGTTCAAACAGATGCTAAAGAGGACATCCCAATCGGTCATTACATGATTCAAGACGTAGTTGAAGCTGTTGTTCAGACCAGTCCCATGGAGACCCAGGAAGAAAAAACCCAAATAGAAGAAACACCTGTTTATATTCCCCTAATCAAGGAGGCATTTATTAGTAGATTGCAGAATGAACTACTGAAGGTTCAACAGGAATTATCTCAGTACAAGGAGGAGGTAGTGCCCCTGACCATAACTAAGGATGAGACCTTTGCTCAATTCAGGGCTAAACAGAAGAAGGTTGAGAAAGCACGGGAGAAATTATAGAAGGCTAAAGAGAAGTTGGAAACTGTCTGCTCTCTTTATTCAGACACCTTGTCATGTAGAGCCCCTACTACAAATTATGCCTTATTCCTCCTGGAAAGGTTCCTCCTACTGAAAATCAAAGCTGCTAAGGCTGGTAAGCCTATGGAAATCAAAACCACCCCGGATTTTGTCAAATGCTTTAGAGAATAGGACGAGCAGGTACAGTGCCTCCTCTGTGAGCTTTATATGCACAATTTCTTTCTGGAAGACGACAGGGACAACAACCCTGACCCCTTTATAGGGGATGTACAACTCCAAACATTTCTCTCTTTCGCTACTAATCAACTCAAGTGGGCCAAGGCCCACAATACTTTTAGGAGGCATGAAGAAGGAATTGACCTATGGATGAGAGGGGAACCAACCAAACCCCTGCAGCTCTTGAGTAAACACAAGCAATTCATGAAGCGAGACGGTGTTATAGGCCAACTGGGGCCATTTCATACAGATGTTATACAAGCTGGAAAGGAGTACTTCCAAGAGATTAAGGAGGAAGCCTTGTCTGCAGCTAGACAAAGGTGGGAAGCCTCCAGCATTATTGTTAGAAATTGAGAACTGTTTGGATATCGGAACTTTAAAGACGCCTCCTCTCGTTTTTATAAATACAGTAACATGATTTTGACTATGGGACATGAATGGATAGGATGTCGGTATAGTACTCCAATCATATGGTATCCTCTAGATAAGTATCGTTGTGATTACAACTTGAAGAATCAAGATGTTACCCAGGCTTTTGCTATATTAAAAAAGAAAAATGGCTTCATATATTATAAGGAGGAGGTATATCCTGCCTACTCCCTAACTCAGCTACACATCAACTATTTAATTGCATGAGGACATGCAACAACGTAAGCTGGGGAGTATGTTGGGTCAAGAAAACATTTCGCTTATTGTGAGGATTGACGATTCCAATTCATACTGCTGTTCATTTCGATTCATACTTAGTCATGTGATGTATCTGTGTAATGCTTTGATTTGATTGGTTATATTAGTTTTAGTAGTAGATTAATGTTCATTCTAAGTTATGTTATCATAGATCTTAGAGATAGTATTAATTGATTTCCATAATCCGCTTACAGAGAACAGTTGTTGTTTAGAAATCATTTATCGTATTTGCTTGCTTGTTGTTCAATTCTCAATTATCGTTCAAACGAGATTGTTGTTCAATTGGGAATTTTCGTTCAATCGAGATTGTCGTTCAATTAGGATTTGTCGTTCAATTCTAATTTGCTATAGATTGTTCAGTTGTTACAGTTCTCTTTCTTGATCTAGTGAGTTAGTTTTAATTCTATTCGAAGGTTACCAAGCATGTTTCTTTGCATTTTCATTCAGATTCATTTGATTTTGGAATAAGTTAGACAAAATTGCAAAGTGTGTTAAGAGTTCTCTTAGAGTCATTTCTTCCTTAGTTATTTCTTTAAGAGTTGTGTGAATTGAGTTGAAGAGATATTTATTATTGATTGCAATGATTTACCATTAGCTAGCCTTTGAATTCACTACATAGATTGTTCTAACACTCTTGAGATAAAAAGACTTACCTTGGGTTAACAATTAATGTAGGAATTAAGATTGCCTATAAAAAGACATATTAGTGCACCAACACGACCAACTCCATGATGGCCCTTATCTTCTCTGGATCTACTGCAATGCCTTCCTTGGAGACAACATGTCCCAAGTAGTGTACCTCAGTCTAAAAGAAGCTACATTTGTTGAGCTTAGCCTACAACTTATGCTCTCTCAACAACCTCAATACTGCTGCTAAGTGCTCGGCATGCTCTTCCTCATTTTTAGAATATGCAAATATATCATCAATGAACACAATAACAAACTTATCAAAATATGGACACAACACACTATTCATCAAACACATGAATGTAGCTGGAGCATTATTAAGCCAAATGGAACAACAACAAACTCATAATTCCCATACTTGGTCCTGAACTCAGTCTTGTAAATGTCCTCCTCTTTGATGCATACCTAATGGTATCCAGATCTCAATTCAATCTTCAAGAACATTTATGCTCCATTCAGCTGATCGAAAAAGTCATCAATAATTGGAAAATGGTACCTATTCTTGATAGTCACTTTGTTCAACTGGCTGTAATAAATTCAAAATATGAGGGTACCAAATTTCTTCCTCACAAACAAGATCGATGCGCCCCAAGGTGACACACTTGGCCTAATGTATCCCTTTTCCAACATTTCCTTCAGCTACAATTTTAACTCAACCAACTTAGGTGTGCTCATCTTTTAAGGTGCTTTCGATGCTGGAACTGCCCTTGGAACTAACTCAATCAAAAATTCTACCTCCCTGTGAGGTGGCAACTCTATAATGTCCTCAGAGAATACATCACGAAATTGCTACAACATTGTGTACCTATTCAACACATTTGCATCCTCAGACTCCATACCCTTATCACTTGAAATGTGTACTGCAAATAGCTTGCACCCTTTCTACGGCTACACTTTGCTTGCATAGCTGTCACCATCCTAACTGATGTGGCTTTCTTCTTACCTTGCAAAACTATTGGTTCTCCATTGTTGTCAACACACTCAATAGCTTTTTCATAGCATTCAACCTTGGTCCTATGTAGATACAACCAATTCATGCCTAATAACATATTGTATGAACCCAACAATAATACATTCAAATGTGTTGCTATAGGCATACTATTCAAATCAAATGTGAAAGCTCTTACCCAATGATAAACTCACTTCTTTGTACATGTAGCCAACTGCACTAACCAAGACTTTGCATCCAACTCCTTATTGAACCCACACTTATCCACCAAGTTAGGACTAACATAGCTATAATTAGATCCAGTTTCAATCAAAATAGAATAATTTGATCACAAAGTTTACCATCCATCTCAATGATATATACCTGGTGTTCTACTTGCTCGTTGTCCACTCTTGCATAGATACTTGGAATACTCTAACCAACATCCCCAACAGTCTGCGCCTCCTGTGCACTGTATATCTTAAGCCTTCGACTTTGATGCTGTAGAAAACCTCTCCTAAGGTGCTCCTCACCACATGTCCAACACTCCAACTGACCAATGCTCTCACCTCTAGGCTGTTGCAGCTACTTTGGCCCATGTTCTTGTCTAGCTACATTAAATCTCTTTCGTGGTACCACATTTTCTTTCCCATCTGCATGTTAAGTCCTTGTCCTCTTAGGCTTCCATTTACCTCTACCTTTGTCTTTTCCTTTCCACCCATGCTGAGATCCATTCTTACGCTTTGATTGCTCATAACAATGCTTTACTTTTCCAATGACTTCCTCAAGTGACCAAGGCTCATCGTACTCAATCCGATCTCTAAATGCTAATGAAAAATCACTGACAAATCTCTGAACTTTAGCCTTCTCATCAGTAAGACATGGTACATACCTTAATAGCCTAATAAACTTGGATGTATACTCTTCATCTGTCATTGACCCCATCTTTAACTCGTAGAACTCTTTAGCCTTGTTGTTGTAGTACCTTTCTGACAAGTACATCTTCCTAAAAATCCTCTTAGATTCCCGCCAACTCAAGTCATTTGTCCTGATGTATCTAACCCACTTAACATCTTCCCACCAAATGTTTGTTTTACCTTTCAAGCTAAATATAGTTATTTGGGCGTTCATGTTATCTGTGTACTCATGCAACTCAAAGAATTTGTTCATACTAAGTATCCAAGCCTCTGCATCTTCCGGCTTCTTCACATCTCCATAAAAAATAGGTGGCTTTTCTTTTTTGAATTCATCTGGTAAGTATCCCCTATCATTTCTCCTATAAGGATGATAACGATAATGATCATGATGTTTATCAGAACTAGAACTAGAATAATACTTGTACTCATCGCCCCTCCTTTCCGGAGTGTCCAACAACCTACCATCTATCACTGTGTCAGATCTATCTGACATGTGTCTACCAGGACATCTACTGCCATATGCTCCATTAGTTCCATTCTCATGTGAATGTCTGATCTGAAGCGGCCCTTGTCACTGTAGTTCTGACAAACTCTGAAGAAGTATAGCATTGACCTCTGCTTACTTCTCTTGTCCCTGTATGATTCGACCATTATCTGCCTTACAACTCCTTATCTCTTCCTTCAAGCTTCTCAATGTATCAGCCAAATCATAAGTGTGCCTCACACCACGCTGCTCATTTGATGCATAGGGAGATTCTACTTAATCTACCACCTTACTAGCCATTTAATCTTTCTCTTCCTACAATGCATAATATGTCAGATAAACCAAATCATAATAAACCAATGTACCTTAGTATAACTTGGGGAGGATACCTTGTCTGCAATATCACCAAATCAATGTGATACATGTATAACATAATCATAACAACATATAGACATTCGCAAGTAATTCTAGCAACACATAATCATCACTCTAGTTAGGATCTAGTCCTCAATGCAAGGCCATATCAAAAATGCATGCTATGAACTCATGCATGACAACAATCATTACTCCATTATACACATTTCTACATGCAACCGACAATATGCATAAGCAATGCCTAGCCAACTACAAATACACATAAACACATGTAATTGAACATAATCGATCAGTTCTTGTAATCAACCTACAAGACTAATACATGTAATCAAAATATTCAAAATGTAACCTAACATACAAGGATGTAAGTAGGTGACATAAAATCAACATGTAAGTGACAAATAACCATATACAGTCAGTCACATACTCATGTCAAATACTCTTCATGAAATCAACATCAAATTCTCCATGATAACCATACTACAACCCTAATCCAACATCAATTGCAACAAGTATATAAGTGTAAGAGACACACATACAATTGACATGCATGCATGACTAACACATTCAACCCATCCAGTGCGAGAGTTGAACCATGCTCTGATACTACTCTGTAACACCCTCCTCCCACATCCACCCAAGTTACCATGCCAACTGGGGTAAACATGAGACGAGAGGCTACTATGATCAAATTCGACCTCCTAGGTAACCTTAAGGAAGTGGAATCGATGAAACATCACACACAATCATCCAACACCATCAACAGAACCCTCAAGAGACAAGTCAGCCACTCAAACAGCCTGTCCCTGGGTCCCACTACTGTTCTAGACAATTTAAGGCTCAGTTGCTCTCATGCTATGGGAAAGGGAGCGACCAGAGACCTAAAGTCACTCTCATAGGCCTTCCTACCAACGACTGTGGTCCAAACTTGCCAGTTTTGTGCCAGCAATTCCATGCTTTGAGCAACTTTTCAATCCCAGAGCCTAGGCCACTGCCTAGAATGGAATGAAAGCTCAGAATTAAGTAAAGTATAGGGAAACAATGATGCAAAAGTAAATAGTTGATTAAGGCCTTAATGAGACCCCTACTAGCCATGACAGGCATTTCATCAAACATATAATCAACATGTAACCTACATGTGTAAATAACAGGGTTAAGTGTATGGATCTCTTACTTATCTGAGAATTTCCATGAACCATTGTTTCCTCATGTCATTTGCTGCCTAATCACTTATTAGGTCATAGATAAAATATCCATTCAAATACAAGTAAAAACCTGTTGAGATCCAAACATAGTTGTTGCCATAAAATGAACATATAACCAACATAATAGGAACATAATTACAATAAACATATCAACCGTCAAAATCCATATATACACCAGTGCATTTTCACATGAAAATCAATCGAATAAATTTCGCATTAATCAATGCAATGAAGCAACTAGTGATGGGAATACCATGTTCCACTCGACCATAGATTGGCTGAGCCAAGTCTCTTTTCAGCCAATCACCCCTATGCCATATTCCAAGCATGAATATGGGACTCATAGAACACATCAAAAACACCAATCAATGTGGATGCCACCGGAGTTCTCCGCCTACAATGTGAGGAATTTGAGTGCTTCCTAGTCTCTTAGGCTTTACCGTGCATCCGCAGTTTGATCCAGGGATCACTAGGCCCTACACTGAGACATATTCTCCAGGATACTGTGCATTCCATCCTGGAATCAATAGACCCAACAGAGAGAAAATCCACCTCTTGGCTTTACTGTAAATCTCGCCATTCACTGACAAGTATTCCTAGGGCCACGAGGCACACAATCAGGCTTTACTAAAACCCATAGTCTGGTTCAGGGGTCACTAGGCCAGTGGCTTCGTGCATCCTCAGTCTGGTTCAGGGACCACTACCACCATGTGTTAGCCAATTTGAAGATATACCCCACTCAACTTCGAATCCAATTCGGCCATCCCACACAAACCACATGAAAGAACCCATCTCATCAAAGCTATCAGGAAATGGCAAGGCTAGGTTGAAAATATTGTCACACCTAGAAAAACCCATGCCATGGTAGAAAAGAAACACATCCAATCCCATGCATGCCAAATCTAGCAAGGAAAATACACATGCAAGTTGATACCTGCAATGAAGCCTGTTGTAGCTACTTGATCCTGCCTTTCCCTACTTGATCTTTGATTCCTCTTGCCTTCTTTGCCTTTCTTACTCCAATGCCAAAGTGCTCCAACAAAACTCTAAGTGTCCAAGAGTATAAGAGAGAGATAGAGAATAATGAGAGAGATCCAAAGATAAACTGACAAAAGGTTACCAACTAATCCTCAAAAGCATTTTTATGGATGAGGCCTCTATTTTCTTCATATTCCATTATTTTTCTTCATTTTCCTCCTCACATGCAACCTGTGACCTTTCACCTCCATTTTCTCCTAATTTCCATCATTTTCATAAATAATTGTGCCAAAATGCCTTTTAATGCCTTAGCTATTGCTTTTTCCAATTCCCTTCACCATAAACAACTAAATGAACACCCCCTAGGATGTCTTGCCCAACATTCAGCTTGGAATAAGTGTCCCATTCATCCATGGTTATTGTTTTTAAATTTATTACATGGAATTTTCACCAAGGCTGTTACAAGGACAAATTGCCTTTGTCCTCCTCAGACAACTTGGTAATAGTGTTAACTAAAAGATCAAGAAAATATTTACATTGATTGGACTCAGGACTTGATAGTTCAAGGGATTTTGTTTATCACCATCCTTGACTTCCCTAAATCGAGACCGGCTACAAGTGAGCGTCTACTAGGTGGAAGATGCCTTTTGAGTGTAAATATCTTTCAGATTGTTTGGTAATTTGTATCTGTCACCTACACTGCCTAAGGATCTTGGTTGATCCTGATGCTCATATCATCCCAACCTTCTAGACAATCCAATTAGCAATCAACGGGAAAGTTGAGGATAATGCTTTACACACTATGGAGCAATTCTAAACCTACTTCCTTGGATCCTTGATTCATTATATGATTGTTTTTCTATTGAAGTATTTATTAATCATGGTGTGTCCCCACAGAGATATGGAATTTAACATTTGCCATAGACTTTTACCCGCTAGAGTTTTACTGAAGAGGTCAATATTTTTTAAGTCCCCAGCCAACCATGTGTTTTGGCTTGGTAATTTTCTCCCATTTGACTAGCATCATCCTTCAGAGGAACAACATCTTGATGAAAGGAACATGAAATTGATTTTCTTGATTTTATTAAGGATCCCTTTCAGAATCTTCGCTATGGACATTCAATATACAAGAATGCTCTAAATAAATGATTTAATCAACACTAATCTTCTGCCTCTCGATAGTAGTTTGTTTGACCATATACTAATATGAGCTTCTACTTTCTTCACCATCCATAGTGAGTTCTAGGATTTATATGCATTGGGCTTTAAATAAAAACCCATATATTTGAAGCCATCTTGAAAGTCAACATGATTAAAAGGCACACATACCTTTACATATTCTATGATTGTTGGGACTATGTTCCATGAAGAGATGATCAACTTTTCTTCATTTATCTTCAGTCTTGTGAATTTCTTGAAAAGATCCAGAATATCACTTGATGTGTCAATGAAGAAGATCAATACTCTTATGAAGATTAAAATATTGTCAACAAATAATAAGTGTGAGATTAGCAACCGATCAGCCACATTGACATCTTGTCACCATCTAAACTATACATCATGGACAACTTTTGTATAAATTAATGTTATTAAAATTTAAAATTAATTTTCATATCATTAAATTTGTAATAAAAAATATATTATAAATTACCTTGCTAGGGGTGGAAGAACATAAAGGACTAGCTAGCATTGAGGAGCAACTTTGCAACAAACCAAATCATATACATCCAATCAATCTAGCCATTGTAGGCTGTATTGACGTTTCCACGTCCTTTTGATAGTTTAGTGAACTTATGGTTTTTCTACTTCATTTGAAATTTAAAACTCTTACATAATGTATTGCATAATGAAATCTTGACCAATAAATCTTCTTATATATATAAAGTGAATATATAAACATTCTAAATGAACCATAATAGAAAAAAATTGATATCATGTAGAATATCAATTCACTTCACAAAAAAAAAACTTATTTACCTAATTTTTAAAGATAAATTATATTAATATCATAATTATTATATATCATTCAAAACAAAATAATATATCTCATAATAACGTCCCCGATCGGGGTGACGGAGGATGTAAAGCGCCATAATGGCGATGTCAGAAGAAGGACGGAGCGAGGACTGCCCATAGCAGTTTGCATGAGGGCAAGAATGAATGTGGAGAGGTACCGCCGATCGGTTAGGAGAAGTGGCATATGGAATGTCAGGGTGAAGAGAGGTGGGAAGGACGGTGATGAAGGCAGGATGGGACAGCAGGGTGGTGGCAAGCGGTATGAAAGGGGGAGTAAGGTAGACAGGAAGGATAGAAGGAGAGGGAGAGGAAGAAGGAGCGGGACGAGGGAGCCAAGCATTCAACCAGCGTTAAGGAAGCGAATCACCGGGTATGTATACTGCCGACTCTCCGTAATTCGATTTGCCAACTGTAGAATGCTGGGGGGAGTTAGAACCAGGGGTATGGGGGCGAAGGAAGGTCTTGTTACGGGAATTCAGTTATGTACCCAGTATGGGTCCCTGGGGAAGGATGAGCCTGGGAGTTCGGCTCTGAGGCAGGAGAAGGGTAAGGGCATAGTTAATGACAGGAAGAGAAAGGATGAGTCCAAAGCCATGGAAATAAAGGGAGCCAGCGAGAGGGACAAGGAGGATGTGAGGGTGGCGAGTCTGGAAAGATTATCCAGGTAGGGAGGCCAGGTAGGGGAGGGAAACTCGGGTCGAGGAAGAGAGCGGGGCTGGGAGGGTGAATCGAATGAGAACCCTAGAAAGTTGCCAAAGATATCCCAAGAGGAGATCACTGACGGGAAAGAGAGAGAAGTCAGATTGCATGGGAGGAGGGGAGAGAATTCTGAGATTCTGACTCATGGATTTACCATGCTGAGGAACTCCCGAGCAGGGGAAATCAGAACTATAGTGGGGGACGGTGAAAGTGAAGGAGAGCTCGGTATCAGAAATCTGAGCGAGAAGAAGGAAAGGGGGAATAGGGAGAGGGGAGGGAATAACCCCCCGGGAGACCTGGGAATAGGGAAGTGCAGACACAATCAGAAAACTCCTGAGTTTATGGGTGTTTGGATGGAAGATGATTTCATCCTGACCCATTACTATTCATCCTGTGAACAGATAGAGGGGAGCAGAGATATGGCAAGGTCAGCCCGCGGTCGTGGTCGGGGTCGCAGAGGAAAGACAAACAATAGTCTGGGGCCCCAGGTCAGTAACACCCCTGGAAAAAGAAGGGGTCGTCGTCCAATGGATGAGACAGTTCATGAAGTGGCCAGAGCATACATGAGGGACACAGACGAAGGCATCAGGAAAATAATTGACGAGATGGAAGATAGTGCGAAGGAAGAAGATTCCGAGGAGGAGATGGAAGAGTGGCGGGATCTTGTATCAGACCCTGGCAACACGAGAGGTAGGATGTCTCAGACGCTGCACTTATATTGGCTAATGAAGCGGCTGATGTGTAAGGCAGTGGAGCAAGTCTCAATGGGTATGGCTTTAATAATCAGGGACATGCCTGATTACAAACGGGACTTGCAGACTATTCAATTTCAACTCTGCAAACAAGATATGTGACTGGAACGCATAGAGGGACACATCCCCAGTATAGTGGACAGGACACCAGTGCATGGCGGCTCAGCAGCAGACCCAGCAGTGGTCGAACCAGATCAAGATGAACCGGACGAGTAGACTGAGCTTATGTTCTCAGGACATTTTTGTTTTTTTAGCGGCAGGTTTCTTTATATATTTGCATGTTTATGGGAACAATAGATAAAAACTGTATTTTCAATAGTTCTGTTTACATAGCATGGTTAGAAAGACTTCAAACCTATCAATTTTGGATGGCATATGTTATGTATAGGTGGCCAAAAAGCTTGGTTTCCCACTGGGCAAGCTAAGGTCACCTATGGACAGTAAGTGTATTCAGCTTGTTTATTATAAATAGAAAAGGATCTACCTAAGCTTACAAAAAAAAATATATCTCATAATAACAATTCTAATAAATTATATATATATATATATATATATATATCCAAAACAATCTTCATAATTATAAAAATAATTTTAAAAATTGGCATTGAATATTTCAATTTTTTAAAACATATTTGCAACCGAATTCTATTTTACACATTTTTACACGGAAGGTGTTCCTATGATGGGTTTGGTTGGGTAGATTTGACCAATGAGATCTATGTATTTTCGTCCTCTTTCCTCCAAATAAAAATTGACGTCCTCTTACCTCCAAATAAAAATTGATGTCCTCTTCCCTCCAAATAAAAATTGACATGTGGTGACACCGTCATGAATTAGCTAGGAAGTGTTTTGTCCTTTAAATTATTCTAAATCCCATCCTAAATGAAAAAAGAAAGATTCCAATCTCTAAATTTTGAGATATTTTGATTTTTCATTGGTTTTTAAATTAATTTATCATAAAATTAAGTTTTATTGGGTTTTGAAAAATAAATCTTTAAAAATATCATAATAATAATTTTATTTTATTTTTATATTTAAATGTTTTAAAATCAATTTATAATAAAATTATAATATATATTATTAATATATAAATGTTTTTGACATCTAAAGTTTTCTAAATACTGTCCTAAATGAAAAAAGAAAGATTCTAATCTATAAATTTTGAGATATTTTGATTTTTCATTGGCTTTGAAGTTAATTTATTATAAAATTATGTTTTATTGGGTTTTAAAAAATAAATCATTTTTTCATTTTTTATATTTAAATATTTTAAAGTCAATTTATAATAAAAAAAAATTAATATTTATTATACAAAATTTTAATATATATTATTAATATATAAGTATTTTTTATTCTTTTATTATGATTATACTATATTATGATATCCTAAAGGAGGGAACAAAAAGATTTAGCAACATTGAAGAACGACCCAAAGATGTGATGGAGCTTCAATGAAAACAACACAAAAATGTGATTGGAGCTTCAATGTAAACAATGCAAAAATGTGATGGAGCTTCAACTAAAGTGTAAGGAAATATTTAATTCTTGTAGATTAACCATGGAGTAATGTCGCTTTTGTGTCGCCTTCTTTTAATCAATTTGATGGATTGGATGTCCCTGTAATCTATCAAAGCTTTGGCGAAAATCAATGCCATTGGTGTTGCTTTTACTCCAAAATGGCAAATTATGGGGACCTGGGCGGTGATTTGAAGCATTTAAGGATTGATAGTTTTATTCGCAAGCCCAAGCATGAGATCTCAAATGGTGTGCTTGGGATTTCATTTCAAGATTGTCTAATTTAGAAGATAACTCTTATTAAAAAAACCAATTTTTTTCATGTAATTGCAATCAACACAGGTGAGATTTGCTACCCATTTCTCTTAAATTTCTTTTTTTTCCTTCTAAAAAGACTTTTGTATTATCATGGTTCCCATATTTACAAAACTTAGCACCTAGAAGTTCAAAACTAGCACACAAATGAACTTAACGAGAAAATGATTAACAAATTAGATTGTTTGTTCCTGGAAGAGTGTCTCTCTTTCCACGTGGAAGAGCGTCACTCTACTCCAGTTCCACCTTCTCTGTTGTCATTCCTATTCCTCTTGCTCTGACACTGGATTGTACCAAAGAAACTGACAATGACGTAGTCTTTCTGAATACCAAAAATGCCTTCTTCAATCCTAATAACAGCATAATTCTTCTCATCCATCGTTAAAATCTAACAAGTGAAGTCCTCTTCAAAAATTTGATGTGCCTTTATAACGTCTCTGAATATATATATACATTAACAATACTTACATTCGGAATAAATGAGAAGATAATCTTCCCCAACTCTTATATTCCTCTGATATACTTTACCCTTTAAAAACCATTGCTAATTTAACAATAATAAATTATAAAAAACAAACCTATACGGCCGCTAATTGAAGAATTTGACAATAGATTTATAAGGCACAACCCCAAAAATATGATCCATATCATCTTCAACTTACACCGCAAAGCACTTGGCGAATGCGGAAAATAGAAATAAAGAATATTAAAAAAATAAATGACCGTTACAATCTGTTTTTCGTGGATCCTCTTGTAAATTGCTTCTCTGTGTGAGTATTGGAGTTTATCACGTATAGATAATTGAGCTGTCATCCGCTACTTCGTCTTACAGTTCCCATTACTCCAAGTAAAGAATGTTGTGACCAATTTCAGTTGGCGTGACAGGCTTTCATGGCAGTGCTTTTATCAAACAAGCAGAACCGCTTGTGACATTGCATTGGACACTTATTAATCGAATCCAAGCATTCGGGTTGTAATTTATGTGTATATCAGGATTTGGGTTGTAATTTTTGTGTATTTCAGGACCCGGGTTGTTCTTGAAATCAATTTTAGGTGAGGTTTGCGCATGGTGGTTTAATGGCAATATACATGAGTAGCAGCAATTTTAAGCCCTGCATTGACGTTTACAGGGAAGGTGAAACTCTGTTATTATTCTCTAATGGCGCCACATGCAGGCGGGTTCTTGCCGTGAGAAATCCCAGTCTTAGATTTCGTGCAGCGGAATTGAATATTAGAAAGCGAAGAGATTTAAGATTCCCAACAGTAGCCCACAACATTAGAATCCAAGGTGGAGGTGGGATTAATTTTTTCAGGTGGAAACAAAAGCAAAATAGACATAGGGATTTGCAATCGATACTTATGAGATCGTTGGTATTCTTTGCCTCGAAACAGAACTTTATCATTGATTTTTTAGTAAACAATTGGTCTGAATATGCAAAGGTTGTTCTTGAAGCTGATAGTGATGGAGGGCAAGGAGGTGGGTTTACATTTCTTCCTGGTTTGGGAGGCAGAGGTGATGAAAACTATCGTGGTAGGAAATCATCTGAGAAATGGTGGTTGTGGTTTCTCTTTACTACTGCTGTTTTGGGTTTGGTTTTATTCATTGGAATATATTCAGGAATTCTCAAAATAGACTATTCTTCTGCTAAGAGATTCAAAGAGCTGGCTAGACAAGCAGGTTCTCATGGATTATTGCTCTTAATTGTGGTCTCAGTTGCTTGTACAGGGTCCATCTTTGTTGGTTTCTTGAGATCCCTTATAAAGAATTCTAAAGTGACTGTATTTCCACCAAGAAGAACTCATAAAGCAAACAACCTTACTGCGAGGTCTCTGCTTTGGGTTGCTGGAATAGGTATACTTTACCCCGTATTTACTAGGGCAGAAGGGATGTTCTATTATCTTGGGCAATTGCAGCAGACAATGGATCGCAGGATAAGGACCGTCTTGATGGTTTTGTGTGCTCATTTAATGAGATATCGTTCTCTTTGCCAGAACAGGGTTGAAGAGTTGAAAATTTCCGTGGCAAACAGAGAAGCTAAACCCAGGAATAGAAGGAAGGGAAGGGCATATTAGTCCCTGTTGTTTGGATTCTATTCACTGCAAGTGCACGACAAGGCCTTTGATGATTGAAAATTCATCAGTGGACCTCCCAAGCTACCGTGCCTAATTAAGTTCTGGCTCAAAACCAAAATATAGGGTTGCAGACTTTTTCATGCTGCAAAAGTGCCGGTGCTGGTGGTGGACAAAAGAGCGCCTGTAACCTAATTCTTCTCCACCTCCTTATAAAGAGTCGACATCTGCCTTTTGTTCGTTTTAACTGCTTTGCATATTTCAATCCATTTCATAATCAAGGTTCTACAGGGCTATTTCCCTTTTCAGACAGAACGGGAGAACACATGTAACAATGGTTCTAATTCTTCTCATCCTCAGAAAGAGAGAGATCTACATTATGGCGATTTGAATTGCATTACTTACTTCAAGCCATTTTTTTCTATCAAGATTCTTTAGGCCCGCCTATCTTTTGATTCAAGCTATCTTTTAATCAATTGTTTCATTCTATAAAGAGTGCTAGGGTGATAATAAAGCTTATGGGACTTCTTGCTTGTAATTACGGATGGCTGATGGCATTGTATAATAAAATGTTTGCATATCCTCTCATAGATATTGTTCTGCTTGTGTTTATCGGTTTATAAGTACTCATATGTAACCATACATACTGTTGATCAACCGACCCTTGTGTCTTCTAAACTGGTTATTAGTTAAGCATGCTTCACTGCATGCATGATCTGAGATAGACATTCCAATCCACCTTACAGATTATCCCTGACCATGGCTCATTTATGCTCTTAAAGCTGCTCCTAAAATGCGGATAATGTAGAAGTTTGCACATGAAATAAACTTTGAGAATTTCTTTCAAAGATAAGTGCTCTGCTGTAGGAACATGTTCTATGTGACTCTGAGATGTATCGTGGTAAATCATATGTAGTGCCCAATACGGATCAATGTTTTTCCCAGGAACAAATATGGATCAAGTTAGCTTGGATAAATGGTAAGTATTAGATTTAATCCAGCTGGACCTCTTATAATGACCATTTGTAATTTATTTATATTGCAGCTGCCCTGATTCTTTTCTGAACTAAAATGCTGGCAGAGTCTAGGCTTTATCTAGACCTTAAATTTTCATTTGATGTGAAATACAGGATTGTTCCACTTCCAACAATGGTGATAATCTGGAGTGCAGGTGTGGTTAAATGCTTTATAAGATGAGGGGAGTAGATTCATCATGGAAGATTGTGTCAAAGGAGGCAGAGGTTCAATCAATCTGTTCAATTATTACTTAAGGGATTTTTGTTAATATAAAAGGTTTCATGTGTATTATTAGATTGGCAATGACTGAAGGTTTCTTTTTATGAGTAGACAAATATATATAAAGTTTCTAGTGCATTATTATGTCCCTGCAGGGACATATAGCATGCGGTCTCCTGTGTTTTTCTGTTCATACAGATAGCCAATATATTTTTTACCTATAGGTTACCTTAGGTAACAATTTTTATTTTTTCTACAACAATTTGTTAAACCCTTTATATGAACTCTGATTTGGTGCTGCAGGTATGATTCCAGCCTTGGTAGATGGAGTGCTGGGGCCGATGGTGCACTGATGTTGGTTTTCAGTGCAGCTCTATGGGCAGAAGTCTATATGAAGAAGAGGTAAGCATCAATGTCTCATCTCGGTTCATAGCAAAAGGGTTTTTCATATCAAGCAGCATAGAAATAAGCATGAGGAAGAGTATTGGGATAGGCAGTTTTACATTCAAATCAAAGTGGTCATGCACATGATAACACGAAGAGGAGAAAATTCTGGCTATTTGGGTAAATTATATCTACGCTACCCATTTTTATTGTCTATCTCATGACCTACTACACACCATAATAATTTTCTCAGTTTTGGATATACTCTTAACAGGCATTTTGTTTTGTGCCACAATATTTCTTAGTAAGTTCTTTAATGGGTTATGCTTTGACTTTCGTCTTAGAAGAAATGTAGGAGCTAGACTATTTTTCACATTTTCAATTTGACCAGCTTCTGTATATTTTAGTTTCTTTTGCAAATTTTATCTGGCAACAAAACCTATTTACAATTGCTTGATGTTGTTCATTTTTTTCTTATGTACAACTCTTACAAAATTTGTTGTTCACTTGCAATCTCTTACAAGTGAATGAACGTCTTACTGCATTCTCATTCTAGCTAGTTTTTAATTAATATGAAATTATTTTGTACGCATTATATAATTGGATCTACTGATTGAAAGAATTTATATCCTTACCAACGTATATATATATGTAATAATGGTAGAGACAATAATTAACACTGCTTCTTGTGTTCTAAGGAAGATAGCTACTTATCACAGGTTGTATGGTATTGAACTTGAAATGTTAGATTATCGTATCATTTATTTCATAAATGTAGCACTTCCGACTGGATCTCAGTTGGCTAGAAATGAATCCAAGGAGAAATTTTCCAGTTCTTATTTGTTATAAGAATTTGCAAGGAACTTTAGATAGCAAATGTCCCCACCTTAACAACTAAGAGGAATTTCTCCAAGTATCTTTGTTCCTTTGAAAGGACATGGAGAAGCTAGTAATGCATCCGAGTTTAAGACCCTAAAATAGATCACTATTTTCTTAGGGTCTGCTAAGTAATGTTTTAGATCCAGATTTACCATTTTCTTGTCTGTGCCAAGAAATCTTATCTCATGTGCCTATCTGTCTTATTCAAACTTATCTGTCCAATGGTGGAATTGCGTGTAACAAAATGAAATTTGGACAACATGCATTTGTCCTGTGGCAAATAATGTCTGCATTTAAACATCTCCTTGATAATATCTTTGTTCCCTTGAATGGGTATGGAGAAGCTTGTAATGCATCCTAGTTTAAGATCCCTAAACTACGTGGAGTCTGCTAAGTAACTTCTTACCTATGCCAAGGAATATTGTCCCACATGCCTGTCTGTCTTACTTAAATTTATCTACCCAATGGTGGAATTGGGTGTAATAAAATGGGATCTGGACAACACACATTTATCCTGCAACAAATACTGTCTGCATTTAAACAACTCCTTGATAAAACAAACTAGCTGCTAATCTCTTCTTACACATATATAGAGAACATTGAGAATGATCTAAGTAAGACCCTAGATAAGCAATAAATCTTTCTTAACCCAAATGATTGTTCTCAATACTTTATGTTTTATACATCTCTAATTTCATCTTTTGGAATTAGGTGTAGTTGACCTAATTGACACTTTATTTTGCTGGTAACACATAGACTGCTTGATTATATTGCGGGGCATCTAGTGAATTTTCAACACAATAAGTTTCTTACCTTGTATTCAATCTCTATTTGTTGTGCTATTCTCAATTTCAATGGAGCTGCTAAATGAAACATAGCATAGTTGGAATGGGAAGTTATAGAAGGCGTTGGAAGTTTGCAGTTTCCCTATTCCTTAAGAATAGGCCTTCCCATGGATGGCTTGGCTTGGGCACCCCTTTACTCTAGGCCAGTGGTGCCTTGTTGATCCTATATGGTAGAATGAGGAACATTGTGATGAATGAAATGTTAGATATCAGATCTTCTCATGACGTTGCATCGAACAATTAAATCCAAGCATTTGGGTTGTAATTTATGTGTATTTCAGGATTTGGGTTGTAATTTGTGTAGGTCAGAACTTGGGTTAGTCTTGAAATCAATTTGAGGTGAAGTTTGTGCATGTTGGTTTAATGGCAATATACATGAGCAGCAGCAATTTTAAGCCCTGCATTATACAAGCCTTATAAAGGCTATATTGACCATTATACATTTTGTTTGATTGACCAAGATGAGGCATTCCTTGATTGACTGATAACATCACTTTGTTAACAATCACATATGCAGAGGCATGGTACTCCATGGCACATTCTTGTCATCTTATGATTTGGATGAACTGTCCCGTATGTGTTAACTACAACATGGAAATTTGCAAATGAAAAATTTGATGATCTTATGTCTTAGGGTTTGTAAACCCTAGAAGACTAGAAGTCTTGAATGAAAAATCCCTAGGTTTTGGGGATAAAACCTTAGAACTAGACCTAGATCAATGTTTCCTCTAAAAGAAAAAGCCCTTGCTCATGCAAGGAAGGGAAGGAAAGAAACATGTTGATGATGAGGACGAGGATGATGAGTTTGCAGATGGATGCAAGAAGGCAATGATCAAGAGGGAGTTGAAAATTTCCATCCAATCCTCGAAACAAAAGATAAGCACTCTATACCTCTCTCTTCCTTGATTATAATCATTTTACTATTAGCATCCTCTTGTCTTTGTTTCTTTTGTTGGGTTATAATTGTCTCTTCCATCACCTCCTACTGAGGGTTGCAGGTACATCATAAAGGCTTCTAAGGCTCTGGCAGCAAATGAAAGCATTGGGAAGAATGAAGCAAAGCTTGTGACAAGAGGATTCTTTTGGAGTGATTTGTATTTAAAAGGGAGAAATTGTACCGGCATCTAGAACTATCCCTGATGATAGGAAGAGATCTTAGTTCAGAGGGAGCAGGCAAGCCAACAAGTTTGAAGGATGCCATGATGGAGGAAATTGTGTCGAAGAGAAGTCAGTGGTGACTTCCAAGTGTATCTACAAGCTGTAGTATGTGGTAGATGGCAACAAAGAGAATTATAAAGAAATATTTATGAGGATTCTCCTAGAAGGAGGGAGTGGACTATGAGGAGACATTTGCTACAATTATCAGGTACACTTCTATTAGATCTATTATTTTTTATAGAAATTACATTAGGTGGATGTGGAGACCGCTTTCCACAATGGATTAATTGAGGAAGAAAAAGTGTAGATAGAGCTACCTCAGGGCTTTGAGGTACATGAGAGGGAATCTCATGTCTATAGGCTACAGAAAGCTTTGTATGAACCTTAGACATGGTATTATCAGATGGATGGATATCTGATGAGCCAGTTATCATATGACTTGTTTCTAATGGGAGAAAAAGGACTCACGTGGCAAAGGGAGCAACAGTGTCTCAAGGATTTTCCTATGTGAAAGACAGATCAACCCTTACTTCAGTGTCAGAGGGAGTTGACCTTTGTGTTCAAGATGAAGGATATTGGTTGGATACATTACTTCTTAGAACTAGAAGTGTGGCAGAATTTGGGTAAGAATATTATCACGATCCTTCAGAGATTTGGGATGATGGACAACTAGTCCATGGTCACTTCCATGGTAACTAATATGAAGAAGTTAATTGGTAGAGGAGAATCCAAATTTCTATATCGGAATCTGCTTCAGTGTAAAGCAACTATGGTGATGGTTCCAATGAAGGAAGCAATTGCAAGGATATTTAGTTTCAAATTATGCAAAGAGTGTTGAATACATGAAGAGCACATCGGGATGATTTGTCATTTAGGATTCTGCTTAGGTGGGAAGCATACATTTGTCGCACTTAGGAATGCAAACGCTGAGTATATTATGGCTAGTTTGGCGAGTTGTGAAGAAATATGGATTCAAAAGCTACTGGCAAGATTGTAGAAAGCACTTGATAAAAAATTATATAAATCTAGCACAGGAAACTGACTTTTTACTATCCTTGTGTGCAGAAGACGCAGATTGGTTTATAGTCGTTCAATTGACAGAGTAGCACCAGGCCGTAAAAGGGAAAGACAACGTCTGAGGCAGGCAAGGCAGCGAGAGACTAGGCAGACCAATACTATTTCATGACAGAACCAGAGTATGTATTGTGAAATCCTTGGGATTCCCTAATCTTGAGGATTCGCTTTTATCTAGTTTACTCTTTTACTATTATATATAAGGCCGAAAGGAAAACGAAGGAAAGTTCAGACTTATGTAATCTATAATTATTCTTTTTGAGACATATAATATTGTTATCTCAGTGACACTGTAATCTGGTTACTTATGTTAATGAAGAAAGACTGTGTTTGATCTTCACTTATATTCTGAGTATTCCTTAGCGGAGACTTCTGGCGACTCTGGGCCCAGTCAAGAGAAGTTCTATTGCTTTCTTGTGTTATAATCTTTCCATTTGAATCTTTATTAATTGTTAATGTTTAATTAATATCATTTCGCTTATTATGAGGATTGACGATTCCAATTCATATTGTTGTTCATTTCGATTCATACTTAGTCATGTGATGTATCTGAGTAATGCTTTGATTTGATTGGTTATATTAGTTTCAATAGTAGATTGTTGTTCATTTTGAGTTATGTTATCATAGATCTTAGAGATAGTATTAATTGATTTCCATAATCCGCTTACAGAGAACAGTTGTTGTTTAGAAATCATTTATCGTATTTGCTTTCTTGTTGTTCAATTCGCAATTGCCGTTCAATCGAGATTGTCATTCAATTGGGAATTGTCGTTCAATCGAGATTGCCGTTCAATTAGGATTTGTCGTTCAATTCTGATTTGCTATAGATTAACATTGTTTTTCAGTTGTTACAGTTCTCTTTCTTGATCGAGTGAGTTAGTTTTAATTCTATTCGAAGGTTTCCAAGCGTGATTCTTTGCATTCGCATTTAGATTCATTTGATTTTGGAATAAGTTAGACAGAATTGCAGAGTGTGTTAAGAGTTCTCTTAGAGTCATTTCTTCCTTAGTTATTTCTTTAAGAGTTGTGTGAATTGAGTTGAAGAGATAGTTATTAGTGATTGCAACGATTTACCATTAGCTAACCTCTGAATTCACTGCATAGATTGTGTTGACACTCTTGAGATAAAAAGACTTACCTTGGGTTGAAAATTAATGTAGGAATTAAGATTGCCTGTAAAATACATCTTAGTGCACCAACATTTTGGTGCCATTTCCGGGGAGAGTGTTTCAAGTGATTTCCTTTTATCTTGTTGTGAAAGAATTGGGTTTTAAAAATGGAAGGTAAGAATCTGTGTACCTAGCAAGTAAAGTGCTTGCTTGCCAGCTCGCATTTCAACAAAGCCTTAGAGGTTAAATAGCAATTGGTTTTTATGAATGACTAAGAATAGAAAGATAGAAAAAGAGCAGAACCCCCCACATAAATACGCAAAACACAAAGGATCGGTGAACCTTGGGAGAATGACCTTTATAGATGAAATCGTAAGAAAATCAGAGATACAAGCGTCAGTAGGATTCCAGGAAGTATCTGGAAAAAGTTCTACTGTTATCCCTCAAGCAACAGGTTCACCATCTGCAACTTACGCTGAGATTCAAAGCCAAGTTGTAGGATCATAACAGAGTCTTCAAGCTACAATAAGTTTACATTCTAATCCTCTATAAGAGGGAAAATCTTGTAACTTAAAAGAAGGAGAAGGAGAAACCAGTGGGACTACTAAGGCAGAACCACAACTGTTTGAACAAGGATCTCCTGTGATCACAGATCTAGGTAGTTCTGCAAAGCCAGCTCAGGTTTCTATTCCTCTGCTCACTCAAAAAGCACCCCCTGAAATCCCTGAAGGTTATTGGCACATCTTTGACCAAATGGTAGATTAGCCACCTCAAGGTCAAACCTCGACACTAGAATATCCCATAGTCGACCAAGTGGCCAATGCCCCCATGAAGGCTATCCCTTTGTAGAGCATCCCAACTTTCCATGGATGATCACAGAGGATACTGATGCTTTCCTGTTTGAGTTTGATGTGCTCTATAGAGGGTATGACTACACCACTAACCCCCAAAAGCTAAAGTTGTTCCCTTCCACTATGAAAGGAGCATCCTTAAGATGGTTCATGGGTCTAGGTGGGCGAACTATTAATTCTTGGGACGAGATGAAAACCCCCTTCCTCAAAAGATACCAAGACTTTGTAAGACTAGGGCACTGAAAGATGAAATTTTTAAGATGATTGCAAAAGATAATGAAACACTAGAAGAATATGTAGAACGGTTTAATTATAATTTGCAGAGGTCTCCACACACTGCCTTACTGAAAGAATTCCTAAGAGCTATCTTAATTAAAGGAATGAAAGAGGAATGGGTAGAAACTCTAAATTTAATGGGAAAAGGAGATATTTCTCAAGAAGATTATGATGAAATCATTCGCTTGTGTATCAGGTGTTCACGAGGAAGCACATGTACAGGAACAGGAAGCCAAGATCCCATGAGCAGGGGAAGCAAACCACATAGTGGAGGCGTAATGCGGATGGAAATCGGTAACCTCCTGGAAGATTTTAAGACGGACATCCTGGGCACTCTCACAACGCAGCTAGACGTCTTACAGGCTAAACAAAAACAAGCCTTAGCAGAACAAAACTTGGCCATCTTCTGTCCACGTTGTCGAAAGAAGCACAACCAACGGGAATGCCCATTAGACATGGTGCAAACATGCACTATCTGTACTAAAGAGCACGCCACTGAACAATGTCCATCATTGTTGGGGTTGAAAGCAGTATTCAAGGAAGTAGAAGAAGAAACAGAGCCGGTATATCAGATGAACCAACATCGACAGTGGTAGGCTAAACCTACAGGTATGTCACAAGACACATCCTAGTTCTTTCCTTCTTCACAGTTTAATCAACAACAGAACCTTGGGGCAACATGGCAAGGCCAATCACCCTACCCAAATTGGCAAACCCAGCCATTCCCTATGACATCCTGGCCAACGCAATATTTTTCGGGTAATGGCTGGCCAAATTCTCCTTTTACTCCTGTTTGGCATGGCAATCCCTATCAATCCCAGTGGCCTGCCTCCACCTCTCAAAATCCAAATTGGTCTACAAATTGGCAGTGACCTCTAGGGATATCTAACGCACCTATGGGGACAGGTCCTCAACCTCAACCTGCACTATCAACTCCATATACATTACAACAAAATCCCCAACCTCTTCTGCGACCTCAATTGCCAGCTCAACCGAATCCAAATCCTAATAACAAACCGGTCCAGTTGGTGCAGATTATTGAAAGCTCAGATTATGAGATTGAGCAGAAAGAATGTAATGAACTCAGATTGAGGTCAGGACGTATCATCACCCCTGAGGAAAACATGGATCAGCCTTCAATCGAAATTGAAACCCCACATGTACATATACCACCACCTGTAATTAATATTGAACTAAAACAAGGAGAATAGACAAATCAACATTAAAACCCTGAAAAACTTACGGTCACTTCTCCCCCATTTCATGAAAGGTTAACAATACCCAAACCTATTGTTTATCCAGATTTCGATCTTGTAGGGGAACTAAAAAATATTTGTACTAAAATCCCTCTCCTCCAGGCCATTCAAGACATACCCATCTATGTTAAAACAATTATAGAGCTATGTGTGAAGAAGCCTGCGAGGAAAGCAAAAACCTCACCCACCATTCACGTTGTAGGGACCTTATCTAATTTACTCTTGGGAGGAGAAACTCCAATAAAGTATGGAGATCCTCAAAATCCCATAGTGACAGTTCAAATATATGGCCACTCTTTTCCCAATACTCTAGTTGATCTAGGTGCAACCATTAATATTTTAATAGTAGAAACTTGTCAAGCACTTGGTATTACAGCCCTAGAACCAATCACCACTTTATTAGAACTCATTGATCGTTCGGTGGTAAGGCTAGAAGGAACCTTACTAGTTTATGTTGATTTGTGGGAATATCCAGTAGATTTTCTTGTCATAAACACAAAGAGTCGATTAGATGAGCACCCTTTGATTCTGGGCCGACCTTGGCTTGCGACAGCTGATGCTTATATTGGCTGCAGAGAAGGTAGCATGACTATTGCAAAGGGGGATGCTATAAAAAATCTTATGTTGTATCCTCCTGCCAAGCCAAGTCTGCCCATTGTAAAAATATGCAAACAACCACCAACGTACCTGGAGGAAAGCATCCGTTCACCACTCACAGTAGCAGAGGCATTGGAATTTAAATATCAGACTGAAGACGATGTTATCAATAATTTTATAAATCAGCCTGCTAATATGAGCAATGTAAAGTGTCAAATGATGAAAGCAATCATGGATAATGAAGCCATGGAGGATCCTCTAAAGGATACCGACAATCAGCATATTCAGACGAATGATGTTCATAACAACATACCTATTGATATCGAACTCGGAAAAATTCTAAATATTAATGATGGTCTGGATAGCGATCAACAACAAAAGCTCATACAAGTCCTGCAGAAATATAAATGGGCTTTTGCATTGGATTATCCTGATATGAAAGGAATAGACCCACAACTATGTACACACCACATCTATACTGAGAAGGTTACTCAACCCATCCAACAGCCTCAATGGATATTGAATCTGCATCTCACGGACGTTGTGAAAGAAGAGTTACAAAAGCTGTTGGATGTAAACTTTATTTATCCTATCTCAGACAGTAAATGGGTCTCTCCATTAGTGGTCGTCCCTAAGAAAAATGGGAAGTGGCGTATCTATGTAGACTACCGGGAGTTGAACAAGGTGACACAAAATGATCATTTCCCCCTCCCATTCATCGATTAGGTCCTTGATACTTTGGCAGGGAAGCAATTATTTTCCTTCTTAGGTGGTTTTAGCGACTACAATCAGATTTAGATCGCCCCTGAAGACTAGGACAAAACAACCTTCACCTGTCCCTGGGGTACATTTGTGTACAAAGTATTACCATTTGGCTTGTGTAATGCCCTAGCTACATTCCAGAGGGCTATACTCAGCATCTTTGTTGATTTAATAAATGAAGGACTTGAGGTGTATATGGATGATTTTACTCCATATGGGGATGACTTCGACCAAGCATTGCAAACATTAGAAAAAGTCTTAGAACGATGCATTGCTACCAAGTTATGTTTAAGCAATGTCAAGTGCCACATGATGATGATCGAGGGTGTAATCTTGGGACACTATATCTCTACAGCAAGAATACAGGTAGACCCAACAAAAATTCAGGTAATTCTTTTACTACCTACCCCCTGCACTCAGACAGAGGTATGTAGCTTCCTAGGATATGCAGGCTATTATCATAGGTTTATTAAAAGCTTTTCACAAATTGTTGCACCTCTATATGCTTTGATTGGAAATGTTGATTTCATTTGGTCTAACAAATGTGACACAACTTTTACAGGTTTAAAGAAACTAGTCTCAACAGCACCAGTATTACGTGGACCAAACTGGGAGTTGCCTTTTCACATATCCACGAACGCATCAGATGTAGCTATAGGCGCTGTCCTTGGCCAGGAGGAGGACAAGAAACCTTATGCTATATATTATATTAGCAAAAATATCACTTCTGCAGAACTTAATTATACAGTGGTATAAAAATAATTCTTAGTTGTTATCTATGCAATAAACAAATTTAGACACTATATAACTGGCTACCCAATCTTTCTGTACACTGATCACTCTGCCATTCGGTATCTAGCTAATAAACCTATCACAAATGGTCGAGTAACATGATGGCTATTGCTTTTGCAGGAGTTCGATATTACTATCAAGGATCATCTGGGGAAGGAAAACCCGGTTGCTGACTTTTTATCACGAATCCCGAAGGTGAATGATCCACTAGCAATAGACGACCAATTTCTGTATGAACATCTATTTGTCGTGGCAATCAAGACGCCATGGTACGCAGATGTGGCAAATTATCTGGCAGTAGGGAAGCTACTTACGCATTTGACAACAAGAGAAAGGAAGCCAATCGTTTATCGCGACACCCAATTCTCTTGGATAGGCAGATATATTTTTCACAAAAGGGCCAACATGTGTATACGCAGATGCATCCGTGAGCATGAGATTTATGACATCTTGAAGGCTTGCCATGACGATCCCTGCGGGGACATTTTGCAAATCGAAGGACAGGGCATAAGGATGCTAAGAAATATACCCGGGCTTGCAATAGTTGTCAAAGGATGGGCAGGTCTGGCAAATCTGATGAAATGCCTCTACAACCCCAACTAGTCATAGAACCCTTCAAGAGGTGGGCATTAGACTTCGTTGGCCCATTCCATCCGCCATCCAATCAGAAGGCCTACATACTGGTTGCCACGAATTATGTGATTGTAAAGTTTTGTAGATGTTCTATGCTAAGAGCAATTTCACTTTTCTCACAGCAATCATACAAGTAGATAAGCAAAATGCAGATAGAACATATAAGCAGATCTTACAGAAGACAAATCAGAAACAAGAAAAATGTATGTGATTGTTTCGGCGGTCAACAGGATGCTTCAACCAGCAAAGTCTCCTTTGGTCAGCCAGCCCAGCATGTGTCACAACAACCCTCCAACCAGTAGATGAGTCAACCCAAGTCAGTTCTACAAAAGTCAAAGTTGTCCTGAAAAGTCAACGCAGGGGCAGCAAGCTAAAAGTCAACGCAGCAGCAAAACGGTCAACCCTTTGACCTCGATTTTTGTGCCAGGTAGTATGGCCTTCAAAAATCGAACCTCCCACAAGTTTTCAGCTTGTTTGGACCAAGCGTTGACCAAAGTCAACGCTGGTCAAAACTTTTGCGAAACCCTAGTAGCAGAAACCCTAGCAGCAGAAAAATCCTCTTCGTCCTTCCCACGTGTGGCTAAAATTCGTCCTCCAGGTAGCTCGTACTTTTTAGGATGAGAGAGGAAGATGTGAGTTGTGTTGTGTTCTAAATTCTCTCCAACTTTTCCTGTATATATATATCCATCAATGAGGGTGTGTGACACATCTGTTGGGCATGTGAGCCTACATTACAAAACTGGCTGACCTTTGCACATATAATTTATTAAGAATAATAAATTCAAAATATAAGTTCTGCTCATCGGATTAAGACTATTTTTATATGGATTTTACACCTCTCAGAAAGAGGAATCCAACAAAAATATTAGCCTCTTAATCTGAGCATCAGAACATGGAGTTTGGACCTAGTTGTCCAAATTTAACAGTGATGAAATGGGTGGAAACAATATATTTACCAAGAGCCACAGAGGAAGTTGTGGTATGGGTTACCGCGAGAAGTGATCACAGATGGGGGAGGGAAATTTACAGGACATAAGATTACTACCACTCTCAAGAATCATCATATTACGCATAGGATCACTTCCCCATATCACCCATGGGAGAATGGGCATGTCGAAAGCACCAATAAGGTCATTGAAGCGATTCTGACCAAGACAGTCTCAACACACCGGCGAGACTAGGCTACTAGACTGTCAGAGGCCTTGTGGACCTATCGCACGACTTGGAGGAATACTACTACATACTCCCCATACCAGCTTGTGTTCGACAAAGAACCTATTTTTCTGATCGAATTGGAAATAAAGACTCTAATGATGGCCCAAGAAGTAGGGCTACATCTAACAGAAGCACATACCAAGCGACTCTAGCAGATTAACGAACTAGATGAGGCTCGACTCCTTGCTTTGCAACAGACTGTAATTATTCAGCAACAAAGGGAAAAATGGCATGACAGCCTTATCAAGAAGAAAACATTTCAAAAATGGGATTGGGCACTGCTTTACAACTCCAGCTTCCAAGATTTCCTGGGGAAGTTGCAAACAAGATGGCTCAGACATTATGAGATTCAAGAAGTGCATAACAATGATACTCTTACTTTGATGACCATTGACGGATTTGGCCATTCTTTTAGGGTGAACGGACACCGAGTACGCCTCTATCACAAACCGCTCACCAAGGAGTATTTCTGCGAGCAGGTACATGAGGACCCCTCCATGCAAATCTTAGTTGTAGGAAGTGATGACCCATCAGCTTTTCTTTAAAAAAATTGAGATTTCGTTAGAAATTGTAAATAATGTATATACTTTTTTTTTACTAGTTGCAATTAAGAATAGACATTACCATGTAAATATGAGAATTATTTTCTTTGTGTGCTTGATAAATGTTATTCAATCAATTGAACAACACATTTTCATTTTATTGATTTTGTTGTTCAAACGATTGAACGATTGTTGTTCAATCGATTGAACAACACTTTTGCATTTTGTTTTTGCTGTTCAAATGATTGAATGATTGTCGTTCAATCGATTGAACAACACATTTTCATTTTATTGATTTTGTTGTTCAAACAATTGAACGATTATTGTTCAATCCATTGAACAACACTTCCGTATTTTTGTTTTTGTTGTTCAAACAATTGAATGATTGTTGTTCAATCGATTGAATTGCACTTTTTCATTTTGATTTTTGTTGTTCAAACGATTGAACGATTGTTGTTCAATCGATTGAACATCACTTTTTTTTGTGATTTTTGTTGTTCAAACGATTGAACGATTGTTGTTCAATCGATTGAACATCACTTTTGTTTGCGATTTTTGTTGTTCAAACGATTGAACGATTTCTATTCAATTGATTGAACAACACTTTTGTTTGCAAGTTTTGCTGTTCAAACGATTGAACGATTGTTGTTCAATCGATTGAACAAAATTTTTGTTTGCGAGTTTTGTTGTTCAAACAATTGAACAATTATTGTTCAATCGATTGAACAATTGTTGTTCAATCGATTGAACAACACTTTTGTTTGTGATTTTTGCTGTTCAAACAATTGAACGATTGTTGTTCAATCGATTGAAGAACACTTTTTTTCTTTTTAATAGAATAAATCATGAATTTTTCTTAACGGTCATGATGCCATCTTTTTTTCTTTTCTCCTTTGTATTGTGAATAAACACCATTTGAATGGATTTGTGCTTGATATAAGAAAAACCAGTAATGACAATACCATTATGACTCATGAAGCCTTTTGATGGTTATCTTTATTCAAAAGTTGATATGGTGTATCTTTATAATGACTGACTAAACATCTTTTCTTTGGACACATCATAAAATGATTCATTATTTTCAAACCATGTTGGCTTATGTTTTACACTATCAACTGGATAAATCTCATTGACATGATGATATGGGGGTAAGAGTATAAACTTTCATTGGCATCTTCTTACTTCTTACACCATCCCTGACTCTTAAGGAGCAAATGAGCCTCCCTCTTTTTAACAAGTAAAAATTCCAATAGAAAAATGGACATAATGAGATGTGAAAATGAATCAAACATTGTCTTAAAAAGGATAGGGGGTCTCATCACGAGCCAACCTACCATGATCATAAGGATCTAACAAGTGACATTCCAATTTGGCTACCAAACCAAGGTAATGACCTTCTTAATGCTTAAAATTATTAGAAGGGTAGGGGGTCTCATCACGAGCCAGCCTGATCACTTTGTTATATCTTGGTGAATGGCACTATGGTCATCTGGTCACCATGCCAGCATAGTGGTCTCTTTATGACAAGAAAAAGAAGAACCATCTACATTCTAAAAGGAGGACTCTAGCTCATTTGTGGGGTTAAAAAGCAACCCTGTTGAGGCTATGAATGCCTGCTGGCAACAGCGGCTCTGCTTATGGTATTGAGGTATTATCTTACATTGCCAAATGCTCTCTAAGCTCTTATCACCTATGGATTGTTTCTAAAGGGAATATTCCATTTGAACAACACTCTTACAAGTCGATCTGCATGGTAACTTATTTCATATATTTATTACATTCTAAATTTTCCAATCATTTTACGTCTCTCATTAATATCTACTGATGATTATGCCTTTGTCATTAATATCACTTACGGTGAAAATCTCTTGACATAATGCATTAAAATCTCTTTTTTAATTCCTTTTCAGCCATTTCACATCCAATGACGTGTGTTGCTTTAATTTCTTTATTGATTCACACGCTGTTTTTGGGATTGGTTTCCAGAATTTATGTATTGTTAATGCTTTCACTTGCTTTTCACATGTTGAAAATATGTGGACACCCTTTTCTCGTCAAAGGGGGGATGGCATGCGTACGCACGACAGGTATGACAGTTATGAATAATTGTGTGATAATCATTTGAATTAACTTCCAGGGAAGGATTGCAAGATGATTATGAATGAGTAATAATTAGCAAGTATTTCTGATCGGGGAAAGGATGATAACCATTATGGCTGGCATGCAAACTTATGATCATGCGTTAAGTGTGGTTGACGGGACCAATGAATTAACTAAATATGATATTAATTCCCAAAACATCGTCATTTCTCTATTAATTGCTGTAACGTTCTTTGTTGTTGTTCTGAATTGTGGAAGTATAAAACAATTGCATACAAGAAAACCAGTTATAGGTACAATAGCCATGGGAGGAAGAGCTATCCGGAATGAACCACCAGTGCTTATGGTATCAGATCAAGCTCGTGCAATTCTCGAGCATGCAGGATGGCTGCAATATCTGAATAGGTTGCAGGATTTTCATGAGGAGTTGACGTTGGAATTTCTGCAAAATTTGCAGAATGGCAGCACCACAGTCAAAGGCAGAAGTATAACAGCTTTTGAAGCGGTCATAGCCGAAGTCACTGAACTTCTGATCGAAGGAACGAAATGGACAGAAAAACATGTCCTTCTGCACAATGTGATTGAAGTATTCCAGGATCCAGGAGAGCAGCTGGTGCGAACAGGAAAAGGGATCCATCCTTCGGCGTTAAGGCAGTCATGGAAAGAATTGGTTGTCATCGTGCAAAGGTACATTACCTGCGACAATCAACACGATGTGGTAAAGCCCCGCCAACTGAAACTTCTAGCCATTTTAAAAGAGAAAATTTCAGTTAATTTGCCATTTTATTTGAATTCCCTATTACATGATGTCGCCTGTCGAGTTAGGACAGCTAAGGACCCACACAAAGTAATCAGTCATCATCCATTAATTAAATTAATTATTATGAACGGACTGGCCCAACAACAGTTAACCTGGGACAATGTTGTAAATCCTACTTTGGCTCGACCCCCAGAAAACATAGTAACAGAGCAACAAGGGCCAAGAACCCCAAGTCTAAGAAGGACACTGAAAAGAAAGAATTCTTCCATGCCCCTGAACCCAACAAAACGTAGGCACAATGTGCGAGTGAGAGCCCAACAAAGTATCCCAATTCAAGTAGATGAGGTTGGACCATCCCGCACACCACCTGCAAGCCCACAAAATTCCCCTTTGCAAGACTATAAACATGGGAATATTTGGAGAAGGTAAAGAACAGTCCAGGAATGCTGAAGAACAGAATTGTACCCCTAACCAGTTTTCCCCTGCTGATAGCCCTGGTCGTGAGCAAACCTTGTCATTCACTGATTTTGTGGAAGAACAGAGGGAACTAATTCCTTCTGTGGAAAAACCCCTTGAAGCGGAGGTACATGAAGAAGAAGTCATTAGAGGAGGAAATCAGACAGCAGACACCGGTCCAGTGGACCCCCCAACTAAAGGAAACCCTATAGATGAAACCCTGGGAGATGAAAATCAACCAGGTAACACTATTTTTTCTAAGTCCCTTGAGGACGAGGCCTACCCAGAAGAAAACCTGGAGAATGACAATTTTTTAGGAGACATCGTTGTATTGGGATCTCTTGAAAGAGAAATCCATGATAAAGTGGAGCTAGAAGGTGAAGCTCCATCAAGAGATACAGTTCTAGATGGAACCCTCGCTGATGTTGATACATTACCACTTGTACATGAACTAGAGGATAATTCAGTTAAGCCATCACTGGTTGGAAGTCCCAGGATAAAAAATTCATACACAGATAGGCTCAGTAAAGTGCTTAAGATGTATAGGAAACATAAGCGAATAATTGGGCAGCTAAGGTAGTGGTTAAAGGAGGCCATTAGAGCCAAGAATTTGAAATCAGAAAAAGAGACCACAGGCACACAGTAGAACATTATTCTGGAAAGGATGTTGAGGCCCAAACTGAGGATCTTTTGGCTTGTCCAAAGGAAATTCAGACAAAGCCATGCCTTGTAGAATACACTGAAAATCAAATAGAAGACCCCTGTGTTTTCTCACGGAAGACCCAAATGGACCACCCTACCATGGATACTATTGTTCAAACAGATGCTGAAGAGGACATCCCAATCGATCATTGCATGATTCAAGAGGTAGTTGAAGCTGTTGTTCAGACCGGTCCCACGGAGACCCAGGAAGAAAAAACCCAAATAGAAGAAACACCTGTTTATATTCCCCTAATCAGGGAGGCATTTATTAGTAGACTGCAGAATGAACTACTGAAGGTTTAGCAGGAATTATCTCAGTACAAGGAGGAGGTAGTGCCCCTGACCATAACTAAGGATGAGACCTTTACTCAGTTCAGGGCTAAACAGAAGAAGGTTGAGAAAGCACAAGAGAAATTATAGAAGTCTAAAGAGAAGTTGGAAATTGTCTTCTCTCTTTATTCAGACACCTTGTCATGTAGAGCCCCTACTACAAATTATGCCTTATTCCTCCTGGAAAGGTTCCTCCTGCTGAAAATCAAAGCTGCTAAGGCTGGTAAGCCTGTGGAAATCAAAACCACCCCGGATTTTGTCAAATGCTTTAGAGAATAGGACGAGCAGGTACAACACCTCCTCTGTGAGCTTTATATGCACAATTTCTTTCTGGAAGACCACAAGGACAACAACCCTGACCCCTTTATAGGGGATGTACAACTCCAAACATTTATCTCTTTCACTACTAATCAACTCAAGTGCGCCAAGGCCCACAATACTTTTAGGAGGCGTGAAGAAGGAATTGACCTATGGATGAGAGGGGAACCAACCAAACCCCTGCAGCTCTTGAGTAAACACAAGCAATTCATGAAGCGATACGGTGTTATAGGCCAACTGGGGCCATTTCATATAGATGTTATACAAGCTGGAAAGGAATACTTCCAAGAGATTAAGGAGGAAGCCTTGCCTGTAGCTAGACAAAGGTGGGAAGCCTCCAGCATTATTGTTAGAAATCGAGAACTGTTTGGATATCAGAACTTTAAAGTTGCCTCCTCTCGTTTCTATAAATACAGTAACATGATTTTGACTATGGGACATGAATGGATAGGATGTCGGTATAGTACTCCAATCATATGGTATCCTCTAGATAAGTATCGTTGTGATTATAGCTTGAAGAATTAAGATGTTACCCAGGATTTTGCTATATTAAAAAAGAAAAATGGCTTCATATATTATAAGGAGGAGGTATATCCTGCCTACTCCCTAACTCAGCTACACATCAACTATTTAATTGCATGAGGACATGCAACAAGGTAAGCTGGGGAGTATGTTGGGTCAAGAAAACATTTCGCTTATTGTGAGGATTGACGATTCCAATTCATACTGCTGTTCATTTCGATTCATAATTAGTCATGTGATGTATCTGTGTAATGCTTTGATTTGATTGGTTATATTAGTTTTAGTAGTAGATTACTGTTCATTCTGAGTTATGTTATCATAGATCTTAGAGATAGTATTAATTGATTTCCATAATCCGCTTACAGAGAACAATTGTTGTTTAGAAATCATTTATCGTATTTTCTTGCTTGCTGTTCAATTCTCAATTATCGTTCAAACAAGATTGTCGTTGAATTGGGAATTTTCGTTCAATCGAGATTGTCATTCAATTAGGTTTTGTCGTTCAATTCTAATTTGCTATAGATTGTTCAGTTGTTACAATTCTCTTTCTTGATCTAGTGAGTTAGTTTTAATTCTATTCAAAGGTTACCAAGCGTGATTCTTTGCATTTTCATTCAGATTCATTTGATTTTGGAATAAGTTAGACAAAATTTCAAAGTGTGTTAAGAGTTCTCTTAGAGTCATTTCTTCCTTAGTTATTTCTTTAATAGTTGTGTGAATTGAGTTGAAGAGATAGTTATTATTGATTGCAATGATTTACCATTAGCTAGCCTTTGAATTCACTACATAGATTGTGTTGGCACTCTTGAGATAAAAGACTTACCTTGGGTTAACAATTAATGTAGGAACTAAGATTTCCTGTAAAAAGACATATTAGTGCACCAACACAACCCACTCCATGATGGCCCTTATCTTCTCTGGATCTACTGCAATGCCTTCCTTGGAGACAACATGTCCCAAGTAGTGTACCTCAGTCTAAAAGAAGCTACATTTGTTGAGCTTAGCCTACAACTTATGCTCTCTCAACAATCTCAATACTGCTGCTAAGTGCTCGGCATGCTCTTCCTCATTTTTATAATATACCAATATATCATCAATGAACACAATAACAAACTTATCAAAATATGGACACAACACACTATTCATCAAACACATGAATGTAGCTGGAGCATTAGTTAAGCCAAATGGAACAACAACAAACTCATAATTCCCATACTTGGTCCTGAACACAGTCTTGTAAATGTCCTCCTCTTTGATGCATACCTAATGGTATCTAGATCTCAATTCAATCTTCGAGAACATTTATGCTCCCTTCATCTAATCGAAAAAGTCATCAATCATTGGAAAATGGTACCTGTTCTTGATAGTCACTTTGTTCAACTACCTGTAATAAATTCAAAATATGAGGGTACCAAATTTCTTCCTCACAAATAAGATCAGTGTGCCCCAAGGTGACACACTTGGCCTAATGTATCCCTTTTCCAACATTTCCTTCAGCTGCAACTTTAACTCAACCAACTTATGTGTGCTCATCTTGTAAGGTGCTTTCGATGTTGGAACTGCCCTTGGAACTAACTCAATTGAAAAGTCTACCTCCCTGTGAGGTGGCAACTCTATAATGTTCTCAGAGAATACATCACGAAATTGCTGCAACATTGTGTACCTATTCAACACATTTGCATCCTTAGACTCCATACCCTTATCATTAGAAATGTGTACTACAAATAGCTTGCACCCTTTCTACGGCTACACTTTGCTTGCATAGCTATCACCATCCTAACTGATGTGGCTCTCTTCTTACCTTGCAAAACTCTTGGTTCTCCATTGTTGTCAACACACTCAATAGCTTTGTCATAGCATTCAACCTTGGTCCTATGTAGATACAACCGATTCATGCCTAATAACATATTGTATGAACCCAACAGTAATACATTCAAATGTGTTGCTATAGGCATACCATTCAAATCAAATGTGAAAGCTCTTACCCAATGATGAACTCACTTCTTCGTACATGTAGCCAACTGCACTAACCAAGACTCTGCATGCAACTCCTTATTGAACCCACACTTATCCACCAAGTTAGGACTAACATAGCTATAATTAGATCCTGGTTCAATCAAAATAGAAATAATTTGATCACAAAGTTTACCATCCATCTCAATGATATATACCTGGTGTTCTACTTGCCCGTTGTCCACTCCTGCATAGATCTCTCTCTTTCTCATCCTCAGAAAGAGAGAGATCTACATTATGGCGATTTGAATTGCATTACTTACTTCAAGCCATTTTTTTCTATCAAGATTCTTCAGGCCCGCCTATATTTTGATTCAAGCTATCTTTTAATCAGTTGTTTCATTCTATAAAGAGTGCTAGGGTAATAGTAAAGCTTATGGGACTTCTTGCTTGTAATTACGGATGGCTGATGGCATTGTATAATAAAATGTTTGCATATCCTCTCATAGATATTGTTCTGCTTGTGTTTATCGGTTTATAAGTACTCATATGTAACCATACATACTGTTGATCAACCGACCCTTGTGTCTTCTAAACTGGTTATTAGTTAAGCATGCTTCACTGCATGCATGATCTGAGATAGACATTCCAATCCACCTTACAGATTACCCCTGACCATGGCTCATTTATGCTCTTAAAGCTGCTCCTAAAATGCGGATAATGTAGAAGTTTGCACATGAAATAAACTTTGAGAATTTCTTTCAAAGATAAGTGCTCTGTCTATGTGACTCTGAGATGTATCATGGTAAATCCTATGTAGTGCCCAATACGGATCAATGTTTTTCCCAGGAACAAATATGGATCAAGTTAGCTTGGATAAATGGTAAGTATTAGATTTAATCCAGCTGGACCTCTTATAACCTCTTATAATGACCATTTGTAATTTATTTATATTGCAGCTGCCCTGATTCTTTTCTGAACTAAAATGCTGGCAGAGTCTAGGCTTTATCTAGACCTTAAATTTTCATTTGATGTGAAATACAGGATTGTTCCACTTCCAACAATGGTGATAATCTGGAGTGCAGGTGTGGTTAAATGCTTTATAAGATGAGGGGAGTAGATTCATCATGGAAGATTGTGTCAAAGGAGGCAGAGGTTCAATCAATCTGTTCAATTATTACTTAAGGGATTTTTGTTAATATAAAAGGTTTCATGTGTATTATTAGATTGGCAATGACTGAAGGTTTCTTTTTATGAGTAGACAAATATATATAAAGTTTCTAGTGCATTATTATGTCCCTGCAGGGACATATAGCATGCGGTCTCCTGTGTTTTTCTGTTCATACAGATAGCCAATATATTTTTTACCTATAGGTTACCTTAGGTAACAATTTTTATTTTTTCTACAACAATTTGTTAAACCTTTTATATGAACTCTGATTTGGTGCTGCAGGTATGATTCCAGCCTTGCTAGATGGAGTGCTGGGGCCGATGGTGCGCTGATGTTGGTTTTCAGTGCAGCTCTATGGGCAGAAGTCTATATGAAGAAGAGGTAAGCATCAATGTCTCATCTCGGTTCATAGCAAAAGGGTTTTTCATATCAAGCAGCATAGAAATAAGCATGAGGAAGAGTATTGGGATAGGCAGTTTTACATTCAAATCAAAGTGGTCATGCACATGATAACACGAAGAGGAGAAAATTCTGGCTATTTGGGTAAATTATATCTACGCTACCCATTTTTATTGTCTATCTCATGACCTACTACACACCATAATAATTTTCTCAGTTTTGGATATACTCTTAACAGGCATTTTGTTTTGTGCCACAATATTTCTTAGTAAGTTCTTTAATGGGTTATGCTTTGACTTTCGTCTTAGAAGAAATGTAGGAGCTAGACTATTTTTCACATTTTCAATTTGACCAGCTTCTGTATATTTTAGTTTCTTTTGCAAATTTTATCTGGCAACAAAACCTATTTACAATTGCTTGATGTTGTTCATTTTTTTCTTATGTACAACTCTTACAAAATTTGTTGTTCACTTGCAATCTCTTACAAGTGAATGAACGTCTTACTGCATTCTCATTCTAGCTAGTTTTTAATTAATATGAAATTATTTTGTACGCATTATATAATTGGATCTACTGATTGAAAGAATTTATATCCTTACCAACGTATATATATGTAATAATGGTAGAGACAATAATTAACACTGCTTCTTGTGTTCTAAGGAAGATAGCTACTTATCACAGGTTGTATGGTATTGAACTTGAAATGTTAGATTATCGTATCTTTTATTTCATAAATGTAGCACTTTCGACTGGATCTCAGTTGGCTAGAAATGAATCCAAGGAGAAATTTTCCAGTTCTTATTTGTTATAAGAATTTGCAAGGAACTTTAGATAGCAAATGTCCCCACCTTAACAACTAAGAGGAATTTCTCCAAGTATCTTTGTTCCTTTGAAAGGACATGGAGAAGCTAGTAATGCATCCGAGTTTAAGACCCTAAAATAGATCACTATTTTCTTAGGGTCTGCTAAGTAATGTTTTAGATCCAGATTTACCATTTTCTTGTCTGTGCCAAGAAATCTTATCTCATGTGCCTATCTGTCTTATTCAAACTTATCTGTCCAATGGTGGAATTGCGTGTAACAAAATGAAATTTGGACAACATGCATTTGTCCTGTGGCAAATAATGTCCGCATTTAAACATCTCCTTGATAATATCTTTGTTCCCTTGAATGGGTATGGAGAAGCTTGTAATGCATCCTAGTTTAAGATCCCTAAACTACGTGGAGTCTGCTAAGTAACTTCTTACCTATGCCAAGGAATATTGTCCCACATGCCTGTCTGTCTTACTTAAATTTATCTACCCAATGGTGGAATTGGGTGTAACAAAATGGGATCTGGACAACACACATTTATCCTGCAACAAATACTGTCTGCATTTAAACAACTCCTTGATAAAACAAACTAGCTGCTAATCTCTTCTTACACATATATAGAGAACATTGAGAATGATCTAAGTAAGACCCTAGATAA
The DNA here is from genome assembly GCA_031772625.1 of Pinus tabuliformis. NCBI lineage: Eukaryota > Viridiplantae > Streptophyta > Pinopsida > Pinales > Pinaceae > Pinus > Pinus tabuliformis. Next base: position 524,929,353 of record CM062818.1, read on the forward strand.
GCAATAAATCTTTCTTAACCCAAATGATTGTTCTCAATACTTTATGTTTTATACATCTCTAATTTCATCTTTTGGAATTAGGTGTAGTTGACCTAATTGACACTTTATTTTGCTGGTAACACATAGACTGCTTGATTATATTGCGGGGCATCTAGTGAATTTTCAACACAATAAGTTTCTTACCTTGTATTCAATCTCTATTTGTTGTGCTATTCTCAATTTCAATGGAGCTGCTAAATGAAACGTAGCATAGTTGGAATGGGAAGTTATAGAAGGCGTTGGAAGTTTGCAGTTTCCTTATTCCTTAAGAATAGGCCTTCCCATGGATGGCTTGGCTTGGGCACCCCTTTACTCTAGGCCAGTGGTGCCTTGTTGATCCTATATGGTAGAATGAGGAACATTGTGATGAATGAAATGTTAGATATCAGATCTTCTCATGACGTTGCATCGAACAATTAAATCCAAGCATTTGGGTTGTAATTTATGTGTATTTCAGGATTTGGGTTGTAATTTGTGTAGGTCAGAACTTGGGTTGGTCTTGAAATCAATTTGAGGTGAAGTTTGTGCATGTTGGTTTAATGGCAATATACATGAGTAGCAGCAATTTTAAGCCCTGCATTGACGTTTACAGGGAAGGTGAAACTCTGTTATCATTCTCTAATGGCGCCACATGCAGGCGGGTTCTTGCCGGGACGAATCCCAGTCTTAGATTTCGTGCAGCGGAATTGAATATTAGAAAGCGAAGAGATTTAAGATTCCCAACAGTAGCCCACAACATTAGAATCTGAGGTGGGATTAATTTTTCCAGGTGGAAACAAAAGCAAAATAGACAGAGGGATTTGCAATTGATACTTATGAGATCGTTGGTATTCTTTGCCACAAAACAAAACTTTTTCATTGATTTTTTAGTAAACAATTGGTCTGAATATGCAAAGATTGTTCTTGAAGCTAATAGTCATGGAGGGCAAGGAGGTGGGTTTACACTTCTTCCTTGTTTGGGAGGCAAGGGTGATGAAAACTATAATGGCAGGAAATCATCTAAGAAATGGTGGTGGTCGTCTCTTTACTACTGCTGTTGTGGGTCTGGTTCAATTCATTGGAATATATTCAGGAATTCTCAAAATAGATTATTCTTCTGCTAAGAGATTCAAAGAGCTGGCTAGACACAAGCAGGTTCACATGGATTATTGCTCTTAATTTTGGTCTCAGTTGCTTGTACAGGGTCCATCTTTGTTGGTTTCTTGAGATCCCTTATAAAGGATTCTAAAGTGACTATATTTCCACCAAGAAGAACTCATAAAGCTAACAACGTTACTGCGAGAGCTCTGCTTTGGGTTGCTGGGATTGGTATGCTTTACCACCTTTATTAGGGCAGAAGGGATGCTCTATTATCTAGGGCAATTGCAGCATACTATAGATGGCAGAATAAGGGCTGTCTTGATAGTTTGTATGTTCATATAATGAGAATTTTCTCTTTGCAAGAAGAGGGTTGAAGAATTGAAAAATTCTGTGGCAACCAGAGAAACGAAACCCAGGAATAGGAGGAAAGGAAGGGCCTATTAGTCCCTGTTGTTTGGATTCTATTCACTGAAAGTTCACTACAGGGCTTCTGATGATTGAAAAATCATAATTGGACCTCTGACCTCACAAGCCACCAATGAGAGTATGGGTGCCTAATTAAACACTGGCTCAAAATCAAAATATAGGTTGCAGACTTTTCATGCTGTAAAAGTGCCGGTGCTAGTGGTGGACAAAAGAGCACCTGTAACCTGATTCTTCTCCACCTCCTTATAAAGAGTGACATTGCCTTTTGCCTGTTTTAACTGCTTTTCCTATTCCAATACATTTCATAATCAAGGTTCTTCAGGGCTGTTTCCCTTTTCAAACAGAGCAGGAGAACCCATGTAACAGTGGTTTTAATTCTTCTCATCTTCAGAAAGAGAGAGATCTACATTATGGCGATTTAAATTGCATTACTTTGTTCAGGCCATTTTGTAAAATTAAGATTCTTCAGGCACATTTCTCTTTTGATTCAAGCTATCTTTTAATCAACTGGTTCATTCTATAAAGAGTGCTAGGGAAATAATAAAGCTTATTGGACTTCTTGCTTGTAATTACGGATGGCTGGTGGTATTATATAATAAAATATTTCATATCCTGTCATAGATATTGCTCTGCTTGTGTTTATCGGCTTGTAAGTAAATTGAGAATGACTATTTCTTGTAGTTCTTGTGTTCACTTGAAAAGGGTATTGAATATAATTGATTATACTGTTGTTTTATTTGATTCTTCTCAGATTGCAGTGATAAGCAAAAATGAAATCCAAAATATTACTATAAATTACTCATATGTAACGATACATACTTTTGATCAACAGACCCTTGTGTCTACGAAACTGGCTATTCAGTCAAGCATGCTTCACTGCATCATTGCATACATGATCTGAGATAGACATTCCAATCCACCTTGCAGATTAAACCTGACCATGGTTCAGTTATGCTCTTAAAGCTGCTCTTAAAATATGGACAAAGTATAAGTTGCATGTGAAATAAATTTTAGGGTGGATGGGAATTTCTTTCAAAGATCAGTGCTCTGCTCTAGGAACATGTTCTCTGTGACTGCGAGATATATCGTGCTAAATCTTATGTAGTGGCCGATACGGATCAATGTTTTCCCGGGTGCAATATGGATCAATTCTAGATTGGATAAATAGTAAATATTAGATTTAATCCAACTTGACCAATTATAATGACCATTTCTAATTTGTTTATATTGCAGCTGTCCTGACCCTCTTCTGAACTAAAATGCTGGTAGAGTATATGCTTTATTTTGACCTTAATTTTTCATGTGATGTGAAATATAGGATTGTTCTGTTTCTAGCAATAGTGATTCTCTGTAGTGTAGGTGTGGTTAAACGCTTTATAAAATGGGGTAAGTAGATTTATCATGGAAGATTGTGTCAACAGAGGCAGAGGTTCAATCAAAGGTTCAATCAATCTGTTCAATTATTAATTAATGGGAAAAGGTCATGTGTATTATTAGATTAGCAATCACTGAAGGTTTTCTTTTTACGAGTAGACAAATGCCAATCTTAGATAACAATGGTATGTTCTATGCTGAAGCACAATTTATTTCAATGTTCCTTTAGCAGCCCAATGACAATTTCCAATTATATCCATCATTAGCAATCTCATTAACTTATAAACATCGACAGTAAATGCAGATAGAACATAATATCATATGCAAAAGACAAGCCAAGACAAGAGGACATAAGATGTGGCAGATGCCAAGGACAAACCCCAATGTGGGGAGCCCTTTGATCAAATCTTCTTATTATTTTTCAGCACAGAGAGAGAGTACAAATATTATAAATACAAGCCCAAAACAGATCTGCCAAATCAGCAGTTAAATCAGCAATCAATGCGGCCCTAACCAGAAAGTCAACAGTGGTCAAAGCTTCCCCAAATTATCTTCCAATCAGCTTGGTCAACAGCAGAAGAATGTGGCCTCCAAGGAAGGTCAAAGTCAACCAAAAACAGCTCGGTCAACCCAGTCTAACCTTGTTGTAATTTCTGCGATCAAACAATTCCAATCATCTCGAAAATCATGCCAAACAATGTGGCCTGCAGAGATAGAAATTATGCCCCCAAAACAGAAGTCAACACATGGTCAAAGTGCCCAAGTAAACGCTGCCCTAATCTCAGAAATTTTAGGCTCCTAAACCAGTCCAGAAATCTGCCTTCCTTCCACATGTGTGAAGAAGAGAGAGCCTCCAAGTGTACGAACCAATCAAGGGAGGAGAGAGAAGATGACGTGATGAGATGAGTGATGTCAAAATGAGAAAAAGGTCACTCCTATTTATACAATTCGTTGAGGGTGAGGAGACACATCTATTGGGCTTCATAAGCCTACATTTGACTGACACTGACCTTGACAATTTGACCATGTGAGAATAAATTCAAAATTCTATTTATGCTTGTCATAATGAGATGATCTTTATATCAAAATTGTACATCTCAGAAAGATGAGTCCAATGCAATAATCATCTCTATCATGTGAGTTGTCTTAAGGTGGAAGTTGGCCCTAGTTGCCAGTTTTAACACTTCCTTTCAACTAGGGAGAATTCCACCTGCCAATCCATTATCATGCCAACTTGTCATCCTGTACCATCCCTGTCATCCTGTACCATCCCTGTTATCAATGATCTGCTTTGCTTTGTTGAACCATGCATAAATAATGAAGAAGAAGTGATCGAGAGTGAGTCATAAGATCATACCCTTCTCCACTCAAAAAAATCAGTCCTTGATCCCGGATCAAATTGTTGAACACCATGCATCCTTGCCATAGGGAGTACGACAATGCATGATGCGTTCATCTGTAGTGCTATGGTCCCTAACCATTTTTTCCCAACTCATTGGCCAGATGAGAGGTACTTCCCATGAGTCCTGAACTCTATGGGTAGGATGTGTGACCGCCGTCGGTGCATCAGCAAAAGAAGGTGAACCACTCATTTTGCTCATATGCTATAGGAGAAGGTGAACCACTCATCCTATGTGTATGTCAATCATAGGGGACGGTGAACCACTCACCCTACATGCATTTGTCTGGGTAGGGGAAGGTGAACCGCTCACCCTACACACATGTCAACCATAATGGGGTATCACAGGGGAAGGTGAATCACTCACCCAGTATCTAACGCACCATTAGGGGAAGGTGAACCACTCACCCTATGGTCTCTCATAGCTAGCTCCAAGAAGTACCCCAAGCCCCCAGGAGCTCCCAGATTTTTGTGTCCAACTCATACAAGACTCTCATAGGAGAGTCGTTCCACAACTCCAAGTCTCTCTCAGAAGGTTAATAATTTGACCTTCCCCAAAGGCTTTGTCAGAATGTCTGCAACCTGCTCATCCGTCTTGATGTGTTGGAGCCTAACAACTCCTCGTTGTACCATATCTCGGATAAAGTGGTACCTGATATCAATGTGCTTGGAGTGGTTGTGGAGCACATGATTCTCTGATAGATGAATCCCACTTTGATTGTCGCAGAAGATAGCGGTGGTATCTAGCATGTGCTCAAATAGCTCACTAAAGAGCTTCCTCAACCAAATCGTGTCACAACAAGCCATACTCACAGCAATGTATTCGGCCTCAGCGGTGCTTGGTGCAACCGATTTCCGCTTCCTGCTCATCCAAGATATAGAAGCAGACCCCAAAGAAAAGCAACACCCAGACGTGCTCTTATGATCCACCACGTTGCTAACCCAAGTAACATTTGTATATACATGTAGCTTCAAATTCTCGGCAGTGTATCTTAGTCCATAGTGTGAAAATTCCACAACAGAAACCCCTACTGCAACAACTTATGATATTACTCCTATTTGTTAAATTCCTTTAAACAAATTACTTGCAGTTTCCTACGACAAATATTGTAATGCATACACTGCAACCTTCACTTAATTAAATATTATGCGGAAACAAGAGATTGAGAAAGAAAGAAAATACAACACAATGGACATCGTTATTTTTTTGACAAATGTCCCCGGAAAAACCTAATGTGGGAAAACTGGTGCAACAGTTATGAGGGTTTATTATTATTAAGCACTAGTTCCGAATACAACTCTGGATTCCCTTTCGGCATTCCAGTTACAGAGAAAAATACATTGGCAGAAAACTTAGTAAGATTATCTCACTCCACTTGGAAAATCCTGGTTGATTCGACAGCTAAACTGACTGTCCCCGGCTACAACTACGCTGCCCCTTCGCAGTAACTGCGTGGAGCTCTCTGAGGCTTTGCATCAACTCTGCGCTGAGTCTTCTTGCCTCTTGGAGTTCTGACGTCAACCCTCCCGCCTAATTCGACAGCTTCCCAACAAATTTCAGACTTCTACTTGAAGATAGCTCTGCCTCCATGTTGGCCCTTCTAGGTCTGCGTCAAGCACTGCGTGGGCCCACCTACCCTAATGTCAATCCTTCCTGGGCCTGTGTTTCCTCCACTGGTGCTTCTATGCCTCTCTGCTGAGTAATAGGGGTCCCGAAGAAGATACTCCAACCCAATTATCCCCGCCCCTCAACTGCAGGAAATCTACTCAATCAGAATTTCCTCCTGAGAACTTCTCACTTCAGAAATTCAATTTCTTGATCTCTCGGTGTATTTTCCAAATGACTCTCAAGCCCCTTCTTATATCTTTCTATTGGACAACCAATGGCCTAGATTAACTCCTAATCAAAGGCTCAAATGTTTTTGGCTTGATCTTCGTCTTCTTCTAGAAGTTACACCCACAATTAGATTAATACCCATTAATATTTTTAATTTCCTAAGTTTAGACTTAGGGTCCCATTAAAAAAATATTAATTATTTTAACGAAATCGTCTCTGGGTGGAATTTCCCAAAACGCTTTTTGGGTTCTTTGGAATACATGTGCCCAAGCCTCCCTGCAAAATTTGAGGCCTAAAGCACATCCGATGCTACCCCAAATCAACACTCCCTCTTAGCGAGGAATGTGCTCTAGCAATATATTGTTGCTGCATATTGCTCTGACTCTAAAGCATCGTCCTTTGCGCTGCTGATGTCTAACATGTTGTCCACCAACTATTGCGCTGCTGCTACAACTGTATTGTTGCTGACGCTGCCACTGTCAACACAACATCTATACTAAAACTCCCTCTCAAGTGTTGCATCTATGTTGTTGCTAGCACTGCGACTGCCAACTGCTACTGCACTGCAAATTTTTGCTGATAGCAATGGAAAAACATCCAAACTTACTGAACTAACTGTGTTCAGTATGATACCACATTAATGTTGAAGCCTGAATGCTGCTAGTCTCTGCGCTGACTCTCTGAATCTATTGCGCTGCGACCGATCTCTGCTCTGTGCCATTTGCATTGTTGTCAACTCTGCTTTGCACTGCTCAGACTCTAGTGCTCCTAGCCACTGCAACTGTCTCTGTGACACTCCTTGGCACGATCCGACACTAGTCCATCCTGCTACTCTTGATCTGGGTTCCCGTAGCAAGGTATTGATCCAAGAGGCAGATTCCTCAAGGATCCTGCCCATTTGTAGCTCTTTCAAACTACAGCTCCAAATCAGCGCACCTCCCTCATGGAGGTATCTCGGCCATCATGGCAAACTCCTCCTCTTCGATCTTCGTGGGCACAACCTTCTGATCGTGTTTCTCGTCCTTGTGTTTCTTCTTGAGAGGACACTGAGTAACGTAGTGACCCATCTCACCACACCTGAAACACTTGATCTTCGAGACGTCCTTCTTATGTCTTCATTGCTCCCGTTGTCCCTTCGATGCAAGGGCTGCATTATCCTCCTCATCCTTGGGCTTCGGCCCACTGCTGTTATTGCTTACGTCAAGTTTGACCTTGACCAAGTCTCTCCTCAGCTCCTCTTGTTTTAGAGTTACCCACATCTCATCCCAATTCGACAATGCTGCTCTACCTAGGACACTATGGAAAAAGACTTGCCACTCATTTGAGATAGAATTGAGGGGCCAGTCTAACTAGCTCTGAATCTTAAGGTGGATGCCCCGTAGCAGACAACTCATCATGGGTTTCCTTCAAATTCATGAGGAATGGATCCACACGTTCTCCCTTTTGCATCTGAGCAGATCTCAACTTCTGCTCCAAGTACATCTTTCGCTGCTCGGAAGATCCCTAATATAGCGTGGCCAAGGTATCCCACTTTTCCTTAGCAGTCCCTCTGCTAGCAACGTGACACACCACGTGATCTTTGACTCCATTCGGGATCATCCTCTTGGCCTTCGCCATCTCATTTTTGTACTTCTTCAACGGATTTGCATTCGTAGGGACAACCACCACGCAGTTGACGTATGTCTTGAGGGCATGCTTATCTAGAAGGAATGACATTCTAGCCTTCCAAATGACGTAGTTGGATGCTCTGTCCAACCTCTCTTGATCCCTCAAGCCACTGGGTGCCATATCTGCCCAAAAATGTTGAAAATTCCCTCTCTTCTTCTCTTTGTCGCTGCTTAGCCAATGAGAAAATAGACTTCTCGGCGGGAAGTCTGCTGAGGAAAAGTTCCCTCAAGGTGCTTCTCTTCTTTTTTCTGATGTTTTTCAGCCCAACAATCTGCCGGATGAAAATTTGTGTCCCACCAACTCTCTCACGCTGAGGCTTCAGCGCTGCTCCCTCTGCCCCGACAAAAATTCGAACTAGAATTCCTTCTCTCTGTCGACTCACTCGGAGAGACACTGCCTCCAAAATTTTCCCTCTCAGCTTGGATTGCGCAAACCCTCTGGGGTTTTGAATCGCTGCCTCCTTCAGCTTTTTCGGACTCCCTGTGCTGCTTAGTGCTGGATCTACTGGCTATACTCTTCTTGCTTCTCACCTGCAACTTTGATACCATGTGAAAATTCCACAACAGGAACCCCTACTGCAACAATTGATGATGTTACTCATATTTATTAAATTCCTTTAAATAAATTACTTGCAATTTCCTACAGCAAATATCGTAATACATAAATTGCAGCCTTCACTTAATTAAATATTATGTGGAAACAAGAGACTAAGCAAGAAAGAAAATACAACACAATGGACACCGTTATTTTTAGACAAATGTCCCCAGAAAAAACCAATGCGGGAAATCAGTGCAACAATTCTAAGGGTTTATTATTATTAACCAGTAGTTTTGAATACAACTCTGGATGCCCTTCCAACAATCCAGTTACAGAGATAAAGACACTGGTAGAAAACTTAGTGAGGTTACCATACTCCACTCGACAAATCTCAGCTGATCCGACAACTGAACTATCTATCCTCGGCTACAACTGTGTTGCCCCTTCGCAATAACTGTGTGGGCCTGCATGGAGCTCTCTGAGGCTCTGTGTCAGGTCTGTGTTGGGTCTCCTTGCCTCCTGGAGCTCTGACGTCAACCCTCCCGACTGATCCGGCAACTCCCTGACAAATTTCAGACTTCTGTTGGAAGACAAATCTGCCTCTGCGCTGGCCCTTCTGGCTCTGCATCAAGCACCGCGTGGGCCCTCCTGACCCAGCGTCAATCCATCTTGGGTATGTGCTACCTCCAATGGTGCTTCTCTGCCTCTCTGTTGAGTATTTGGGGTCCCGGAGAAGATACTCCAACCCAACTATCCCTGCCCCTCAATTGCAAGAAATCTACTCGATCAGATTTCCTCCTGAGAACTTCTCACTTCAAAAATTCAATCTCTTGATCTCTCGGTGTATTTTCCAAATGAACCTCAAGCCCCTTCTTATATCTCTTTCTATTGGACAACCAATGACCTAGATTAACTCCTAATCAAAGGCTCAGATCGTTTTGGCTTGATTTTCGTCTTCTTCTAGAAGTTGCACCCACAATTATATTAATACCCATTAATATTTTTAATTTCCTAAGTTTAGACTTAGGGTCCCATTAAAAAATATTGATTATTTTAATAAAATCATCTCTGGGTGGAATTTCCCAAATCACTATGGATTCTTTAGAATACATGTTCCCAAGCCTCACTGCAAAATTTAAGGCCTTGAGCACATCCGACGCTACCCCAAATCAACACATAGTGGATTGTGCCCTGAAGATATCTCAAAAGATTCTTAGTAGCAATCCAATGAATGTGTGAGACTCGTCCATATATTGACTCAATGTGTTCACAACGAAGCATATGTCAGGACGAGAGCTGACCAAAAACATCAGGGCCCCCACAAATTGGCGCTACTCAGAAGGGTTCGCTAATCCGGGCCCATCAACACTTCCACATAGCTTCTTAAAGTTGAGTTCCATTGGAGTAGTCGTGAAATTGCAGTCCACCATTCCACACCTCTCAAGTAGCTTCACAATGTATTTTCCTTGAGAAAGGAAAGTCTCACCTAGCTTTTGCTAGACCTCCAGCCCTAGGAAATAATGCATCAGTCCTAGGTCCTTCATCTCAAAAACTCAGAAGCCAACTCCCTCTTGCATTGATGAATGAGAGGGTCATCACCTGTCAGAAAGAGATCATCCACATAAAGGACAATAGAGAATCATTGTTCTATTGTGATCTCTCTGTCCTACTACATTTTATGGTTGAACTTTTGAAGTGTAATTTCTTAATGATAAATTGGAAGTGCTAAAGATAATATCAATATCATTGGAAGTAATTATCAATTTCAAAAATTTATGCTTGTATCTATTGCACTTGAAAAATCAACATGGTATTGAAGCAGGTTAAAGAGCAACCATTATAGAGACTTGAAGTGGCTCAAAGTTTGTATGTCATGTGAGGGCCAAGCTATACTTGTGTCTAAGTGTAGAACAAGTAGGACTGAAGCACAAGTCCAAACTCTATTTAGGAGACCCTCATCCGAGTTCTGTTATAATTGTAAGGAGGATCAAAGTCCTCATCCTTGTGCAAAAACAAATGATGCCAAGCATTTTTGAACCAAGCCCTGTTTGTATCTAAATGTGGTTTTGTATAGGGCTATAGATTAGGGTCAAATGGTCTCATCCCTAGTTGTAGGAGGTTTGAAGGGTCTCAATCCAAGATCAAGAAGGTCAAGAGGCCTCAGAGGGTGATTATAGGAATCTTAGAAGCCTTAGTTCAGAGGGAAAAACAAGTCATCGAAGTTGGGTCTCTATGAAAGGACTGTTAATCCAGATTGATAAAGTCCAAAGAAAATTATTAAAGGCCGTAAAACAAATCTATCTGGACCTCAGAACCAAATTGAGTAGCAGGTGTCATGCTTTGATAATGGAATAATATGAATCTCTTTCATATGACCTATTGTGTACCTGGTAACAAAAGAGTCATCTGTTGATGTAAAAATGACACAATACTAGCCTCCATGTATTAGATCCAAAAATGGATGTATTATAGCTGCAGTTTGATCCCAAGATGACATAAATTAAGTTTCTTGTTCGATCATTCTAAGAGAGGACTTGAAACGTCAATAATTTTGAGTAACTAGCTTTATATGTTTTAATTGGTGTATAAAGTCGAACAAGTCCAAATAGGAAGAGTTTCCTTCAAAAGTTTGTATTTGTCTACAAGACGTGTGCAAGGAGTGGCTTGCAAAAAAAGAGCATTAGACACAGTGGATACAATATGGAACAATGTAATAGTCTACTACATAGGTTTCTAAGTGTAAACTATAGTATGCATAAATAACACTAATGACAACTCAAGCTATTCTTTTGATATATTATGCATACTATGGGAATGTTTTGGTTGCACTTTGAACAAGTTGAAGACTGATGTGACTTGGAATCAATCTAGTTCATTAACTCGTTGATGATATGAGATACATGTTCTAATTTGTAGAAGCAGTGGGGATATGTATGTAATATCCTGATGATTGACTATGAAGTTATGCTAGTTGATGTAATGGTGAGGCTACTATAAATTACCATAATTCTAATGACATAATTCTTGAACTATGATACCAAGTCTATACTAGTTAGCACTGTTCATAAGGATTTTTGTTGAGAATCAAGAGCCTATCACCTGGAATTCCTAAGATTTGTAAACTCTAGAGAAAATGTTTATCACTTTCGAGACATCTTATTTTCACGAAGCATTCCTTATTGGAAAGTTACCTGCATTATTTTGTTGACATGATAATTGGAAGGAACTATTACTTTACAATACTAGTCAACAAAGATGCATTATACAAGCCTTATAAAGGCTATATTGACCATTATACATTTTGTTTGATTGACCAAGATGAGGCATTCCTTGGTTGACTGATAACATCACTTTGTTAATAGTGACATATGCAAAGGCATGGTACTCCATGGCACATTCTTGTCATCTTATGATTTGGATGAATTGTCACGTATGTGTTAACTACAACATGGAAATTTGCAAATGAAAAATTTGATGATCTTATGTCTTAGGGTTTGTAAACCCTAGAAGACTAGAAGTCTTGAATGAAAAATCCCTAGGTTTTGTGGATAAAACCTTAGAACTAGCCCTAGATCAATGTTTCCTATAAAAGAAAAAGCCCTTGCTCATGCAAGGAAGGGAAGGAAAGAAAGATGTTGATGATGAGGACGAGGATGATGAGTTTGTAGATGGATGCAAGAAGGCAATGATCAAGAGGGAGTTGAAAATTTCCATCCAATCCTCAAAACAAAAGATAAGCACTCTATACCTCTCTCTTCCTTGATTATAATCGTTTTACTATTAGCATCCTCTTGTCTTTGTTTCTTTCGTTGGGTTATAATTGTCTCTTCCATGACCTCCTAGTGAGGGTTGCAGGTACATCATAAAGGCTTCTAAGGCTCTGGCAGCGAATGAAAGCATTGGGAAGAATGAAGCAAAGCTTGTGACAAGAGGATTCTCCTAGAGTGATTTGTATTTAAAAGGGAGAAATTGTATCGGCATCTAGAACTGTGCCTGATGACAGGAAGAGATATTAGTTCAGAGGGAGCAGGCAAGCCAACAAGTTTGAAGGATGCCATGATGGAGGAAATTGTGTTGAAGAGAAGTCAGTGGTGACTTTCAAGTGTATCTACAAGCTGTAGTATGTGGTAGATGGCAACAAAGAGAATTATAAAGAAATATTCATGAGGATTCTCCTAGAAGGAGGGAGTGCACTATGAGGAGACATTTGCTACAATTATCAGGTACACTTCTGTTAGATCTATTAATTTTTTTAGAAATTACATCAGGTGGATGTGGAGACCGCTTTCCAGAATGGATTGATTGAGGAAGAAGAAGTGTAGATAGAGCTACCTCAGGGCTTTGAGGTACATGAGAGGGAATCTCATATCTATAGGCTACAGAAAGCTTTGTATGAACCTCAGGCATGGTATTATCAGATGGATGGATATCTGATGAGCCAGTTATCATATGACTTGTTTCTAATGGGAGAAAAAGGACTCACGTGGCAAAGGGAGCAACAATGTCCCAAGGATTTTCCTACGTGAAAGACAAATCAACCCTTACTTCAGTGCCAGAGGGAGTTGACCTTTGTGTTCAAGATGAAGGATATTGGTTAGATACATTACTTCTTAGAACTAGAAGTGTTGTAGAATTTGGGTAAGAATATTATCACAATCCTTCAGATATTTGGGATGATGGACAACTAGTCCATGGTCACATCCATGGTAACTAATATGAAGAAGTTAATTGGTAGAGGAGCATCCAAATTTCTATATCGGAATCTGCTTTAGTGTAAAGCAACTATGGTGATGGTTCCAATGAAGGAAGCAATTGCAGGGATATTTAGTTTCAAATTATGCAAAGAGTGTTGAAGACATGAAGAGCACATTGGGATGATTTGTCATTTTGGATTCTGCTTAGGCAGGAAGCATACATTTGTCGCACTTAGGAATGCAAACACTGAGTATATTGTGGCTAGTTTGGCGAGTTGTGAAGAAATATGGATTCAAAAGCTACTGGCAAGATTGTTTAATCAGGTGCAGAAGATGACCATGATGATAGGTCGAAGCACATCGAGATCATGGTACCACTACATCTGGGACATGGTACAAAAGGGAGTAGTGAGGCTCTAATGCATTTCTACAGACCTGTAGGATGTTGACATCCTCACAAAGCCTCTATCCCAAGGTGAAGTTTTGTATACTTTAGGGACAAGATTAGATTAGTTGAGAATGCTTCCCTCAGTTAAAGGGAGTGTTGATATTGTAGCATCAAGGGGAAGACATTTTCCCTAGGTCAGAATATTGACCGATCAAATATTTTGACCAAGGGAAATGTATTATGGCTAGGGAGAATGACCTAGAGAGAATCAAGGCCTTGGGTGCTCCCCCAGATTGCCAAGAGGTACTTAGCTAGTGGTTGGAGTGAGTTCCTTTAGCATCGAGAAAGTATGTTACCATTCAATTGGTATGTAGGAATAGTAATAGCCTAGGGTTTCACCATAGGTCACAAGTGTTAACTAGGTTCGAAGTGATGACTTGGATAATTAGTGAATTTGATCCAAGTGACAACTTGTTGAGCATGATGCTGATGCAGGATGCTTTCCACTTGGTTTTGTACTAGAACATGAGGTGGATGGATTCATCAACATAGCAAGCTCTTTCAACCTTTTCTTGGGATAGAGAATTTTTCGACAAGAGATCATTTGAAGAAGTTATTATGAATGCCTCCCTACCTAAGAGGGAGTGTTGAATTTTTTTATAGGCACGGTTGGTGTTCGTAAATTGTTTTAGCCCTATGAATAAAAATAAATGATAAATATAAATATAAATTTCAAGTCAGCTTCGAAAAAGGGAAATCAAATTTTTGAAATTTAAATTATTTGTCTCCACAAGCTAGAGTTGTCCAGCCTTAAGGACCCACCAATTCAGACTCATTAGATCAATATATAAAGGCCATTCGACCTCCTCCTTTTGACATTAATTCCGATCGCACAAGATATAATATCTCTTGTTCATATATTCGAAGGAAGGAGAAGAGGAGTAATATGAAGTTTGACCACACCATCCAAATGTTTGACCAAACAATCTCATCTTTGTTTTGACTTTATTTGACCTTGAACTTGTGGAAAGACATCGAAGTCTTTCTAGGCATTTTGTTAGGCAACATATCGAAGTTTCCGAGGAATGTGCAAGAGGTTGCAATTTCAAACAGTTGAAATTTCAAGGGGATGGAATTTTAGGAGGTTGAAATTTCTTAGTTTGACCAAGTTTGACTTAGGTTTTGTCGCTGGTTTGTTTGAATTTATTTTGATTGGAAAGATCAGATTGTGTCTCTTGTTGAATTGAATAATTTTGCTAAGAAAAGGTTGCTAGATTTTTCCCTAGGAGAGATGTGGAGGTTTGCCGTTACACCAAAACCCGCAGGTGTTGGTAAACATTATAAACCAGTAACTAGGATCCCCAGGGTGGAAATTACGGATTCTATAGAGGTGCGGTGATTCTTCCAACACCCCCCCTCAAACGCAACTTGGGGGAATTGAACCTGGGTCCAAGCTCTGATACCATGTGGAGTATATGGAACAGTATGTTGCATTTGAATTCCATTCTCAGTGCAATAGTTGATGAATGTGTTTTTAACATATTCTCCACCATTATCAGATCTTAACTTAAGAATTTGATGTCCAGATTGTTTTTCAACAAAGGCCTTGAAGGCCAAAAAAGTGTTAAATACTTCACTCTTGAGTTTTAAGAAGTATACCCAAGTGCATCTGGAGAAATCATCAATGAAAGTTAAGAAATACTTGCAGCCAGAGAATCACACAACTGGAAGTGGACCACATAAATCAATATGCACAATCTGTAAAGGGGCTGAGGCGTGCCAAGAGGCATGTTTTTCAAAACTGTCCCGATGATGTTTTCCGAGTACACATCCGGAACAAACACCATCTCTGCAAGATACCATAGGAAGACCTGCCACCATATTTTCTTTACATAGATGCTGAAGGGAGCGATAGTTTAAGTGACCAAATCGCTCATGCCAAAGTTTGCTCACTTCATCGTTATGAGCAACAAATACTGAGGGAAGATTTGATGACCCAAAGTTGTGAAACTTATACAACCTTGTAGAATCATCAGCAATGCAAGTAGCCAAAATCTGTTTAGGATCTCTTAAGTCCTTGATTACAACATCATGAGGTGAAAATTCAACGATTTTACCTTCACCTGAATGAGTTTTCTGATATACAGATAGAAGGTTGCAGGATAAGGTTGGAACACATAATACATCATTAAACTGACCATTGTCTAGATGAACAGTTCCAGTCCCTACAACATTAAGAGATCTATCATCACCAACATATATATTTTTGGTGTTACAATCATTTAAAGAAGAAAACATGGCTTTGTTTTTGGCCATGTGATAAGAAGCTCCAGAATCAATGAGCCACTCATGAGAATGAGAACAAGAAGATACATTTAATGCATAGCTAGACTGAGATGCTTGAAAATAAGTGTTCCAATGGATAGATCTCGAAAAATTAGGCTGGTTTAAAAAAAACGGCTCTGAAAACGGCTTCCGGATGAAGAAGTTATGGCTTTTTGAAAAAAAGTTGTTGAAGTTGCCGACGAAGTGCGGGAATGTGTGGAAATGAAAAAGTCCGCCCCCACAAAATGGAGACTTGAACCCAAGACCTCTACTCTCTTAAAATAGCTTTGAACCAATTGATCTATACAAAAAATTTGAGAGAGAGAGAGAGCCCAAGACCTCTACTCTCTTAAAATAGCTTTGAACCAATTGATCTATACAAAAAATTTGAGAGAGAGAGAGGGGGGGGGGGGGTGCTTTGGGTTGCGTGCTTGCTTTGAGAAAGCTCTTTTTCCCTACAAAACAAAAAACACAAAACCCAACACGGACATGCAAAGAAAACAAACCTTATGGTTCGAAGTTAGCTTTAGCCGAAAAACTAAATATTTTCAAAAATGAACCTTGCGGCTCAAAGTTAGCTTTGGCCGGAAACTAAATATTTTCCTCAATGTTTCTGATTTTCCGAGATCACCCTAAGGCGCAGGGAAAAGAGCATATGCATGAGAAAAATCCTTCCTTTCTGTTTCTGATTTGCCCAGATCGCACAGAGTCGCAGGGCAAAGAGCATACACAAAAATGAAAGGTATAGATCCGGTAATAAAAAGGTTAAATAAACCGAAACAAAAATAAACAGAGAGAAAATAACAGTGAACTGCAAATAAACACTGTATACCTCCAGATCTTAAAAATGACGCAGCTAGGGCTACCAGAAACCTTTTCGCATGAAACGAAAGGGGTTCCTCACTGGAACAGATGCTCCCAACACAACAGAGCAGTCCTCTCAGATCGAAAGCAGTCAGAAACAACAGATCTAGGAAACGACAGTCGGATGCAGTTCTATCGGCTTCAGATTTGGATCACCAACAGACGCGGCCCTCAAATAGCTCTGATACCATGTGGAGGTTTGCCGTTACACCAAAACCCGCAGGTGTTGGTAAACATTATAAACCAGTAACTAGGATACCCAGGGTGGAAATTACGGATTCTATAGAGGTGCGGTGATTCTTCCAACAGGTTTTCCCAGGGTGAATCTTGTTGTGTCTTTGTGCATCATTGTTCTATTATGTTCTCTCTGTCCTATTGCATTTTATGGTTGAATTTATGAAGTGTAATTGCTTAATGATAAATTAGAAGTGCTAAAGATAATATCAATATCAATATCATTAGAAGTAATTATTAGTTTCAAAAATTTATGTTTCTATCTATTGCACTTGAAAAATGAACATCATCATGTTGTCAATTGACTCATGTATTTCCCTAAGGTTTGAGGAATTTGAATCTGTATGCCTTATTAGCTCCACTATTGGAGAGGTGAAGGAGACAATGTATTTCACATCAAGCCACCATTCATCATTCAAAAACATTTGCCTTATCTTCTTTCCCTGATCTGTTTGTGATTCCCCCCATGTAGACCACTTAAAACTAATAACAATGGCCTTCAAGGCTTGTTGCACCTCTAGCATACGATTAAGAAGAATAAAATAGGTAGTATACCTTATATCTGTGAGTTTCAAAAGCTATTTTTTTTGCATAAATCCTGTAAATATGTTAAAATTGGCAATTGGGGCCAAAATCCACGTGGGTCATCTTATTTATGATAGCTGGTATTTTTCTTGGATTCCTCTCTCTGAGAGGTGTAGGATTGATCTAAAGATCATCTGATTCTGACATATACAAATGAAGATATGAATTTATTTATATTATGGATAAATAGTCAAGGTGAGCTAGCAAGTAAAACATGCACTCAAACCCGCAGCTCATCCTCAACGTTGCATATAAAAGGAGAACTCAAGTCATTTTATCATCATCTCATCTTCTCACATCTCTCTCTCCTCATCTAATTGGGTACACAAATATGGGTAGCTGTCTCTCACATGTGCGAAGGAAGGAGGACGATTTTCTATTTCACTGCATTGACCAACGTTGACTGAACTGCAGGATTTTTGTTTGACTGCGTTGACCTCTAGCATTGACGTGTTTTGATTGTGGATTGGGTGAGGCATCTTCTTCCTAGCAGGCCGCAGATCTGGGCACTGAAATCGAGGTGATCTGACCACTCATTTGACCAGCGCTGACTACCCTAGGGCTAGCCGCAGTTTGACTTTCATTGACCAGCATTTGACTTGACTTTTTCAAATTGTTTTGGGTTGATTGTGCTTGTTGTTTGAGGCTGAAGTTAACTAGGTTTGACCGGTTTTTTTTAGAGGAATAATTATGCCCTGTTTGACCAATGTTGACTTTTCTGGTTAGGGCTTCTTGCTGCTATCATAAATTATCAGATTTGTAATTTGTACTATCTCTCTCTCTATTGAACTATTGAAGAATATAAGAAGAATCGATCATGGGTTTCCCCACATTGGGGTTTGTCCCTGGCTGGTGCCACTTCTTGTGTCCTCTTGTCTTAACTTGTCTTCTACCGTTTATGTTTATGTTCTATCTGCATTTTACTATCATGTTGATGTGATTGCTAAACTGGATATTGATATTGGGATAATAAAGAAATTGAAGTAAATTGCTCTTAAGCATAGAACATACCATTGTTACCTAAAATTAACATGGTATCAGAGTTGAGGTGAAGACAAAGCCCAAGCAAGAGTGAAAGAGAAATCATCGAAGACAGTTGGACAAGGACAAAAGGTTCAATGGGTTCCTCATCCCACTTCCCGGCTGAAAACAAGCTCCGTGAAAAGTCTGACTATCATGGATGGAAAATGTCTCTTGATTTGACATTAGAAGAACAAGAAGTGTTGGATTATGTGGAGGGTAAAATCCCTGAGCCTCCTTCAAATGCACCGGTTGCTGCAAAGACCAAATACAATAAAGTTGAAGTCAAAGCGAAGAAGATTATCAGAGATTCCATTGATAGCTTATTGGGCACACAAATATGGGTAGCTGTCTCTCACATGTGCCCAAAGGAAGGAGGATGATTTTCTGTTTCACTGCGTTGACCAACGTTGACCGAACTGCAAGATTGTTGTTTGACTGTGTTGACCTCTAGCATTCACCTGTTGTGACTATGGATTGGGTGAGGTATCTTCTTCCTAGCATGTCGCATATCTGGGCACTGAAATCAAGGTGATTTGACCACTCATTTGACCAGTGCTGATTCCCCTAGGGATGGCCGCAGTTTGACTTTCATTGACCAGCTTCTGACTTGAATTTTTGGACTATTTTGGGCTGATTGTGCTTGTTGTTGGAGGCCGAAGTTGACTAGGTTTGACCGAGCTATTTAGAGGAATAATTCTGCCTTGTTTGACCAACATTGACTTTTCTAGTTAGGGCTTCTTGTTGTTGTCATAAACTATCAGATTTGTAATTTGTACTCTCTCTCTCTGTTGAACTATTGAAGAATATAAGAAGAATCGATCATGGGTTTCCCCACATTGGGGTTTGTCACTGGTTGGTGCCACATCTTGTGTCCTCTTGCCTTGGCTTGTCTTCTACTGTTTATGTTTATGTTCTATCTGCATTTTACTATCACGCTGATGTGATTGCTAAACTGGATATTGATATTGGGATAATAAAGAAATTGAAGTAAATTGCTCTTAAGCATAGAACATACCATTGTTACCATGGTATCAGAGTTGAGGTGAAGACAAAGCCCAAGCAAGAGTGAAAGAGAAATCACCAAAGACAGTTGGACAAGGACAAAAGGCTCAATGGGTTCCTCATCCCACTTCCCAGCTGAAGACAAGCTCCGTGAAAAGTCTAACTATCATGGATGGAAAATGTCTCTTGATTTGACCTCGGAAGAACAAGTGTTGGATTATGTGGAGAGTAAAATCCCTGAGCCTCCTTCAAATGCACCGATTGCTGCAAAGACCAAGTGATGAGCCCAAAAATGGACAATTATTTGGGCTCATTCAACCTCCTAATTTGACTTAATCCACCATTCTCATTAGTTTATTGCATGTTTTTTATTATATTTATGTTAATAGAGTGAATTTGGTTAGTCATTATGCCAACAAGTCTAATGGGTGCTTTGTGTAGCCTTTTTGGTCAATTTGGAGACAAAATTGAAGGTCTTAATGAGCACTTGGCAGCCAAATTCGTGGGAGAACAAGGGAGAGGATTTGTAGGAAGGTGTCCCCTTCATTTATGGGCCCTTACCTCGAATTCTCCACCATCAGCTCGGAGTTCAAGGGCCACCGAATCAATCAGCACAAGGGCAGCCAAGCAAGTCAAGTAGGACTGCTGTTAACTCCAAGTTTTGGGCAGCCGAGTCCCTAAAGTTTAGGAGGACTGTTGGGTCCTCAATTTGTATAAATAAGAAGGCTTAGGGCCTCATTTTGGTTAGCCAGTGTAGCCAGTGGATGTTAGCTAGTTAGCCAGTAGATAGTAGCTAGTAGTTAGTCATTTCATAGCCTTGTGGTAGTTATTTTGTAATTCGATTTGTAGGCAATAGATTAGCTTTGCTTTCAGCTCATTCTCAAGCTCTCCTTGTGGACAGTTTTGATGTAACTCTTCATTCTTGATTAATAAAGATGAATCCAGATTTACACCAGCTCTAAATCTCTCTTGGGAGGCTGTAGCTCTTGGGGTTGGGCCCATCTCAAGCGCCCAGTACCTCCCTTGTTTATCTTTATGTGTGTTCGCTGCATTCTTAAAATAAAGTCTGCTCTTTAGATTTAATTCGTGCTTTGTTACTTAGGTTGCTTTTGATGGTTGAAGTAGCTTTTTATGTTTAGGATGGATTGGTAGGAGTTAGTCATGCGTTTATATCTCTTTGATAATGTTTTGTTCACATGCTGTACGTGATTCTTGTCATGAATAAGGTTGCTGTTCACTAATCTCATTAAACTGTTAGATAGATCATCTAATATTTTGATTGTATGCAAGACGTAGTTGGTTTGATCAGGTAAACACTATGCAGGGCACCTTCATCACCTCCTCATTCATCTGAGCCTCGTCCAGATCAGCTCCTCTATCACCAAGTCTGTTTCCTCATCTCCCATATGCTCTTTTGCCACGTAACCCTACCTTCTTGCCTTTCCATTGCCTAAACCTTCTTTGATGCAAGCTAGACTTCCACACCCTCTCATCACCTCATCCCTCAGTCATTGGGTCATTCCAGGCCCCTACCCTACCTCCCTACCCATTCATGCATTCTCTCCCACTCACCTATCAGTCAAAAACTCAATCACGAAACATCCTGTAGAAGAATTACAGAACTTCCTGTAGAAACCCCTGCAGACTTCCTGTAGAAGTTCATAAACATGGTTGCATGGCATCCTGACTTTGTGAAACTCTCTGAAAGGATGATAGGGATCCCTTAGACCCTCTCCGAGTCTTCCCAACCTTTTCCAAGCATTTCTCCTCCTTGATCCACCCCTGCACAGTGAAAAGCCAGTTAAAAGCACATGCATGATAATTCTAATAACTTAAACAAAAATACAAAAATATGTTTTCTTCAGATAGTGATAACTTAGACACATGCATTTTACCTTTTTAGAAGTGATGGCATCTCTTTCAGTAGTTTGCATGCTCTCTTTTGCGTCAGTAGGACTAGCTAGTAGAATTAGGGTTTGCTAGGGTTTGCGTTTGTTTTTGGCTTTCAGTTTCTTTCCGCAAGTAGATTAGCTTCCTTTGAGTTAGCTTTCGTCCATCAGTTAAAAAGCTTCTTCTAAGAGCTCATAGAAGTTGGCTTGAGCCCCTAGCGGACTTGTGCCAGCTGACCAAGTGACAGCTGCGGTAAGAGCTAGTACTTGTGCATACAACATCGTCGCTTCCAAGTTTGTTACGAACTACCGGGTTGATAAAATTAAAGAAGGGAGTTCCAGGAGTTGTAGCATTATTGCTACAATACTGGGGCCCACCATCTTTTTGGCGTCGTTGTCGGGGAAGCGTCAGAGTATTGGTGATTGTCGCTTTTCTTCTATTTTCCACTACAATCTTCTACTAAGTAGTTTATCTCATTTCCAATATGCAATTTCGTTTATGCAAAAGTAGATTAGTATTTCCCGCTTTCATAGATTAGCATTTCAATTCCGCAATTTCATTTCTGCAAGCGTAGATTAGCATTTCAATTCCGCAAGCGTAGACTAGCATTTCATTCCTGCAATTTCATTTGAGCAAAATAGATTAGTCCTTTCCTGCTTTCATTTCAATTCCGCATTTTCATTTTAGCAAGATAGTTAGTTGCAGTTCAATCTATTATAGTTTTGCAGGTACAAGAAGAAAAATACAAAAATCAACCAAAAGATTTCTTTTCATGCCTTGTAGGAGTAGAGATAAGTTAGAAAAATGATTGCACAACACCCCCACTGCTTCACACAGCCAACCTTCTCTCTCTTCTTCGATGGCTGTGATTAAAAAACCCTTGGGTGGACATCAAGACATATCTGAAGAACCTCTAGGGGAGAAGAAGAAGAAAACATTCCTCTGGAGCAAATGGCTACAAGTAGAAATGTTGGGAGCAACATCTTGTCCAAAGATGAATTTGAAAATCAGATCAAAGATTTCAAGAGTGATATGAGGTAGTTTCTTGCCATGCAACTGGATACCTTGCGGATCCAACAGAAGCAAGAGGAAGCCAAGAGGGCTTTGGTCATTTTTTGTCCTAGGTGCACTAGAAAGCATCCTAGGAACGAATGTCCATTGTACTCCATAGAAGTGTGTTTTGTCTGTAAAGAATACCATCCTACAGATCAGTGCCCTTCCTTACCCAGATTCAAAGCTGCATATCAGAGAGCTAAAGGAGCCACTGAATCACTCTATTACATGAACCAAAGTTGGCCGCATGGACCTAGATCTTACCAACAGGAACTGCAAGGGACACCCGAGACCTATTATGACCCTTATCAAGCCACTTTCATGCCTTCTTGGGGTCCCCCTGCTCCTCCTCCTTGGTCATATCCTCCTTGTTCCTTCACAGATCCATATTAAGCCCTACCAGTTGCTCATTCATTTCACTCTTATGCTCAGCCACAGCCTCAGTGGAATGCACCTTATCAGGAGTGGAGGCCCCAGTACAACTCTCATCCCGCTCATTTTCCTCCACCACCTGCTCATCCACAACCATCGCCTCCTCCTCCACCAAGGCAACCCCAAATGCCTACCCAACCACAATGCCATCCATCTCCATCTCAATTTCACACCTCCACTCAACTACCCGTACCATTTCCAAAGCCATACAATGGAGTAGCTCAACCCAATTGCAAAGCTGAGGCACAACATGTGCAAATGACTCCTTTTGAGCTCAATGATGTTCACCAAAGCTCAGGAAGAGTGTTGCAAAAGAGAGAATCTATTGACAACATTGAAGGACCAAAGGAAAAAGAAGGTTCCAAAGAGGAGATCAAAGAACCATGGGCTGCACTTGATGAAGAGAAGAGATCTAAATCAGAGATCGAGAGAGTTCCCTCATGGTTATCATCAAATCCTCCATGTACTCAAGAGAAAGATCAACAAAAAGAGGAAGATCAGAAGGTCATGATAGAAGGTGACATGAAGAATGATCCAAATCAGCAAGACGACCAAGGATATCAAAGCTATATTGAGATATGGTTTCAGAAGGTCACTAAGTTGCAGCGGTACTTTCTTCCTCAGTTATGTTTGATCCCTTCAAAGTCAGATCAATTGGTCTCTAAAGTCCGGATAGTTGTCCAAGCATGCATTTCGAGCCTTCACATCATTTTTTCTCTAATCTCGATGTGCACATGGCTCCATTGGAAGTATTCTTATACTTGAAAATGATTTTGTTTTTCAAGTAGGGTAGGGTAGAAGAAAAAAAAAAAAAAAAAAAAAAAAAAAAAAAAAAAGAGAAAAAAGAAAAAGAAAAAAAAAATGAAAAAAGAGGAAAATAGAAATCTAAGGTGAAAACCTCCTCGGAGGCGCCTTAGATTGGCTCATTGATTGAAAACCTCCATGAGGCAGTCAATGGGTTGGAAAAAAAGAGAAAAGAGAATAAGATCTCTGGGTGAAAACCTCCCTTGGAGGCCCCCAGGGCAGGCAATTAGGGTGAAAACCTCCATGAGGCGCCTTAGTTGTCTTTCAAAAAAAAAAAAAAAAAAAAAGAGAAAAAGAAAAAAAAAAAATGAAACTAATTTCCATTGGCTAATTGCAGGTTGCAAGAAGGACGTTTCATGACAGGAGGAGCACTCAAATCAAGATCAAAGGAATCTTTTTTGTGCCTTCTACAGGAAGCTCTGTATTTCTACAGGAAACATCCTGTAGAACCTTTGGATGAGCCAAATCCAATTTCAAAAGTGAATCTAATGGTGGGAATCTGTTGATTAGGCCTACAAGCACTTGTGTGTCCATCCCTTGCCTTTCTCCATCATTTTTTCCACCTCATTGTGCTTCTACAGGAACTTCCTGTAGAAATTGTGGGAAACTAGACATGGATTTCAAAAAGTGGTTTGGCGAACATGGTAGCTTCCTCAAGGGTTCAGAAGCCCTCATGCAATCTTCCAACTCCTCCTCCATCATCTCCGTACCTGCATCACAACCCAAGCTCATTTTTCCCTTCCATGCAAACACTTGCAAAATGCCTTGAAGAAAACAACACATGGAACAAAATTTGTTTTTGCCATAATTTGAAAACCATGCATCCATTTGACAAACCGTTTTATGAGGAATTGTACAAGGGTGATGGCAACATGCTTGAGCAGTTTCAGCCAATTCCGGTGCACGGTTCCCAAGGAATTAGCCTCCATCACCATCAGCCATTTTTGCGTTTTCTCCATATCCGTGCATCCATTTTAAAGCCTGTTTCATGGGGAGGTGCACATGGGTGATAGTAGCCCACCCCAGCAGTTTCAGCCGATTCCGATGCACGGTTTCCGAGAAATCGATCTCTGAAATCTTCAGCCATTTTCCATTTTTCTCGAAATCCGTGCATCCATTGATCACGATTTTGCTATGAGAGATGCATCATGATGATAGAATCATGCTCAGCAAGTTTCAGATCAATCCGCTTTACCGTTTGGGAGAAATGGCGAAAACAAGTTCTGGTTCTGTGACATTACAGCAGCAGCAACTTGAAGGTGCAGATCTGAACGTGGAAACAATTGCATGCAGCTCAGATCGGGCCAGAGGACACCTGCACAAGGAAAAGCAATCAAAAATCATCAGCCAAGCCCTCATGCAATCAAAGGATCCAAGCATGCAGCAGCAGAATCAGAGCATGCAGCAGCAAAAAGCTTCACAAGCAGCCGTTTGACTTCAGGTACGTGACTAAAACTTGTTCATCTATTGCATGAATCTAGTCTAAGCATTGCATGAACGAATGGAATGGTGAAATTAAGCCATGAATGTAGCAAGACATCCAGTTCTCTAGCACTCACGGAAAAATCACGCAGCATACGTGTATGGTTATTCATGAAAAATTTGAAAAACACAATTAGTGGTAGATCTGTTGAACTCCAGTGCACAGGACATCAGATGATTGACAGATAGATGAAGACATGCAGTTCATAACATCACTGCAGTTCTAAAAAGCCAGCGCACATGTTTTCGCCAGGTCACCACAAATCACGCAGACATCAATGAGCGCTCAACTGTTAGTCAACTTGCACACAACTGGAAGTGTGGATTTTGTTGGTAATTTTTATTAGCACAAGAGCAGCCGCCATCAAGATTGCTACAGAAAGCTCTGATGCCATTGCAGAACTACAGTTTGCAAAAACACACAAATGAGGGGGCTATGGAGCATATACAACGGAAGATTGCCAGACCAGTAAATGCAGATCCATCTGCAAAGTTTTGTTCAATAGCAATGGAAAGTTCATCTGGAACAGAAGCAAGAGAAGCTAGAGCCGTTGATTTTGCAAACAAAAATGTGATGGCTATGACTGGTGCAAAGGTTGAGGAAGAAGTTTCTGTGAAACAAGGGCCGATACTTATTTGACTGTTGAAGAAAAGAAGAAATTGAGATCCGGTGTTAAAGTGAATTTTGACTTTCTTTCTAACCACAAAAAGCTGCAGTTTACACTGACTTAGGCATTCAGCCTTCTTCCTCATCACTTGAAAGCAGTAAAAGTCAGATGGATTTGATTAAAGCAGAGAGCCTCCCTGATTTGAGTACTTTATCTATTATTCAGGAAGATTATAATGTCATATCAAGTATCTGGTGGTTCTATTCTTTCAGTTCTTCATAAAAGTCTCTTTGAAGTATCAGCACAAAAGGATGAACCCGCTAGAAAAGACAATACAAGCATAAAGAAGCATCCAAAGTACCTGTGAAGGATTTCCACAGAGATGGTGCAAAACATGCCATGAAAGATCAGGCTGATGACAGATGTTAAGAAAAAAGTCAACGTGGATGCTGCAAGGATACCTTGAAACAAGCCAAGTTCGAGCGCTTTGACAGAGAGCGTTCAAAGGAAACGAAAGGGAAATGAACAGAAAGCTTGTCAAAATCTAATTTTAAGAAAAGAAAAAATGCCTCTGAGCAAAGACTGCGTTTCAAATATTGTTGATACACAACTTTTTCAAGACCAAACTGCAGGAGTATTATGTCGGTTTACAGTATCCACAGACCCCGATTTACAACTCAAAGCTGCTGGAGCTGATGTTATATCAATTCTTGTAAGGGTTCTTCAATCTGATACTCCTTTACCAAAGTGCAGGGCAACCATTTCACTTGAGCAATTTTCACAGAATTCAGGAAATTTGAGCCCACTAGTCAAGAAAAAGCAAGGTTTTTTATGTTTCTCACCTTCTTCTGTTAGGCGGTGTAGAGTTCATAGAGGTGTCTGTTCAGATTAGAACTTCTTTCTGTCTTGTTGAGGCAGAGAAACCAGTTAAAGGCCTGGAAACACTTTTTCCCATCCAGCTTTGGCATGTAATATCTATTCTCAAGCAGTTCATTGTACTTGTGTGCTTTTATAATACATTAGACTTGCCATTTGTGTTGGATTCGTCAGCTTTCAGGCTGCACAGTTCAAGAAGAAAGCACCCTCAGCCAAGCAGGCTGAGACAGTGCCCACTGTTTCTACAGGAAGACAGAGAACTGTTAGCAGACTGTTTCTACAGGAAGCCAGCGAACTGTCTCTACAGGAAGTTTGAAAAGAGGGAAGCCAAAGGAGAAATCAGCCGAGATGTTAGCCAAAAAAGCCACCAGGGCCATCAAAGACGAGGAGAGAGATTGGTTTCTCAGAGGATGAGCAACACTTTCAGTAGGGGGGTGATGATGAGCCCCAAAAATGGACAATTATTTGGGCTCATTCAACCTCCTAATTTGACTTAATTCACCATTCTCATTAGTTTATTGCATGTTTTTGATTATATTTATGTTAATAGAGTGAATTTGGTTAGTCATTATGCCAACAAGTCTAATGGGTGCTTTGTGTAGCCTTTTTGGTCAATTTGGAGACAAATTGAAGGTCTTAATGAGCACTTGGTAGCCAAATTCGTGGGAGAACAAGGGAGAGGATTTGTAGGAAGGTGTCCCCTTCATTTATGGGCCCTTACCTCGAATTCTCCACCATCAGCTCAGAGTTCAAGGGCCACCGAATCAATCAGCACAAGGGCAGCCAAGCAAGTCAAGTAGGACTGCTGTTAACTCCAAGTTTTGGGCAGCCGAGTCCCTAAAGTTTAGGAGGACTGTTGGGTCCTCAATTTGTATAAATAAGAAGGCTTAGGGCCTCATTTTGGTTAGCCAGTGTAGCCAGTGGATGTTAGCTAGTTAGCCAGTAGATAGTAGCTAGTAGTTAGTCATTTCATAGCCTTGTGGTAGTCATTTTGTAATTCGATTTGTAGGCAATAAATTAGCTTTGCTTTCAGCTCATTCTCAAGCTCTCCTTGTGGACAATTTTGATGTAACTCTTCATTCTTGATTAATAAAGATGAATCCAGATTTGCACCAGCTCTAAATCTCTCTTGGGAGGCTGTAGCTCTTGGGGTTGGGCCCATCTCAAGCGCCCAGTACCTCCCTTGTTTATCTTTATGTGTGTTCGCTGCATTCTTAAAATAAAGTCTGCTCTTTAGATTTAATTCGTGCTTTGTTACTTAGGTTGCTTTTGATGGTTGAAGTAGCTTTTTATGTTTAGTATGGATTGGTAGGAGTTAGTCATGCATTTATATCTCTTTGATAATGTTTTGTTCACATGCTGTACTTGATTCTTGTCATGAATAAGGTTGCTGTTCACTGATCTCATTAAACTGTTAGATAGATCATCTAATATTTTGATTGTATGCAAGACGTAGTTGGTTTGATCATGTAAACACTATGCAGGGCACCTTCATCACCTCCTCGTTCATCTGAGCCTCGTCCAGATCAGCTCCTCCATCACCAAGTCTGTTTCCTCATCTCCCATATGCTCTTTTGCCACGTAACCCTACCTTCTTGCCTTTCCATTGCCTAAACCTTCTTTGATGCAAGCTAGACTTCCACACCCTCTCATCACCTCATCCCTCAGTCATTGGGTCATTCCAGGCCCCTACCCTACCTCCCTACCCATTCATGCATTCTCTCCCACTCACCTATCAGTCAAAAACCCAATCACGAAACATCCTGTAGAAGAATTACAAAACTTCCTGTAGAAACCCCTGCAGACTTCCTGTAGAAGTTCATAAACACGGTTGCATGGCATCCTGACTTTGTGAAACTCTCTGAAAGGATGATAGGGATCCCTTAGACCCTCTCCGAGTCTTCCCAACCTTTTCCAAGCATTTCTCCTCCTTGATCCACCCCTGCACAGTGAAAAGCCAGTTAAAAGCACATGCATGATAATTCTAATAACTTAAACAAAAATACAAAAAGATGTTTTCTTCAGATAGTGATAACTTAGACACATGCATTTTATCTTTTTAGAAGTAATGGCATCTCTTTCAGTAGTTTGCATGCTCTCCTTTGCGTCAGTAGGACTAGCTAGTAGAATTAGGGTTTGCTAGGGTTTGCATTTGTTTTTGGCTTTCAGTTCCTTTCCGCAAGTAGATTAGCTTCTTTTGAGTTAGCTTTCGTCCATCAGTTAAAAAGCTTCTTCTAAGAGCTCATAGAAGTTGGCCTGAGCCCCTAGCGGACTTGTGCCAGCTGACCAAGTGACAGCTGCGGCAAGAGCTAGTACTTGTGCATACAGCACCGTCGCTTCCAAGTTTGTTACGAACTACCGGGTTGATAAAATTAAAGAAGGGAGTTCCAGGAGTTGTAGCATTATTGCTACACTACTGGGGCCCACCACCAAGTATAATAAAGTTGAAGTCAAAGCGAAGAAGATTATCAAAGATTCCATTGACAAGTGTCTGGTGGCCTACATCTCCGATTTGAACACATCTAAGGAAATCTATGACAAGTTGGTCATCATGTTCAAGGTTAGTGATGCTAATCAAATTTTATTTCTCAAAAATTAGTTGAAGGATATTAAGAAGGGAAAGGATGAGAATATTCGATTCTACTTCTTAAGGATCACTAAGATCAAGAATGATCTACTTTCGATTGAAGAGGTCATTCCTGACAAGGAACTTACTATCACTACCCTTGGAGGAATCCCACCCGAGTGGTATATATTTAGAACCACTATTCTCAATAATGATCGACTTCTAGGGCTTGAAGAATTCATGTCGAGATGCATTCAAGAAGAAATAAGAA
The DNA here is from genome assembly GCA_031772625.1 of Pinus tabuliformis. Classification (NCBI taxonomy): domain Eukaryota; kingdom Viridiplantae; phylum Streptophyta; class Pinopsida; order Pinales; family Pinaceae; genus Pinus; species Pinus tabuliformis. Next base: position 524,958,810 of record CM062818.1, read on the forward strand.
CGATGGAGCAAGAAATGCCTTATAATAGAAGCAACCCCACTGCTTTCTCTGCTCATATCAAAAGGAGAAATAATGCAGGGTCTAAAGGTCATTTCAATGGAAAGCCTGAATCTAAGGGTGGAAGGAAGGGAAGGTGCTTTGTTTGCAATAAGTTTGGCCACTATGCAAGGGAGTGTCCAAATAGAAGAGACACATCACATGATGATGATCACAATCATTCTAGGGGCAACTTCAACCACAAAAATCAAAGGAATGGCAGGTACAATGGCAAAGGAAAAAGGAATGCGAAACATCAAGGAAATGGTCAACCCTCCAAGAAAGCAAGGAACTCCAAGTATGAAGAATCAAATGTTGTTAACAATAAGCAAAATGAATACTATCTTATATCGGCCCTCTCCACTACTTCTCCACTGGACACTTTGGGGAATTGGCTAATTGATAGTGGTGCCTCAAGGCACTTCACCGGATACAAGGAAGCTCTCTCTAATCTGATATAGAAGGAGACAAAATTGGAAATTATCCTTGGAGATGATACCACCTATCTCGTGAAGGGAGTAGGGAATGTTACCCTTCAGTTGAATCAAGGTAACACGATTCATTTACAAGAAGTTCTATATGTACCTGATCTCAAGAAGAACTTGGTGTCCATTTTGTAATGGAAGACAGGGTACAAGGTGGCATTGATCGATGGAAAGGTACGTGTTTGGAAAATAATTTTTAAAGATGCTTTTACTCTTGGGTTCAGGGTTGACACTTTGTATCAAGTTGAAGGAAATCCATTGGGAGCCATGTCTTGCGACACATCTCTACAATCATAATGATGGCACCCGAGGTTTTCCCATCTTCATTATAAGGCTCTACCCGATGTGAGACAGATGGTGACAGGTATGCCCAAATTCAAAGTAGAGCATGAAGGTGTATGTTCGGGATGTGCCGAAGGAAAACTTACAAGGGGACCATTCCCCTCAAGTAATAGCAAGGCCACAGATAGATTGCATTTGATCCACTCCGACATATCTAGTATGATGCCTGTAAACTCTTTGGGATGAAACTTATATTATCTCACCTTTACAGATGACTATTCTCGCAAGACTTGGATCTACTTCTTGAAAAAGAAGGAAGAAGTTTTCATCTGGTTCTGTCACTTCAAAGCAATGATCGAAAATCAGTCGGAGAAGAAAATCAAGATATTGAGGACTGATAATGGGACTGAGTATGAATCAAATGAATTCCATGATTATTGCAGAGAAGCTGGCATTAAGAGGGAGACTACAACACCATACACTCCTGAGTAGAATGGTGTGGTTGAAAGGAAGAATCGTACTATTGTAGAAGTTGTTCGTGCCATGCTTCATGACCAAGGGCTTATGAAGTTTCTATGGGCCAAAGCTGCAAATATTGCTGTGTATGTTCAAAACCGACACCCTCATCAAGCATTGGACTCCAAGAATCCTAAAGGAATCTTCACTGGTAAGAAACCCGATGTCTCTCATTTTAGAATTTTTGGAAGTCTCGTATATTTTCATGTGTCGAAAGAGAAAAGAAGCAAATTGGGTGCATTAGGGAAGAATGGAATCTTTGTGGGCTACAGTGAAAATCCTAAGGGTTATAAAATTTATGTGGCTGGTCAAAGGGAAGTTGAGATAAGTCAAGATGCCACCTTTGACGAAGCTATGGCCTTTAGTAAGATCAACAACTTTCCTATCCCAAGGAAGGACAACGAAGCTGATATCGAAAAATAGGGTGTAATAGAAGATGAAACAATGCCAGATGTTAATGAACCTATGGATCCTATTGAGCCTCCTCCTCCAGAGCTCTCCTCCTCTAAGATGAGACCCTCGTGGCTTAGGGAGACTCTGGAAGATGCCGAGTGACATATTGCATCAATGAGGACTTTCTATAAGAGAAAGAAGTTGAACAGGTATCAAGGATACTTAACCGTCATGAGCACTACCATTCAAAATGAGCCTTCATCATTTGAAGAAGCCATGGAGCAACAAGTATGGAAGGATGCTACAAATGAAGAATACGAGTCAATTATGAAGAATGATGTCTGGGATGTGGTCCCTAGACCCCAAGACAAATAAGTTGTCACCTCTAAGTGGTTCTACAAAATCAAGCATGGAGTTCATGGAAGCGCAGAAAAGTTCAAGGCTCACTTTGTTGCTCGAGGCTTCTCTCAAAAGGAAGGTGTAGATTACGATGAGATATTTGCACCTATTTCCCAATACACCACCATTCGCTCAATCATAACCATTGTTTCCTCGCAAGGATGGAACCTACATCAAATGGTTGTCAAGACCGCTTTCTTGCATGGTTCGATCAAAGAGAAAGTCTATGTGGAACAACCCGAGGGGTTTGAGGTTCATGACCGGGAATCTCATGTATGCAGCTTGAAGAAAGCTCTGTATGCCTTGAAGCAAGCACCTCGGTCTTGGTATGAGAGGATTGATAGCTATCTGATGAAGCTGAGATTCACCAGAAGTGAAGCCGATCCGAACCTTTACTTTAAGGTTGAAAATGATAAACCTCTCACACTGGTACTTTATGTGGACGACCTCTTTCTAACAAGTGCAGACCCTCTCATTCACAAATGTAAGAGGGAGTTGGCTTTTGAATTTGAGATGAAGGACTTAGGACTGATGCACTACTTCCTAGGGTTGGAGGTCTGGCAAAATCCAGGAGAAATTTTCCTATCTCAAGGAGAATATGTTGCGAAGATATTGGAAAGATTTGGGATGGTGGACTGCAAGCCTGTGACTACCTCGATGGAACTTAACTTCAAGAAGTTATGTGGTAGTGCTGCTGGACTTGAATTGGGAAATGCTTCTGAGTATCGTCAACTCATAGGAGCACTGATGTTCTTGGTGAACTCATGTCCGGACATATGTTTTGCAGTTAACACGTTGCCCAATATATGGTTGAGGCTCATCATATACATTGGATTGGTGCCAAGAATATTTTGAGATATCTTCGGGGCACAATCACTCATGGACTGAGATACACTGTCGGAGATGTGAGGTTGCATGGTTATTTTGATGTTGATTTAGCTGGTAGTGTGGTGGACTGCAAGATCACTTATGGGTGTTGTTTTTCTTTTTGTTCTGCTTCAATATCTTGGATGAGAAGGAAGCAGAAATCGGTTGCCTTGAGCATCGCCGAGGCCGAAATCGGTTGCCTTGAAGATGTCTGGTTGAGGAAGCTCTTCAATGAGCTATTTGGACATGTGCTGGATACCACCGTGATCCTCTGCAACAACCAGAATGGGATCCGATTATCAGCGAATCTCGTGTTTCATGATCGCTCCAAGCATATAGATATCATGTACCACTTTATCCAAGATATGGTACAACGAGGAGCAATAAGACTCCATCACATTGGGAATGATGAGTAGGTCATTGATATTCTGACAAAACCCCTAGGGAAGGTCAATTTCTTGACTTTCCGAGAACGACCAGAAGTTGTGGACAGATGATATGGAGATTGAGCTCTGGGAGCTCTAGGGGGCTTGGGGTACTTCTTGGAGTGATGAGCAACCATAGGGTGAGTGGTTGAACCTTCCCCTGGTGGTTTGTTGTGTACAGGGTGAGTGGTTCAGCATTCCCCTGTGATATCCTATGGCGACATGGAGGTAGGATGAGTGGTTCATCCTTCTCCTACTGAGACATCCTACCCATGCAGTCTGGGACTTATGGGAAGTACCACTCATTTGGCCAATGAGTAGGGAAACGAGGATAGGGATCCTAATACTACCAATGGATGCATCATGTACTGCCGTACTCCCTATGCTAAGATGACCGATATTGATTTGGGATCAATTGGAACTGACTTCGGGTCAGTGAGAGTGGTATGAGACACTCTCTTTTGATTGGAACTGACTTCGGGTCAGTAAGAGTGGTATGAGACACTCTCTTTTATCTGGGACTGACTTCGGGTCAGTAGAGAATGGTATGATACATTCTTGATCACTTCTTCTTCTTCATAGTTCAGCAGAGTAGAGTAGAGTAGTGCATTGATGGTAGAGATAGTACCGACTAGAAGATGGAGTTCTCCCTAGTTGAGAGGGAGTGTTAAAATTGGAAACTAGGGTCAAACTCCAGATGGGTCATCTTATTTATGACAACTGATATTTTTCTTGGATTCCTCTCTCCGATAGGTGTAGGATTGATCTAAATACCATCCAATTTTGACATGTACAAATGAAGAAATGAATTTATTTATATTATGGACAAATTGTCAAGGTCGACCAGCAAGCAAAACAGGCATTCAAACCCCCAGCTCATCCTCAACGTTGCATATAAAAGGAGGAGACCTCAAGTCATTTTATCATCATCTCATCTTCTCACATCTCTCTCTCCTCATCTGATTGGGTACACAAATCTGGGCCGCTGCCTTGCACATGTGCAAAGGAAGGAGGATGATTTTCTGTTTCACTGCTTGACCAACGTTGACCAAACTACAAGATTTCTATTTGACTGCGTTGACCTCTAGCGTTGACCTGTTTTGATTGCAGATTGGGTGATGTATCTTCTTCCTATCAAGCCGTAGATCTGGGCATTGAAATTGATGTGATGTAACCACTCATTTGACCAATGTTAACTGCCCTAGGGCTGGACGTAGTTTGACTTTCGTTGACCAACTTTTGACTGGACTTTTTTTGAACTGTTTTGGGTTGATTGGGCTTGTTGTTGGAGACTGAAGTTGACTAGGTTTGACTGAGCTGTTTAGAGGAAGAATTCTGCCCTGTTTGACCAACATTGAATTTTCTGGTTAGGGCTTCTTGCTGCTGTCATAAATTATCAGATTTGTAATTTGTACTATCTCTTTCTGTTGAACTATTGAAGAATATAAGAAGAATTGATCAAGGGTTTCCCCACATTGGGGTTTGCCCCTGTTGGCGCCACATCTTGTGTCCTCTTGTATTGGCTTGTCTTCTATTGCTTATGTTTATGTTCTATCTGCATTTTACTATCATGTTGATGTGATTGCTAAAGTGGATATTAATATTGGGCTAATAAATAAATTGAAGTAAATTGGTTTTAAGCATAGAACATACCATTGTTACCTAAAATTAACAAAATATCTAGAGAGGCATGGTGGTTGCAAATGAACATTTGTGCCTCTCTTGCATCCAAAATTATGTGAGTGATCCATAAAAATTTTCCAATGCCTTTGAGTGCATTATTCAAATCATGCATGCAACAAGGAGTCCAAAATAGGTGCTTATACTTGCTTTGAATCATTACCTTCACAGGTCTACAAATTGGTTCAACATCTATGATAACTTGAACTACGTTTGTAGGACCAATCTCTTCAATACCTCAAATTGGAAAGTTGCATCCTTCATCTTTCCAGTACAATTAGTTGCCCTTAAGAAATAGGGCCCACTTGGAGAGGTGACAATGATGTTCAACAAAAGCCTTTGTTGAATCTTTGTCCAACCATCCATAACGATTGAACATCCATAAAGAACCCATGATTTCCTAAGGCCTTCCATCAACCATGGCATCTTTGAGACCCCTCTATCTAACTAACAAGATTGTTCTCATTTTTTTATAACTAGGGGGTTGAAATGATGGGCCAACAACAATGAATTTCCTCATCATCTCTTTGTAGAGAGGATAATGGGTGACATTAAATGATATTCCATTAGCAAAGAAAAATTCAACCACTGCATCATCTGCCTCATCCTAGCATTGTGTATTGAACATCTTTATGAAAACATCTTTCCTACTTGACCTAGTGTTACAAGAACTGTGAATTGATTAAGTTCATTATTGTCATTGACTACTCCTTGAGAGGACTCCATTGAACCAAGAACTCTTGGTTTTTCAAAAATGGTAGACACGTCCTCCTCTATCTCTTCAACAATAGTCCCACTTGTGACAATATGTGAAGTTTTGTCGTTTCAACTCTTTTCTCCAATGAGCAAGTGCATATTTGTACTTCATCCTGTGTAATAGCCAATAAATGATGATAAACTCAAGTGTAGTTGACATTAAATACATGATTTCAAATCTTGCATAACCACCATGTGAACTACTATTGTTTTTCTTCTTGTTTTGGGTGACCTTATTCACATATTGCAACAAGGGTTTCTCACATTGATGGTAGTTGGCTTAGGCATTTTATTTGGAGGTGGCCTCATCTCAGATTGGGGGGATGGAGAAGAAGAGCTATCCATTTGAAAATAATTTTTAAGATATGTTTTTTACTCAACATTGTTTACTATTTTAGTAAAAAAAAAAGAATCTCAGTGAAAAGAATTAAAATTAAAACATGTTTTTTTAGAGTACAAGGCACAAAAGACCATAACAGTGGATTGAATGGATGGGGAGAATGAGTGTATACCAATGTGTAATGGCTAAGGAAGTCATGATCGAAGGGAATTTTTTTTGACCAATAGAAGAAGAGATGATCATCGTGCTGCAATGGTGAGGCACTCAATGACATGGTCCATTTATTTGAAGGAAAAGATGTGGGAGCAGCAGACATGGTACAACCTGGAGGTAGTGGAGTTGGTCTAGAACAATCATCACCCCCTATGTATCGTAAGATAACTGGCGTAGCAGACCATGAGACTATGGACTATTGTGTGACATGAACTAGTGGGTAAATGGGAAGATAAGAAGCATTGTAATATGGTAACTAGTACCACATAACCACAAAGAGGGGAAGACTGTGTAGTTCAAAGTGGTAACTATAGAATTTTGTAGAATTTTTCTATAAATCAGCTATCTCTCATACCATGTAGAACTTTTTCTACAAATCAGCTAGCTCCGATACCATGTAGAAATTTCCCACCTGTAGATCAACTTGGTAATGCAATGTACTAAAGCAAAACACTTGATCTACTTCTACAAACAATTTAGCAAAAGCTTAATCAACCATGAGCAACCTCAATAAGAACACATATAACTAATAAGAAGGAATCAATCACACATAACACAAAAGAATTTACCTGGGGAAAACACCTACCTAAAACCCCATCTCTATATTATCATACAAGTGGAAATAATTTACCCGGGGAAAACACCTACCTAAAACCCCATCTCTGTATTATCATACAAGTGGAAATAAAGTCTGGATTACACAAAGCTTTAGCTCGGAAGCTATCCAGCTCTTAGTACAATCCCTCTGCTGCTCATAGACAGTCAAAAGCTTCTCAAAAACCTTCTCCTCTGCCCTCCAAGCCTCCTATTTCTATGCACAGTTTTTCCTGGGTCCTCCAGCTGCAACTTGTGTGATTCTCACCTCACACACAACACCGACCTTTGAAATAACTGCATAAACCTAAAGGAGATAAATCCTCATCATGGATGAACTTCCTTTATAGGAAAAATATTCATCCGACTGATAGTACACCGTCCCTTCTCTGATCTCAACTGGGTCTTTGTCTGAACTGACATGCATGAGTTATTTAAGCTATAATATTCAGTTATCTGAAAATACCAGTTATTACATGCATGCAAGCATTAACAAACTGAATCTCATTAATTTAACAACTTGTTAAATTTGTCTAACTGGACTTGACTCAGTTAACTGAGCCAACTAATTACAACTCATCCTTATCTCTTTAACTGATGGATAAATTCACCAATTAATAGATAAACTGTTGCATGTCCTCACATAGACTTCATGTTTGTTTTTCCTTAACTAATTAACTCATGGAGATTTATTAATTAATATTTTAAATGGCTGTTAACAACAAATTCGTTTTTACTTCCTATAGATAGACCAGGGACTGCTATAAATAGGAAGGGACTCAGAAATGCTATTTTTAGAACTTTCTATTTTTAGCAGTTTCACCTCTCACCCAAGGTGGCCAATGACCTTACTAGCCAAACTGCTATTTTTAGACATGCTATTTTTAGGAGTCCTATTTTTAGCACATTCTAAATTTAACATTTCTTGTTGCACATTTTCAACACTCCCTCTCAACAAGAAAGGCTTCCTCTCGAACTCGATCCTGTAACTCTGGAATGTTCTGCATTCAACACATCTACCCCGTCCACTTGCTCCAACAACACTTAGAACAAAAACACTCCCAACTGACCACTCTATTGGGCTAGGAACATACTATGATGCTGAAGCTCTACCAGTTGCTGACAAGTGCTCCCTCTCTGACATCTGCGCTACTGCAACATCTCCATGCATCTCCCACCATTGCACACATATCTGTGCCACCTAGCAATGTGCAAAACAATTGTGCCTCTTGCATTGCTGCAGCCTGCTAGCTATGCATTGTCATGGGATTCCCTGCACTGTCGCTCCATCCGCATCTGTCTCTACCCAATCAGTCAGTTCCTGCTACTCCACATTGGGGCTCCTATAGCAAAGTCTCATCCAAGAGGTTGGGTATCTCAAGGATCCTGCCCCTCCTCCTTGGGACAATCACTCTACATCGCCCCCTCCTACCTAAAGGTATGGCTGCATGTGATCCCTCAGCCCACCTGGCTCGAAGTTCCCCCCTGCTGGAGGTCTCTGCATCAGTAGATGTCTCTACTCGATCTCCTCTCAGCTTCCCCTATTGTGGCTGCTCCACAACCTCCTGAGTTGCTGCACCAATCGTGGCTCCTCCACAATCGTCTGAGACTTCTTCTGGCGTTGCATGTTGAGAGGTAATTTACTCTCCCTCTCAACCACCAAGTATCTAACCTTTGCCTTTCTCCTCAAGGCTTTGCATGCATCTTGTACCTCAAGTGCATACAGGTTCTTGGCTAGCACACCAATCTATTTCCACTTTCCTGCCGTCACGAAATTTTCTAGGAAAATAGCTTATTTTAAATCAACGATATCTCCCTCATCCGAAATCCAATTCAACCAATTTTGTTTTTTTGATTTTGGGTATTTTTCCACAAGGAATCCAAATCTGCTATTTATTTCTGAAATTTTTGTATAGAAATTTTCAGATTTTCTCTGCAAACTCTTGGCCCAAAACTCAAAACTTTGAAATCTCCTCTCAATATATTGTTCTTGCTTGATCACCTGTGCTCCGATACCATGTAGAATTTTGTAGAATTTTTCTACAAATCAGCTAGCTTTGATACCATGTAGAATTTTTCTACAAATCAGCTAGCTCCGATACCATGTAGAAATTTCCCACCTGTAAATCAACCTAGTAATGCAATGTACTAAAGCAAAACACTTGATCTACTTCTACAAACAATTTAGCGAAAGCTTAATCAACTATGAGCAACATCAATAAGAACACATATAAATGATAAGAAGGAATCAATCAAACATAACACAGAAGAATTTACCCGGGGAAAGCACCTGCCTAAAACCCCATCTCTGTATTATCATACAAGTGGAAATATAGTCCGAATTACACAAAGCCTTAGCTCAGAAGCTATCCAACTCTCAGTACAATCCCTCTATTGCTCATAGATAGTCAAAGGCTTCTCACAAACCTTCTCCTCTGCCCTCCAAGCCTCCTATTTCTATGCACAGTTTTTCCTGGGTCCTCCAGCTGCAACTTGTGTGATTCTCACCTCACACACAACACTGACCTATGAAATAACTGCACAAACCTGAAGGAGATAAATCCTCATCATGGATGAGCTTCCTTTATAGGAAAAATATTCATCCAACTAATAGTACATTGTCCCTTCTCTAATCTCAATTGGGTCTTTGTTTGAACTGACATGCATGAGTTATTTAAGCTATAATATTCAGTTATCTGAAAATACTAGTTGTTACATGCATGCTAACATTAACAAACTGAATCTCATTAATTTAACAACTTGTTAAATTAGTCTAACTGGACTTGACTCAGTTAACTGAGCCAAATAATTACAACTCATCATTATTTCTTTAACTGATGGATAAATTCACCAATTAATAGATAAACTGTTGCATGTCCTCACATAGACTTCATGTTTGTTTTTCCTTAACTAATTAATTCATGGAAATTAATTAATTAATATTTTAAACTGCTGTTAAGACCAAATTCGTTTTTACTTTCTATAGATAGACCAGGGACTGCTATAAATAGGAAGGGACCCATAAATGCTATTTTTAGAACTTTCTATTTTTAGCAGTTTCACCTCTCACCCAAGGTGGTCAATGACCTCACTGGCCAAACTGCTATTTTTAGACATGCTATTTTTAGGAGTCCTATTTTTAGCACATTCTAAATTTAACATTTCTTGTTGCACGTTTTTCAACAGTAACAAGAGGAGATACGTGCATAAGCCTATGAGTAAAAACAAGTTTAAAAATAAATAATTGAGAAAAAACTACATTCACATAATTGTGATGCAATGGTTGTGGTTTAGGTTAACACTTAACAATGCTGACTCTACTGAGTTGTTGAATCAATGAAAGCAAGCTAGGAGTAAGCGCACCGCCCACAAACCATGAACCACACAGAGTAAAATAGAGACATTGTGAGATGGGTGAGGAAATCTAGAAATCTGTGAGAAATTTGGCCACGATGTAAACATAGACGTCGCATAGGGTTTAGATGGTGGAAGATTTAGTCAAAGGGAGATGTTGCATAGGGTTTATATGTTGAAAATTTAGTTTTAATTTTTTATTCCTCATTCAAATGCATCAAACGTACCCTATTTTTTTAGGGATTCTAGAAACGAAACATAAACGTCCTAGAACATTAGTGAAAATAGAATATGGCTGGAGAATGGTTTGGCTTAGCCACTGAGCATGGAGTGCTTGGAGCAATGTTGGAGTTGCAACTAAACCTGGTGCTCTGAAATTGGGGTGTTATCCCCTGTATTAATGTCAATGAGGCCACTAGATTGTGTGTGTCCAAGGCTGGCTAGTTAGTGGGAGGCTTATTGGATGAAATAATCAATGTGGTGCCAAATGTATCACTGTTAACCACCTGGATAGGGTAATCTGAGTCACTGTGGTGCTTGCTGGAGAGAGTTGTTAACCCCCTGGATAGTGGACTACAGACCCCTATGGTGCTTGCTATGAAAATACAACCGAGAGATCACCTGGACAGTGGATTCAACCTCTTAGACTGAGCAATGCCCCATATGGACCTTAGGTGAAGCCATGTAATTGGACTTAGAGCCAATGTGGTGTTTACTACTAGAGGGTAGTTGAGAAATCACTTGGATAATGAACTCCATCTTGAGTGCCTACCATGCTTGGTGTGAAATTATTCCTGAGTAATGATTACCTCAAACTTTGGATCCGACTTGGAGGTGATTAGTTGTAAGAAAGTTGCAGTGCAATTGGCCTATGGTTGGGTGGAAATTTGAAGTCCCTCCTTTAGTTTCTAGTCATCTTTACACATTCTGATAAGTCAAATGCATTGATATATTGAGTTATGAACTGTAATGTTCCATGAATTGCATATGTTTGTATGAGCTGTTGTATATCTGTGAATGGTAATGAACTGATATGCTCATGAGTTGGCATGTTATCTTGTATGTTATGAATTTAATGAATGTATGGATTGTGCTATCTAATAACTTGTTCATGGCTTATATGTAAAACTAGGTATTTATGGTCATTCACCTGAATGCTATGAATGAGTAATGTAAGTCCAGTTGCTTAGAGGACTTATGTTGTTCATTAGAGGGGTTGCATCTCTTCTTATATAGATATCAGAGTTGGTATGCCAACTTTATTTGATTAATATGTTCATGCTTCTGATGAATTTAACCACCTTGTAAGAGGTTGTACTGTTGGATTGATCAAGGATAATCTCTTGGTGTGGTTCTATTGAAAAAATGTGAAGTTTGTTATTGCAACTTTTCCCTGGGCTTCTTTTTGAGATACATAATGGGTTTCATGGGAATTAGTTCCTTGTACTAGATATCTAACAAAATTTGAGATTGAGTACTTTGGCATTTAGACTATGGCCTTTTTCCTAGAAAAATTTCCCCTCTTCCCCTTTTCTTCACGTGTCATTGAAATCTAGGAATCTAGGGATGGCAAGGGCCAACACTTTTATTATGACTTGAATTACTCTAGGGCCATATTACTTTCATGTTGATTTGTATTTAAGGATCTAGAAATCTCAGGGTGGCAAAGGATTCACACCTTTCGACAACCCAGATACAACTAGAGACAAATCTCGACCTTAGTGTTGGAGGGTTGGCCCACCAGTAAAACCTTGTCATAGAAAAACCCTTCCATAGGCTATCTAGGAGTCTAGGGATCTAAGGGTGGAAAATTATTGGACAAATGTGTAGGCTCAAATGTATCTAAGGTTGGATACACTCACAGTATAGCAGAGGGTTTTGTGGACCCCGTGTGTGTTGGTGTGGAAGTGCCATGGGAGCCAGACAGGGCACATGTGGATGCCACATGATAATATAAGGAGGAATGTGGAACTTGGAGTATCAAAACATTGTCATTGGTCGTCAACCCTTGGACCTTAGATCTTAACACTTTTAATAAAGGGAAGTAAGGAGGAAACCCCGATTCCAAGACCTTGAGATGATGTGACACTGACATGTTGATGATGTGGCAAGGACATGGTAGGTGACATGGCGATGACATGGCACATGGTATCATCCCAATGGTTTTTCCCCTCTTTCAAAGTGGGTTATATCTCTTTTCAACAAGGGATAAATTGCTTTGATTGGTCAATAAATATGGAGAGTGGTATCGCCTTTTTACACATGTGATTTGGGAGGATCCATAATACCTCAAAATTCAAATTGCTCGAAACTCGATGCAAATCTTGCCATGACATAGAGCTTGGCGAGAGGTTTTTGATGCAACTTGAAAAACCTAAAACAAACTTTGTATGAGGAAGATATCAGATTCTAAAGTTTTTTCAAAACTAGCAAAAAGGATAGACGTGACTTGTGGCAATCCATATAGCTAATGTGGTATAACAAGACACATGGTAGGACTAGGAGTTGACACATTGTAGAGGAAAGATGATGTAGCAACCAATAAATGGGTGATGTGTCATCCTGTTGGTAGGTAATTGGCAGATGATGTGGCAAAGGAGTGACATAGACCAATCATAGGCTACCATGTGCTATGGTAGCCTTTGAAAGGCCAAGAAAGTTCGATGGTGAATAACTAAAATTATGGGATGCTGAATCAAACTTGTAACCTTTGGGTTCTAGGTAGAGGAGTTTAACCAATTGGGTAACAACCAATTCGTTTGGTCAAAAAACAATAAAACTATTTAAAGTTACATTAGGCTAATAGTTAGAGCCAGTGGGTTTTGACCCCGCGTCCCACGGGACACGATGCAAAGGCTTTGCCAATGAACCATTGACAAAGTTTGCCACCAGTGGAACAAACCTTCCATATAAAATGTTGTATGGTTACAACCATTGTTAAAAATGAATAGTCCACAGTTTCGACCGTGTGACCTATCCATCCATTACACAACAACTTAACCAATACACCACTATGCCAGATGTTGAATGGGTCGGATTATGATTTTTTTTTTTCTCCGGGTTACCAAATTATTAAATAACAAAACTTTACCAACAAGCCACATATTTTGGGTCATTAGAGGAAATTTTACCCTAAAAGTGACCTCCTAAGGAAAAATAATAAAATAAAAGTTATGAATTTTTGAGGGAAAAGAAGAAAACTACTTTTTTTAATGTGTTTTTGGCTTATCTCCTTATAGGTTTACTTAAATTTCAAGTGTATGCACTAAATTGCAGATACATTAAAAAAACGTATTGAAATTTGAGTAATATTATAAGGAGATAAGTCAAAAATATGACTAAAAAATAGTTGTTGTTTTTTTTGTTTCTTTCTCAAAATATTTAGATTTATCTCTTTTTAAATTTAAACTATTTTGATTGGTTTACATATTATGTACGTAAAAATTTCACGGGCGCTTTTGGGCTGAATTTTCCTCTGATGGTTGATAACTTTTGAAGCTGAGGCTTCTGTCATGTACTCCTGCCTGCATATTTTGTAAACAAGGTTTTTGGAGCAAACAAAAGGGGATTTTGGGTGGTATTTTGAAAACATAATTGTCATAGTAGACGAAGCACTTAGCTGAAGTAGATTAAGGCTTCCTTATTGTAATTTTGGGCTTTTTGACATTGAATATAGAAGGTCATTCCCACTGGAAGTGGACTTAGAGACATAGCCGACAATTTGGATGAACTTCGTTAACATCTCAATGTCTCTTGTTTCATTTGTTCACTCATTATTTCTTTATTGCATTTTCTCTTACTGCTACTTAATTTTGGTTCCTTAATGCTTTATTGAGTTTTAATCATTCACACTTAATCATTTTTGTAATCAAATTAGTTATAAAGATCTAGATCAAGTGGTATCAGAGCAGGATTGATGTGGTTTTTGTAGTGTGGATTCTTACTAGGTCCAGGTTAAAGAAGGGAAAAGGAACTCTTGAAGCTTATAATCCTAATGTTGGTTTGAGGAGAGCAACTCAAAGATAAGAGATGGCCTCACAAAAAGGGGGAAATCCATTTAACTCTGAAGCATAATTCTTCAAGGCATTTAGTGTAGTGAAGGCAATGGTGGAAGATCTTTACAATGATGGGAAGCAACGAAGAGGAGAAGGAACAAGTCAAGTAAAGAACAAAGAAGCTAGTGTTGATCCTTCATCGTAGAAGAGTTCTCCTCCTCCTCCTTCTCTACCTTGATCTCCTCTTAAAAATATTGCTTCTAAAGGGTAATTACTGAAATTAGATGTTAAATTTGACTTACCCATGTACAACGACGACATTAATATTGAAATATTATACAATTGGATTCGACAAATGGAGCTCTACTATAGAGTTTAGCAGATTGTTGAAGATGAGGTGAAAATTCAATTGGCCTCTCTTTAACTAGAAGGAATGGTGCTAATCTAGTGGGAAAGTATTCATGAGCATGGTAAGATCCTTTCCTCTTGGTATGAATTCACATCAACATTAAAGAAACAATTCTATCCTTTAGGATACACTCAGAAAGAAATCATGGAGTGACAAAATATGAGGTTGGGTAAAGGACAGAGTGCGCAAAGCTATGCAAAAAAATTTAGAAAGCAAGCTTTAGCTTTGAATATTTTGTTGTATACACAAGAAACACTCCTAAAATATATCGAGGTTTGCATAATTATATGTGTCACACCATTCTTTTGCCTAACCATCTAACCTGGATGAAGTGTGTGTGCGAGAAAATTACATCAAGGCAGGTAAAAGGGGTGATGGTGTTTTTGTGGAACCCACTCAAAAGAAAGAAGGCAAAGGCAAGGAGAAGATGAAAAGAAAAACCTTCATAAATAAGGAAGATGAAAAACCATCATGTTCGCATTGGAAGAAAGAGGGCCATGAAAAAAATCACTATTGGAAACTACACCCAGCGTTAAGGCCTAAATGGTTTTGAGATTGATAGGTCAAGCAAAAGGTGGTTGCCTCAATTTAGTAGGATGAAGCTCAAATTACAGTTGTTGGGAGGAAAGGCATATTCTAGCTCTAATTTATAGACTCCTAATTCTGAGAAGAAACAAAATGAGATTTTCCATGTAAGGTTGTAACTAAGCACACAAATATTAATACTTTGTTTGATAGTGGCTCCCAAGTTAATTTGATATTTGAAGTAGTTGTTAAGAAACTGGAACTTGAGATGAAACCTCATAGTAAGCCATATCCTTTTGGTAGGGTTTGTAATAATGCTAAGTTGCAAGTTATGAAAGGGTATGTACTTAGATTTGCTATCACTTCCAAGTTTGTTGATGAGGTTGAGTAAGATGTTGTTCCATTAAATATTTGTGGTCTTATATTGGGAAGCCCTTACTTGTATGACATGAAAGCCATTTTCCTTAGAAAGGAGAACAAGTACCACCTTTTCAAGGACGAGATTGAATACATTGTAAGAGCTCATTTTATGAAAATTGATCTCTCCTTGGTAACTATAGGATAGTTGAAGAGGCTTGTGAATCCAAGCAAAAAATTTTTGCTCATGCCTGTAAAGGTGGATGAAGCATGTGATTTGAAGCATGAGAATAAGATAGTTACATGGGTAGCTAACTATGACGTGTTTCAAGTATCGCCAAAGCTACAACATGAGAATTTGTTGTGTGAGCCTGTAAAGAAGATCATGGATGTTGTTAGCTCGTTTTCATTAACATATATGTATTCATTATTACTTCTAATGTGTTTTGCATGGATAGTAGTTGGAATAAAATGCAAATAGTTGTGGAAGAACACGAATGATTAACAATATTGTTTAAGTTATCATCCTTGTTATGCAGTTTGTTGTGATGAGCCAGGTGTATAGAGCATGATGGATAGATACGAGTCAAGTGGGGAGGAAGTACCCTCACTTTATTTTGAATATAATCATTATGGTGGTCCAAAAGCTTCTAGTGGGGAGGATTGATCCGAGAGGATCCATAATACCTCAAAATTCAAAGTGATCAAAACTGAATGCAATGGTTTCCATGACATAGAGCTCAATGAGAGCTTTTTGACGCAACTTGAACAACCTCAAACAAAGTTTATATGAGAAATATATTGCATTTTGAAGTTTTTGCAAAACTAGCAAAATGAAGGACATAAGTGACGTGGTAGTTTGTACAACACAAGTGGCAGAGAAGGACACATGCTAGGACTAGGAATTGACACATGCCAAAGGGTAGATGATGTGGTATCCATCTAGTAAGTGATGTTCCAATCGATCAATGAGTGATGTATCATCTAGTTGCTAGGTGATTGGTAGATGATGTGGAAAAGGAGCTATGTGGACCAATAAGAGTCTGCCATGTGGTAGCCTCTGAAAGGCCATGAAGGTTTGATGCCGAATAACTAAAATTATGGGATGTTGAATCAAACCCATAATATTCAGGTTCTAGGTGGAAGAGTTTAACCAATTGGGTAACAACCACTTCCTTGGGTCAAATAACAATAAAACTATTAGTATTGTTACACTAGGCTAACAGTTAGATCCAACAAGGTTTGACCTTGTGACCCCCACGGGACACAATGTAAAGACTCCACCAATGAACCTTCAATAAAGTTTTCCACTGATGGAACAAACCTTCCCTATAATGTTGTATGGTTACAACCGTTGTTAAAAATGGAAAGTTTGCGGTATCAACCATCTGACCTGTCCATCCATTATACAATGACTTAACCAATACACCACCGTGCCAGATGTTGAATGGGTCGTGTTGTGATTTGCTTTGATTTCATATATTTTTGCAAAGGTCAAGACTGTAATCCCCGCAGGCTTGAATCTGATTCTGCGAGTTACAAAATTTTTAACTAACAAAACTTTACCAACGAGCCACAGAGTTTGGGTGTTGATAAATTTCGAAGCAAAGGCCTTTTTCATGTACTTCTACTTGCATATTTTGTAAACAAGGTTTATGCACTTTGAATTTGGAGCACCCAGAAGGAGAATATCGGTGGTATTTTCAAACCGCTATTGCTATAGCAGATGAGGGAATTAGCTAAAGTGGATTGAGGATTTCTTATTTTAATCTTGGGATTTTTAGCATTGAATAAAGAAATCCACTCCCACTAGAAGTGGACCCAGAGATGTAGCCCATAATCTGGGTGAACTTCGTTAACATTGTGGTGTCTCTTGTTTATTTCATTAATTCACTATATATTTATTGCATTTTCTTATATTGTTTTCTAATTTTTGTTCCTTAACTCTTTATCGAGTTTTAATTATTCAAACTTGAACATTTTTGTAAACTAATCAGTTTCTTTCACTAATTCACTATTTCTTTATTGAATTTGCTCCTACTATTGCTTAATTTTGGTTCCTTAACTCTTTATTGAGTTATAATTATTCACACTTAAGCATTTTTGTAAACTAATCAGTCATATAGATTTATATCACATGGAGTGGGTGTTAAACCCCATGCAAGTTAACTAGGCGGAATCCATACCCGTTCGAGATCGATTAAGCTCCCTCCCCTTGTTGTTGATGTTTAACGAGCAAGGGGTCCATTGTTGGAAATAGCATCAAATCACCCTCCTCTGTTCATCGACTTAGATTCATTGCAAACCCCGCCCAAACACAGCCCCCCCCAACCCCCTTTCTTTGCCACATTCTAAAACCACCATTGAAGTGTTGCTTTACCTGTTGTTTTCAGTAGAGGCGAAAACATAGTGAACATGTGTGAGAAGGAAGAGAGTGGGACTGGGGTGGAACACTAGTTATGGAATCATGTCATTAGACCATTGGACCTTGGAGAGATTCACAAGATCAAACCCATGGATGGGCCGATGCCGCTGGGATGATATTAGACCTCATCCATTGGCTCCAAAGTGGTCACGAATGAAGAGACATGGAACATTGATGTAGAGACCTCATTGGATCTCATATCTCAGAGCTTAGGGGTTAGTTTAAGGTTGGAGAAGAGAGAGTTGAGGAGGAAACCCTAATGTTGAGATGATGTGGGCCAATGGGCTCCAATTCAAGCAAGTGGTACAATGGATGGGAGTGCAGGTTCCATGTCGTGGTCCATAAATGGTGTCGCAGTGCCACAAGAGTAGGGTGCCACACGACATCCTTGTGATGACATGGCCTCTGTTAATAGGCCAAAACTTCTAATGAACATAATTTTTTATCCCAAACTTTGATTGAGGTAAATTTTATATCGTTGAAAATCTCTCGACGAGTTGGAAATCATGGTGGTATCATAATTAAATTCAGTAGACTTTCAAAAATGAAGTTTTTGCTAACCCCATCTTCCATAATTGACCTTGGGGATCAGGTCAAATAGGTAATGTAGTGTTCCACTCTAATTGACTGGATTTTACATTATATTAACCCTGATATAACTCTTATATAGCCTTATGATGCATACATTATTCATTGAGGAGATCAGGTCAATAATTCGATTATCCAAATCTTATTATTAGTGGATGCGATGGATGTGTTTTTTTTCTAGTTGATGTTATGATGATGATAGTTGTGATGGATGCATATGTTTTCTAGTTGATGTTATGATGATAAAAGCTGTGATGGATGTGTTTATGAGTATGTCGAATCATGCGATGGATTCATCATGTTGGTAATTTACATTAGTTCTGGCTTATTGTGAACAACGATGTTGATGATTTAACATATGATATTATGCCAATGAATTACAGTGTGAAACATTATAACTGATGATTATCAAGTATGGCAGGAGACCACTAGATGCACTCACATGTGATGATTCAACGACCTCTATTTTGATGGAATTGAATACTTTGTCTTTGAAATTTTAAAGTTCGATTTGAATTTTTGCTATAAATTATAATGGCATATTAGTGGCTGCAGGCAAAAGTTAGTTTCTTGGTCGAATGACTCACACATGGGTGATGGGGTTGTATAGATAGACGAAACTTCATGGAAGGGATAGGACAGTGTCCTTGATTTCACCCACTAGCATTCATATTGTGACTTGGGCTGGAAGTGTTGGGACACCTTCGCCTTGAGGATCACAATGCCATGGGAGCAGTTCCTAAATGTGGTCGCTCGCGAGGATTTACTGGGGGTGCGTATCAAAGCAAATTCCTTGATCCCCAACATGATTAGTTTCACTGTAGCGAGCAACACGAGAGATGATAGTAGTCTTTGTTGTTGCACCTAGATTTTTCCCCTCGTAGCCACTGAATGCTTGAAGGGAAAGCGACGTGGCACCTTGAAACTTCAAGCCAAGTTCTTTAAGGGCATGATCGACTTGGCACCCTTGGCATCATAAATAAACTCTTAGGTGTGGAACCCTTGGAACCTCAAAGGGAAGTTCTTGAAGGGCATGACTGACTTGGCACCCTTGGCATAAAAAAAAAAGGAAACTACTAAATATAATCGAGATATAAAAATCCTACTAATTCACATCAAGTGGTAAATGAGGTCAGAACCAAGGGAATTAAATCAAAAATAAAACCTGGGGTAAAGGGAGAATAGGAAAAAATAAAAATATTGTACCTTGAGAACTCTACCCTTCCCATGTTGGAAAATATCAAGTAGATAATGTACATAAATATTTTAATAGGTAAAAGTGGGGAAGAGAGACCTAGAGTTAATTATAAATATTGATCCTAAAACAGTTAAACTTCATTAAGAAAAGAGGGTGATGAATTAAAAGCAAGTGTTTTCTTGTGTCGTCTTGTTATTTTTTCATGTTTTCTAAGTGTCTACTATCCTTGCACTATTCATAAGTGTCTCTTTTCCTCCTAGGTAAAAATTTTCTGGGTGTCGTTATCTTATCTTTAGAAGCACTTCTATCATCTTTCTAAAGATAGGAAAAGCACTAGCTTTCTTTGACTTAGTAATTAACTTATTTCAGCTAACATGTTTTTCACACAAAAGCAAGAAAGCACAACTTTTCTCAAAGAGAAAGTGCACTTTCAAAAGCTAGTAGTCACAAAAGCCACTTTTGGAGGAAAGTGCGGCCTCCTAGGTATGAGAGCACTCTTAAATCTCAGTGGAGCACACTTCTTCAATCAGTGGAGCACACTTCCTTCAATTAGTGGAGCACACTCCTAGTCAATAAGGAGAACACACTCCTTGTTATCAGTCACTACACTCCTTTCAATTAGGGACTGCGCCTTCTTGTTCCTTTTTCATGCACCCTTCTTGTTTGCATGTTGAGTGCACTCCTAAAATATAGGAGGCCATTCCACTTCTTGTAACTAACTCACTCATCAACTAACTAGTGGCGATCATGCATGAACTTTCCTTGCATGTAGTTTTTCTTTATAAACAAGCCCAACTCATCACTCATTCTCACAATCATTGTTTCACTCTGGGTTGAGTGCATTCCATCATCATAAGGAGTTTTTCTTCAATCTTGATCACAAGTGCATGGATTCTTAGTGAGTTTTGCACAGTGTCATTTTTTATTGCTTTTGTTTTTGCAATTGTGTTATATTATTTCCACGCGCTCCCCCGGGAAGAAAAATAAATTATTTTATGCGAAGCCAAGGAGGGGGGGCAGAACTACACATGGTTTTGCGCATGATTTTTGCACATTGTTTTTGGGCAGGGTGGTTCTTTCCCATGGTATTTGTAGATTCAGTCAAGGGAACTACAATTATGTTCTAATCCAGGGTTAGTGGATTGACATTTATGAATGCTTCGACACGTATATATATATATATATATATATATATATATATATATATATATATATATATATAGAATGTGTATTATAACATTGAAAGGAATATGATGAAAAATCAATCCGGTATTCTCGAATTTGGGATCCAGGGGAAAATATCTATGTATATTTGTTTTATGTTCTTGCCATTGTATATTTTTTTTGTTTTAAAAATCTGTTTGTAGGTAATTTCTGTATAGGGTTAAAACCTAAATTTGGTATCAGAGTTGTTTCAAATTCAAGGGGATGCCTTTGCTACTGAGGGGTTTTGCTTAGGATTGTGGTAGACCCTGTTACAGTGGGAGATTTGCGGGATTGATTCTTGCGGTGAAAGTTGATGGCAGACAGTGGAAAGATAGAGACCAAGAAATTCAATGGAAAATGTTTTGAGTTGTGGAAGCTCAAGATGGAGGATTTGTTGGTGGATAGAGATCAGTGGATCACTATAGATCTAGGCACGACACCAACAGGAATGTTCACAGAAGACTGGGAAAAGTTAGATCGGAAGGCGAAGAGAACAATATGATTGTGTCTCTTAGATTCAATATTGTTGAATGTATGAGGAGAAACTATGACAAAGGATTTGTGGGACAAGTTAGGGACTTTGTATCAATCTAAGTCTCTGGTGAAAAAAAATTTCCTATAAAAAAAGTCGTATAACCTAGGGATGAAAGATGGAGACTCGGCGACAGATCATTTGAACGCCTTAAATACTGTGTTAAGTCAGTTGTTATCTATTGATATTAAAATTTCGAATGAAGATAAGTGCATCAGCCTGTTGTGTTCTCTACCAAATTCGTGGGATAGTCTGGTTGCTGCTATAGGTAGAAATACAACTATATTGAAATTTGATGAAATAGTCTCATCCTTGTTGTAAGAGGAGATGAGACAAAAATATGGAGATTTAGAATGGAGATGCCTTGGCTGTAAGAGGACAGTCCCAGAACATAAACATAAATAAGTCCTCAAGTGGGAGATCTAAATCTAACGAGAGATTTAAATTTCCAGGAAAACCTATAAAGGTATGATGGAAATGTGTAAAAGAAGGGCACTACAAAAAGGATTGTAAATATAAAACTCTCAAGAAAGGAAAATGATCTGATGATTCTCCTTCTATAGAGGCTTCTTCTTCAAGAACACACATAGATCACAAGGCATGATTGATTAAATTAGGTGCATCCTTTCACTTCACTCCTCATAGGGAGTGGTTCTGCAAGTATTATAAATATGACAGCAGTGATGTATTCAAGTTGAAGTTACAAGGTGGAAGGATTAGAACACTTCTTGGTGTTCTGCATATTCCTACATTGGCCAGAAATCAGATTTATGTAAGCAAAATATACGATACAGGTGTAAAAAGAGTGTTCGAGAAAAATACTTGCAAGATGGTTTGGGGAGAAATGGTATTGATGCGAGGAGTTCAAATTGGAACTCTGTGCAAGCATCTGGGTAACACTATTATTGATGGGTGAAACAATTATGTGGTTCTTGAAAGTGGAGCAGAAAATCTAGTGGTCTCTAGAGAAAAGACTATGTTGTGGCATCAAAGACTTGGACATATTGGAGACAAGGGCCTTTAAATACTAAGTGGTAATGGTATGGTAGAAGGTATGTCTAATTTCTCTCTGGATTTCGATTTATGTGAACATTGTGTATATGGGAAGTAGAATCGGGTGAGTTTCCCCTCTAGTGCTAAGAGGGTGAAAGGTGTATTAGAGCTTGTGCACAGTGATGTGTTTGGACCTATGTCGGTTCCATCACTGGGTAAGTTTGTGTACTATGTCTCATTTATAGATGACTTCTAGAGGAATACATGGATATATTTCCTCAGGAAGAAATTTGAAGTCTTTGATAGGTTTAAATAATTTAAGGCTCTGGTGGAAAATCAAAAAAAGAAGAAGATCAAGGTGTTGAAGACTGATAATGGTGTAGAGTTTTGCAAGAAGGAATTCGAAGAGTTCTGTAAGAAGTGTGGTATAGCATGAAAAAATATTACTCCATACACATCTCAACAAAATGAAGTTGCAAAAAGAATGAACAGGATGTTGATGGAAAAGGCATGAAGCATGCTCAGCGGTGCCAAGTTAGGACAGGAATTTTTGGCAGAGGCAATGGATACTACATGTTACCTATTTAACATATCACCTTCATCAACGTTAGACGACAAGACTCTAAATGAGGTATGGAACTGGTAAGAAACCCTCTCTCTCATATCTTAAAGTATCTGGCTGTGATGCATATGTACATGTTCCAAAAGAGAAAAGTGTTGGAAAATCCATACAAGTGGTAGTTAAAATGATTTTCCTCTCAATGACATTAACTTGTGGTGTTTTCATGATTGGTATTAGAATTCTTAATTATATTTTCTTATCATTAAGATTAATCCCAAGCAACAAATAGAAGAGAACACAAGATACAAGCATGCTGCCAGGGAAAAACCCCCCCTAGGGAAAAACCCAGTCACAAATTCTTCTTTCATTATATTCAAAAGATGAGATGACCAAGACCCCTAAACCCAAGAAATCCTCCATCAAGTCATCCTTATAACTGTGAGAGAATCGAGTCCTTATCACTGTGATAATAACAAAATAATCTTTCTGTGAGTCACTATGGCAGCGCCAACAATCTTCTTCACTGGACCTTGACATTATAGCAACACTGAAATCATCTAGTAATAGCACTAAGTTGTGGATACCAAGATCATCCCTGTGCCTAAATTGAGCTCCATTGTGACATCAAAACATCCTTTATGTGATCTGAACTGCTCACTGTGGTGTCACTGAAACTGTCATAAGAACAAGCCCTCTCACTATTGTCACATCGAATCCTTCTTCCTTGAATTTTCTCTGAAATTCACACCATCATATTGTGATGTCTAAATTGTAATTTCAGAGGTAATCCTAACCCTTCTTCTCAGATATATCAGAGCTTATTTTATGGTCTTTGAAGCGAAGTATAGGCTAGTATATATAGTAGTTTGTCTATAATAAAAAGTGCCGATATTACTTCTTGAACAATTGTGTCTACATTTATAATGAGGTTGACTTGAGTTCAGTTAGATGTAGCCAACTTAATGATGATTTTATTGAATCCAATAGAAGGAGACTTGATAGAGAATGCTTTGACCAATAAACAAATTGACTTTGACCCATATAAATAATCCTAAAGCCCACAACGGAGGCTTGACCTATACATTTGACCCAAGCATTAAACCCATGCTTTAACAAGTTAAATAAAATAATAACAAAATTCTTTTCACTTTTTTTTGAAAAATATATTACATTTTGATTTCAAGTACTATAATGAAGACCGAACTTAATTACATTTTCCAACACTCCCTATTAACTAGGGCGGCATTCATATTTACATATAAAAGAGGCACATAGAAGATCTCAACACATCATCTATGAATAAGTTTAGGCACCGCAATTCCATGGACTAGATTCCTGACCAGGGCAATCTATCCATTGGTCTCTCAACAATTTAGGCACCGCAATGCCACAAACTAGATTCCTGACTACGGTAATCTATTTGGGTGGGACTAATATGGACTCAAGATTTCAGCCTCTCAAGGTACCATCAGGCTTACTTGCTAACCATCAACCTAGAAATCCAGGTGTGTATCCAAAAACAAAGCTCTATAATCAACACCACTTTTCCAACTTCAGGTCCTAGACATCAACACAAAGTGTTGGCCAGATGTCCTCCCAAGAAATGCTTCACTCACAAAGCCTCAACACTTCTTGATCCAACAGATCAAGGATAATCAATCTCTCCCCATCAAAATGATCGGTAACCATCATGCTAACAAAACGTTCAAGAGATTTACTTGTACAAATACAACCCCAATCAATAATATATTTTCACATGTACATAATCAAATACAAACCTTTGGGGTCTTCTAGACAACTTGATGTTTCTTCTCAACTTTCCATAGTAGGGCTATCAACTGAATCTTTGACAGAAGATTCCTCAATCATACACTTTTATTTCCTACTTCATATGTAACAACATATTCTTCAATCGGATCTTGCTTTCCTTCTTTCAGCAACACCTCAAAATGCATTCTCCAATTTCCTTCTCTTATTCATGGCCTTCACTAAAACTTACGGTTGTTAGTCTTGGTCTAGTGCATGACACATGAAGTAGATAACCATATATGTCACTCCCTCTTAATCAAAGAGGATCTTATCATTCATGTACAAAGAATATTCTCAATCATCCTCTTATCTTAGGGAGATTTCATCCAGGCTCCCTCTTAACTTAGGGAGTTCTACTTCTTCTTTACAACATCGGAGAATCTTTCATGGCTGCCATCCTTCTTATCAGAGTAATTCATATATCATGCTTATCACATTCATCTTCACCAACTTGAATATGATGTACCTACACAACTCAGATAGCAAGTACAACCAAAATTATAGACACGACTAAACCATAAATATCTAGGGTTTCATAACACAACAAAGCAAAACCTACTATTCCAAACTTTTAATGGTTCAGGATCTCAGAAAAATATCATTCAACCCTAACAAGTTAGGTTTTCATGATCATACAAAAATCCTAAACATGACACCATCAACAAAACTTCAAATAGCATTTCCCAATAACCCTAAGCGGTTTAGGGTTTTAGACATTCACATTAGCATACCCTTAGGTTATGGTTTTTCAAAGAACCTGTATAGGGTTCTATAAAATCAGTTAAGAATAGGAGTGGGGTAGATTTATCAAAAGATGAATCACCCCAAACAAGAATCTCTATGAATCAAGATATCTAGATCCTAGATATAACGATGTTAGTAATGTAATGCAAGCTTCAAAAATGAGATGTTCATGCCTTTAAGAGAATCTTTTAGGAAGTATAGCTTGAGACATACCTATAGATGTTCCTTGGCAAACTTGATGAGGATTTATTGAAGTGTTCTCTTTGTATTAGGCCATCATCTCTCATACTTGTAGTACATACTTACAAGCACAACGTGTGATACCAAACACATGATTTAATTTCTTAAGTTAGATATTTTACATAATCATGGAGGATGGAATCCTATGATAAGTTTTTCATTCTTTCAATCAATAGTAGGACCTTTTATTTGACATCCTAGATTATTTGTAAAATCTAGAAAGACAAGTATTAAGATTCTTGTCTAGGGAGTACTATTTTTACCCTAGTCTAGTTATAAACAGGGATCATATTAACCATTATAGATAATAGGAATATAAAGGCTTATGAACATACATACCTTGTGAATTGCATTCCTCTAATTTGACCCCTTATGAGCAATTTTGACAATGTCTACTTGATTTACCTTAAGCTGGTCCCTTGTGCTTGTATTCAGATCCTTGATATATCTTATTAGGAGCACCGAACTGATGTCACTTTGATACTACCGAACTGAAGCCATTGAACTGAGGTCATTGTAGTTGAACTGGAATGGTACCCAAACTGTGATACTGGAGTAGCACCAAATCATTGCACAATATCACTGAAATTGTGGTTATAGTGGAGGTACTAAATTGTGGTAATACAAAAATCTATAGTAGCACCAAAATGTGGTTAGCTTATCCTTGTAGTGCCACCAAAATTTTGAAGTGACTTTTTCGAATTTCTAAGTATGTGATGTGAAGTCCTCACCCTTGTAATAGCAATGAACTTTTCTTACTATGATATCACTACTGTGATAGAACCGAGTCTCATATGTTGTATTAGCATAACTGAAATAACATCGAGATACTGAAGAATAGAAACTTCCTATCTGTAATAAAACCAAACCGTGTTCATTGTAAGAGCCCTAAAACTATGATAGCTTTGAACTTTATCCATTTATTATTACAATAACCAATCTAAGTTTCTTTACGAGACTATCTTTTTGTGATTGCATCGAGAATACTTTTTTGATAACCAAACTTTAATCTTGATCTTGATCTTCAATGAAAACATATGCTTTTATTGAGAATACTTCAAAAATATATAGGTGATCTTCAAACTGCCTTTGACCTTGACCATAGCTCTGATACGATGTTGGAAAATCCATAAACGTGGCAGTTAAAACGATTTTCCTCTTAATGACATTAACTTGTGATGTTTTCATTGTTAGTGTTAGATTTCTTAATTATATTCTGTTATGATCAAGATTAATGCCACGCAACAAATAGAAGAGAACACAAGATATAGGCACAATGCCATGGCAAAACCCACTTCGAGGGGAAAACCTAGTCACAAATTCTTCTTTCATTAGATTCAAAAGATGAGAATACCAAGACCCTTTCAATCTAGACCCAATACATCCTCCATCAAGTCATCCTTATAACTATGAGAACACCGAGTCCTTATCACTATGATAATAATAAAATCATCTTATTGTGATACCTTGCCACTGTGGCAGTTCCAAAAATATTCTTCACTGCATCTAGACCTTGACATTATAGCAACACTGAAATCATCTAGTAATAGCAATGAATTGTGGATACCGAGATCATCCCTGTGCCTAAACCAAGCTCCATTGTGACATTGAAACATCCTTTCTGTGATGAACTGCTCACTGTGATGTCATCGAAATTGTCATAAGAACAAGCCCTCTCATTGTTGTCACATTGAATCCTTCTTCCTTGAATTTTCTCTAAAATCCGCAACACTGTGATATCCGAATTGTAATTTCAGAGTTAATCCGAACCCTTTTTCTGAGACACATGCGAGTTTATTTTATAGTTTGTGGAGCGAAATATAGGCTAGTATATATAATATTTTGTCCATAATAAAAAGAGCCAACGTTACTTCTTGAACATCTATGTCTACATTTATAATGAGGTCAAATTGAGTTCATTAGATGTAGCTGACTTAATGATGATCTTATTGAAGTCAATAGAAAGAGACTTGATGGAGGATGCTTTGACCAATAAACAAATTGACTTTGACCCATATAAATAATCCTAAAGCCTAAAATGGAGGCTTAACCTATACATTTGAATCAAGCATGAAACCCATGCTTTAACAAGTCAAATAAAATAATAATAAAATTATTTTCACTTTCTTTTGACAAATATATTATATTTTGACTTCAAGTACAATAATGAAGACCAAACCTAGTTACATTTTCCACCAAAAAGAACCAAGTTGAATAGTAAATCTAAAAGGTGCATCTTTATTGAGTATGAGGATGGTTTAAAAGGTTATAAGCTTTGGAACCCATAAACAAGGAAATTTGTGTACAACCGAGACGTGGTGTTTAGAGAGGTTAACTATGTTATTAAGCATGAAGTCCTACCAAACAAACATGAGAAGATATAGTTTGAGCTGAAGGAGGAAGAATTAGACTCTACAACAAAACAATAATAAGAAGAGGAAGAGTTTCCCACTCTAGTTTTGAGGAGATCTTTGCAAGAGAGAAGGCAGTCAGAGAGGTATATTCCATATGCTTTTTGTTCAAATATTTCTTTATCTATTACTAATGATGATCCCATAATTATCAGCAAGGCAGTGGATTTAGAGGATGGAAAACTTGGAAGGAGACCATGGTTGAAGAAATGACATCCTTGGACAAAAATGAAGCTTGAGATCTGGTGGAGTTGTTGACTAGAAGGAAACCCATTGGCAGCGAATTGTTGTTTAAGAAGATGAATGCAAAAGACAAGGTGGAGAAATACAAAGCTCGATTGGTAGAAAAAGGTTATTCCCAGGTGTCAGGAATTGATTTTGCTGATATTTTTTCTCTTGTTTCCAATTTATCTTCTATTAGATTACTTTTATATGTTGTTGCTGCTTTTGATTTTGAGGTAGAACATATGGATGTGAAGACACCATTTCTTTATGGGGTTCTGAAAGAAGAGATCTACCTAAAGCAACCAGAAGGCTTTGCAGTGAAGGGTAAGAAAGAACTGGTTTGCAGGTTAAAAAATTCTTTGTATGGGCTAAAGCAGTCACAAAGGATGTGGTGTCAAAAATTTGATACATATATATGGGGACTTGGCTTCACCATGAGAAAATCAGATCACTCTGTATTTTAAATTAATTGACGACCATGTTATTTATTTGGTCTTGTATGTGGATGATATGTTGTTGATTGGAAATGATAAAGAAATTATCCAAGATTTGAAGACCCAATTGTCCTCCAAATTCGACATGAAGGATTTTGGCTCTACAAACTATATTTGGGTCATGGAAATTAAATGAGATTAGGCAAAAAGGAAGCTCTGGTTAAACCAGAGAAAGTATGTCAAGACAATATTGTGGAGGTTTAATATGCAGGATATTAAATTGGTCAAGGTTCCTATTCCTGTAGGTATAAAATTATTTGTTGAATAGTGTCCCAAGACACAGGAAGAGGAAGAGGACATGTCCTGTGTTCCATATGCAAGTGCAGTTGGTAGCCTAACCTTGCGGAAACAATGGGATTATTGAGCAGGTTTATGTCAAAACTAGGGAAGGAACATTTGACAACAGTGAAGCGGGCTTTCAGGTATTTGTGTGACACTCATGATTATGGTCTGTGATGTGAAGGAAAACCAGGATTTGACATAGTTTTGGATATCCATGGCTTTGTCTATGCGGACTGGGTTGGAGATCTAGGTTGGAGAAGATTTACAAGTGGGTATGTTTTTAAACTATTTGGAGGAGCAAGAAGTTGGATGAGAAAGAGACAATCTGTAGTGGCACTTTCAACTACAAAGGCTGAATTCATGGAAGCCACTCATTCAAGCAAGGAAGTAGTAAGGATAGACTACGACAGCCAAAGTGCAATTTTATTGGCAAAGAACCGTGCTTATCATTCAAAGACAAAGCACAATGATGTTCAATATCACTTTGTGAGGGATATGGTTGAAGATAAAAAGGTGTTGTTGGTAAAGGTGGACACTATAAAAAATGTTGTAGATGCATTGACAAAGTCTATGAGCACTGAGAAGTTTTCTTGGTGTAGAGAAAAAATGGGCATTGTAGCCTTGGACCAATAACTAAGCTCTCCTATGACACTCGGTGTGGAAAGAAAACAACAAGTGGGAGAATGTTGGGTGCGTGTTATATTATTTCCATGCATCATGCAGACCCAATAACAGTTGGGTAGGCCTAAGGATGGGGAGTGGACCTAAAGATGGTGGGCATACCTACCCATGGTTTTGTGCATGGTTTTTTGGCATGGTGGTTTTTTCCCATGATATTTGTAAATCCGGTCAAGGGAACTACGATTATGTTCTAACCCAAGGTTAGTGGATTGGGGCTTATGAATGCTTCGACATGTATATATATGTATTGTAACATTGAAAGAAATATAATGAAAAGTCAATTTGGTATTCCTGGTTTTGGGATCCAGGGGAAAATCTCCATGTATATATCTTTTATGTTCTTGCCATTGTATATTTTTATATTTTAAGAATCTGTTTGCAAGTAATTTCTGTACAGGGTTAAAACCTACACAAGAGGTAGCCTATCAGTTGAATAATGGATTGTTTGCAAAGTTACATAGGAGGAAAAATGCTCCTTGGCCCACTCTTCCTTTGAGGATTGGACTTTATGAGCTAAAGAGCCTTAAGGCAGTTGATGTCGAAATTGAAGAACTCAACTGCCCTCATTTTGGAACATTGAACTTCCACATATATTATCCTAGAAAAGTGTGCAAGAAACGTTGTAATAAGATACAATATACTATCTGTATGGACCTATGATCGTACCAAAAGATGAAAATATAGAGAATTGGTACAATGCGCTAAGAAATAATCATCCAGGAGATGAGGTAGGTCCCTCCCAGGTTCCATAGGCACCCAATGTTCAGATGGAGGAGAATTGACATGCAGCAACTGCTCAAGTGGACACTATAGCACCCAGGAAGAGGCTAAAACATAATCCTATTGCAGAGAGTAGTAGAAATTTCAAGTTTGATCTTATTAGCAAAGGTGCGTTTGAGGTAGAGCATAAGAGGAAACAAAAGGAAGAGGAGAAGAGAAGGTTAGAAGAAGAGTGAAAAAGAGAGGATGAATGATTATGAGAAGAGGAAAAGAAGAGAAAAGATGATTTACTGAAATCAGAGGAGGAAAGGAGAAGAGCAGTAAAAGAGGAACTAGAAAAGTAGTCACAAGAAGAACAAATGAAGAACATACATGAGGAAGAAGCCACATAGATAATGGAGGAAGAACAGATGGCCCATGAATTAGAATCATAATTAGAGGAAGAGGATTCTATTGGGCCACTTGTAGATGTATCTGACACGCAGTCAGAGCCTCCTCTAACTGATGTTCATCTCCCATTTAATGAAATGGGAATTGCTCCTCCACCAGATGACAAGGTCATGGATGTATCTAGTCTTACCTTCTAGATGAAGAAGTGAATTGTGCAAGAAAGGTGAAGGTACTTTCCCAATGATCCTGCCCATCCATTCAACATATCCATAGAGAAGGTGAGAAATCCCAGAGCAGTCATGGCAGAAAATTTGGCTTTTATGACAGTAGCACAAGACAATATAGAGTATCTTGTAAGTGATAATGCATGATTGAGAAAAGAGCTAGCTATCTCAAAACAATAGGTTGATCATCTTACCATGGAGAATCAATGGTTGTCTTCCACTAGTATCAACATGACAAAGCTACGAGTAGCCATATCTGAAGAATTAAAACCAATGGAAGACACCATGAGGCAATTGTACAATGAGATGATTCTCTTGCATGAGATGGTAACACCCTTGGTTCAAATTCAAAAGAAATATCAAGAGATCCTAAAGCTTCTCAAGGTGACAAACAGAGTTGTAGATTTGATATAGGATTGGGGTTTCAAGTATCTAGATGTTCCTAAAAAGTTGGTCAAGAAGGACAAGATAGTTGCCGAGGTATATCGAGCATGGTTAAGACTTCATACTCAAAACTATGCCCACTTTAGTGAACAAGCAACCAACACCATTGTCGCTTATGTTTCATTGTGTAGTGGCTTAAAGTCCCTGGCACAAAAGTACGAAGTAACTTTTGTGGGTTCACTTGGAGAGATAAGAGGTAAGGATGTCATCATGAGGGAGATAAAAGATTTTATTGAACAAATCAAGCAGAAAACAAATCAAGAAGGCTTAGAGATCACTAGTAATACTATTCTACAATGTGAAATTTGTTGAAGAATGTAACTAGGTTCAATCTTCATAATTGTATTTGAGTCATCATGAAATGTATTTATCAAAGGAAAGAAAAATAAATTATTATTATTATTATTACGACTTATTAAAGCATGAGTTTCATGCTTGGGTCATCATGTTTTAGGTCAAATTCACCACTGAGGACTTCTAGGTTTTGTCTTAAGCCATTAGAGTCATAGTCCATTTAAAGAGACCCTTCTTGGGATTTTGAATCATATAAAAAGAATTAATATTGAGTAAAATAAGTCATTTGTCATCTCCACACCAAGTCAGCCTCAAGAGGATAAATTTGGCCTCAAATAGGGTAATTCGACCTCACCAGAAGCCTATGTATTGGAGCAATTCGATTCATTTGGAGGACACTCACTCAAGTTCGATATCCAAGAGAAGGAGGCAGAAAAAGTGTGAAATTTCAAGAGGAGGATATTTGCTGGAGAAGGGAAAATCAAAGTTTTTGGGTTGTCCCTCTCTTTCACATGTGTGGATTTTTAGGGCTATATTTGCTAATAGGTCGAAATTCCGTTGGGTTGGAGATTTTGCTGGGCTGCTATTAGGTCAAAGTTATTGTTGGAAGGTTATTATCTACAGAAGAAGGAAAGGGTTGACTTGGTTGTTGGAGGAATTCTGAGTCTAGGTCAAGGAGTCTTGGATCATCTCGTGAAATTATTAAGGAAGATTTATTGATTGGGTTTTTACCTAGATAGGAGTTTTCCCTTGGCTCTCTGCCTACATATGGTGTCTGTGATCTTTGTGTTATTTTTCCAGTAATTGCTCGAAAAACTAAAGATAAAAGAAGATAATAAGACATCATAAGAATATCTCAAGTAATTATCAATATAAAGAAAATCTTTCTGCCTTTTTTATTTTCTAACACAATTGAGCTAACTAAAGTTCACATGAAATTATCCTGGTTGTGGAATAACATACAATCAAGCTCAAAATCCATATTATCATAGGCATTGGAGGTAAAGATGTGATATGTTGCAAACTTTCCCATCAGAGTCAAAGTCATTGCAACATAGTTCAGAGCATGGCACTCCTATATCACAAATGAACTCCATGCTCAAGCTACTGATTTTTCCTTTTCTTCTTCATGAGGAATATTTTGTATTATTAGATTTTTGTCCTATATAGCCACCATTTTGATGTAATTTTTTACTTTATGAATAAATGTAATGTAAATAAGCCCAAGAGGCACATGTGGAATGGGAAAAGACACATGTGGAATGTAAAGAGATATATGTAGAATATGAAGAGTCACATAGAAGCCCATAGGTTATGGAAGTCAAAGAGTCATGAGGAAACTCAAGAGTCATTGTAATTTGTTATAAATAAGCCCTCATAACTCAAGTAAATGGATTTGACCTTTAGATATTTGGACTTGGATTCTCTAGTTGTGCATAAGGGAGAAGATAATTCTTTTGGAAAAGCAAGTTGTAGCTTCATGTTCTACTATTGGAGCTAGTGTTTCATCAATGTAACTTAGATCTTCCATTAATTATCAAAAGCTCTTGGAGGCAACACCCTTTCATGCATGTATCGTAAATGTTGTAAGAGTATTCTTTAGATGTTTGCAGTATATGTTGTGTTACACATACTAAAGATAATGCACTATTTCGTTGCTTTAGATATTAATTTTGTTGAATGGATTTTTTTATGTTCTTATATGATCGTTGTTATCTTATGAACTACTTTGCAGGTTAATAAACGAATCTTCTCGATCTCTCTCACGTGTATCTCTTAGGACAGTACTATTACTTTTCTATTAGAGGCCTATTTCTCATCCCTCTTCGTGGAAGCTCCTTTTACACCTTACACTTGATGCCTCACAATGCTTACATACTTGCTACCCCAAACGTATGTGCATGATCTCTTGAGTATGTATTGCGACCAAGCAATTGTTTCAATATCACTTGATATGGTAGTCAGACCTTATATACGGATGGGACGTCTACACAAAACAATGTGAGGTCTAATTGGGACTTCACATCGGGGATACACACTATATGTTGGGAGCATCCATCACCGTTAACATCCTAGCGCTATAAGGAGGGCCAGATGAAAAGATGAGCCCGTGAAGTCTATTTGAATCTCTTATCATAAATGAATTCATCCAAAATCATAATCCCAAGGTGCTTTTCAAAAGCTTTGGATCTCTCATTCCCCGTGGAATTTTTACATAACTTGTGACATTTTAAGTTTGATGGGAAGGGTAAAACAACCATTCTTGATTTTGTGATTACATTTGTTCAATTCTATTTTTCGAGCGAAATTTTTTCTGAAGATATTCTTGCTGTGTTTTTCACCCTCACATTAGATGGCCGTGCCAAGCAATGGTGTTATTATTTACCCACTGGTACTATGCATTCTTTCAAGAAAATGGTTATTGCGCTTCATCAATTTTTTGACAAATATGATTATCAAGATGTTTGTAATAAAATTGATCAACTTAGGATGAAATCAAATGAATCTCTAAAGAAATTTGCCAATCGATTTCTTCACCTTTGTTGTGAGTTTCTTTTGGTGATGTGGATTGGGAATCTTTGGATGACAAATTTTAGTACTTTGTAAGGATTTCAAGAAAATATTTTCTTTCAGATCAATTAGATGATCTTTACCAAGAGGAACCTCAATATTCCGAGGAGGAATATACAACTCCTTTTTGTTTCTTGTACCCCCTTTTGATGTACCTTGTGTCATCCCTATTCAAATTTGGAAATTTGAGAATCAAATTTACAAATCTGTTTTGGCAAAAAATTCTAATGCTAAGGAGTTTATTGATGAGGAGTCACTTTTCCTTTCTTCACTTTCTCAAGATGATGATCCTCAACTTGTCGATCTTGAATCCTTTAATTGTGATCAACCCTTAGAGAAGCATTGTTTTGATCAACTTGTTTCTATGCACTCGAATGCTTCTCCAAGCTTTATGGATGAATCTTTGTTTTGACAAGAAGACTTAGATTTGAAAAGTTTTCAACTGGAGTCAGATTTGATTATTGATGAGTTTCTTGCAGGTTTATCTATCCCCACTCAATAAAATGATATGTTAATCATTGAAATTTTTTGTCAATGTCTCGATCAGTCATCCCATGAATCTATTGATTCTAGAAACTTTGATTTGATCCCTTTAGTTAATGCAACTAATGAGAGTTGTCCATATATATATATATATGACCGTGTATTCAAAGTATCAGTTTCCATCCTTTGAATATTCCAAGCCTTGTTAGGAAGTTGAGGCACTTCAGTCTACATTGATGGTTATGTCAGGAGGATGCTACCCTGATGAAACTTTTGAACTTGGTCAGATTATGATTTTCTCATAGAAGTCCATTCTTAGCATTTTTACATGGAATACAGATTCATTCTTAAAGGATGTTCAATACCTTCATGCTGATTTTTTTAACCCTCAAGATAGAATCTACGATAACATGCATACACTCCAACTGATGTATACTTCTTCATGTAAATATTTGATCTTGAACTTGGAAATAAAGAGTGCCCTGGATGACTTTCAAATTTCTCAATGACAACTCTCCTCTTTCATCCATTATAAAGATTGACTCACACACCAACACTGACCATTTCCAATCTGCATGTGATTCACAGTCTGATCTTGATCTTTCATTTGTTGCCGGTAGATCTATTGTCAACTTGTGCTTGCAAGGTTTTCAAGATAGTTGTTTTTACGACCCTGTTGTAGATTGGTTAGAGCACTCTTACTTGATGAGTTCAATGGCTCATAGTAAGTACCTTCATGCATTCAATCAGGTTTTGTATGGATATGAGTCAAAGAAGTGTTGTTGTGGTGTCTTTTGTCAGATAGAGAAATCAATTACCTTGCACCAATGTTCTTGCACTGCATGTCTTTGTGTTTCTGTGCAGATGTTTTGGTTTTTTATCTTTCTTACTGCAATTTATGTTATATTTATTTTATTCAATCATATATTTCGACTTAAGGGCCAGAAGAAACTTTTATGGCTGCATTGGAAATTCCATTTCACTTACTCTCGATATTTCAGCCCTTAGTTTAGGTTAGGTTATGATGCATTTAGTTAGCTGCATTCCATTGTTTAGATTTTGTTTCATCTTCCATCTTTTCTTGTCTTTCTTTCCTAGTTCTTGTCTTGTTCTTGTTAATTTTTCAAATGCCGTAAAATTCCACCTTGGACAGCTCAAATGACTGAGATAATGATTGCATTAGATTCCTCTTTTCGAGAGGACCAAAGTCGACCTAAATATCACCCAATTTGGTCAAGCAAAATTTGAGTGATAAATTATTTTATTCATACATGTATTATGGAATGGGTCAGCCCTAACCACAAGAGTAACTACTTGAGTCAATCTTAACCCCAAGTGAACCCCCGAGAAAATATATAAAAATAAACGAACTCAAGTTCATTTCAACGCATCATCATATTTCTATTCTTCTATTTTGTCTTGCCTCTCACAGGTATGTTGGAAGGAGTTCGCACAGGGTCTGAAATAACTAGCAAAATTTGCTTTGAGCTTAGTTTTTCTGTATCTTGGTTGCTGGCATAGATCAAAACACTTTCATCCCAGTCATAGGCACAAAGTAGGAAAGGGAGCAACTCTAGCTCTTTGGTCACTTGGAGACAGTTTAGTGAGAGCGACTCTAGGATCAGAGGCAGATCAAAAGGTTCTGGTTCCTGGTCGCTCACACAGAGTACTCTTGGGAGCCAGGGCATCTCCGTCGCTCGCACAACGATAGTAAGGGAGAAAATATGGATTTCAGCTGTATTATGCCACAATCGCATGCATGGAAGCTTCTTCAAAGCGATTCTATAGTCACAGTTACCCGCATACAATATTCGAGAGAGCGACTTGGGAGTTTCAGTCGCACACAAACAATGTTGATGAGGGCGACCCAAGTTTCGATCTAGGATTTGACATCTTGGCTTCAACTAACTTCAATGATCTAGTAAATATAGATTTCTATCTGCTGTTGCATAGATTTGTAAATCTGATTTGTTAGTTTCCACTGCAAACATATGTATTGGGCTCATTGACAATGCCAGGAGTGCTCAGCAGCATTCAACATAGTGACAATAGTATACAGTAGTTAACATCAGATTGTGACAACTCATTACAACCATCAGCATGAGGGTTTTGATTCCTAACATGATTAGATTTGTTTCATAGATATCATTATTGTTTTGCTACGTAGATAAAGTTATGGATCATTGTACTCTCTTTTGCTACATCATTTGATGATGATCTAAGAAGAAGAATATTTGCAAGGGTTTTCCCCGTAGAGGGTTTTGCCCTGGTCTTGGACCAATCTTGGTGTCTCTATGTGTGTGTATTCTTTTCTTCTACTGTTTCTTTTATATTCCATTCTATTGATGATGATGGTGATGTTGTTTCTTTCTATATAATTGCATATGCTGATGTATAATTGTTAATTTTAGGTATGTTCTATGCTTAGAGAAATTTATTTCAATTTTCACAGTTAGCTCAATATCTTTTCTAGATTAGCAATCACATAAGCATTAAAGTAAACTGCAGATAGAACATAAACATAAATTGCAAAAGGCAAGCCAAGACAAGAGGACACAAGATGTGGCACTAGCTAAGGACAAACCCCAATGTGGGGAAACCCTTGATCAATTCTTCTTATATGTTAATGTTCTTCAATAGTTCAACAGAGAGAGAGAGAGAGAGAGAGAGATAGTACATTCACAACAGAAGTCAACACTTTGACTTATCTAGATAAGAGCATAGATTATCTCTAAGAAGATGATACATGAGATCAGTTGAAGACATGCTGCTTCAACTGATTATCCAAGGCGACTCCTTCACCTTTCATGGTGCTGCATCTCGTCATCATGCTGCACCTCACCACGTTGCACCATGCTACATCCATCATCACAATGCTGGACCTCATGATTGCTGCACCTTATGCTACACTGTTGTCCATGATAGCCATGCTGTCCATGCTTGTTGTTGTACCATGCTTGCTGCTGTACCATGTGCCTTTTTCCATGTCACAAATGTTGTCCCACTTTGCCTTTCGATACCTTGCAACTGTCCCATATGTCTTAGCATACCTTGTTGTTGTCCATGTGTCTTAGCAGCACCATGTAGCCTTGTTGTCCCTTGTATCGTGGCTCCACCAAGCTTCATTGTCTAGTTGTCCCATTCATCTTTGCAGCACTACGTCACCTATTGTCCCTTGCATCTTGGCAACACTATGTAGCCCGTAGTCCCATTTACTTTGTTGCACTAGTTAGCAGCATCATGTAGTCTTAGCACTACTGTAATAGTCGCCTTGCTTGTTGATGTCCATACTTGCCGCTGAGAAGCACCATGTACCCTTGTTGCAATGTGTTGTTTCACCACGCTACACTACTGCACTGCATCACTAGTTCGGGCATCACCCTACAACCTATATTCTCCATACAAATCAACAAACCAACCTTCCAAAGACTAAGGTTCTCT
Organism: Pinus tabuliformis; assembly: GCA_031772625.1. Lineage (NCBI taxonomy): Eukaryota > Viridiplantae > Streptophyta > Pinopsida > Pinales > Pinaceae > Pinus > Pinus tabuliformis. The sequence continues at coordinate 524,997,393 of CM062818.1, forward strand.
AAGGGTGTAACCCTCCACACTTACTCTATTCCTTTTGGCTTTGTTTAATTGCGGCTAAGGCCATGCTATCCCTACAACCCCTTCACGTTGTCTAGGGAAGCTTCCACGCTATCCTTCTAGTCTTTCATACTGGCTAAGGCCACGATGTCTCTATAGCCCCTTCACACTATCTAGGGCAGCCTCCACATTGTTCCTTTGACTCCTTATACTATGGCTAAGACTCCACTGTCCACATAGCCCTTCACACTGTCTAGGGCAGCCTACACGCTATCCCTTTGACGCTTCATGTTGTGGCTAAGACTCAGCAGTCCACACAGCTGTTCCTCGGCCTAATTTGCCCACCAATACACACTTGGAACAACGCTTACTTACCACACTGCCACCTACATCAAACCCTCACTGCAGCCCATAAACTTGACTGCGTCCTAGGGCTTCTCACTTGACTGCGTAGATACTAGGGTTGTCCTCCTTGTAGCATTAGGGCTGCCTTCTTTTCCTCCAATGTCTAGGACTTCCACTCCTAGATTTATCTTCCACTAAAACCCAAGACAAGTGGAGAGAAATCAAGATAAAAGTGTGTAGAAATGACTATCAAGTCACCTCTTTTTGTACTAAAACGATGAGCACATATGGGGTTTATTTGGTTGCTGGCCGACCTTGATAAATTGTCTTATAACACAAATAAATTCATAACTCCATGAATACTTATCAGAATCGAATGACCTTTAGATCAATCCTACACCTCTCGATGAGAGGGATCCAAGAAAAATATCAGTTGCCATAAATAAGGTGACCCACATGGATTTTGGCCCTAGTTGCCAATTTTAACACTCCCTCTCAACTAGGGAGAACTCCATCCACTAATCCATATGTCTGACTGTACTATCTTTGTCATCAGTGCCTTACACTGCTCTATTCTACTCTGCTCTACTCTGTTCTGCTGAACCATAAAGAAGAAGAATTAATCAAGAATGTCCCATACAATTTTGTACTGACTTGAAGTCAGTTTTATTGATCCTAGATCAATATCACAAGAGAATGTCTCAAACCACTCATACTGATCCCATATCAGTTTCACTGATCCCAGATCAATGGAGGTCATCCTAGCATAGGGAGTATTGGTAGATACAACAATGTGTCCCTAATCCCATTTCCCTACTCATTGGCCAGATGAGAGGTACTTCCCATGAGTCCCGGACTGCATGGGTAGGATGCCTCGATAGGAGACCCATTCATCCTATCCCTAAGTCGCCATGGGGTATCACAGAGGAAGGCTGAGCCATTCACCCTGTACGCAGTGCACCATTAGGGGAGGGTGAGTTTCCCTATGGTTGCTGGTTGCTCCAATAAGTACCCCAAGCCCCCCAGAGCTCCCAAAGCTCAATACATGCAACATGTAGGACCCTCATAAGAGAGTCTCTCAACGACTCCAAGTCTTTCGGAAAAGTCACAAATTTGACCTTTTCCCGGGGCTTTGACAAAATTTCTGCGACCTATACATTAGTCTCAATGTGATGGAGCCTCCTCACTCATCGACGTACCTTATCCCAAATAAGGTAGTATCTCATGTCTATCTGTTGGAGCAATCATAGGATACATGATTCCTCAACAATCGAATCTCCCCTGGTTGTCACAGAGGATCACGGTGGTATTCATCATGTGTGCAAACAGCTCACTGAAGAGCTTCCACAACCAGGCAACTTCACACGAGATCATACTCATAGCTATGTATTTGGTCTCAGCGGTGCTTATAGCAACTGATTTCTGCTTCCTGCACATCCAGGATATTGAACAAAACCCAAAGAGAACCAACACTCAGAAGTGCTCTTACGATCCTCCACACTGCCTGCCCAGTCAGTATTCAAATAATCATGCAGCTTCATATTTATGGCAGTGTATCTAAATCTATGAGAGATTGTGCCCCGAAGATATCTCAAAATATTCTTGGCACCAGCCCCGTGAGGCTCAACCATATATGAGCTCATTATGCTAACTGCAAAACATATGTCCCAATGGAAGTTCACCAAGAACATCAACATGAATGAGTTTATGAAAATTATAGGCATTTCCAAAATCTGGTCCGACATCACTACCATATAACTTCTGAAAGTTAAGATTCTCGAGGTAGTCACGGGCTTGCAGTTTACCATTCCACATCCGAAATCCAACTCCCTCTTACTTCTGCAAATGAGAGGGTCTGCACCTGTCAGAAATAGGTCATCCTCAGAAGGTGTTGGTATGAGAGGTCTATCGTCCACAACCTTCAAGCAATGGTTTGGATTGATTTCACTCCTAATGAATCTCAGCTTCATCAGAAAACTATCAATCCTCTCATACTATGCCTGGGGTGTTTTGCTTCAAGCCAGAGAGGTCTTTCTTCCACCTATATACATGAGATTCCTGATCACGAATCTCAAACTCCTCGAGTTGTTCCAAACCCATGGACCTGCTACGTGAGGGGAATGGTCCCCAAGGAAAATTTTAAGGATGGAAAATTTTCTTGAAGTTTAAAACATTGGCGAATCTCACTAATCCCTAATATGCAAATTATAAATGTTTATTGATATATTTGTAAAATTAATCAAATTTATAATTATTTTATATATAGTCTCTCTATAATGTTGGCGATTTTTAAGGTAAAATAATTTTATATTCTAAAATTTGGGCGAATCTTCTTTTATAAAATTGGAAATTGGCAAATCTTTTTTGTGGAAAAATCATGGAAAATTAGCCCACTGGGCGAACATTAGCCCCTAAAATTTTCCATGATGGTCCCCTTGTAATATTTTCCTTCGGTACATCTCAGACATGTACCTTCATTCTCTTCATGAATTCAGGCATCCCTGTCACCATCTGACTCATATCGGGTAGGGCCCCATAAGTAGACCTCTGGTGTTATAGATGAGATATGTCAATTGACATGATCCCCAGTGGACCATCCTGCAACTTGATACAAATTACCAACCCTGAACCCATGAGAAAAAGCATCTTTGAAAATTCTATTTTCAAATATGTACCTTTCCATCGATGAATGCCACCTCGAAACCTTTGACTTCCATTGCCGAAATGGACACCAGGTTCTTCTTGTGATTAGGTACATAAGAGGGATTCTGTAAAAGAATCGAGTTACCCTCATTCAATTGAAGGGTAACATTCCCTACACCCTTTTCGAGATAGGTAGCATCGGCTCCAAGAATAATCCCACGATTGTTTCCATCTCTACTAAATTATAGAGATCACCCTTCTATCTAATGAAGTGCCTTGAAGCACTACAATCAATAAGCCAGATTCCCACAGAATCTGAAGGAGAGGGACAATACAAGATAACGCTTCTTTATCTTATCAAGAACAACGTTTGATTCTTCATACCTGGGGTTCCTTGCTTTCTTTGAAGAGTCTACTGTTTCCTTGATGACCTACATTACCTGTCATTCCTCCGACCATTGAAGATGTACCTGGAATGATTGTTATCTTCATCAAGAGATGTGTCCCTTCCATTCGGACACTCCTTCACATAATGGCCGAACTTATTGCAAGCAAGGCATCTTCCTTTCCTTCCACCCTTAGATCTAAACTTTCCAATGAAGTGATCTTAAGGTAGGCCATAAGAAGCTTGCGCTATGCCATTATGATAATATTCTCTGCTTCGATTTCACCCTCGATGAATTTGAAGAGGGATGAGGAATCCAATTATCCTTTTGTCCTTTCCCAACTGTCTTCAGTGATTGCTCTTTCACTCTTTCCTGGGCTTTGTCTTCACCTCACCTCTGATACCATGTTAATTTTAGGTATGTTCTATGCTTAGGGCAATTTATTTCAATTTTCACAGTTAGCTCAATATCTTTTCCAGATTAGTAATAACATCATCATTAAAGTAAACTGCAGATAGAACATAAACATAAATCGCAGAAGACAAGCCAAGACAAGAGGAAACAAGATATGGCGCTAGCCAGGGACAAACCCTAATGTGGGGAAACCCTTGATCAATTCTTCTTATACGTTCTTCAATAGTTCAGCAGAGAGAGAGAGAGATAGATAGTACATTTACAACATAAGTCAACACTTTGACTTATCTAGATAAGAGCATAGATTATCTCTAAGAAGATGATACATGAGATCAGTTGAAGACATGTTGCTTCAACTGATTCTCCAAGGTAACTCCTTCACCTACCATCGTACTGCATCTCATTATCATGCTGCACCTCACCATGCTACACCATGTTGCATCCATCATCACAATGTTGGACCTCATGATTGCTGCATATTATGCTGCACTACTATCCATGCTTGTTGTTGTACCATGCTTGCTGCTGTACCATGTGCCTCCTGCCATGTCACAACTGCTGTCCTACTTTGTCTTACCATACCTTGCAGTTGTCCCATATGTCTTAGCATACCTTGTTGCTATCCATGTGTGTTAGCAGAACCATGTAACCTTGTTGTCCCTTGTATCGTGGCTCCACCAAGCTTCATTGTCTAGTTGTCCCATTCATCTTTGCAATACTAAGTCACCTATTGTCCCTTGCATCTTGGTAGCACCATGTAGCTCAGCAGTCCCATTTACTTTGTTGCACTAGTTAGCAACATCATGTAGTCTTAACACTGCTGTACTAGTCGCCTTACTTGTTGTTGTCCATACTTGCTGTTGAGCCACACCATGTACCCTTGCTGCCATGTGTTGTTTCGCCACGCTGCACTACTACACTGCATCACTGGTTAGGGCATCACCCTACAACCCTTATTCTCCATACAAATCAGTAAACCAGCCTTCTAAATACTGTGGTTCTCCAAGGGTGTAACCCTCCACACTTACGCTATTCCTTTTGGCTTTTTTTAATTGTGGCTAAAGCCACGTTGTTCCTACAACCCCTTCACGTTGTCTAGGGCAGCCTCCACGCTGTCCTTCTGGTCTTTCATACTGTGGCAAAGGCCACATTGTCTCTATAGCTCCTTCATGTTGTCTAGGGCAGCCTCCATGATGTTCCTGTGACTCCTTATACTACGGCTAAGACTCTGTTGTCCACACAACCCTTCATGCTGTCTAGGGTAGCCTACATGTTGTCCATTTGACCCTTCATGCTACAACTAAGACTCAGCTATCCACACCACTGTTCCTCATTCTAATTTGCCCAACAATACACACTTGGAACAACCCTTACTTACCACATTGTCACCTACAACAAACCTTCACTGTGGCCCATAAACTTGACTGCGTCCTAGGGCTTCTCACTTGACTGCATAGATACTAGGGTTGTCCTCCTTGTAGCATTAGGCTTGACTTCTTTTCCTCCAACATCTAGGGCTTCCACTCCTAGATTTCTCTTCCACTAAAACCCAAGACAAGTGGAGAGAAATCAAGATAGAAGTGTGTGTAGAAATGACTATCAAGTCACCTCTTTTTATACTAAAACATTGAGCACATGTGGGGTTTATTTGGTTGTTGGCCGACCTTGACGAATTGTCTTATAACACAAATAAATTCATAACTCCATGAATACTTATCGGAATCGGATGATATTTAGATCAATCCTACACCTCTCGATGAGAGGGATCTAAGAAAAATATTAGCTGCCATAATTAAGATGAACCACATGGAGTTTGGCCCTAGTTTCCAATTTTAACAATAATGGTGTAGATATGAATAATATAACTATGATATGGGATGAAACTTAATGTATGAATGATGAAATGCAATTATCATAGTAAAGAACGATATCGCCCTAAGAAAATTTAACATGGAATTAGAGCTGGGCTAAAGAAAATCCATGGAGATCACCTTGATGATGACACCATTGATGGAAGCAAGAAGAGGATGGTGGAGACCTAAAGGAATTATAGGGTTTGAAGAAAACCCTAGGTAACTTGATTATTAGGGTTTGATGGATTCTATGAGGTTAGGGTTGAAGAGAAAACCTTGGTTTATGGAAACTATTTGAGATATAGTATGGTCAATAATAAGATGCTCAAGCACTTGTGGAAGATTCGATTAAGCCCTAGATGGGATAATCCATAGCAGATTTGGTTGGATACTTGAAAGCAACATTGGTATATGGACCATGGACATTGCTGGATCTTGAAGATTGGTTCAGGAGGGAGAGGATCACCTCTCATTGAAGATAAGCATTTCTTTACTTATGATGCTTCTTACTTGTTAGACTTATAGATTTGATTATTATGTTTATTTCTTGTACTTCCTGCATATGTATTTGAGTATATGGATGTTTCTAACCTCCTTGATGAGATGTAATGAGTAGATTCTTCTTTAAGATCATTTTGAGATGCATATTTGGAAAGAGATAGAGAGGTACTTGACGAAATGATGACAAAGTGCTTCAGGCGGCCTATGTCTAATAAAAAGGTGCACAGGTAATACCACAAGGTATGGATGGTATGTTTCAGCTATTGGATCAGTAAATCCTAAGGTATGATGAGAATGTCTCTTTATTTAATGGCTCATACATACATATGAAAGTGACTTGGATATATGTTTCCTATGATTAAATGATGCACTTGGTGTTGAACATTTTGATCTTCTTGAATTCTTTGAGGCTATCTAATATAGATACATTGATACACTTGATGTTTGGCTAAAATCTATGATCTATATGTTGGATATATTGATCCTATAAAGAAGGCTAGCACCTTGACTCCAGTAAATGATATTATTGATACTTGTCATGATGTATTTCATATAGAAGGATATCTCGTTGACTCCTATACATGAGTTTGATAGTAATGGTTGTGATAAGCATGATGAAAGAATATGGAAAGAGTGATTGAAACTCTTGTTGTTTTGATAAAGCTTTATTGAATGACCTAATTTGATCTCATTGGTCATGAAGAGCATGACAACCTTGATGTGAGAGGTATAAGTGTAAGATTGATATTCTAGACCTTTTACTGCCTATGGTCTTGTCTTGATGGCATATGGTTAAATTGAATGCCCTAACTTGATAGAGTGACTTGATAGAAAGTGTTATTGTGTTCATAATATTTGAAATATGATGTTACATCTATCTGTTTCTTTGACTCTAACCTTTGATGAAATTTTGATGTCATGATGATGATAGCCACAAGTTTATGATCTAATAGATTTGTTGTTTCATGAATCAAGTAGAGACTTACATGAATGAAGATGAATGATGTAGATCCCTAGTAAGAGGGAGAATATCTTCTCAAGATCCTTACCCTTATTACTATTTGTATTCTATGCCGCTGAAGTATGATTTATGTGCATATGACAATATTAATCTACAACAAAGTCTTAGATCTGATCCCGTACATAAATTAGGGTTTCCTCTCCAGACAGAGTCACAGATATAGGAGATCTCATCTCTAAACGCACGCAAGCTAAGGCCTAGACAACGTCTAGGAAGCTAAGGTCACTCTCATGCCAACTTGAAGGGAGAGACCAGAGGTTTGACTGTTGTAGACCATCATCTAAAGCTTTATGAAGTTGTCTGAAATTTGAATCATGATGTCTCTGTCATATTTTGCCGTTGTTAACTGATTTATGAAGTTGTTGAGTTAAATTGTTCATCATATAATAAAGTATTGTGCATGAAATCAGATGGTAACCTGGAAGATGTCAGTACCACATATAAGATCTGCTAGCAGGAAAAGCTTGAATGTTTGCCATAACATGAACATGCAAACTGAAATTGTGTTTTTAAGTGATCATGACATACATATAGATATGTCACTATGTTTTTGCTACAAGAGGATGGCATGATTTGGAATTACTGGTATATATGAAAAATGTTTTGACATGATGCTTGACAATAACTTTGAATTGATGATTGAGATGTGCTTTAACTATAGATCTCTCTACAATAGTAATTTGGATTTAACTTGATGTCTAGTGATGATATTTGACAATTGCTGATTTGTTGTGATATCAATGCTATGTGGGCATGATGACTTATGTGGGTATTCAGATATTGGCCTCCTTGTTCTTAGCACAATGGTTGAAGTAATGATAGTTGTGATTTGGCATGGAAAATGGAACCTGCATGATTCATCCTTGATGTATGCATTTACACCTAGTGACATGATGACTTGTATTATGATTATGAGAATGACTTAATCAAGTTCAAAAAAGACAATTCATGACTTGTTGGCATGATGAAATCATGATTTGATATGAGCTCCACCTACCTCCTGGTTGAAAGTATTAATACTATGATAATGATGACTTTGATAATGGTCATGATCTGGCTTCTAAACTCTGATGATTTGATTTTATTGTTGATGATACAACATTGAGTTATGTAAGAATGATTATGTTGGCTTATCAAGGCATTATGTCTGGAGAATTTCAATCCAGATATGTCTAGATTTGACAGTCATATGATGAAGTCAAGATGATGAGTTCCAAGGTATGGCTTTGATATTTATCATGTTTTTGGTTTTATATCATGATGATCTACTTATGACGGGTGATGAGACTTTGATGATCTAAATCAAAGGGAGATGGCTTATGAAGCCCGAAATAATGTATCAAGGCACAATGAATTAATATCTATAATTTGGGAAAGAAATTCCATATTGCAAAGCTATTGGAATTTTTTTTTTGAATGATGAAAATGAAAATCCTTGGATACTCTGATTTGAGGTTCCATATGTTGTTGAACTTGACATGGAATTTGATGGTTGATTGAAGCATTGATGTTACGTTTTTGAACATCTATATATGATGTGCATAGAACCTGACTAAATGATTGAGCTGCTTCATTCACATAGAGTTGCCACTGAGCATGCTTTGAAATATTTGCATGAGGTGTTCTATTTTTGAGTATTTCTCCTATGATATGTGTTTTCATAGATGTATTGTTGATATTTGAGATTGTTGTTGATAAGCACATTTGGATGCTGCTTTAGTATGAGATATACCATGATATCTTGGATGAGAGGTCCATAGCATGACCGCGGTTGATCATTCTGTTGCTAGCATGGCTAAGCTCCTTAGAGAGATGTTTGAGCATGATCTGGATATGACATGGATACATTGTGATGATCCGATTGGCAGTAAGTCCCATATTTATAGTTGGAACCAAGATGCTCTCATATATTGAGACAATGTAGTTGTTTGAAAAAAGCTCAGGATTTTGGTGGGCACCTCCTTGAGAGGGAGTATGATTATGGTATTGTTTTGTGTTTCATATGATTATATATGACTTGACATGATATTTGATTTGATGTTCTGTATGAATAGGACATTGCTAATATTGAGACAAGTTGATGATGAGAACAACACTGATTGAGAACATTGAGCCAAATCTTCCCCCCTATTTGAGCTCCTAGGGTGAGGATTGAGGGATAAGGGCTCTTGGGATTAAGGGAACTCTTGACAATAGGGAACTCCCCTATTTGTTACCCATATGGTTGAGGGTTTTACTCCCTTGTCTGATCTTTACAGAGTATACCCTAGCTGGCATCATACCCACAAGCAGAGCTTATTGGGAATATTACTCCTCATTTGGAAAACGAGTTGAGGGTGTACAACCCAATGCGATTATGATGCTAGTGTTATGTCGCATGACTATTTAGGGTCATCAATAGGGAGATCAGTAGTCAATATGATTCCGGGTTGAGGGTACATCTCCACGATGAAATTTTGTGTTGAGGGTAAAGCTCCCCGATGAGATTCCAGGGTCGAAGGTGTACTCCCCTGTGTGATCCAGGGTCAAGGGTGTACTCCCCTATGTGATGAATTATCCTATTGCTTTGTATGGGTGGAAACTATTGCTCCCCATTATGATTCTAGGTTGAGATGCTCTCCCTTATGATATGCTCTCTGATGACGATTGATGATGATATTCTAGGTAGTAGCCTGTCGATAGAGATTCTAGATAGCATCTTGATGGATAGAGGGTGGTAGCTTAAGCTCCCCTCCAGTATCAAATTCTTTTTCTTCTACATCCAAGAATGTTCAACATATGAGAAGGAACAATCAAGAGATAAGCAGGAATAAGCAAAGGATAGATCAAGATGTACAATGATGATTTGTGATGATGAGACACTTGAGATGGACATGGAATGATGATTAAATGATAGAGATGATCTGTAATGATACATGATGACACTCAAAGATTCCAGAATGGCATATTGTTCGATGGACAGATATTGGCAGGTGGAATTCTCCCTAGTTGAGAGGGAGTGTTAGTTTTTGCAACAGTGGTAAAATTCCACCTTGGAAAACTCAAATGACCAAGATAATGATTTCCTTAGATTCCTCTTTCCGAGAGGACCAAAATCAACCTAAAGATCACACAATTTGGTTAAGCAAAAGTTGAGTTATAACATATATTATTCATACATGTATTATGGAGTGGGTCGGACCTAACCACATGAGTAACTTCGTGGGTTAGTCTTAACCCCAAGTGAACCCTCAGGAAAACCTATAAAAGGAAATGACCTCAAGTTCATTTCAACACATCATCATCTTTCTATTCTTCTATTTTGTCTTCACTCGCATAGTTACATCGGAAGGAGTTTGCACAAGGTTTGAAATCACAAGTGACAAGTTCGCTCTAAGTTTGGGTTTTCTGGATCTCAGTCGCTGGCACAGATCATGACATTTTCGTCCTTGGTTGCAAGCATAGAGTAGGAAAGGGAGCGACTCTGGCTCTCTAGTCGCTCAGAGACAGTTTAGTGAGAGTGAATCTGGGTTTAGAGGCAGATCGAAAGGTTCTGGTCCTCAGTCACTCACACAGAGTAGTCCTGGGAGTGACTAGGACATCTCGATCACTCGCATGACTATAGTAAGGGAGTGACTCTGGGTTTTAGTTATATTATGCCACAGTCGCATTCATGAAGGCTTCTTGAGAGTGACTCTGTAGTCATAGTCGCTCGCATATAGTATTCGAGAGAGCGACCCTGAGAGTTTCGGTCACACGAAAACAATGTTGATGAGGGTGACCCAAGTTCCAATCTAGGATTTGACATCTTGGCTTTAGTTAACTTCAATGATATGGTAAATCTGGATTTCTATCTACTGTTACACAAACTTGTAGATTTGACTTGTTAGTTTCTGCTGCAAACATATGTATTGGACTCATTGACAGTGACAACAATGCTCAACAATGTTCAACACAATGACAGTAGTATACAATAGTTGACATAAGTTTGTGACAAGACATTAAAACCATCAGTATAAAGGTTTTGATTCCTAGCATGATTAGATCTGTTTCATAGATATCATTATTGTTTTGCTGCATAGATAAAGTTATGGATCATTGTAATCTCTTTTGCTGCATCATTTGATGACGATCTAAGAAGAAGAATATTTTCAAGGGTTTTCCCCATAGTGGGTTTTGCCCTGGTCTTGGACCAATCCTGGTGTCTCTATGTGTGTGTATGCTTTTCTTCTACCATTCCTTTTATATTGCTCTTCATTGATGATGACAATGATGTTGTTTCTTTCTATATAATTGCATATGATGATGTATAATGGTGTAGATATGAATAATGTAATGATGATATGGGGTGAACTTAATGTATTAATGATGAAATTGAATTATTATAGCAAAGAAAAATGTCGCCCTAAGAAAATTTAACAGTTCTTAATAATACAATGCATGAAATTTGTTTCATGAGATTTGAGATGATGCTGCTAAATTATGGGAAAGACAAATTGTAGTGATGTGCAACCCTTGGCTAAAATATTACTCTTCCTCTTTGATTAGGCCTTTACATCTTTCATAGTGGATGATGTCTCAATGGAAAATATGATTTTTTTATTATTGGAAAACCATAAGCAGAACCAAGATGCCCGCATCAATTTAGGATCTTCATTCCTAGGCTCGGTTTATTAATTGATAGTGTTTTCCTTGCTGATTTAATCAAGTAGAGAAAGGAAAGGGGAAAACCCATAGCGAGCAAATCAATATCAAAGGTATATATAATCTTCTAAAGGAACAACCTCTCTTGGTCTTAGTAAGTTGGGATTCCTCTTCCACCCTTGCAAAACAATAAGTGCTTACGCACATCCAACTTATAAAAGGAACAACATGTGAGAAGAGAAATGCTTCCTGTGTAAAGAGGTGAAGCAAGTAACTTCATTGGGGTACAGAACATGCTTTCCGACAACGAAATGATGCTTTTGTTCCTGTAGTGACTCCATCAGGGTATTGAACAGGCCTGTTGGCAACGGAGCAAGATTGGAGATGAAAATTAAGACTCTGATTATCTTCAACTCACCATTTTATATTACCCTCTCCTGGATTGAAATAATTGTGATCTGCAAGCTTTGTGATGTGTTTGATCTACTCATGGAATAGAAGAGACTATATCTTTAACTAGGTTGAAAGGGGAATCCAAGGAAATCCACCAAGTGTATCATTACTTCCTGAAGGGCTGAGACTATGAGCATAAAGGTAAGACCTAAATAGAGAAGCTAGAGTTCTCCCAGTGTGTCACCAATTTTTGTTACTGCAACAATGACCGTCCAAAATTTTCCCTTAGTCAATTTTGGAGCCTACGTGAACTGTCGTTTCAAGCTATCTTTTGTTGTCTTGTTATGTGTTCATGTTTTTTAAGTGTTGACTACCCTTGCACTATTCCTAAGTGTCGCTTTTCCTCCTAGGTTAAAGGTTTCTAAGTGTCATAATCTTATCTTTAGAAGCACTTGTGTTGTCTTTCTAAATATAGGAAAAGCACTAGATTTCTTTGACTTAGTAATTAAATTCTTTCACTCAACTTGTTTTTCACACAAAATAAAGAAATCACAACTTTTCTCTAAGAGAAAGCACACTTTCCAAAGCTAGCAGTCACAAAAGACATTGTTAGAGGAAAGTGCACCCTCCTAAGCATGAATTCACTCTTAACTCTCAGTGGAACGTGTTGGACATTGGATAAACCAACACTCCCCATGTGTTTCACAACATGGACTAATCGCCTCTCATGGATCCTTTTCTCTAGCGATGTGATTGTTGACTAACACCTGCAGGTTTTGGTCTAATGACAATCACGATTCCCAATAACTAGTATCAGAGTATAGGTCACAAGTTTGATACACACATGGCTCGCGTTGGGGGGGGGGATATTTTTGGACATTGGATAAACCAATGATCCCCATGTGTTTCACAACATGGACTAACTAGCTCTTGTGGATCCTTATCTCCGACGATGCAATCATTAAATAACACCTGTGAGTTTTGGTCTAACGACAAGCGTGATTCCCAATAGAACACACTTCCTTCAATTAGTGGAGTGCACTTCTAGTCATTAACTCCAGCGCACTCCTTGACATTAGTGATTGTGCCCTCTTGTTTCTTTTGCATGCACCCTTCTTGTTTGCATGTTGAATGTACTCCTAGAAAATAGGAGGCCACTCCACTTCTTGTAACTAACTCACTCATTAATTGACAAGTGGTGATCATGCATGAACTTGCTTTGCATGTAGATTTTCTTTATAAACAAGTCCAACTCATCACTCACTCTCACAATTGTTGTTTCACACTAATCATCACTAGGAGTTTTTGTCCAATCTTGATCACAAGTACGTGGATTCTTTGTGAGTTTTTCACAATGTCAATTTTTATTGCTTTTTTTGTTTTTAGTGGTGCTTTTGTTTTCCTTAGTGGTGTTTCAGTTTCTTTTCACTTATTAAGTGGAATTTTCATCCATACTTCCTCGTACAAGTGTCATCTTGCTGTCGCAAGTGGCGTTTCTTGTGATTCTTTGCATTCCATGACTTTTCACCTTCTAGTCATGATTGCAACAAAACTTATAAACACTTGCAACTATGTTCTTTCATTATTACTATGTTTAAAACTTGTTCCTGGCCTTTACTTATTTGTTTTCAACTCATCTTTGTGTCGAACACTCTTTTGGAAGACAAGTTCCTTCTGTCTATTAAAATTGTGCCAAGTAGAATATGTTCTCCTCCATAGTGCATTGTTGAGAAACAAGGACCCTTGTTCTTGGAAATTGCGCCCAGTAAGAAGTAGGCCCTCTCTTAAGTGCACAACACACCAACAAGCCACAGTGAGCATCCTTGTTCACTATTTCTACATCCTGCACCCTCACTGGCTCATGTTGAGCGCGTAATGCGTTGTCAAACAACAATATTCTTCTCTTGTCCCTTGTGACTGCACCCTATGCCCTTCCAATCTTTCTCTCTCTCTCTTTGAGCACATAGCACATCAACAAGCCTTAATCATGCCCTAACTATCCATTTTTTTCCCAACATCTATCCTCTTCTTTTCCATGGCACAATGTTCTCATTTGTGATAGGCTTGTGCTCCCATTTTTCCTCAGTATTTCTTTATCATTGTCTTTTGAATAAGTTTGCATTTGATAGTTAGGGAATTTATTGAAACAAATTATTGTTTTCCATGAGTGAATTTCCACTTGTAGGTGCTTCAGATATAGGTTACATTTGTCTCTCACCATCTGTTGAGACAATGCCTCCTACCACTCGCCAAGATACATCAAAAGAAGTTTCAGAAGCTAGTACTGAGGATGTAGTGGAAATCATCAAGCCAACAATACTGATTCTTTGAGATTCACAATGCTTCATAGATAAATCCATTGAAGTATCAAGGAAGATCATTAAAGATACTTTCATGTAAAAGAAGTTCCCAAATAATTTCGAAGACAAAGAAGTTTATATAAACATCAAGCGGTCCAGAATACACAAAGTTGCATGCAAATTCCCAGTGATGCCTTGTACAGAAGCCATCGAATGGATCCTGTCACACATGGATAATACAAATTTGGTCCTTCATAGTGAAAGTGGGAATGAGATTGCCACTTACCATCTACATGATATACATTCATATTACAAGATGGTAAGACCAAGGGAGTATGCGAACACATAGTTTTACGCAACTTGGTCAAATCTCATTGCCAAGGAAGTCATCAAATCCTAGTGCCAAGTTCTTGCAAGGGTCTGCCATAAACCAAGTGCAATTTATCTAAATAAATCCTTGAGAAAGGTCTATCAATATCTCATAGCGATGTGTTGTAGGTTGGATGGAAAAAATAATGTCGAATACTTTGAGGAGAATTGGATTTTCTTGCTCAACATAGTTGTCTCAAGAGGTAAAGTTTTCAACTGGGCAGATATCCTCTCTCATGAGTTGAAGCTTCAGATACAGTAGGCTAAGACCACCATACAAGCTAAGCAAGCACTAGAGTTCTACATGTTCACTTATCTATTGGATGGTATCTACGCCCGTTATGAGTTCACTGGCATGAAATGGAACTAGACCCCACAAGAGAAGTTACATGTCTACTTTCATTATAGATTATTATTAGAAGGTAGTTTTCATGGAGTTTATGACAAAATGGCAGAACACTTCTTTGCATTTTTGTACACGATGATCTTTAAGACAAAAACTCCTTGCATGACAAAAAATGTGAAGGAGGCACTTTATGATATTGCAGATTGGTTTGCTTCATTGCAGGGCACATACATCAAATGTTTAGAGTGTCAGACATGCCCTCATCTTATGTCAAGGTATGTGACCAATAAGGTGGTATTGTAGGAGGTAGCCTATCAGTGGAATAACGGATTGTATGCATAGATAAATAGGAGGAAAAAGGGTTCGTTGGCCCACTCTCCTTTGAGGATTGGACTTTATGAGCTAAAGAGCCTTAAGGCAGTCGATGCCGAAATTGAAGAACTCAACTGCCTTCATTTTAGAACATTGAACTTCCACATATGTGATCCTAGAAAAGTGTGCAGGAAACACTGTGATGAGATATAGTATACTTGGTCATATGGACTTATGACTGTACCAGAATATGAAAAGATCAAGAATTGGCATAATGCACTAATAAATAATCAACCAGGAGATGAGGCAAGTCTCTCCTAGGTTCCACAATGACCCAATGTTTAGATGGAGGAGAATCGACAAGAAGCAAATGCTCAAGTGGACACTATAGCACCCAAGAAGAAGCTAAAACATAATCTAGTGGTAGAGAGAAGTAGAAAGTTCAAGGTTGATCCTATGAGAAAAGGTGTGATTGAGGCAAAGCAACAAAGGAAAAAAAAGGAAGAGGAGAAGAGAAGGTTATAAGAAGAGCACAAAAGAGAGGAGGAGAACTTATGAGAAGAAGAGGAAAAGAAGAGACAATATGATTTACTAAAAGCAGAGGAGGAAAGGAGAAGAGAAGCAGAAGAGGAACTAAAAAAACAACTAGAAGAAGAAAAAGTGAAGAACATACACAAGGAAGAAGCTACATAGATAATGGAGGAAGAACAAATGTCCCATTGATTAGAAGCAAAATTAGAGGAAGATGATGCTATTGGGCCACTTGCAAATGAACCAGACATGTAGTCAGAGCTTCCTCTCACCGGTGGCCATCTCCCATTTAGTGAAATGGGAATTCCTCCTCCACAATATGACAAGGTCATGGATGTATCCAGTCTTACCTTCAGCCAAATGGAGAAGAAAATTGTGCAAGAAAGGTGAAGGTACTTTCCCAATTATCTCGCTCATACAATCTCCATATCCATAGATAAGGTGTTATCATCAAATACTCAAAGAAATCCTAGAATAGTTATGGAAGCAAATTTGGCTTTTGTGACAATAACACAAGACAATACATAGTATGTTCTAAGTGAGAATGCATGATTGAGAAAAGATCTATTTGCAGTAAAATAACAATTTGATCATCTTACTACGGAGAATCTTCGGTCGTCTTCCACTAGTATCACCATGAAAGAGTTACGACTAGCCATATCCGAGGAATTAAAACAATTCGAAGAC
Organism: Pinus tabuliformis; assembly: GCA_031772625.1. Classification (NCBI taxonomy): domain Eukaryota; kingdom Viridiplantae; phylum Streptophyta; class Pinopsida; order Pinales; family Pinaceae; genus Pinus; species Pinus tabuliformis. The sequence goes on from CM062818.1 coordinate 525,014,114, forward strand.
ACCATGAGACAACTGTACAATGAGATGATTCTCTTGCATGAGATGGTAACACCCTTGGTTCAAATTCAGAAGAAATATCAAGAGATCATGAAACTTCTCAAGGTGACAAACCGAATTGTAGATTTGATACAGGATTGGGTTGTCAAATATCCATATGTTCCTAAAATGTTGGTCAAGAAGGACATGATAGCTGTCGAGGTGGGTCGAGCAAAGTTAAGATTTCATACTCAAAACTATGCCCACCTTAGTGAACAAGCGACCAACACCATTGTTGCTTATGCTTGACTGCATAGTGGCTTAGAGGCGCTGGCAGAAAAGCACAAATTACCTTCACCTTCCAGGGGTTCACTTGGAGAAATAAGAGGCAAGGATCTCATCATGAGGGAGATAAAAGAGTTTATTGAAAAAATCAAGCAGTCAACCGATCAAGAAGGCTCAAAGATCACCAATTATACTATTCAATTGTGTGCAATTGAGCCAATAGAGTTCATAGCATGACACTCCTATACCACAAATGAGCTCCATGCTCAAGCTACTAATTTTCCATTTTCTTCTTCATGAGGAATATTTTGTCTTATTAGAGTTTTTTCCTATATAGCCACCATTTTGATGTAATTTTGTACTTTATTAATAAATGTAATGTAAAGAAGTCCAAGAGACACATGTGGAATGTGAAAAGACACATGTGGAATGTAAAGAGATATATGTAGAATATGAAGAGTCACATAGAAGCCCATAGGTTATGGAAGTCAAAGAGTCATGAGGAAACTCAAGAGTCATTGTAATTTGTTATAAATAAGCCCTCATAACTCAAGTAAAGGGCTTGGAACTTTAGAGATTTGGCCTTGGCTTCTCTAGTTGTGCATAAGGGAGAAGATCATTCTTTTGGAGAAGCAAGTTGTAGCTTCATGTTCCACTATTGGAGCTAGTATTTCATCAATGTAACAACGTACTTGGATTTCCCATTAATTATCATAAGATTTTGGAGCCAACGCTCTTTCATGCATGCATCGTAAATGTTGTAAGACTATTCTTTAGATGTTTGTTGTATATGTTATGTTACACATACTAAAGATAATGAATTATTTTGTTGCTTTAGCTATGAATCTTGTTGAATGAATGTTGTTATGTGCTCATATGATTGTTTTTATCTTGTGAACTATTTTGCAGGTTAATCAATGAATCTTCTTGATCGCTCTCACATGTCTCTCTTAGGATAATACTATTACTTTTCTATTAGATGCTTGTTTATCATCCCTCTTCATGGAAGCTCCTTTTACATCTTACACTTGATGCCTCACAAATCTTACATACTTTCTACCCCAAATGTATGTGCATGATCCCTTGTGTACGTCTTACGGCCAAGGCATTCTTTCAAGATCACTTGCTATGGTAGTTGAACCTTATATCTAGATGGGGCTCCTACACTAAATGATGCGAGGTCTAATTGGGACTTCACATCAGGGAGACCCCCTGTATGTTGGCAGAATCCAACACTATCAACATAAACATTGGTAAATTAAATTAGGGAAATTTAGAGAACCTCCATGTGGCAAGAGCCAACATAAGAATATCCATCTAAGAGGAAAATTGAGTTAAATTAGGAGGTAGTTAGGGGACCAGATCTGAAAATTTTAATTTTAGTAATGAACACAAATTAAGGAGTAGAAAAGGGGGATCAAGAGACAACTAGGAGAAGAAATAGGGAGTCTTTTTGGGGTGAGGATAAATATTATTTTTGAATAAAAATCTAAGTAAATAATTTTGGAGAGCCTTGGTGAGAGGGTGATGTTGAAAAGTGTAACTAGGTTTGGTCTTCATATGTACTCTTGAATCTTGTATATTGTTAAATGAAAATGAAAAATTATTATTATTATTTTTGTAGCATGGGTTTAATGCTCAAAGTCATTTTATTTTAGGTTAAGGCACCCATTGAGTGCTTCTAGGTTTTTGTTATTTAGTCAAGAAGTCAAAGAGTCTGTCATATGTAAAAGACCCCATTGAGCATTTTGTAACAAGTAAAAAAAATATTTTCGAGTCAAAGTGTCAAAAATACCCTTCCAAGGCCAAGTTGGCCCGACAGAGAAGAAGTAGGTCGTCCTCCTTGGAAGCCTATATATAAGAAAGCATTCAACGTCCTATGACATCCATCTCACTCACTCATCAATCAAACAGAGGAGGAGAAGAAGAATGGAAAGTGAAGGAAGAAAGAAGAAGGAAGGACAAAGTTTTGGGTTGTTTCTCTCTCTATCTCTATCACACGCTCAAAGATAAGACTAGGGTTTTATTGTTACAAGGGCGATTTTTTCAAGTTGATGAAAGAAGGCCGAAATTGGTGGAAGAAATGTCTATTTAATCACCTACTAGCCTTAGAGGAAGAAGTAACCCAAGCGAAGGAGTAAGGAACCGTTGGAAGTGCTAATTTCTCTCATGTGTGTGGAAGCAACCACTATTTTAGAGGCCAAAATTTTCAGACCTGCAGTAGAGGCCAAAATTCTATAGCTGGGGGTTGAAGTTGTGCAATTGGAAGAGATTTGACTTGGTTTGACTTGGATAGAGTAAGCACATCATCAAGAAGGTTTAACAGGAAGCACATTATCAAGAAGGTTTAACTTGGACTTGGAAGGGTATTGGTCTTGGTCTAGAGGTATTGGAATTTGTCATTTGAAGAATCTATAAGTAGATGTGAAATTTGTGGGTTCTCCTGTCAAGAGGAGAGGTTTTGGCCCTTGCTAGCAGCCTACTTCTTGTGACCTCGTGTACTATTGATCTTCATGTTTTGGTATTTGTTTGATGATAAGAACAACATAATAATAAAAGAAGAAGAATATGATAGTTAAGAAAAGTAAAAGAACATCACACATCAAGTCTAAGAGAAATCACTTCTTAAGTAGCCCTCTTGATTTCTCAATATGATATTAGAGTAAGGAACCCTTGGAAGTGCTAATTTCTCTCACGTGTGTGGAAGCAACCATTGTTGTAGAGGCCAAAAATTTCAGACCTGCAGTAGAGGCCAAAATTATGTAGCTGGGGGTTGAAGTTGTGCAACTGGAAGAGATTTGACTTGGTTTGACTTGGATAGAGGAAGCACATCATCAAGAAGGTTTAACTTGGACTTGGAAGGGTATTGGTCTTGGTCTAGAGGTATTGGAATTTTTCATTTGAAGAATCTATAAGAAGATGTGAGATTTGTGGGTTCTCCTGTCAAGAGGAGAGGTTTTGGCCCTTGCTAGCAGCCTACTTCTTGTGTCCTTGTGTACTATTGATCTTCATGTTTTGGTATTTGTTGGATGATAAGAACAACATAATAATAAAAGAAGAAGAATATGATAGTTAATTAAGTAAAGGATATTAGAGTAAGGAACCCTTGGAAGTGTTAATTTCTCTCACGTGTGTGGAAGCAACCACTGTTGTAGAGGCCAAAAATTTTAGACCTGCAGTAGAGGCCAAAATTCTGTAGCTGGGGGTTGAAGTTGTGCAACTGGAAGAGATTTGACTTGGATAGAGGAAGAACATCATCAAGAAGGTTTAACTTGGACTTGGAAGGGCATTGGTCTTGGTCTAGAGGTATTGAAATTTGTCATTTGAAGAATCTATAAGAAGATGTGAGATTTGTGGGTTCTCCTGTCAAGAGGAGAGGTTTTGGCCCTTGCTAGCAGCCTACTTCTTGTGCCCTCGTGTACTATTGATCTTCATGTTTTGGTATTTGTTGGATGATAAGAACAACATAATAATAAAAGAAGAAGAATATGATAGTTAATAAAGTAAAAGACATCACAAGCATTTATCAAGTCTAAGAGAAATCACTTCTTAAGTAGCCCTCTTGATTTCTCAACATGATATTAGAGCTAAGGTTGACAAAGGGCAAGACACCTCAAGAAAGGCATCAAAGCATTCAAGGATCTCCTATCATCAATCAAGACCTCCTCTGCAAAGGACGAAGGATTACTCTCAACACTTACAGGTACTTTTGAAGATGAAAATATTTGGGTAATTGATAGTGGAGCATCTAGACATATGATAGGTGAACATAAACAATTAAAGACTCTATCAAGAGGAAAATCTTCTTATTCGATCGAACTTGGAGACAAAATGAGTTATGCAGTAGGAGGCATTGGATCAACCTTTTTGATGCTTGAAGATGGAGGAAACATACATCTCAACAACATTCTATTCGTTCTAGGTTTGAAGAAAAAATTACTTTCTATTTCATGCTTAGAATATAAAGAAGTTAGAATTGTTTATATAGATGGAAAAATTATGGTATGGGATAAGGGCTCCAACATTAACAATTCAAAAGTTATTGGGATTTGTGAAGGAAGACTCTACAAATTGCTTACCCCTCTCTCTCAAGCCTTGGTTCACATTGAAGTCAGTGCATGTGAACTTTGGCATAGAAGGTTTGGACACCTTTATTACAAAATCTTGCCAACTGTAAATATAATGGTGAATGATATCCTTGAACTAAAGGAAGATCATGAAGGAATTTATAAGGGATGTGCATTAAGGAAAAATTTAAAAGAAACCTTTTAAAAGTCATGCTTCAAGTTGTAAAGGAATCCTGAACCTTGCTCACTCTAATGTCTGTAGTCCTATGTGGAGGTCATATATACTATGTGACTTTCATTGATGACCACTCAAGGAAGACTTGGGTTTATTTAATGAAGTCCAAGGATGAAGTATTCGAAAAATTTCAAGAATTCAAAGAAGAAGTAGAGAATCTTATATAAAGAAATATCAAGGTACTAAGATCTTATAATGGAGGAGAATACACATCAAATGAACTTATAACTTTCTGTAAGGAGGTTGGAATTAAGAGGGAGCTACTAGTTCCATACAATCCAGAGAAAAATGGAGTAGCAGAATGGAAGAATCATAAAATTGAAGAAATTGTTAGAGCTATGTTACATGATTAAGTTATAACCTAAATTTCTATGGGGTGAGGCATCCAAAACAACTGTCTATATTCAAAATCACAGATCACTTGACAACATGAATCCTTAAGAAGTGTTTACTTTGAAGAGACCATATGTAGATCATCTTTGAATATTTGGTTTCCCTGTCTACATTCACATTCCAAAATATAAAAGGAAGAAATTGGATCCTACAAGATTTAAGGGCATATTTGTTGGCTATAGTAACTCTTTAAAGGAATATATGATCTACATAAAAGAAGGGCACCAAATTAAAGTTAGCAAAGATGTGATATTTAATGAAAGCATTGCTAATAAGAAATCCAAAGATCTCCCAATTGATTCTGATGATGAATAACTACCTATATTTGAAGAATCTTCAAGAGAAGAAGATTCCAATCATGAAGAAGAAGGTCCCAGTGAACCTGTGTAGCAAATCATAATCTCTGAAAATTGAAAGAGAACAAATTGGTTAAAGTCTACTCTTGAAGAAGTCGAAGGTCATACTATAACAAAAGGTACATTTAGGGAAAGTAAGAAGCCCAAAAGGTATTTCGAGTATGCAACCTATATGACAAATGAGAAATGCGCAAAACTTGGTTCTATAGTGGTGTGTGTTGGATTCCTTGATAGGTAGTCTCTAACATCATTCATACTTTGAATGACAAATTTCACACGCCTTAGAGGTAATATTTGATAAGCAAAAGCACCCAAAAATCTAATAGCTAAAACACATATCCAAACAACCACGATTCCATTCATTTCTTCGGGTTTGAAATAGGTAGGGCCAACGATAGGGGAGGTTTTGATTCTCCCTAATTGATCACTAATGAAATGGATTTGATCTCAACCACGAAGTGAGCGCCACTGCACTCCGGTTAAACTCGACTTAGGATAAATGAGGAGTGCAAGGAATGCCAACGAACTTCTCATTAAAAACATAAAAAAGAGGCTATTTTATTACATATCTAATAAGGACATTTCCAGGTTGCTTATAATAGTCAATCAAGCGGTGGGATTCGAGCAAGCCCTTCATTTACTACGTCTCATTGACTATAGAAAACCTATAAGGCCATTAGAGAACTTTTGAGGTCTAAAATGGACCTTCTAAGAAAAATGTACAAAATAAACTTGATAATAACCAGTAGGATTCAAGTTGATGATGTCAACCACGGGGGATGATTCACCATTTTTGGGGTAAAAACTAAAAAGATTAAAAATAATAAAATAATAAAACTATTTTTTCAACTTGTATTTTTAACTTATCTCCTTAAGGTTTTACTCAGATTTTAAGCAGGAGTACTCGTTGGATGCAAAATTTAATTCCTCATCCAATGAGTACCCATGTTGCATACTTTCAATGAACCTTGCTACACAAAAAATGAGAAATACATGAAGAACATGATTGAACTTCTTGGATGAGGAATCAAATTATTCATCCAATGAGTGTTCCCGCTTGAAATTTGAGTAAACTCATAGGGAGATAAGTTGAAAATACGAGTTGAAAAGGTAGTTTTTTTCTTTTTTTCCCTCTAAAATTTGATGATGTAATCTAATCTTATTTTATTATTTCCACTATTATTTTATAATATCCTTAGGAGGCCCATTTTAGACCTCAAAATTTCGCTAATGCCATTAATTCACGTTTTAATGGCTCTTTCTTCTACTATTTCTCATTGACTACACTTTAATGTACTTGCTTTAATCCAACAGGTGGCGTATACTGCCCCCGCACATTAATGACCCTATATCATTGTATATATTTATAGCCAACCAAAACTAGGATGAAACTAGTTCCTCCGTTTATAAATTTGGTCTTATAGCAAGGTTTTGCCAGAATTTATTGATCCATGATTGAATCCCTAATGATATCACATCAGTTCATGCTGGATCCGTTGAGCATTACAAGACAACCAATATTTGTGGAGCTATAGCTCCATTAATGCACTGGGGCAGTATATGCCACACATTAGATATTGTACTTGGCTAAATCCAATAGCTGACATATACTGCCCCAGTGCATTAATGGAGCTATAGATCCACAAATATTGATAGTCGCATTACACAAAGTCTAAAACCGCCTTCTCATTCGAAATACTACATATGACAACTGCTCCTTTTGCACCAACTGTCACGCCCTTCAACAAGTTGAGTAACTCTCTGTTAGTGGTAGGTGTCGGTGTGAAAACTGTCTCTTGGTGCTAGATGTCACACCTTTCCCCCATTTGTGTAATCCCTAAACTCGCAATAATGTACTCCACATCACTACATTCGAGATCTTCGAGTCCCAAATTCGATCCCGATGAATCTTATATTTATTGATTGAATTTAGAAGAGGTGGATATTATCCATCACTTGACTTGGCTGTCTCTCTGCAATATTGATCCATGTTCAGCGCAATGGTCTTAGATTGTTATAGTTTTTTTATTTAATAAACTAGGAGAGGGGATAGATGTGAGGAGTGGGGGCTCTAAAATAATCCATTAGCTCAAATTTACATTGGTTTGCTCTTGGCGTCCCCTAAGAGATCTAGTTATCACCTGCTATCGAGACGTGGGAAAGTGGATGATCACACTAGATTTCCCCTTTAATGAGCTCTTGACAGAAGGAAACATAGCATCACCCTGCTTTTATGTTTTCTTGAAATAGAAAACTATATAACCATGGGACATTATGTGTTAGCTGATAAGATTTTGCTCTAGAAATTAAGCATGGATGTGTTTTTCCAAAACCAATGAAACATATATAGTTTATTTTTTTAAATAAATTACTTAAACAAAGTGGATGTGTTTTTCCAAAATCAATGAAATATATATAATTTATTTTTTTAAATGAATTACTTAAACAATTTAATGCAATTTTTTTAAAAAGTGTTTTTAAAATAATTATTATATTTAAATTATATAATTTCAATAATTGATATAGATAATTTAAATTTAACGAGAGATTTTTGGCGTAAATCACATGATAATTTAAATTTAACTTGATGTGAATCACAGAAGCCTCAATTCAAAAATTTAAATTTAATTTTTTAAAATAAATATAATTAAAATAAATAAATAAAAAATATTTTTAGAAATTAAAATTAATTTTAAAAATATGAGATTAGATTCATTTTAACTCTATATTTATCAAGAGGGATCAAATGGATCAATATTATAGGTTATATAAACTTAAACTCAAAAACTAATAATAATTTGACCCAGTAAAATTTATTTTGATTATTAAACAAAATTAATAAAAATAGATAATTTAAATAAATAAATAAAAATTATATTTAGAAATTAAAATTAATTTTAAAAATATGAATTTAAATGCATTTTAACTCCATATTTATTAAGAGAGATCAAATGAGATCAAATAATAGATTATTATAAACTTAAAACTCAAATATTAATAGTAATTTAATCAAGTCAAATTTACTTTAACTATTAAACAAAACTAATAAAAATAAAAACAATACTAATATAATATAACGCTATCACTTTAATTTAATTATATTTAAACTCTAACTTAAACTCAATAACAAAAAATAACTACTATATAACATTTTACTATAACATCTGGTTAATAACACTTATTATTATAACATCTAACACTTATTATTATAACATCTTATTTTTACATAAATCAAATTATACCAGTTTGCTCCTGGATGCCAAAATAAAGCGTACTTTAAACAATGCCTTAGCTAACCTTGATTTCGTTGTAAATCAAAAGCCATTACACGTGCTTAATATACGCTCCTCAACAACTTTACTTTTCTTTATTTTCACTTTATAGGTCATGGAATTTAGGCCCATTGCTTAGCTTATCACTTTCATGCTTCACATACAACCGAATTTTCCTGCAAGATCTGAGAATTTCAGAAGGTGGAAAATTATAATGCTTAATTTTTAAGTGTGATTTTTTGGAGTTTTTGTAGATTTATGATGGGAAATTAAAAATTGTGGTGAAATTTTGATTTGTATTATTTAAATTGATTTTTGATTGTATATATAGATTAAAAACTCTGAAAAACTCCTAAAGCATTTAGATTGTGTAAAGCTCACCCATCATAATTGTGATTTGAATGAATCCCTCCTGGATTGTAGACAAATTAGATGAGAAAACAAACGAAATTTGTTTCAAACAATTTTACATAACAACATTTTGTAGGGGTGGATGATTTGATTTATGGATGCTTTATTCCTAATCATTCTACTTATTAGTAATCTCGGCTTTGTCAAAATGATTGGATTTATTAGTAAAGTTTGAATTTTTCAATTTGAAGTTAGGAGGTTATAAGGTCAAATCTCTTGGATGCCTCTAGGGTTAGTACTGACATATTAAACCCAGGGGTAGATCCCTTCAAGTGATCTGCCTGGATTATTGCCCTTGGATACCTTGGATGTAGCTGCCACGATATTGGCCACTCAGTAACTAACCGTGAACAACAGTTGAAAAAAATTAATAAAGTATTTGAAATATATTTATGGGTGTGATTTTTTGTTTTTAATGTTGTTGAATCACTTACGGAAAGTGGGAAAATGATGTTAATGGGTATATTTCAATCATTAAAGTGCCTGTGTTAATTGATAGTTGGGGTATTACATATATATAATATTTAGATTTATTTACATATATAATAAAGTATTTGAAATATATTTATGGGTGTGATATGGGTGTGATTTTTTGTTTCTGTTGTTGAATGACTTATGGAAGGTCGAAAAATGATGTTAATGGGTATATTTCAATCATTAAAGTCCTTGTGTTAATTGAGAGTTAGGATATTACATATATATAATATTTAGATTTATTTATATATATATAATATTTTTTTTGTAAGCTTGACAATACTACATCATATCATTACCTCGACCGGGAAGGAAATTGAACCAATAAATTTATATCAAAAATTCCTTAACACAATACTAATCACCTTTATCTAAAACTTGATAAACTATAAATATATAATATAATTGAAATACTTGATAAACTATAAATATATAATAAAATTGAAATTTATATATATATATAGATAGATATAACCACAAAAAATTATATATATATCTGTAAAAGTAACTTGATATATTAATTAATAAATCTAAATAACAAAATAATATTCATATTGAAGAGGTAAAAGATAGATATAGTAATTAAAATATATATATATTTTTTATATTAAGACTAACCTAGGTACACATGGGAGATTTGAACCGGTGACCTATCGCAAGGAGTGCCTTAACAGTGCACCCATTCACCGTCAATCCAAACCCCGTGGGCATAGTAATTAAAATATTACATATATATAGTTAATGGTTTATCTTATATATGAGTTATCTTAAGTAGATTGAAAAAGTGGTTATTATATTCCCCACTTAACTCATATCCTTGTTAACATAGATAAATAAATTTTTTATAACCTCATATCTATAAATATAATTATGGTGAGGAGCTTTATATAATTTTTAAGTAAATATAAATCTTAATTTACGAAGGAAGATAATTTCCCTAAATTAAGATAATTTCCCCACACATGTAATTATAATTTATGTAATATTCCCTTTCCCTGATTAATATATTTGGCATTACATCTCTCTTTGGGGTTTTTATCTTTCTATGGAATTGAAATAGCGATGACGTGTATGTTGAGTTTCAACCTACTTCGTTAACTAGGTGTAGTAAATAGTAAATATATATATGTAAATTTAGTTAACAATGGAACTGAAAATATGTAAAGGTTTATTTTTTTAAAAGAAAAAATTAAATTTTTTATTAAGACAATAAAAAGTTACATAGTATATATATTAAAATTTTGAATATAATATATGTTTTTTTAATTATATGTAAATATTATTGACTTAAGATAAATGATTAAATTGTTTATGTTAATAAGTGACTCAATTAATGAAGTAAAAATAATCAATTACATTTGTCAAAAAAGAAAAAAAGAAAAATTGATGATTAGCTAGATAGGTGTTATGATAAGATCATGATTGTCCAAATCACAATACAATTAATAGGAAAATTGTGGTAATCTCTTGCAAAGAAATTGCGAGTCTTAATAGGAAGTAATTTCTATGGCTACTTAAATTCTTGTCAAATGGTGAATCAAGGCCAAATAGAACAAAAAACAATATGGTACATCTCAAGTGAAGGAATATTAAGTGATAGTTTTCTTAAGTTAAGGAAATAGAAGAAATTATAATTTGGGGAAACACTTCATCCTCACAAATAGGGGATTCCATTCTCACAATTATGGAGATTCCCTACATTACAACATATAAATATTTACGTTATTTTGAGGGGATTGAATGTCATTAATAGACACTTACTCTTATTAGGATATATTTGTTGAGGTCTTTTCGTAAAATTTATAAAGGGTATGTTGCTAATGGTACTTGATTTATCAATCCATCTTCCTTACCTCTACTAAATTGATGAACTATTCATAGGTCTTAAGTGAGTATTGTCATCCTTGAATTTCAAAAATACGAATAATGCAATCAATTCATATTTAAAAATAAATAAATTATAAACTAATTTGGAAAATTGTCAAATTTAATATGATAATTAAACCGTTTGACTCAATTCGTATTTTTAATGATTCGTAAATTGATATGTGTGTGTGTGTGTGTGTGTGTGTGTGTGTGTGTGAGTGAAGAGAACATGAATATGAGAATTGCCATTAGAGGATGTTACCCTCTTTTCAATACTAAAAAATGTCTTAAAGGAGAAGGTTCTAGAACTTGAGATTAATATGGAAGGTATATGATGTATAGATGCCTTAGAAGCATTAAGCTATATAATTTGAATATAGGATAATGTTTATATAAGCTATACACTAAAGATGATGATAATATGCATTATATTCGATAGCGAATGCCACAACCAAATGTAGGTTAATACAATGAAATGAATGATATTCATTCTATACTATGTTAAAAGGGTTAAAGAGACCACTTGGTCATTTTCATATATCTATTTAGATAAATGATATTAGACCCCCATAAATTGGTATTAATTGAGTCATTGCAAATTTCATAAGGGAAAATTTAACGAGATGATCACTTTAAATAACTATAGGTTATAACTTGTTGTCATTTAGTTAGATGGTTTATGATTAAAGTAGAGGAATATACTCCTAGTGTCATTTCTAGGGAGGATATAGTGGGATATGTCATCAATTTCCCTATTTTGAAACTTTAGGACAAAGTTTAAGTTTAGGAGTGTGGGGGGGGAAGGGGGGGGGGGGGGGGGGGGGGAGGGGGGGGGAGGCGGTATGTAGCACCCCACTCTAATTGACTGGATTTTACATTATCTTAACCCCGATATAACCTTGATATAGCCTTATGACACATACATTATTCATTGAGGACATCAAGTCAATGATTTAATTATCCAAATTTTATTATTAGTGGATGTGATGTAATATAGTTGATGTTATGATGATAATAGCAGTGATGGATGTGTTTATGAATATATCAAATCATGTAATGGATTCATCATGTTGGTTATTTACATTAATTCTGACTCACTGTGAACAACGATGTTGATGACTATGTCATGTTCATGATTTAACGTGTGTTATTATGTCAATGACTTACACTGTGAAACAATATCACAGATGATTATCGAGTATGAAAGGAAACCACGAGATGCACTCACATATGACGAGTCGACAACTTATGGTTTGATGGAATTCAATACTTTGTGTTTGAAATTATAAAGTTTAGTTTGAATTTTTGCTATAAATTATAATGATATATAAGTGTTTGCAGTCACAGGTTTGTTCTTTGGCCAAACGACTCACACATGGGTGATGGGGTTGTATAGAAAGAAAAAACTTCATGGGAGGGGTGGGACAATATCCCTAATTTTACTCGTTAACACTCTTGCAGTGATTTGGGTTGGAAGGGTTGGGACACCTTCGTCTTGAAGATCACGATGTCATGAGGGAAGTTCCCAAATTGTGTCGCTCACGAGGATTTACTGGGGGGTGCGCATCAAGGTGGATTCCTCGATCCCCAAAACCATTAGTCTCACTATAGCGGGAAACATGATAGATGATAGCGAATTTTGTCGGTGCACATATATTTTTCCTTTGTAGCCACTAGATGCTTAAAGGGAAACCGACATGGCACCCTTGGAACTTCAAGGGAAGTTCTTGAAGGGCACGACCAACTTGGAACCCTTGGAACTTCGAAGGGAAGTTCTTGAAGGGAATGATCGACTTGGCACTCTCGTATCAAAAAAAGAAACTACTAAATATAATCAAGATATGAAAATCCTACTAATTCACATCAGGTGGTAAATGAGGTTAGAACCAAGGCAATTAAATCAAGAATACAACTTGGGGTAAAGGGAGAATAAGAAGAAATACAAATATTGTACCTTGAGAACTCTACCCTTCCCATGTTGGAAAATATTTGGTAGATTATGTACATAAGTATTTTAATAGGTAAAATGGGGGTAAAGTGTGATATCCCTCAGCTAGAAGATATTTTTGTAATTACATGTAGATATGTTTAGATTTGAACATAATATGCTACATTTAAGAGACACACATATACTTAATTATCAGTAATTTACTTATAATAAGTGATGTATAGTTATTGTTTAAAGACTACATTATGTTTTATTTTATGAATATATTTTTTTTGGGAGATTAATGATTGAAGTACATATGACTAAAAGAGAGAGAGTTGCAATTATTTTTGGAAATTAATTTTCCATTAGCAAGACCTAGGCATCTAATCTGGGTGATTATATTTTTTTATGGAAATTGTATATTGACCAATTTATTGCTTCGTATAAGACACGAGGTTGTATTCAAAAGTTAACCACTTGCCACTTGTTGATGAGTTGGAGGCAGTTAATAACCACCTAAAAGTGGTATATGGATAAAAATCTTTGAATTTTTTGGATTTTGTCTCATAATTTCTTGAGAGAGAAAAATTGGAGAGACAGAAAAAAAGCAGAAAATTTTCACAGAGGAAATTGCAAACCTGAGAGCTTGAAGGGACAAGCAGAGGTTGTATCAAGGTTAGGAGAAGCCAAGTACTGCATCATTATTTTCCCAGCAGAAAAGGAATTTCAAGTTGGTACTTTTGACTCCATTTTATTGTGTGAGCATGAAAAGGATTTTGTATTATATTTTGTTTGATGTTAATTTTCTGTGTTTATATTGCAGAAATATAAACAAAGAAAACAAATAAAACAAGAGAGACACAGATATACGTGGTTCACCCAATTTGGGCTACGTCCACAGAGAAACAACCAGTCCTTCCTTTTATATTATCCAACAAATTGAAGAAAAACAACCTATAACAAATCCGTTGTAATTCCCTCTTCATTGTCACAGAATCTCCTCTCTCTTTCTCACTCAGAATAAATATCTACATAGACGCAATACAATTCCCTCATATATAGTGAGGGGTTGCCTTCTAGGGCAAAAAACCCTAAATTAAACATAAATTTTGCCGTCAGATCTCCACCTAATGAACGACCCAGATTGACTACGAAATCACAACATGTTACAATGCAATTTTACATCTATTTTTAGCTTCGGGGGCGCTGCCCCCGATCCTCTGCCAAGGGGAGATCCAAATAATCGTCGTTGCCCCCCTTGGACATCCTGGTGGCGAACATGTTACGGGCGGGGTTGCCACCACATTACGAACTGGGGTCCAATGTAGTGATACCTCTGAATAAAAATAATAATCAGGTTCCAAACCCAACATAAGTAACTTTTTGTTGTTTGTTTAAATTAATAAATCAAAAATTTGACAATAATGCTATTTTTTTGTTTATTATTATTATTATTATTATTTTCTTTCTCAATTATAATGGTGAGAAAAATCTATTACATGAGAAAAGTTTCTATATTTAGATATTTTAATTACGTACAAAAGCCAGTAAATGATAAGGAGAGTTAGTAGTGATATAGCTAAGTCATACTTATATTGGAACAAAAGAGTTACATGTGCTTTTATGTATATGTGTTTTTCTTTGTATGCCTTACTGTTTTCTACCAAGTTTCATGAATATCTATTTATAAACGAAGAAGTTATATCTAAAATATTTATTTCCATATTTCTAGAAAATTGCAGAGAAAATATGTATGAATAGAGCATGCGTAAATATTTAATCTGTGGAGTAATCTGCAAGTGACCATATTCCTTGCTCGGAACAAGGAGCCACTGCTGTGGCGGTAGTCCCTGCCGGGGTCTGTAGGGAAGTGTAGAACTTGGAAAGAATAAATGGAGTGAACCACTGATAAGTAATTCATATAAGTTGCTGTTTTGACATTTACAGCAATAAAATGTCAGGGCCCTCCTGGACTCTCCTTCCTGCCCTTTGGAACTTGCTGGGAAGATTGAGCCCATGGATAAAGCAAAAGAAGCCATATTATTAACCTGATATGCAAGTGCAAGAGAGCGAAGTCCCCCATTTTCTTCCAGCGGGGTAGATAGGTACTCAATTTGAATTTACAGGGGTTTTTTTTCAGAGAAAACCTGATTTTTGCAGGTCAAAATGGATATAAAATGTTAAAACTTGGCAGTTTTTTATATATTTTGGAGTGCCATCCCCTAAAATTTGGGGGATCTCTTCAACTGTGTCCAAAACTCGTTCGCTCAATCCCCAAATGGGAATGAAACATAATATAGATAAATATTCAAAACCCTATATTTATATTCTTGCCAAGTAATTCTGTCATTTAGGCAATTTTCACACCATTTTTTATAGTTGATTGGAATGCAGGCCCTGCTGGAAGAATGGACTCGAAATACAGAAAGCTAGTTTCCCTGTACTCTTTGAGACTGTTCTGAGTAGAAAAAGAATCAAATAATTGATCAGAGTACGTCTCGAGTCCTTAAAATTATGATTCTCCTCTATCATCTATATTGTATAAGTTACCTATGACTAGGTCAATATCAGAAAATTAACAGCATTCTAATCATAGATTCAATGAGATTCAAAACCGTAGGAGCCTAAAAGGACACGATTCATGAATTGGAATAGCTTCCAGAATTGGAAGCGCTTACTAAATGATATTACAATCTTGAATAAAAGAATAATTTTGTTTCAAAGGTTTAGCCCATGAGCCAATACACATCCATGCTTGCTTCCAATAAGGCTTTTGCAAAACCACGTCGATCCATTCCATGGCATCACACACCGCTATGCCTTCACAAATCTGCCATTTTGAGATATGATCCACATAAATATATCAGAGCATCATCCATTGACATTGCATTCAAGCATGAATTGACCCTCTTGTTTTAAATACTTAGCGCAATATGGCTTGTATTTATTAATACCTATCTGTAACCATGGGTTCAAGTTGCCATTAAAATGCAAAACAAGATATTTTTCTATATCAAGCTGATCAATTCCAAAGTCATGCCCTAAACCAACTGAAAGCCAAGAGTCTTGCAGGCTTTGGGTCATATTGCAGAATGTAATCAGACTTGCAGGCAATGTCCCAAATCTCCACGAAATATTATACCTATTTTGTTGTCGAACAAGGAAAGAGCAACATTAAGATCAATAATATTCAATCCAGACATCCATGCACACGCATTTCTATCAAAACCATTTGGGAAAAACTTTGAAGAGTTAAGGTACTTACTCAAGTGATGAAACCTTACTTCACAAATCACCATGGCACCATTTACCTTCCCATGCAAATTAATACTCCAAAGAGGTGTTAGGTCCCTTTGCACGACCACATCATCATCTAGAAATAGCACTTTGTTCAGTCTTGGAAAAATTTCAGAAACTGAAAAGTGAGGATGATTGAAGGTAGACAAGTATTTACATGTGTACCTCCTGAGAGTGGATGCTTGGTTAATAATATATCCAGATTTCCATGAGTCGTGCCAGAGAAGTTGTAACCAGTGTTGAAGTCAGTATATTTGGCAACTATATATGGCTTTGTCGGAAATAATAACCTAAAACCATTCATTGGAATAATGTAAATATCCGTGGGCAATCATTAAGGAAAGTACAAAGGATGGTACATTAATAGAAGTAAAGAAAGATAGTTTTTTGCGTAAATTCGTTGCAGAAAAATTTGAGGTCTTTGTTACAACTTCATCTTTGGAAACCTTTGATAGTTCAGACTCCAATTTGTTTAGATCATCGAGATGCCTAGAAAGATTTCTCTGCAAAATGGAGACAATAAAAGCTGGCTTTAATCAAAAAATTCATTTTAAAATTTATAATTTAAAAGCCCAGTAATATCAAAATCCATTTCTTTTGTAGATCACCGACGTCAACAAACCAACATAGTATGGAAACAAGGATATATTATTTAATAAAGCAGTGAAAATTTTACAAAAGAACTATGGTAGTTATGAGATGGGTTGTATTTCTGATGGGGTCAATGCCATATTGTGCAAGTACATTGTATAACATGGATTCATTAGAATTTGATCTTCTTACCACCAACTGGAAAAAGGCACGAAAGAAAATTGTATTTAATACATAGCCACTAGATCTTGGTGAAATCTTATGTAATAAATCTTACCTCTGTTTGTTGTGAAGCATCATCGTGTTTAGACAGACTGACAGTCTTGGTAAAATCTGTTTGGTTCTGAACACACCAAATGTAACAAGTAAAAAATTAGAAAACTTTGATGACATCATTACAAAATTCAGTACATATACGACTTGCACAGAAGAAGAAGAAGGAAAATTGACTAAGTTATTGACTTTGGATGTCTTTCCTTCAAATTCTTAATGTGAAGTTAACAATATATTGATGTTACACAAGTTAACAGAATGTATACCAACGTTGGAGGGACTTCATCATTGATATAGCCTGCAAGAGAAACATACAACAGGTTACAGAACAACCAAATGACTTCTTTGATGTTGAAGAGATAAAGAGGATTCAAAATTTCAAAATAAGATCAAGCTGCTCAAAGGTACTCTATCACATGCAAGTTCCTCATGGCAAAGCGTTTCTAGTGGCTACTGAAGATGCCAAATTAAGCAATCCTACTATTGGTTAGCAGTTGTCATCGCCTAGTCACCACTAAACCAAAATTACTCTATACTTCCATAAAAAAACGAATCCTCCTTCAGACTCACAAGACAAACCTATTATTATCAAATGACACAAGGTTGCACCAAGATGGGAATGACACAATGGGCATCAGATTGGGGATTGCTACTTTCTCTCTGGCTCAGTTCTACTTAATAATTTTAGGAGCTTTAAAGAAGGGCAGCTTTTAAGAGTTCAGAATAACTGTAAAACTAAGAAATTGTTCAGTTAGTGTGCTCCTCAAGAAGCTGCATTTGGCATTTTTGTAAATATAATGAAAAAAACCCATAAACCTATTGATGAAATCCTTGAATGCACACGATAGGAATTGAAGTCCACTGGCATTTGTGTCTAAGCTCTAAGAAAATAGTCTTAATATTGTGTGTGGGTTTTCCAAGGAAGATGCATTCCATTTCAGTATCCAAACATCAGGGTTTAAGGCCTCGGTGTTTTGAAGCCCTAATCCTGTGTTCTCTAATCTTTGGCATCTAATGTGCGCAAATGCGACAACCTTAAACTGTATCTGCCCTCAAACCTCACACTCACCCTAAGTAGCTAAACATGACAATGCAGAAGGAGAGACCAAAACCCTGAGCCTACAAACTCATAAAGTTCTGAAATAAGTCTCGTAGTGCCTGCTTTTCAATGAGATCTAATACAAACATTGGCCCAAAATATTCCACAGTGCTAAGGATCTAGGCAATCATCAAATTCCCATTGTCTAAGTATACAACAAAGGGGAAAAATGGTGCAAAAAAATGCAAACAACCGACTAATGAAAAGTCCATCACATCATAATGAAAATAAATTGACTTGGTACTTTTCCAAATATTGACCTGGGATGGTGTGAGAGCATTAGTTGCCAGATCGTAGTAGTTGCAACTGAGTATATGAGATAGTAGAGAGCCTCAAACTCCATACCTGTAACTGTTACGATATATATGAAAAAACCAAACCGCCTTGTTAGATAGATAGATTGAATGACAAGTTCACTTATGAATTTTAAACATAACAAGAAAAACAATTACCTTCAGCAAGGACGGCGCTAGCATCTCTAGCATGACTGGAGCGAAAGCCCTGAGTCGTATAAGAATTAAAATATGTTTCATCTAAACCTTTACCTTACAAGTAAACATGACTAAGTGTAGTAAAGAGGTAGAATAGGAAGAAATTGTGTATGCGTAAAGAAAATGGGCACCAGAATAATATTTGTGTGCACGGCACATGCGCATACTGAACTAGTAGTCAAAAAAAAGTTCTGGGTGAACTATCCCCTACAATCAAAGCATCAAGAATGAAAAGCTATAAAAATTAATGGATGGGCATAGCTATACCTCCATCAATAAAATCTGTAAGCAACACAATCTAGAACCATGGGCACGATAAGATTTTTCGGCCTCCTAGCATAACTCACCAATAAAAATTCACCTCAGGATCATTGTAAAATCGAAACTAGTAAGTGGGAGGAAAAAGTGAGTACCAGAGGGTTGGGACGAAAACTCGTTACCCAAACAAACACAATAAAAGTTTCTCCTCTGCTGAAGAATCGACGAGGAAGATTAACCGTCTACAACAACAAAATTAGGGGTTAATCCATTGCTGTAGTAGATGATTTTAAACATGTGAATGATTACATGAGACCCTAACTGGAAGAATAAAAAACCATAGGGAACTCAGCTAAACCAACCAAATTTCAAAACTTACCAGTAAATCAACGTGGAGTTATGCAAACGGCGGTGCAAAAGAAAAACTATCCGAACTTATATCTATCATTCTGGAATTTGACTTCAAGGCACTATGCAATGTCCTGTGTAGGCCATTACAAAAGATAAAGGACAGATCTACTCCATGTCTAGGCGGGTTTTTCGCCGATGCACACGGGTTGAACCCTCTTAGTTAAACATGGATAACATAACTAATTTTCATCACACAAATGACCAGAGGGAATTAAGTTAGGGTTTAGGATTGGAGGAATAGCTAGAAATCATTACATCACCTCGATCGATCTGAACCATCCCCAAAACCCAAAGTGTGAAAAACATCCCCCTCCATCTGATATTCCGGTGATGATTCATGGCATGGCGAGAGAAGAGTGGCATGCTAGTCCCCAGGTGTACCATAGTAACGTAAAACACTTGAGCCATAGGCATGCCATCTGGTACCAACTACTAAATTCGTGACAGATGCATTCAATGACAAGGGTTTGGATTCGTGCTGATCACGCCTTACGACAACCCAACTTGCCGTCCTTTGCATCGAACCATGTGAAGCCCGTAATAAGACTCCAATAATTTTCCACACCAAAACTTTGGTTAGACTTAGGTTAAAATGCTAATATAATAAAAAATACAATGGTCAACCTAGGTCAGCGATCGATCGATCGCAAATAGTCCCAGGCAGGGACTAATAAGAAAAAATGAACGCACATTTACTTGAAATATTCCACATAAATGATTTGTGAATATTTTAATGCAACTACCAAAACAATATGAAAATGAAATTTTCTCAATCGAAGGATATAAGCTTACGTTAAGTAACATAGGGTAGTGTTCGAATCTCCTTTGGAACAGTAACACAAAGAAAGAAAAAAATAAATCAAAATTTTAAGTGGGTTCCTAAGTATAAAACCTGAATGTTACACAAGTAAATGAAAAAGATAGTAAGGGTTTTTAATATATAGAATGACTCAAATCCAATGAATGCATATGATAATGGAGGGATGCTTTATAATCCATTACAAAACTTGTATGCAGAACGAAGGATTACACTACAAATCGAGGGGTGTATTGAAAATTAAAAAAATAAAAATGTAGTGGTATTCTTTCGAATAGGCGTGTACATATACACATAATTATAAGCAATAGTCATCCTCAAGGGAATTGTAGTCGTGGCCAATAGAGAAATTTTGTATTTAGACATAAACCCCTCGCATGAACAAGCAACACAAGAGGTAAACTCTTAGTAAACAATCGATGAGAACAAACCATAAGGTTACATTGAGAAGGAAATATTCATTATGTGAAAGTTACATATTCTTCATGGCTACTAGCAATACAAAGAGATTTATCTGAGTAAATTTGCGATCATCTATAAATTGCTCCTATAGCCAGTCCAGGAATCAAAATCAAAATCTATTCTATACTAATTGTGGATTGCAAGATATATCTTAATATTTCAGTATAGCATGTCTAGCAGATGATAGACAATATGTAGCACATCTGTATTGTTTTCACTACTTGTAGAACAAGGTAAAAAACAAAGAAGATCAATCTGCTATAAAAAAAGGAGAATGTCCGGTTTAGAAGTTATCCTGGTAATGGCAGAATCCCGGCCTCCAACCAAGTCTCATCCATATTTATCTCTATGTGGAGACCACCATATTTTCCATGATTCCCTTTTTGGACAGACTGTACGCAACTGTATTGAAGTATTTGTTGATATGCTGAATGGAGGAGTGTTGTAGTGAACTCCAGAGTGTAGTGATCTGTTGTAGCCAGCCTTGTAGGGAGGATTTGCAGATGATAGCCTTGCCTCCGACATAGTCTATGATGACCTTTGAGTCACCATAGATGTGAACAGATGGAATATCTAGAAAGTGTATGAACCAGAGGAGTCCCCATAACGCCATGGCCTTGGCCTTTGTGTTGGTGCCATTTCCAGCCCCCTAGTGTACATGATATGTCAACACTGGTGAGTATAGGATTATGAATCCGCATCCACAAATGTTGCGTTGTGATGCGCCATCAAAAAACCCGGCAGGGTAGGTGATCTCCGGGCCAGATTTGGATTTTGTGGACACTTTAGTGGAAGTGCCAACATGTAATTCCGCCAAGGCTATGCTTCTAATTATTTCCATCACCGATGCCCAAATTTCTCAGAATTCATTGAAAATTATGTTGTTCCTCCACCTCCAGATCTCCAAAAGGAAAATAGGAGGTATCAAACACCTTGTTCTGTGTTGTTTACTCCATAATTCTAGATAGTCGGGAATATCAGTGAACAATGGGAGCTGGAGACCAAATGAGACATCCAGGATATTCTAGATTTTTGAAACCTCAAGGCAATTGATGAACAGATGCCAATTATCCTCTTCCACATTTCTACATAAGGCGCAAAACCCAGGTCCAGACCAACTTCTTTTTTGTAGGTTTGCCCATGTCAAGTTTTTGTTCCTCCAAACTAACCAGAGAAAAAGAGATTTTTTAGTAGGTATGTGGGAACTCCAGAATTTTGAAAACCAACATACCTCAGTTTGATTGGCTTCTAAACAACATAGTCTTTGATATGTATCTACCACCATAATGTTACTGCCTTCATCTTGCCTCGCCATGTGATCGAGTCTCTAGCCGAGTCTCTGCGGATCCCAGTCAGCTGGAGTTGCATGCGAATCGATTCCCATTCCTCGGTGGATTGTCCATGTAGTCCCAACTCCGTGGATCACTTCCAAATGGGGCAATTGTTATGCCAAGTCATAATGACTTGTTGCCAGAAGAAAATGCCCAATTCATTTAGACCATGTATGAGAGGGTTCGGGAGAGCGTCGATATCCTCAAGTCCCCAGATACTGTCCCGTCCAATAGTAATGTGATGATTCGTGCCCAGTCTCCATGTAAGCATAGATATAAATAGATGATTTATCTTCTTAAAACTAGACCATACCACTGAACCAGAATTACAGCCAATGCACCCTCTGCACAACCAGACCTTAAAATCCATGTCCTTCAGGTATTTATGGTTTATGATTTGACTCCAGATGCCAGCTCCAAATATCCTGCGCCATAAAGATTTGAGCAGGAGGGCATGTCCAAATATTTTTAAGTGCAGGATACCCCAACCTCCCAGCCGCTTCGGCATGGAGATATGTTCAAGTTTTGTAAGATGAAATTTTTGCTTCTACTGCATACCAGACCAGATGAAGTGGGCTATAATCCCGTTTAATTTCTTGATGATGGAGATAGGCAGATGGAATAAGTGTGCCCAGTACACACCCATCTGGGTAATCACAACCTGCGTAAGAGTGAAGTGCCCGCCCATAGAAAGACATCTGAATTCCCAACCCGATATTTTCTGATAAAATCGGTCAACAAGCCACTACCAATCCAAAACTCTGTACTTACAAGGCTTAATGTGGAACCCAAGATATTTCAACCCACCAGACATGTTCTCAGAAGCAATCCCAAATAGATTAGCAATATAATCAGTAATGTCCCTATCACCATGAGCATGTATAATAGTTGATTTACTTTGATTCATCATAAGGCCAATAGCATTTCCGAATTTAATGAAAATGTGAAAGAGGTGTAGCCAAGCAAACCTGTTGAGCATCCCCATGATGAGCACGTCATCCACAAAGAAGCTGTGGGAGATCCAAATGTTTCTGCCGATGTGGAGTGGTTGGAAATGTCCACCAGCAGTTGCATTTGTTATATGGAGACTCAGACCATCCAATGCCAGAATAAAGAGGAGGGGAGAAAGAGAACAACCTTGTCAGAGTCCCCTCCCGTCCTTAAAGAAAGTTGTCGAGTATCCATTTATAATTACCGCATATTGCACATTTGATACACAAGCCATGATCCACTCAGTAGCAGAGGACTGAATACCCACTTTGTGAAGGACCAGACACAAATAACCCCAATCCAGACAGTCAAATGCTTTTTTAAGGTCCACTTTCATAATTGCAGCATTAAGATTCCTAGAATGAATAGAATGTAGACATTCCTGTGCTATTGCGACAACATCATGAATCTGTCGATTTTTTAGAAAACCGAATTGTTGTGGGGTGATGAATGAGGAGAGAGTGAGCCTCAAACGATTAGCAATGGTCTTTGAGATAATTTTATAAACAATATTACAAAAAGAAATGGGGTGGAAGTCAGAGAAGGAATGAGAAATAGGCTTCTTAGGGATCAAAGCAATATAAGTTGAGTTTAGAAGGGGATGAACATGTCCCTGAACCCTGGATTCTTCCACCAAATTTACCAGATCAGCCTGAAAGAGGTCAAAAAAATGTGTGAATAGTTCGATAGTCCAACTGTCAAGGCCGGGGCTCTTGTCACCTTTGAAAGATTTTAGGACCTCAATAATTTCCTCTGCAGAGACACATTTGTATAAGTTGAAATTTGCATCATCGTCAAACATGTTGGGGTAGCGTTGTATCCCACAAAGTTGATCCTTAGGGCTGTCCAATGTTCTATGACGATAAGCTTGTTGAAAAAAAGTATTGGCAGCCTGACCGATATCATTTTGAGTTTGGCATTTGTTTCCATCCGTATCATAAATCTCCCATATAGAATTGGTGCAACCCCTGAAATTTGTGTATCTATGGAAGAACTTTGTATTTTAGTCACCTTCTCGGAGCCAGAAAACTCTACTCTTCAATCTCCAAGTGGTCTCCTTTATAAGAAGCAATGCTTGTCTTTGTAGTTCCAATGCCTGTATGTGACTTCCAATGTCATCCAGGAGTGAGTGTTCGGATAGGAGTGGGCTGATATCCCGTAGTTCCTTATTGATAGCTGCAAGTTCTCTATTCAAATGCCACTTCTTTCTAATCTCCCACTGCTTGGTCTCCAGTCGCAAGATCCTTAGTTTTTCAAGAAAAGTCGCCATATGGGAGGGATGTCTATTCACTTCTCTACCCCAAACATCCATAACCAGGTCAATATAAGCGGGATCTTCCAACCATGTCCTGTTGAATTTGAAGGGCAAGCCACCTTGGAATTCATCCCTGAGCTAGTGGAGAGTGATTAGGTGGTGGTCAGATATGTGGCAGCCGATAATATCAGATGAGACAAACCCCAACCTTTCAATGAATTTTTCATGGAGGAAGCGATCAAGTCACTTTGCAATGTAATTCACACCTAATAGACCATTATCCCAAGTGGGACTGATAGTGGTTAGAGTGATATCCACCAAGTTATGATCCATGATTAAGCCCCTAAACTTGTCTACCATGACGTTGGCTCTTCTAGATCAGCCCCAGATCTCATGTGTGCCAACTATACAGTTTAGGTCACCCACCAAAACATGAGAGGAAAGGTGAAGTAACTTCGACTCAACCAGTTGTAACCAAAATCGCTCCCATTCATGGTAAGGAGCATACACATTGAGTATATGAATGAGACCCATGAGACCATGAATATGTACAGCTAAAACAATCCCAGCAAAACAGGAGAAGGCTCGGACCTTAACCCATCTGGGATCCCAAATAGTAATCAAAACTCCTCAGAGGCCGAGTGCATCAGTGGCGGCCATGTGCTAGTCCAGAAGCATTTTATGAAAATATTCAATCACCTGGGGATTAGTGTGCATTGTTTCTTGTAGAAGAATAATATAGGGACAAACGGAAATAAAGAGATCCTTAAGGGCCAGAAATTTGGGGCGACACCTAGACCCCTCATATTGAGAGAAAGTATAAAGGTCATGTTTGTCCATGAGCGGGCTTCCATCCTCCAAGGGCCTGAGTCAGGATAGAATCTACAATGGGAACATCAATGAGGGCGAGGGCTTCCATGCTCCACGGCCTGAGTCAGGATAGAATCTACAATGGGAACATCAATGAGGGCGAGTGAATCAACATGAATTAAAGATGGTGGAGGGCATGGTCGTTGACGGAAGTGCCGACTATCACGTGGCTTCTTGCGGCAGATAGTGATGTTGCCGGCAGATGAGGGGTTGGTATTGGGGGAAGAAGGACCAGGGGGTTTATGAATGGTGAGCTTTTGGAGGTCCAACGTTTTTTTCTGGAGAAGGAAATCCAGGTCACTGTCCACATAATTCGTGGGGGAATTTAGTGGAGAATGTGGTGATATGGGAGTTGGGTCAGATGTCGGGGAGGAAGGGGTGTTGCGAGGTGGTGCTTTTTCCAGGATATAAATAATTTGAGTAGAGGAGAGGATGTCACAATGCATCGGATGTGGCAGAGAATTAGGTGGAGGTGAAAGATCGTCACGTGAAGAGGGAATATGTGCAAAAGTCCTGTGAAATGTGGCATCAATAGATGGGGGCTCCATATCTACAGACAGAGAGGAGGCTATGGGAATAGGGGTAGATTCTAACGGAAAATCAGCAGAGTGATGGAACGATTGACTATGTGAAGTGGACAGAGAAATACCTGTAAACAGTGAAGCCAAGACCGTGTGATGGAGTCTCAGATCCCCCATGTGACGAATCATCTGCGGTTTCCACATTTTCCTGTTGTTCAAAAACATTCTGAGGACATTGAGTCGCCATAGGTCTGGGGCCCCATCGTTGAGGGAAATGGGTCAGAAGGTGTCCCATGCAATGACAATTTAGACACTAGAAGGGGACGCCCCAGAAGTCCAGTCTCTGAATCAATTTAGTATCACTCCAGCTGAGTGCAATGTGGTCTGAAAAAGCCCCTATGTAATTATTTTCAATGAGTATCCAAGCCACCCTTTTGTTCAGCGCCCCAAGGCACCAAGTATCCACATACATAAACTTTCCTATTGTATTTCCAATATCAGTGAAGACACACTTCAACTATATTTCGATGGGAAGGCCAGACAGTTTAACCCAAATCAAATTGTTTTGCGGAGTATCCTTCAATGGGTTAAAGCTAATGTACCAGGGATATAGAGCCAGGAAGCTACACCCTTTAACCCAAGGAATGGAATGAATTTTATGGAGGTCTTCCTCACAAAGAAAGTGGAAGTTGTACCATCCATTGAGCAAACGGCCCATCATAGGCATGAAATCCAGCAGTGTTTACCATTGAGAATTTAACCATGCTCGCATTTCCGAGTCCTCCATGTCTGCAAAGTGCCACTTCCCCACTAAAGCACACTTTTGAAGGTTGATAACACAATTTGTGAGCACATGTTGTCCAAAATCCAAAGCAGGAGCAGGTTCCGTAATTTTTATGGAGCGGGTGGGGTGGCGAGATTGACATTCATGAACCAAGTGTGAGTGCCCATGCAACAGAGAGGGCGCATGCGAGCCATCTGGCAGAGTGTGCAATAGTGGAGATGTTAGCCCCGTGGCCAAGGGAGGGCCCCCCTGGCTGAAAAATTTCTTGGCATCCACTGTGGCATGGATGTATGCCTCGTGTGCAGAGGTGTCCGAAGCGAGGTAGTCCATCGCCACATGATGAGAATGAATGCTGCAAAAAGATCTGGAGAGAGTAGGGGGCGATAGTAAAAGAGAGGTCAGTGGGTTGGTGTGGGATAAATGAGCTACTGTTAGAGAATATCTAGGGATTCTCAGATTTTAGATCCGCTAAGAAATAAGTATTGGGAGTGGAACCTGCAATAGGTGCAGCTAGATATGGACGCCATCAGAATTAAAGTCCAAATGAGGAAAGTACCTAGATAAAATAGAAGATTAATTATAGAAATGGTAAAGGACGGTGGATGTAGATCCCAATCAGAATGAGTAGATAGTGGCATTCAGAAATAGAAACTGGGATAGTGAACCCAGTCACGTCACTACATGGGAGCCACTACTACTCTGGTAATTTTGAATCATACCGAAATCGTAACATTGTGGTGCCGAAAAAATGTGTAGCAGCTCAGAGCCGAGACAAGGCCGAGTGGATGACGGATGGAGAAGTTCATAGAATCAAAGGATTGGACTAAATCAATACCTCTCGCAGCAGCAACAACAACAACACCCAGGGCATGACCACCATTTGTCGCAAAGGCGAAAACCAAAGGAGATGCATGGGTGATAAATGATGAAATAATTTAGCCAACGATGATAGAGGATGTTGTAGCTGGTGATATGGAGGCATTCAGCCCCAATAGTTGGAGTCGAGAATCAAAGCTTTGGACCTACATCTCCAACCAGAACTCGCACAGCTCATACAAAGTTATTCGGTCGATCTTACAACAGTATCTTCTGGGGCCTAATGCATCAAATAACTCTCACATGAAATGCAATCCTAGTTCTAGAGTCCATTTGGAAACCTGAGAACATTACAACTAACAAGAATTAGTGAAAGGATAAAGCATTGAACAATGTAAACCTATTTAAAATAAAAGACTGAAAAGGGCCAGTTAAATAAACTTCACCTCTATTGTGTGCTCTGAGATGTAATCGACAAGTGGAAAAACCTTTGATGACACCTCTGAGTACTCTCTCTCTCTCTCTCTCCTGCTGCCTAATGCATCGAATAACTCTCACACGAAATGCAATCCTAGTTCTAGAGTCCATTTGGAAACTTGAGAACATTACAACTAACAAGAATCAGTGAAAGGATAAATCATTGAACAATGTAAACCTATTTAAAATAAAAGACTGAAAAGAGCCAGTTAAATAAACTTTACCTCTGTTGTGTGCTCGGAGATGTAATCGACAAGTGGAAAAAACTTACAAATATGAGTAGTCTCTCTCCCTCTCTCTCTCTCTCTCTCTCATTTAAAATAAAAGACTGAAAAGATCCGGTTAAATAAACTTTACCTCTGTTGTGTGCTCGGAGATGTAATCGACAAGTGGAGAAACCTTACACATCTGAGTAGTCTCTCTCTCTCTCTCTCTATCCCACTACCATTCAACTATATAAAATATTAATGGAACGATTTTAAAATGGGAACTTATAGAGTTCTCTCTATCTCTCTCTCTCTCTCTCTCTCTCTCTCTCTCCCACATCGGAATAAAAGTAATCCAACTCTCTCTCTCCCCCCCTGCCACATCGAAATAAAAGTAATCCAACTATATCACATATCATATCATGTATAATGAATTCATTGGTAATAGAAGTAGTCAAGGGTTGCTACAATGGGAGTAAAAATATTATGAGGCTACATATATATATGTGTGTGTGTGTGTGTGTGTGTGTGTGTTGATGTCTCTATCTCTCTTATGAGGCTACATATATATATGTGTTAATGTCTCTCTCTCTCTCTCTAACACACACATCAGAATAAAAGTAATCCAACTATATCACATATCATATCATGTATAATGAATTATCTCTCTCTCTCTCTCGCGCGCCCCCCCCCCCCCACATTGGAATAAAAGTAATCCAACTATATCACGTATCATATCATGTATAATGAATTCGTGCTACAATGAGAGTAAAAATATTATGAGGGTATCTATATATATATATATATATATATATATATATATATATATATATCTGTGTGTGTGTGTGTGTGTGTGTGTGTGTAATGTCTCTGTCTCTCTTATGAGGCTACATATATATGTGTGTTAATCTCTCTCTCTCTTTCTCCCCCATATCGGAATAAAAGTAATCCAACATCACATATCATATCATGTATAATGAATTCGTTGGTAATAGAAGTAGTTGAGGGTTGCTACAATGAGAGTAAAAATATTATAATTCTTATGGGGTTACATATATATATGTGTTAATGTCTCTCTCTCTCTCTCTCACATCGGAATAAAAGTAATCCAACTATATCACATATCATATCATGTATAATGAATTCATTGGTAATAGAAGTAGTCGAGGGTTGCTACAATGAGAGTAAAAATATTATAATTCTTATGAGGCTACATATATATATATATATATATATATATATGTGTGTGTGTGTGTGTGTGTGTGTGTGTGTGTGTGTGTGTGTTAATGTCTCTCTCTCTCTCTCTCTCTCTCTCTCTCTCTCTCTCCCCCACATCGGAATAAAAGTAATCCAACTATATCACATATCATATCATGTATAATGAATTCGTTGGTAATAGAGGTAGTCGAGGGTTGCTATAATGAGAGTAAAAATATTATAATTCTTGTTATCACCCCAAGAAACTGTCCTAGGTTGTATATCAGAGATTCTCGGGAACAATAAAAACTCAACAAAAATGTTGGAAAAATGGTGGATGAATGAAAGAAATGCTGCATATTCAAGCCAGATAACCACTTTTACTGTGCTTAACCCCAGACATGGGTGAATACCCCAGACTACAAGGCTTTAGACCACCAATTACTCACAGTTTGAGGAATAAGTGATGATGGAAAAGACTGATCATACCAGCAAATGCATAAGACCCTGTGATGGCCGGTTGCAACCAGTTAAAAGGTTTGTAAATCTGTTTTCTAATACACAGACAGGATGACAGCTCTCTGGCATTAAAAAAACAGAAACCTGTATACAAATTCAATAATACATGCTAAATCCTAACACAGAGGTGGGACCCTCTAATGCTAAACATTAACAGCACATGAATAAATGTATAACATGCATAGCCTGGAACAAGAAAAAGAAGTGGACAGTGAGAAATTAACGACAAAAGAAGCTTGCATTAGTTGGAAATAAAGACTAGACGCTGCAGGTCTCACAGTAGTTACAGTCTCCAGATGTTGAAGCTTACAATAGAATAAAACTCATCAACCTGATTACATTTCTTTTCTAGGTATATATAGAATTTGTATACAAAATTACTCTGCTAGGCTATGCGTGGAGGTTTCTTAATTGACCACCAACCGCATTTATAGTTAGATAAGGGTCTTCTGCTACAATCTGAATGTTTTAATGAAAAAATGGCTCTTTCTGTACTCTAGTGTACTCTTTGAACAGGTAAAATATTAATTGAATAGACTTCCATAACTGCTGCAGTCATTTATCTGCTCAAGGTGGTCCTTCTTGTCCTTCGGAGGTACACTGCGTTGAGCAGCAGCTGCGAATTTAATGTGCAGGTTGCTGGATCATCTTCCTTCTTCGCGTGCATGAGTCAAACCAAAAACATTGAAAAACGCCTTGAAAATGGACGAAGAGCCGAGAAAGAATGCTGGTCGTTGGATGGATTAGATGGACGGCCTAGATCTGATGGCAGGAGGCAATGGGAAGGCATAGAGGTGAGATGGATTCAATATTAGCCGTGGATCTGACAAATCGAACGGCAGAGATCGGCGTATGGAAGCCATCGAGAGCGAACAGGAATGGTGGGACGAGGGCCGTTCGATCGCAAGATTAACGATCGGACGGTCAATGGGCGGCAAAGATGATCGGCAGTTAATGCGCAGGGAGCCGTACCAGAAGGGCGGTAAGCGGTTTCCTTGCACCGGTTTTCGGGGAACGCAGTAATAGTACATGGAGGAGCGATGCAATAATATAATGACGCGTGGCAGGCAGGAAACCAGTTCCCCACGGGCTATCAGTCGGGCATGTTCACGGAGTGGGGGAAGCGTCGATCGTTGGATTCATCAAACGGAGGATCAGACGGTCAACAGGTTAATACATACGTTTGGGGGTGATGTGACAGGTAAAGGGCGGGCCTGGGCTTTATTAAAGCTTAGGGATATGAATTTTATGATATGCGCGGTGTTATACGTTAAAACTTTAGTGCCGGGGTAAAACAAAGAACATAGGTTAATATGGTTTATAAAGGGTTATCGGGGCTTAATAACGTTAAACAAAAAAATGCCCGGGGACTAAAGGGAAAAGGGGTAAACAGGGTTTTTATAGGTTTTAGACAAAAAGAAGGATAAAAGGGTTTTAAAAGGAAATAAGGTGAATTTATGGGAAAGGAGGAAACAGAGGTTAGCGGGAGTTATAAGGGGCATGAAATAGAACAGGAACCGACCTCTGCGAGCCTTATAAAACATGAAACAAGACTGCCACCCCTGCTCTCCATCCATCAAAGGTCACAAAATGTAGCAGAGCTAACACTGGCTCCTTCTGGGGATGAGATCCTCCCTATGAGGTCTCAAGAACCTGCAGATCAATGCCTTTCTAGCTGAAAACAAGTTAACCAAAATTCCTAGTGTTCCATTGGGCATGGAGTCTACTGCAACTATACTAAAGCTGAATAAAACACAATATTTGCAACTTTTAAGGCCAAAGACCTTAAACATCATAAACTTTCAAAAACCGCCCATTAACTGGGCCATCAAAGACTGTCTCTCCTCCCATACTTTTCAGTATGAAGGTGTTGTTCCCTTGAACCTATGAAATGATGAAAGGCCCTGTCCAAAAAGCATCAAATTTCCCATGATTTCCTTTCTTTTCCTTTAGTGCATCCCATTTCAAAACCAAGTCACCAACCTGAAAATTATTTGTTTTTGCCTTCTTGTCAAAGGCTTCCCTAATCCTTTTCTGATGTGCTGCAGCTTTTTCAACCAACTGTTCTCTAATTTGATGTATTTCTGCTAAATCAGTGATCCTCTTTGCCATGTCTTCTTCCTCATCTTGCTCTTCTTGAAGGAATTTTTCCATAGGGAGAGTTAGATACAAGATCAATGCCATATACCAGCTTGAAAGGAGAATTTCCTGTAGATTTTTTAATGGTCACCCTGTCAGCCCACAATGCATACTTGAGCTTTGAATCCCAATTCTTTTTATTGTCCTCTAACAGTTTTTTAATTATCCTGATCAGACTTTTATTAGAGGATTATGTCAGACCATTTCCTTGTGGGTAATATGAGGTGGAATGAACAAGTTTAATACCCATTGAATCACACATTTCCACTAATTCTTTTGCCCTGAAAGCTATTGCATTATCTGTTATTAACTTATGTGGACAACCAAATCTGCTGAAGATGTTATCTGTCAAAAACTTCATGACCACATTGTGATCAACCTTCCTTGTAGGGAATGCCTCAATCCACTTTGTGAAATAATCAGTGGCTACTAATATCCACTTGTGCTGGCCACTGGAATGTGGATTGATTTCACCAATGAAATATAAACCCCATTGCTGAAAAGGTCCTTTTGCCTGAATTGGTTTTAGGGGCAGGGATTTCAACTGTTGTTTTCCTTCAAATCTTTGGCACCTGTCACAAGATTTAACAAAATAAAACAAATCATAAAATAAAGTGGGACAATAGTACCCGGCTCTGAGAATTTTATGGGTTGTAGTTTTCCAATAATGGTGCCCTCCACACATGCTGTTATGAAACTGCTGCATAACCTCTTTTGATTGTTCTTTGTTTAGACACCTTAAAAATATTCCAGATGGATCCCTCCAGTAGAGCAGATTTTTATTGATGCAATATTTTGTTGCTTTAAGTTTTAAAGCTCTAGCTTGACTTTGAGTAAATCCTGAAGGGATTTCTAGCTTCAGCAAGAAATTAATTATTCCACGATACCAATTACATGAAGCTAGATTCTCGGCCACTGACTGCTTACCCTCTGTTTCAGCTGTTTCTTCCTCTTTTTTTGCCTGATCATTTTATGCAATTGTGCACAGAAAATCAATGTCTAACGATCTGCAATTTTCTTCAACTAATAATTTGGCAAGACCCTGACCTCTGACCAGCTTGGTGAGCTTCAACTCTATATTAAATTCTATAATTTTTGCAATCCATTTTTCCCTTCTTCCATCAGCATCGGGTTGTGTTAGGACATCTTTTCTTGCAGCAGCAGGTACATATGCAATTATCTTAGAATGCAAGATATAAACTCTGAAAGCCTTCAAGGATTTGATAAGAGCATATGCCTGTTTTTCAATAATATCATATCTTAGTTCAATCTCCCTCAAATTCTTGCTGAAAAATGCCACTGGATGCTCTGAACCTTCTTCATCTTTCTGCAATGGTGTCTTCAGAGGCAAAAGAAAATATGTGGAACTCCTTGCTGTAGTATGGACTTATTAATGTGGGAGCCTCCATAATAGCCTTTTTGATGGAATCAAATGATTTTCTTGCTGCCTCAGTCCATTTTAGCTCTGATCCTTTCTTCAACATGGAGGTCACATGCTTAACCAATTTTGCAAAATTTGGAATAAACCTCCTGAAAAAATTAATTTTGCCCAAAAAGGATTGGACATCTTTCTTTGATCTTGGGACAGACAAAGTCTGTATTGCTTTGACTCTTTCTGGGTCAATTCGGACACCTGCAGCAGACACAACATGTCCTAACAGCTTGCTTTATTCTAAAGCAAATAGAGATTTTTTAGGATTGACTGAAATTCCAAACCTCCTGCACTTCAAAAACACTCTTTACAAATGTTGTAAATGATTTTGATGTCTGCTGGAGTAAACTGTTATATCATCAAGGTAGATGAGGACAAATTTATCCTTCTCACCCACAAATGCTATATCCATAGCTCTCTGAAAGGTAGCTCCAACATTCATCAATCCAAAAGGCATCTTAGCATACATAAAAGTTCCCCAAGGAGTGGTAAATGCAGTCTTTTCTTGATCATCTGGGTGCACAAAAATCTGATTAAAGCCTGAAAAACCATCCAAGAAAGACATTACTTTGGATCCTGAGACCTTTTGCAGCAAGTGCTCCATCTTGTGCAGAGGATAATTGTCTTTCTTGGAGCATTTGTTTAAATTTCTGAAATCAACACACAGTCTTATTTCTCCATTCTTCTTCCTTACCACCACCAGATTGGCTACCCATTTTGAATACATGAGAGGGATAATGATCTTGGCAACCAACAGTTTTTTAATTTCTTTTTCAATTAGAGGAAGAAGCATAGGATTTATTGGTCTCAGCTTCTGTTTGAAAGGAATAGTGTCTTTCTCCAAAGGGATTTTATGTTGGATTATGTTCTTATCATAAGTTTTCAGGTCATTATACTCCCAGGCAAACACATCAGCAAATTGCCTCATTAAATTGCAGTACTCAACACTTTGGTCAGCAGACAAATGAGTGGATAGATTTACATATCTAGGCTGACCTGGACTTCCTATATCATGCTTACAGACTGCAGATTGGTCTTCTTTTTGGGCAGCTTTGTAAGGCACATCATTTTGATCAAATATCCTTTCAAGAGGAATTAGACCCGTAGGAATATGATTACTAGGAAGTTGGACAATGATATCTTTACCAATTTTATTTCTAAGCTGGGACTAGGGGTTTTCTAACAAGACATCATTTTCTTGGTCAATTTGCATTTCAGAGAACTCATCAATGACTTGAAGGAACCTATTTATCTCATCATCATCATTGAAAACTTTCCAATGGTGGACATTATCAGGCAAGGATGGTCTGTACTTCATTTTCACTTCATACACTAGTCTGGGAGGCATGGGAGGTATAAATAGACTAGCAAAGACAGCAAGGGAATCAACAAGCTGATTTTGGGCTCTAGGAATATATGAATTATAGAAATAATAAAAAAAGTCTCTGATTCTCCATACCTCATCTCTATATGCTTTCAACCTTGGTTTCTTTGTTTGAAATGTTTTATTCACTTGCTGAATGATTAAATCAGCATCTCCAAACACCTTCAGATTCTTGATTCCTCTGCCTTTTGCTGCATTAAGGCCCAACATCAAAGCCTCATACTCTGCTATATTGTTTGTGACTTGAAAAACCAGCTTAAAAGACAGTTGAATGCTTTCTTGTTCTAGAGATACTAGCACCACCCCTGCTCCTTCAATCTCCTTGGAACATGCTCCATCAAAGAAAATCTCCCAAATCTGACTTCCTTGCTCTTCTTCGACCTGAACTATTTGTTTCCTGAGCTGCATTGAGGCCTTATGAGATTCTTCTATTTGGAGAATACATGCTCCAAAATCGGTGTCCACTGCATAAATGGGATGATTAGTCAGATTCTTCTCATCACTAATGATATATGCCAGCTATGCTTCTCTATATAATCTCCTGCTTTCTCCTTCAAAAACTGGGACAGTTGCATAAGATAAATAATTCTGTAATGTCCCACCTAGTCTCTTAATCCACCCTCTGGATAGTAGCATGCCAAACTTAGGAGGGACATTTGCTACCACAATATCCATCACCATACTCTTCATGGGCAGCTGAGTTAAGGTAATGGCCAGGTCTTTAATCAATCCAAGACATTTCACCTTCCTTGAATCAAAAGAAAATAAGTCATGATAGGGTCTAGTGCCATCAAGGCCTAACTCTTCCATGACAGCTTTAGGCATTAGATTGTGGCTGGCCCCTGTGTCTAGAAGGAAACTGTGGAGGATTTTGTCATGAATGGTCAATGAGACATAAAAATATGGAGAATTATTATCAGCAGGCTCAATCATGGGACTAAGCACAATGGCAGGCTTGTCATCTTGCAAATTAATAGAGTCAGTGGAGGTTTGTTTGGTTTCTAGCTCAAGGGCTTCAAGGATAGGCTTCACTCTTCACTAACTCTACCAAAGGCACAAATATTTTCAACTTCTGAACTTCTAACTCAAAGCTGAAAGAAGAAGATGAGTTATCAGAACTTTTTACCTCTTGAACTGGAGCTTTGAGGATGACTGGATCAGTTGTTGGTCTTCTCTGCTTGATATTGTTAAAATTGGCAACCAAGGCAAAACTTCATGTGGGTCATCTTATTCATGGCTGATAATATTTTTATTAGATTCCTCTCGTCGAGAGGTGTAGGATTGATATAAAGATCATCCAATTCTGATAAGTATTCATGGCGATATGAATTTATTTTGATTATGGAATTATTATCAAGCCGACCTACAACTCATGTAGGCTCAGAAGCCCAACAGTCGCATCTATTCACCCACCAACGTTGTGTATAAATATAAGAGGAATTTTCCTCATTTAGACTCACTCATCTCATCACATCTCTCTCTCTCTCTACTGCGCAGATATGAGTCTCTTCTCTACTGCGCTGAAATGGGTCTCTCTCTCTCACACATGTGAAGCCGGAAGCTGTTGAATTTGAAGCTGCAACTGCAGAAGTAAAGATTGACTTGCGTGGCCTAGAAGATCTCCTCTTTGGAACTACACTGTAGGTTCATCTGAACCTCCTCTGAAAGCCGCAACTTTTGGTGGTGGAATGAAGTCAATCCGACGAACGGTTTGCAAGATATCGACTGCCCTAGTTTGAAGCCGAAAACTGCTGAAACTGAAGCTGCAACTGCAGAAGCAAAGATTGACTTGCGTGGCCTAGAAGATCTCCTCATATGAACTGCGCTGTAGGTTCATCTGAACCTCCTCTGGAAGCCAAAACTTTTGGTGGTGGAATGAAGTCAATCCGACTGTCGGTTTGTGAGATATGGTCTGCCCTAGTTTGATAATGAAGCCGCTAATGCTGATGCTACTGATTTAGGGTTTGCTACTGCTGATATGAATAAGATTTATTGTACTATTTCTCCTGCTGAATTATTGAAGATAAAAGAAGATTTGATCAAAGGGTTTCCCCACACATTGTGGGGTTTGTCCCTGGCTAGCCGCCACATCTTGTGTCTCTTGTCTTGGCTTGTTTTCTGTCGATCGTTTAATGTTCTATCTGCACTTTACTTTATGTACATGTGATTGCTAATCGGTGGAATATAATAAGAAAAAGAAGTAAACTGTTATAAGCATAGAACATACCATAACTTAACATGGTATTAGAGCTGAGGTGAAGACAAAGCCCGAGCAAGAGCAAGAGCAATCACCGAAGAGAAGATTGGCGAGGCTATCCTAAAAGAACTATGGGGTTTGCAACACTCTGCCGAAGGCAAGCTTCGTGAAAATGCTGACTATCACGGATGGAAAATATCTATCGATCTAACCCTAGATGATCAAGGAGTGCTGGACCATGTAAGAGGCAATATTGTTGAGCCTCCATCAAATGCATCCGCTGCTGCCTGGAACAAATGGAAAAATTGAGAAGTCAAAACAAAGAAGATCATCCGGGACTCTATCGACAAGCGCTTGGTGGCCTACATCTCTGATCTAGACACCCCCAAGGAAATCTACGACAGACTGGTGAGTTTATTTAAAGTTAATGATACAAATCAAGTTTTGTTTCTTAGAAATAAGTTGAGGGAAATCAAGAAGGGTAAAGATGAAAGTATGCAAGCATACTTCTTAAGAATCACTGAGATCAAGAATGATCTCCTATCTATTGGGGAAACTATTACTGACAGAGAAATGGCACTCACGACTCTTGGAGGATTATCATCTGAATGGTATGTGTTCAAGACTACTCTTCTGAACTATAATGTAATTCCTAGTTTTGAGGAATTAATGGATAGATGCATTCAAGAAGAAATAAGGGAAGAAGTGCAAGAAATGCCCATGCCTAAAGGTCCTCCTGCTGCCTTTTCTTCTCATGCAAAGAAAAGAAATAATTCCGGGACTAAATCAAAAGGAAAGGCTGGATCTAAGGGTGGAAGAAAATGACGATGTTACATTTGCGATAAAGCAAGTCACTATGTATGAGATCATGAGCATCATGACGAATGAGATCATGGACATGGGCAGCATGATGATAATCATGATTAGAGAAGCATGGTACAGTATGCAATGGTGCAACTCAAAATCCCTTTGATGGAAATCAAAGGAATGACAAATTCAAAATCAAAGGTAAGAGGAGAGCTGCGGATCGAGGAAGAGGAAAACCATTCAAGAAGGCTAGAAATTCCAGATGTATTAAATGCACCTGACCTCAAAAAGAACCTAGTGTCCATCTCAGCAATGGAAGACAAAAGCTACAAGGTAACCTTTAGCAATGGCAAGGTATGTATATGGAAAAATAATGTTAAATATGCCTTTACTCTTGGGTTTAGTATTGATTCATTATATCAGGTCGATGGAAGTCCGCTAGGTGTCATGTCTTGTGACACAACTCTTCAATCCGAACCTTGGCATCAGAGGTTTGCCCACCTTCATTACAAAGCTCTACCTGATGTAAGACAGATGGTAACAAGGATGCCTGAATTCCAAGTAGAGAAAGAAGGTGTATGTCCAGGATGTGCCGAAGGAAAGCTCAAAAGGGGACCATTCCCCTCAAGCCAAAGCAAGACCTCCGATATATTATAGTTGGTTCACTTAGGCATATCTGAGGCTGGCATTAAGAGGGAGACTGCTACACCACACACTCCTGAGCAGAATGGTGGGGCAGGAAGGAAGAACCAC
Source organism: Pinus tabuliformis (assembly GCA_031772625.1). Classification (NCBI taxonomy): domain Eukaryota; kingdom Viridiplantae; phylum Streptophyta; class Pinopsida; order Pinales; family Pinaceae; genus Pinus; species Pinus tabuliformis. The sequence continues at coordinate 525,052,756 of CM062818.1, forward strand.
ATGATGATGGAAGCTGTCCAGGCCATGCTACATGATCAAAGACTTCCAAAGTTTCTATGGGCTGAAACTATAATCACAGCCGTATATGTACAAAATCGATGCCCTCATCAAGCATTGGGTTCCAAGACTCTTGAAGAAAAATTCACCAGTAAGAAACCTGATGTTTCTCATTTTAAAATTTTTGGAAGCCCTGTATACTTTCATGTGCCGAAAGAGAAAAGAAATAAATTGGGAGCATCTGGAAAGAAGGGAATTTTCGTGGGCTATGGTGAAAATACTAAAGGCTATAGAATCTATGTAGCCGGCCAAAGGGAAGTCATAATTAGTCATGATGTCACCTTTGACGAAGATATGGCTCTCAGCAAGGTGATCAATCTTCCGACTTTGAGGAGCTCTCAAGAAGCCGACACCAGGGAACCAAAAGAAAAGGATGATGAATCAATGCCTAATGTAGAAGAACCCATGGATCCGATTGATCCTCCTCCACATGAGCCTTCCTCTTCTAGGAAGAAGCCTTCATGGCTTAGGGGGATACTTGATGATGCTGAAGGACATGCTACACCCTGAGGAACCTTCCATCAAAGTAAGAAACTTAATAGGTATCAAGGATACCTGACCATCATGAGCACGATCATACAAAATGAACCTTCATCATTTTCAGATGTCATCAAGCACTAACTATGTAAGGATGCTATGACCATAGAATATGAGTCTATTATGGAGAATGATGTCTGGGAAGTAGTTCCCAGACCCTAGACAAGACAATTGTTACTTCAAAATGGCTTTACAAGATAAAGCATGCAACAAATGGAAGTATGGAAAAGTATAAGGTTCATTTTGTTGCTCATGGTTTATCCCAGAAGGGAGGTATAGTCTATGATATTTTCACCTGTTTCCAGATATACGACCATCCACTTGATCATAGCCCTTGTGGCTTCACAAGGATGGAACCTACATCAAATGGATGTTAAGACCGTGTTCTTGCATGGTTCTATCAAAGAAGAGGTCTATGTGGAGCAACCTGAAGGATTTGAGATTTATGATTGAAAATATCATGTATGCAGGTTGAAGAACGCTCTCTATGGGCTGAAGCAAGAAATCCGAGCATGGTATGAGAGGATCGATAGCTACTTGATGATGCTGGGATTCACTAGGAGTGAAGCTGATCCTAACCTTTACTTTAAGGTTGAAGATGACAAGCCTCTCATACTGGTGTTGTATGTGGATGACCTCTTTCTAATAGGTGCAAACCCTCTCATTCACAAATGTAAGAGGGAGATGGCTTCTGAATTTGAAATGAAGAACCAAGGACTTGATGTGTGGCAGAAGCCAAGGGAAATTTTCCTATCTCAAGACAAATATGTGGTATGATGGACTGCAAGCCTGTGACTACCTCGAGGATCTTAGCTTTTAGAAGTTATATGGTAGTGATGTTGGACGAGACTTGGAAATGCCTTTGAGTTTCAAAAACTCATTCGCATTGATGTTCTTGGTGAACCTCCATTCGAACATATGTTTTGCAGTTAGCATTGTGAGCTCATATTTGGTTGAGACTCACTGGATTGATGCCAGGAATCTTCTGAGATGTCTTCAGGACACAATCTCTCATGGATTAAGATACATTGCCGGAGATGTGAGACTACTTGGATATACTGATGTTGATTGGGCAGGCAGTGTGGTGGACCGTAAGAGCACTTCCGGGTACTGTTTCACCTTGGGATCTGCTTCGATATCCTGGATGAGCAGGAAGCAGAAGTCGGTGGCTTTGAGCATCGCCGAAGCAAGATATATTGTTGCTAGCATAACCTCGTGTGAGGCAGTCTGGTTGCGAAAGCTCTTCAGTGAGCTGTTTGGATTTACATTGGATACCACTGTGATTCTCTGTAACAACCAGAGGTGGGATTTGATTATTCAGGAATCCCATATTCGTCAATTGCTCCTGCAGATAGACATCATCTGGGATATGGTAAGTCGATGAGCAAGGAAGCTCCATCACATTAAGATGATGTACAGGTTGATACACCTTGTCAAAGCCCCGAGGAAAGATATAATCTGTGATTTTCCCAAACGACTTGGAGTCGGCAAGAAACCCTTGTACAAGGGTCCTGCATGTTGCATACATTGAGCTCTGGGAGCTCTGAGGGCTTGCGGTTCCTACTGGAGCAACATATGACCACAGGGTGACTCACCCTCCCCTATTGGTGCACACTGGAACAAGATGATTCGCTCTCTTGTGGGACAAGATGATTCGCTCTCTTGTGGAACAGGATGATTCGCTCTCCTGTGTAGCAGGATGATTTGTTCTCCTGTGAGGCATGGATTGATGTGTTCTCCATGGCAGCCTGGATTGATGTGTTCTCCTTGGCAATTGTAGCAGGATTGATGTGTTCTCCTGTGAGGCCTGGATTGATGTGTTCTCCATGGAAATTGTAGCAGGATTGATGTGTTCTCCTGTGAGGACAGGATTGATTAGTTCTCTTGTCGAGGCATCCTACCCATGCAGTCTGGGACTCATGGGAAGTACCTCTCATCTGATCAATGAGCAGGGAAATGAAGTTAGGGACCATAGTAATACCGATGGACGCATCGTTGTAACTACCATACTCCCTACGCTAGGATGACCTCCATTGATCTGGGATCAATGATACTGGTCTGGGACCAGTGGTAGGAGTTGTACCATACTATAACGCTGACTTCGGGTCGGTTGAGACTGGTCTGGGATCAGTGGTACATACTCTGAGACTGACTTTGAGTCAGTGGAGGATGATATTGGTCTGGGACCATTGGAGTTGTACTCACTATGACACTGACTTTGGGTTGGTTGAGACTAGTCTGGGACCAGTGGTACATACTCTAAGACTGACTTTGAGTCAGTATGATGCATCCTCGATCATTTCTTCTTCTTCATAATTCGGACAAAAGCAGAGCAGAACAGAACAATGCAAGAGCAGAGCAGAACAGAGAAAAACAGTACAGATCAGTGCAGGCAGATCAAGACAAAGCAGAACAGGTCGAATAGAGCAGAGCAGGGCAAGGGTCAGGCTGTACAGGGCAGTGCATTTGATGGATGAATAGTAACGACCGATAGACAGATTGCAGATGAAGTTCTCCATGGTTGAGAGGGAGTGTTAAAATTGGAAACCAAGGCAAAACTTCATGTGGGTCATCTTATTCATGGCTGATAATATTTTTATTAGATTCCTCTCGTCGAGAGGTGTAGGATTGATATAAAGATCATCCAATTCCGATAAGTATTCATGGAGATATGAATTTATTTTGATTATGGAATTATTATCAAGCCGACCTACAACTCATGTAGGCTCAGAAGCCCAACAGTCGCATCTATTCACCCACCAACGTTGTGTATAAATATAAGAGGAATTTTCCTCATTTAGACTCACTCATCTCATCACATCTCTCTCTCTCTACTGCGCAGATATGAGTCTCTTCTCTACTGCGCTGAAATGGGTCTCTCTCTCACACATGTGAAGCCGAAGCTGTTGAATTTGAAGCTGCAACTGCATAAGTAAAGATTGACTTGCGTGGCCTAGAAGATCTCCTCTTTGGAACTGCGTTGTAGGTTCATTTGAACCTCCTCTGAAAGCCACAACTTTTGGTGGTGGAATGAAGTCAATCCGACGAACGGTTTGCAAGATATCGACTGCCCTAGTTTGAAGCCGGAAACTGCTGAAACTGAAGCTGCAACTGCAGAAGCAAAGATTGACTTGCGTGGCCTAGAAGATCTCCTCATCTGAACTATGCTGTAGGTTCATCTGAACCTCCTCTAGAAGACGAAACTTTTGGTGGTGGAATGAATTCAATCCGACTGTCGGTTTGTGAGATATGGTCTTCCCTAGTTTGATAATGAAGCCGCTAATGCTGATGCTATTGATCTAGGGTTTGCTACTGCTGATATGAATCAGATTTGTTGTACTATTTCTCTCTGCTGAATTATTGAAGATAAAAGAAGATTTGATCAAAGGGTTTCCCCACACATTGTGGGGTTTTTCCCTGGCTAGCCGCCACATCTTGTGTCTCTTGTCTTGGCTTGTTTTCTGTCGATCGTTTAATGTTCTATCTGCACTTTACTTTATGTACATGTGATTGATAATCGGTGGAATATAATAAGAAAAAGAAGTAAACTGTTATAAGCATAGAACATACCATAACTTAACAGATATTTTGTGAGTCTGTTTGGACAACAGCTCTTTGGGCAGGGTTCTCCTTGGCATTTTTTGCATTGGACCTCAAATTTCATCTCTGCTACTGCTCATTTTGTAGAACAGCTTCTCTCTCCCATTCTCAGTTGTTTTGTTCTTGCAGTAAAGACTCTTCATAAGCAGCCAAAGTCAGAAATGCAGTGCTGCCTTTATCTTCCATGCAGTGAATTTCATCCTCCTCTTCTTCAAATTGTTCCTCCTCCATAACTACATTTTGGAAAGGAGCTTTAACTTTCTGATCTTCTTTTGATTCTTCACTCTTCTGCATAATTTGTAACTGCTCATTTTCTCTTTTGAAAGGATTTGGATTTCTTGGAGCAAATGTGTTTTGTTGCCTTGTTTTTCCTGAATTCTGCTCAACTTTCAGCTTAGAAATTTCAGTAGCCAATGACTCTATCATCTTAGTCATCTTGTCTAATTTAGGCTCTGAAGATGAAGCAAAAGAAGTAGAAGCCTGAGCTCTCTGCCTCCTTCTGTCAGCTTGATTTTTTAACTTTTCTGCTGCCATGATATTAAATTCTACTTCTAGTGTTGCATCCTGCATATCAGCTAGAGTAGCACATCTTCTTTCTCTCAGTAACAGGCAGAAATCAGAGTCGAAAGCATTGTCATAAGTAAGTTTGGCAGAGGTGGGGGTAGGTTTTACCTCAGCTAGTATCTTAGTATACATACAGTTGAATCTTTTATTAAAATCAAGTATTGATTCACCATTTTCCCTCTTCAGATTACCAAACTCAGTATGATAATACAGAAAGTCTTTTTTATCTCCCCATTGCTTCAAAAATGCATCATCTAATGCTTCAATATCTATTATTGATCTCTGGGGTAATTCTCTAAACCACTTCCTAGCCTCTCCATCAAGGCTCTGGACAAAAACTCTCATCCACACATCATTTTCACTTATATCTAAATTATTAGCATAACTGTAAAAAGCTTCAAGGTGCTCTTCTGCTGTTACTCCCTCTGTGCCAGTGAATTTAGGCATATATTTCTGATATTCTTCCACAGGCATAGGATTTAAAGGCATAGGAAATACCAATGGTCCATATATGGCATCTACAATTATTTCTATCCTTGTAGGTGCTTGTTGTCCTGCCATGATTGGAATATTTGGAAGAATACTAGCAGATTGAATGGTAGGGAGTAATGTGATGGATGGCAGAGATAAAGGGATGTTTTGGACTGAATGGGAAGCTTTCTTTGGACTGAGATTCAAAGGGGAACTAACTGAACAAGGGGATGAACTAATCTCTGAAGGAATTTCCTTATTAACAGTGCTAATTTCTAAATCTTCAAACTGTAAATCTTCAGCAACAACTTTATCTTTTAGAGATGCATGAGACTTCTTAGGCTTACCTGATCCTGATGCCCCTTTCTGTGAAGCTTTCTTTGATTTAATAGTCCTCTCAGTTTCAGGCACTGGTTCAGCTGGTAATTTCTGAGGATTTCTTCGAGTATGTCTCACAAACTGAGCCAGAACTTCAATGTGGAGTTGCCAAATGATGGTCTCCCTCCAGTGGAGTCGCCAAATAGATGATTACAACCAAATTATGTGCCCAGACCTTGTCTACCATCAAAATTTGGAACTGTGTCGTTCTCCCAGGGAAGCTGAGCTTCAATTCTCCTCTCCCCGGCAACGACGCCAATTACTGTTATCACCCCAAGAAGCTCTCCTAGATTGTATCTCAGCGATGCTCGGGAACATTACAAACTCAACAAAAATGTTGGAAAAATGGTGGATGAATGAAAGAAATGTTGCATATTCAAGCCAGATAGCCACTTCTACTATGCTTAACCCCAGACATGGGTGAATACCCCCAGACTACAAGGCTTTAGACCACCAATTACTCACAGTTTGAGGAATAAGTGATGATGGAGAAGACTGACCACACCAGCAGATACACAAGACCCTGTGATGGCCGGATGCAACCAGTTAAAAGGTTTGTAAATTTGTTTTCTAATACACAGATAGGATGATAGCTCTCTGGCATTAAAACAACAGAAACCTGCATACAAATTCAATAATACATGCTAAATCCTAACACAGAGGTGGGACCCTCTAATGCTAAACATTAACAACACATGAATAAATGTATAACAGGCGTAGCCTGGAACAAGAAAAAGAAGTGGACAGTGAGAAATTAACGGCAAAAGAAGCTTGCATTAGATGGAAATAAAGACCAGACGCTGCAGGTCTCACAGTAGTTACAGTCTCCAGAAGTTGAAGCTTACAACAGAATAACACTCATCAACCTGATTACATTGCTTTTCTGGGTATATATAGAATTTGTATACAAAATTACTCTGCTAGGCTATGCGTGGAGGTTTCTTAATTGACCACCAACCGCATTTACAGTTAGATATGGATCTTCTGCTATAATCTGAATGTTTTAATGAACAAAATGGCTCTTTCTGTACTCTGGTGTACTCTTTGAACATGTAAAATATTAACTTAATAGACTTCCATAACTGCTGTAGTAATTTATCTGCTCAAGGTGGTCCTTCTTTTCCTTCGGAGGTACACTGCGTTGAATGCAGTAGCTGAGAATTTTAATGCGCAGGTCACTGGATCATCTCTTCCTTCTTCGCGTGCATGAGTCAAGCCAAAAACACTGAAAAACACCTTGAAAATGGATGAAGAGCCGAGAAAGAATGTTGGCCGTTGGATGGATCAGATGGACGGCCTAGATCTAATGGCGGGAGGCGATGGGAAGGCACAGAGGTGAGATGGATTGAATATTAGCCGTGGATCTGACAAATCGGACGGTGAAGATCGGCATATGGAAGCCATCAGGAGCGAACAGGAATGGTGGGACGAGGGTCGTTCGATCGCAAGATTGACGATCGGACGGTCGACGGGCGACAAGATGATCGGCAGTTAACACGTGGGGAGCCATACTGGAAGGGTGGTAAGCGGTTTCCTTGCACCAATTTTTGAGGAAGGCGGTAATAGTACATGGAGGAGTGATGCAATAATATAACGACGCGTGGCAGGGGGGAAATCACTTCTCCGCGGGCTATTAGTCGAGCATGTTCGCGGAGTGAGGGAAGCGTCGATCGTTGGATTCATGAAAAGGAGGATCAGACGATCAACAGGTTAATACATACGTTTGGGGTGACGTGACTGGTAAAGGGTGGGCCTAAGCTTTATTAAAGCCTAGGGATATGAATTTTATGATATGTGCGGCGTTATATGTTAAAACTTTAGCGTCGGGGTAAAACAAAGAGCATAGGTTAATATTGTTTATAAAGGGTTATCGGGGCTTAATAACGTGACTAAAGGGAAAAGGGGTAAATGGGGTTTTTATAGGTTTTAGACCACAAGAAGGATAAAAGGGTTTTAAAAGGAAATAAGGTGAATTTATGGGAAAGGAGAAAATGGAGGTTAGTGGGAGTTATAAGGGGCATGAAAGAGAACAGGAACCGACCTCTACGAGCCTTATAAAACATGAAACAAGACAGCCACCCCTGCTCTCCATCCATCAAAGGTCACAAAATGTAGCAGAGCTAACAATTCTTATGAGGCTACATATATATCTCTCTCTCTCTCTTTCTCACACACACACACACACACACACACATATCAGAATAAAAGTAATCCAACTATATCACATATCATATCATGTATAATGAATTCGTTGGTAATAGAAGTAGTCAAGGGTTGCTACAATGAGAGTAAAACTATTATAATTCTTATGAGGCTACATATATATATGTGTTAATGTCTCTCTCTCTCTCTCTCTCTCTCACATCGGAATAAAAGTAATCCAACTATATCACATATCATATCATGTATAATGAATTCGTTGGTAATAGAAGTAGTCGAGGGTTGCTACAATGAGAGTAAAAATATTATAATTCTTATGAGGCTACAAATATATATGTGTTAATCTCTCTCTCTCTCTCTCTCTCTCTCTCATTCATTATCATCGGAATAAAAGTAATCCAACTATATCACATATCATATCATGTATAATGAATTCGTTATCACATATCATATCATGTATAATAGAAGTGGTCAAGGGTAAAAATATTATAATTCTCTCTCTCTCTCTCACTCACTCATTCATTCTCATCGGAATAAAAGTAATCCAAATATATCACATATCATATCATGTCTAATGAATTCGTTATCACATATCATATCATGTCTAATGAATTCGTTATCACATATCATATCATGTCTAATGAATTCGTTATCACATATCATATCATGTATAATGAATTCGTTGGTAATAGAAGTAGTCGAGGGTTGCTACAATGAGAGTAAAAATATTATAATTCTTATGAGGCTACATATATATGTGTGTTAATCTCTCTCTCTCTCTCTCTCTCTCTCTCTCTCTCTCTCTCATTCATTCTCATCGGAATAAAAGTAATCCAACTATATCACATATCATATCATGTATAATGAATTTTATGAGGCTACATATATATGTGTGTTAATCTCTCTCTCTCTCTCTCTCATCGGAATAAAAGTAATCCAAGTAATCTAACTATATGACATATCATATAATGTATAATTCTTATGAGGCTACATATATATATATGTGTTAATGTCTCTCTCTCTCTCTCTCTCTCTCTCATTCTCATCGTAATAAAAGTAATCCAACTATATCACATATCACATATCATATCATGTATAATGAATTCGTTATCACATATCATATCATCTCTCTCTCTCTCTCTCTCTCTTCTCTCTCTCATCTCACACACACAGTGGAATAAAGTAGTAACAATCCTAAGTAATCCAACATATATCCAACTATATCACATATCATATCATGTATAATTATTATGAGGCTACACATATATATGTGTTAATGTCTCTCTCTCTCTCTCAATCTCTCTCTCTCTCTCTCTCTCTCTCTCTCTCTCTCTCTCTCTCTCTCTCTCATCGGAATACATGTCATCATATCACATATCATATCATGTATAATGAATTCGTCTCTCTCTCTCTCTCATTGGAATAAAAGTAATCATATCATGTATAATGAATTCGTTTCTCTCTTTCTCTCTCTCTCTCTCTCTCATCGGAATAAAAGTAATCATATCACATATCATATAATGTATATTGAATTCGTCTCTCTCTCTCTCACACATCGGAATAAAAGTAATCATCTCTCTCTCTCTCATCGTAACCTCTCTCTCTCTCTCACATCGGAATAAAAGTAATCATATCTCTCTCTCTCTCTCTCTCTCACACATCAAAATAAAATTAATCATATCACGTTGCTACAATGAGAGTAAAAATATTATAATTCTTATGAGGCTACACATATATATGTGTGTTAATGTTATTATGCGCTTGGTGTAACAAATAGGTTATGGAAACCCATTCAACTATATAAAATATTCATGGAACGATTTTAAAATGGGAACTTATAGAGTCCGTATGATTAGTTATAAACAAAATAAAAATATAATAATGAAATTCAAAACCTTATGTATATGTTAATATATGTTGGAACTAGGGGTTTGTGAATTTACACTATGGAAATTAAACAAGTCATAGTTTTGTTAAGGAACCAATAAACTAATTAAACTATAACTAAAGAAGTCTTGATAAGGATCCAAAATATAAATATAAGTTCATCAATTCCTCTAATGATTAGACTCAAAAGTGAGAAATAAGATTGACAAGGAAGGCAACTGAAGATGTTTGCATTATATGATGTGTGGCAGATTTAAACTAATACACATTTAATTGGTTAAATAATTTAATATATATTTTGTGTCCTTAGAAATTTGTTTGTTAAAAAATAATAGTTTTATAGAGGGGTCATTACAAGTGGTACCAGAGTTGTAGTTACAATATTGGGCCTCCCTCCCCTGGGTCCAAAAAATTGAAACTGTTATACTGTGTTGAAGAACTAAATGATTGAAAATGGTAGAGGAGTTCAATGGTCAAACATTTGTGGGATCACCAGTGGTGAAGCAGAGCGTGATAGTGGAATGCAAATGGTTGGAGGTGGAACTATCTAGGTAGAAGAGTCAAATATTGAGGTCCTGCAACTAATAAGAAATATGAAAACAAACTTAGAAGATATTAAAGCAAATCAAGAAAGACTAGTCAAAGCTAGAGAAGATTAGGAGGACATTAATGGATATTTGATAAGAAAACTACAAAAGGAAAAGACTGATAAAAGGAATCATAAGAAGAGATATAGGAGTAAATTTGTTAGTGCTACAATCAAGAGTGATTTAGAAAACTCTACTAGCAGTGAAAACAAATGAATCTGGTGATCAAGATGAACAAAAATCAAATGGTAGTATTTCCTCCTCTAGAAAAAGGAAATTGTCTTCTCAAATATAGGGAGAATTTAAGAAGTGACAATGAAACTGAAGGAGCAGAGACATGACTCCTTAACATGTCCAAATAATTTGAAGTGTACAACTATCTAAGTAATCTTAAGGAAAGATTAACTACATACCAATTGACTAGTAAAGCAACTCTATAGTGGGAGGAAAATAAAGTTGTTAAGAAAATCAGAAGTAAAAATCTAACTTGGAAGTTGTTCAAAAAAGAATTTAAGAAAAAGTACTTGACTGAAAGGTACTTTGATGAAAAGGGTAGGGAATTTCATGAGTTGACGCTAGATAACTCATGATGGATGATTTTTTGATTATTAGTCTATTGAGGTATGTTTCTTACCTGAAGGAAGAAAAGAAAACATCCAAAGGCTTGTTAGTTGTCTACATTTATCATACAGAAAAAGAATAGAATTTGATAAACCAAAATCTATGGATGAAGATATTAGAAAAGAAAAAGCGTGTTTCAACCAAAGTAAACAAAAAGGGGAAAGTTATAAAGGATGGATGCCCAAGAAACCAGAAAAAATCAGCAATAACAAGAAGGGATTTAAAAAGCCAACTTTTACAAGAAGCACGCAAGATGGAAATTACAACAGAAATTTTAATCAGCAGAAAAATACAAGACGGAAAAGAGTAACTATTGTCTGCAATAAAAATTTCAGTGTATCTGTGATACCTCCCATTAAGTGTTTGGGTTGTGGTGAGAATCATCTGTGGAAGGATTGCCCACAAAATCCCTTGAGGAAGAAGACAATATTGAATCAAATTCAGGAAGCATCAATAGTAAATGACGTAGCCTGTAATATACCAAGAATCAATGCAACACTAGATGGAAGAGAGGCAGATCATCAATCAACTATGGTAGAAGTACAAGGTAATATATTTAACAATGAAGTATTTGTTCTCATAGATCTAGGATCTACCTTAAGTTATGTTTCACGTGTTGTATTTGAAAAATGTAAAATTAAGAAAGAAAGACAACATAGACCTTTGTTAGTGCAATTAGGTATCAGAACCAAAAGAAAAGTGTCAGAAATTAGTAAAGACTGCACTCTAAACCTTAACAGAATGAAAAATATTCTCAACTTAAACATTTTGGCATTAGGATCCTATGATTTCCTCATAGGAATGGATTGGTTAGAAAAACATAGAGTGATATTAAATTGTCTAGACAAGTCCTTTACCTGTGTAAATGATGAAGGATAAGCTTGTATGGGTCAAGGCATTCCAAGAAAACTATATGTCAGTTAAATCTCTGTTGTACAAATGAAGAAGTATTCTAGAAAAGGGTGTCAATTGTTCTTTGTCCAAGTACATGAAATGTTTGAAAATGAACAACAATCATCATTGGTTGAATACCCCATTATAGAGGAGTTCAAAGATGTATTTCTAGAGGAAATACCAAGACTTCCTCCAAGAAGGGACATTGATTTTACAATTGATCTTGTACCAGGTGTTGTTCCAATTTCCAAGGCCCCATATATAATGAGTGTACCCGAACTAATGGAATTGAAGATTCAACTACAAGAGTTATTAGATAAGAAGTACATCAGACCAAGTGTGTCTCCTTGGGGAGCACCTGTACTATTTGTGAAAAAGAAAAATGGAACGTTGAGATTATGTATAAATTATAGGTAGTTGAAGAAGATGACCATAAAAAACAAAATCCCCTTACCAAGAATATATGACCTATTTGATCAAGTTAGGGGAACTTCTATATTTTCAAAAATTGATCTAAGGTCCAGATATCATCAAATCTGAATCAAGGATGAAGATATACACAAGACAACATTCCACACCCGCTATGGACACTATGAATTTGTAGTACTTTCATTTGTATTGACCAATGCACCTACCACATTCATGTGTCTTATGAACAATGTGTTAAGACCATTTTTAGATAAATTTCTCGTTGTATTCATAGACGATGTCCCGGAATACTCAAAAAGTAAGGAAGAACATGATCAACACCTGAAGATGGTTCTCCAAGCTTTAAGAGATCATGAACTTTATGCTAAACATAGAAAATATTCATTCTACCATAAGAAAATACATTATTTGGGACATGTAATATTAGAAGACGACATTGTTGTAGATCTTGAAAAGATAAAAACAATTTTGGAATGGCCAGCACCCAAGACAATGGAAGAGGTCAGATCCTTTATGGACATCACATACTATTATAAGATATTTATAGAAGGATTATCTAAGCTTGCTTATCCAATTACTAATCTACAAAAAAAGGGAATCAAGTTTGAGTGGAGTCCTAATTATCAAGCTAGTTTTGACAAGCTTAACAACTATTAACAATAGCTCATATTTTAAGGCTAGTTGTTTATAGTAAGAAATTCACAGTATGCACAGGCGCAATCAAGGAAGGATTAGGAGGAGTTTTAATATGGCAATTGTATGTACTATGAATCCAGAAAATTAAAAGAGCATGAAATGAATTATGCTACACATGACCTGGAACTAGCAGCAATAATTCATGCATTTAAAATGTGGAGACATTATCTGATAGGGAGGAAATTTCAGCTAAAGACGGATAATGTGAGCCTTAAGTATCTATTTGATCAACCCAATCTAAATGTTAGGAAAGCAGGATGGTTAGCATTTATAAGTGAGTATGACTTTGAAATTTCACACATCAAAGGGAAAGAAAACAAGATTGTAGATGCATTAAGCATAAAAATTCACCAAATAAACAAAACAACAACAATCAGTTTATCAAAAAAGTTAGTTGAAAAAGTCAAAATAACTGTAAATTCTGACCCATAATATGTGAAAATTAAAGAAAAATTGCAGAAAACAGAAACTTTGGAATAAAAAGAAGTTGATTTCTCAATTAATGGAAAAAACAATTTGTTGTTTAGGGGCAAAATTTACATACCAAATGAGGTAAATATGAAAATTTTTGTATAATTTAGATGAGCTACATAAAAACCCAATAATCGGACACCTTGGTTATAAAAAGCTAATTACAACATTAATGGGAAAAATGTATCGGCCAAACATGAAAAATGAAACAATTGAGTATGTGGAAAGGTGCCTTGAATTACAACAAGCAATAACATCTCATCAACATCCTATTGGTTTATTACAACCATTTCCTATTCATGAATGGGAGTGGGAGACTATTTCAATGGATTTTATTACTGGGCTACCAAGAAACTGAAAACAACATGATGCCATCATGGTGGTGGTTGACAAAATTAGCAAGGAAACACACTTTATTCCAGTGAAACCCACCATTACAACTACAAACATTGCATAAATATTTATGAGGGGAATTTTCAGACTTCATGGGGTACCTAAGGTTGTAATTTCAGATAAAGATGCTAAGTTTACTTCTGAATTCTGAAAATGATTGTTTGAAAACATGTGAAGTAAGTTAAATTTCAACACATCCTCTCATCCTCAAACTAATGGTCAAACAAAAAGGACCAATCATATATTGGAGGATATCCTAATTATGTATGTGAAGGACAAACAAACCAAATGGGAAGTTTACCTACATTTAGCTAAATTTGCCTACAACATTCCACACCTGCTATGGACACTATGAATGTTGTACTTCCATTTGGATTGACCAATGCACCTGCCACATTGATGTGTCTTATGAACAGTGTGTTAAGACCCTTTTTAGATAAATTTTTCATTGTATTCATAGACGATGTCTTGGTATACTCAAAGATTAAGGAAGAACATGATCAACACTTGAAGATGGTTCTCCAAACTTTAAGACATCATGAAATTTATGCCAAACTTAGAAAATGTTCATTCTACCATAAAAAAATACATTATCTGGGACATGTAATATTAGAAGAGGGCATTGTTGTACATCTTAAAAAGATAAAAGCAATTTTGGAATGGCCAACACCCAGTACTGTGGAAGAGGTCAAATCCTTTATATGCATCACAAACTATTATAAGAGATTTATAGAAGGATCCTCTAAGCTTGCTTATCCAATTACTAATCTGCAAAAGAAGGGAATCAAGTTTGAGTGGAGTCCTAACTGTCAAGCTAGTTTTTACAAGCTTAAACAAATATTAACAATAGCTCCTATTTTAAAACTAGTTTATCATAATAAGGAATTCATAGTATGCACAAATGTAATCAAGGAAGGATTAGGAGGAGTTTTAATAGAAGATGGCCATGTTATCTACTATGAATCCAGAAAATTAAAGAGGACATAAAGTACACAATTTTCCAATATATGAAAATTCAAAGTTGAACCAAGTCTAAAAATTTCTCAAGGAAACTAAAGGACAAAAGTGTATCAATTAACGAATCCAAATTTCAAGGAAAACCAACCCATAACAAACTTAATTTCCAAAATATTTCTGAAAAATAAAGTCAGTAAAATTGGAAATCAAAGAAAACAAAATTTAATTTGAATAAGTAGAATCTTAAGATACAACATTGATACAAAACATACAATATTCTCAGAACAAATAGAAATCACTTTTGGAAATGAAAAACACAACTTCTTGCATTATGTTGACAAGCAATATGCATGATGAGAAGCAGTGCTCATGCAATCTCTGGATAAGTGTCTTTCATCCATGGAAGATTAGGCAGATGAATAGATTACACTGATTGACTTTAGAAATTATGTTGAATAAGGAAAGTACAGATTGACTTTAGCAATTAAGCTAAATAGAGAAAGTACTAATCAACTTTAGCAATCAAGCTGAATAAGGACCACTTTCAATGATGTTTGCTCAATTATAGAAAACTACTCCATTTGTTGTTGGCCAAATTCCTAAAAAGGTTTCCATATGGATATTCAAAGTTATAGTTATATAGAGGCATTGTTTATCGAAACCGAAAATTCTCCTGGACGATAGATTTATTACTGGAATCCAGTAAAAAAAAATCAAAAAATCAGAATGATGGAGAGCTTGAATCACTTTTTTGATGGTGGAAATGAATTCAACACCATCAAGAACCCCTTGGGCACCCAAATTTTAAAAAAATTATGTCGGATTTTGTCATAATCCTACCGGAATTTCCATTATTTTCCGGCCTAATTTGTGGGTTCTTTAGACTACGCTGATTACTTTTGGGTGACATGAATTAAACATCAACCTTTCATTATTTAAATTTCATCAAACAAATTTTTCCAATCATAGAGACTCCATCACTTATGAGACTCAATGTCATCAAATCCTATTCCTTGTGTGCATCACCAAGTTATGGATTTGTGAATGATTTAGTGAAAATATCATGAAAACAATTATGATAATTCTCAAATGTTGAAGAAGCATCTAAAAATGAATTGTTTAAAATGCAACAAGAAAATCCCGATTTAATTTTCCCTTAAATTAAATTAGGACAAAAATTGCAATTCCACATCACAAGACAACTTGTAAGAGTTAACTAAGTTAATTTCACTTGTTGACTCAGTTAATTTGATTTGAGGGTCTAACTTGAGTCATGTAGAGTGGCTCCTAGTTTGTAGGATCTTTGGTTGAGTTTATTTTGAGTTGTAATTAATTATTTAGTTTAAGTGGGTTAAAGTAAGTAAAACTAGTTCCAAGTGTTGGAGGAACTATTAGGAGGTCTAACAATAATTAACTAGAAATTGATGAATTAACTAATAATTCATCCATAAATAACTCATGCATGTGTGTTCTACAAGTTACGTAGTTGAGATTAGAGTTCAACAAAAGTGTAATATTAGTTGTATAATCATCCATATTATATAGGTGGTGCATGTTGCCAGAAGAAGGCCTATGATGGATTTGAAAGTTATGGATGAAGAATTTCCCTAATTAATAGGGCCTAATTACCAAGGAAATATGGAATTTTGCAAGCATAAAATTGGTTAAATATTGGCCAAGGCTTGTCTAAGAAGCAGTGAGATAGATAGAGATAGTGCAGAGGTTGCTCGGGATTAAGCAAAGCTTTGCAATCTTATCATATTTTTCTAACTAATGCAATATACAGATAGCAGGAGTTTTTAGTTGTGGATTTCCTTAGGAAATCATTGTGTAATGTTTTGATTGAATTGTTTCTCTTGTATGCTTCATGATTTCACAATTGTTAATTGTTTCTGCAGTTGGTATAGTAGATTCAAGTATATTGTTTTAGTAAATTACAATTATAAATTTCAATCAACAAGGAATTTATACATGGTATTATAGCTGATATCACAATAGCAGAGAAGAATAAGATTTTGCCTTTGCAGGAGGAATGAGTTTTGCAGGTCTATTCTCGAGAGCTAGTAACATGATCAAAATGGTGTTCTATGGTTTGAGGCTTAAGTATGCCCTTGAGGGTAGCTCTAATTACATTTCTTGGAAGGACCAGATGGAAGCAGTCATGGAAGATAATGGATTGAAGGAATGCATTGATAACAATGTTCTGAAACCAACAGCTATAGATGCACAAAATCTGGCTGAGTGGAAGAAAAATGTAGCCAAGGAAAGAAGAATTTTAAGGAGTTAGAGATCATATTGTCTTGGACCTCCATGGGAACATGAAATGTGGAAGGCCTTGAAAAACTTGTTTCAGAACAAAAATGAACATAGGAAGCTGGCACTAAAGGACAAGATTTGGAAAATCAAGATGGATAAGGACAACACAATATCAGAGTACTTGAGAAAGTTAACCCAATGTAAGGATGAAATTAGGAGTGTTGGTGTTACATTTGTTGAAGATGATCTGGTCAGCCTAGCACTTCTAGGCCTTCCCAAGAGCTAGCACAACTACCAAGATTCAGTAATGAGAGGGAGAAGCTACCAGAGTGGGAGCCTCTGTGGTCCGACTTGGTGCAAGAAGAGATAATGCGGAACACCAAAGATGGTACCTCATCCAAGCATGATGATGAGGAGAATTTTGCCTTGGATGGAAAGGAAAAGAAAGGGAAAGGGAAGAAATCCCAATCCAAAGGAGATTCTGGTTAGGCAGGCAAGAAGAAGGACTTGTCAAAGATTTAATGTTTTCACTGTCATGAGCTCCAACACTATGCCATGAAGTGTCCGCACAAGAAGGCTGAAGAGAAGCCCTCAAGAGGAGTGACAGGTGAAGCTTTTGCTTCACAATTCGAGTTAGATTTCACCCTCATTACATGCATGGTGACATCAATGATGGGTAGTGTGTGGTATGTGGATAGTGGAGCCTCATTCCATATGACTGAAAACAAATAATTTTTCAACGACTTGGAGGAGAAGGACCTCCAGATGCACATCGAGATGGGAGATGATGGAAGGTATAGGGTTATCAGTATCTATAAAGTTACTTTTTAGAGGGAGTTTGGTTCTCCTCTCACATTAAAAGATGTCATGTATGTTTCGGGTCTGAAGAAGAATTTAGTTTCAGTTTCTATGTTGGAAGATCGTGGCTACGATGTGATATTTAGCAAAGGAAAAGTGAAGTGGAATGGGGCTCGGGTAAAGAACCTCTACAAATTGGATGTAGAAGACTGTGCTACTTTGAGCACGAAAGCAAAGAAAGTGCAAAGCTGAGACATTGGTGAATTATGGCATATAAGATTGGGCCATTTTCACCATGGAGCCTTGAAGATCACACAACAAATTTCTACAGGACTTCCAAAGGGTGCACTAGAGCAGCGAGATACATGAAAATGGTGTACATTGGGGAATTACACCAAAGCCACCTTTCATGATAAGGATAGTTGAGCGCAAGCAATCCTTGAAAGAGTTCACTTAGATGTGTGTGGACCGTTCTTGATAGCCTCCACGACCAAGAATAGGTATTATGTGATATTTGTAGATGATTTCTCACATAAGTGTTGGATATTCTTCATGTAGAAGAAAGACCAGCCATTCTCAAAATTTTGTGATTTTAAATCACTTGTTGAGAAAGACACAGGAAAGAAAGTGAAGGCTCTCAGGAGCGATAAAGGTGGAGAATATGTGTCGAATGAGTTTAAGAACTTATGTGCATCATAAGGTATTCGATGGGAATTAATAGCACACGGTAGCCCACAACATAATGGAGTTGTTGAAAGGAAGAATAGAAGTATTGTGGGAGTTACATGAGTGATGTTGCATGATCAAGGCATATTGTTGCACTTGTGGGCTGAAGCATGCACCACAATGGTATATGTGTAGAACAGGGGTCAATGGATTCTTGGGATGAGTACACCAGAAAAAGATTTTTCAGATAAGAAACGAGATGTGGCACACTTTAGAAACTTTGGTTCATAAGTTTACTGTCATGTTTCCAAGGATGCAAGGAAAAAGCTAGAAATGACAGCAAAGTTGGGCATATTTGTGGGATACACTGATACACCTCACAACCATCGGGTGTACCTGCCATCTCACAGGATGATGATTGTTTGTAGATGTGAATTTTGATGAAGAGAAGGCCATGAGATGTTCCCTTGAGATGGAGCTTCAGTTGCATGCAATTGAGGATATTTTAGCTCCAAAGGAAGAACCTTAGGATGTTGTGGAGCAACCACAAGCAAAGGAGCAGAGTAGAAGCACCCACTCATGCAAATACATCCAAAGATGGAAGGAAGTGCACCAGAGAAGCTGACATATTGATGCATGATGCTAGAGAGAATGTGGCAGCACCCACATCACAACGCAAGCAGAGGAGGTCACCAGATTGGTACACTGGCTACCTGGCTCTGATGAGCGAGAGTGTAGAGACTAAGGCATACTTATTCGACGAAGCAGTGAAACAACCTGTATGGGTTGATGCCATGGTAGAGGAATATGATTCCATTATCAGAAATAGTGCTGGGGAAGTTGTCCAAAGGCCAGAGGACAAGTCAGTGGTAGGTTCCAAGCGGATATACAAGGTGAAGCAAGTAGTACATGGGAGTGTCGAGAAACACGAGGCTAGATTTGTGGCCAAGGGGTTCTCTTAGGTGGAGGGAATTGATTGAAAGGATACCTTTGCTCCAGCAGCAAGGTACTCTTCAATGAGATATATTATAGCACTTTCAATATAGATGAGATGGAAGATACATCAAATGGATGTGAAGCCAACCTTCTTTAATGGAGTGATTTAGGAAGAGGGTACATAGAGAAGCCATAAGGATTTGAGACCTTCGACAGAGATTCGCATGTGTGCAGACTCAAGCGAGCATTGTATGGATTGAAACAAGCACCTTCACCATATTGTGGTTGAAGGTAAATTATTGATTATAGTATTATATGTCAATGATTTAATTCTAACTGGTGATAAGAAACTGATCAAATCTTGCAAACAGGGTCTTGCAAGAGAATTCGAGATGAGGGACCTGGGGCTCATGCATTATTTCCTCGGTATGGAATTATGGAGAGGAGATGAGGAATTGTTTGTCTCTCAGGGAAACTATTCCAACAAGATACTGAATAAGTTCCACATGGAGAGAAGCCAACCCATGGATACTATTCTATTAGGGAATTGGAGGAAGGAAGATGCTACTTTAGGGGACGTAGTAGAGGCTACCATTTATAGGAATCTTGTGGGTTCACTTATGTACTTGGTGAACACACGACCGAACATTTGTTATGCAGTTAACTAGCTTAGTCAAGCAATGGTTAAGCCAACCAAACTCTATTGGAAGATAGTCAAACATGTGTTGAGATACCTCAAAGGCACCACTTAGTTTGGTCTTTGGTACAAATGGACAGATGGAGTAAAGCTACAAGGATTCATAAGTGTAGATTGGGTAGGGAGTCCATGAGATACAAAGAGTACATTAGGGGGAATATTCAGTATTGGGTCAGCGGCAATTTCCTGGTACAATAGGAAGCAAAGATCAGTTTCACTCAGTTCAACAGAAGCAGAGTACATGGTTTCTACTCAAGCAGCTCATGAGGCTATCTGGATGAGGAAGATCCTTGTTGGGTTATTTATTTAGCTGATGGGTCCTACAGTGATTTACTCTGAGAATCCAATTTTTAATGATCGGTCCAAGCATATCGACATTTGGTATCACCATCTCAAAGATTATATGCATAGGTGGATCATGTTTCTAAAGTAGATTCCTACAGAGGAACGTGATGAAAATATCTTAACTAAGGCACTATCAAGAGGAAAATTTGAGTTCCATAGAGGCAGGATTGGGTTATTTGATAATCCCTTTCTTGTTGAGAGGGAGTTTTGAAAATGCAACAAGAAAATCCCGATTTAATTTTCCCTTGAATTAAATTAGGATAAAAATTGTAATTCCACATCACAAGACAACTTGTAAGAGTTAACTAGTTAATTTCACTTAGTTGACTCAGTTAATTCGAGTTGAGGGTCTAACTTGAGTCATGTAGAGTGGCTTCTACTTTATAGGAGCCATAGTTTAGTTTAATTTGAGTTGTAATTAATTAATTCAGTTTAACTGAGTTAGAGTCAGTTAAACTAGTTCCAACTATTGGAGGAGCTAGTAGGAGGTCTAGCAGTGGGCTACAGCTTCAATCCTCAACCATTTAACTGATAATTCAACCATAAATAACTCATGCATGTGTGATATACGAGTTACCCAGTTGATATTGGAGTTCAAGGGAAGTGTACTACCAGTTGTATAATCATCCAAATTGTACAGGTGGTGCATGCAGTTAGAGGAAGGCCTATTATGGATTGTGCAGTTATGGATGACAAATTTCCCTAATTAATAGGGGCTAATTCCCAAGGAAATAGGGACATGGGAAAGAAGAAAATTTGTTAAGTTTTGGCCAAGGCTTGTCTAATAAGTAGTGAGACAGATAGAGATAGTGTGGAGGTTTCTCGGGCTTGAGAAAAGCATTGTAATCTTCTCATATTTTTCTGACTAATGAAATATACAGATAACAGGGTTTTTAGCTATGGCTTTCCCCAGGAAATCATTGTGTAATGTGTTGATTGAATTATTTCTCCTGTATGCTTCGTGATTTTGCTATTGTTAATTGTTTCCACAGTTGGTAGAGTAGATTCAAGTCTATTGTTTTAGTAAATTACAATTAGCAGTTTGAATCTACAAGGAATTTCTACATGAATGAAAAAATAGATCATGCCAAATGATGACCCAATTTTTTTGTCAAGATTATCCTTTCTTTTGCCACATTTGACCATTGAACCTAAATATGCTAAGGTTCATTTAATGGGATCTGAATGCTCACTAAGTTCCCCTCATATTCATACATAAAAATTATATATTGTGTGTTATGCTCTTGACCTGCGAGAAGATACTAGAATACCAAATATGCGAAGAAATATACCCATAACAGAAAAACAATAAGATATAACAGCATGTATTTTATTAATCAGAAAGGAAAGCAATGTTCACTTGCCTCTTCAAGGGGGCAACCTCCAATAGAGTTGGTCTCAATTACAAAATAAGACATGACGCTCCTCAAGGGGAGTCTCTATCCTCTATATAGGATTCATACATGCAATACCATGGGTCAGTACCATGATTCTTATTAATACCATCTATCTAATACCATGGCCCATTTGCAACTAACTGTGGTCCCTTCTTTAAATGCGGGTCAACCACTTAAAATTATTAGTATGGGCTTTATTGACTCTTTAACTAACTATAACTATGACTCGACCATATTACATAAATAAGGGGGTTAGGGTTGGACCCTAACATGCCCTCCCCCATAAAAATAACCTTGTCCTCAAGGCTGAAGCTACAGAAACTGATGAAGAACAGTGGTTGGTTCTTCGATCGCATCTTCTAGAGAGGTGTCTTTCCACTTAACAAGGACTTCCTTGATCATGCGGTCGTGCAGGTGCCGTTTTCGTGTGTCAAGAACCTATTCAGGTTGGAGCCAGATTGAACCTTCTCCATCCAATTCCGATAAACTGGTTTGAATTCTGCAATGGTTCCCAACCACTTTCTTGAGGCATGAGACATGGAAGAGGGGATGGATTTTTGCAGTGGGTTGCAAGGCTAACTTGTAGGCTACTTCTCTGATGCGCTGAAGTATTTGATACGATCCGTAGAATTTTCGAGATAATTTCTGACAACCCTTGTCTTTGAGTGATGTTTTCTTATATGGTTGCAGCCTCAAGAATACCTGATCCCCTTCTTGAAATTTTCACTCTAAACGATGTTGGTCTGCCTGTTGCTTCATGCAATTTTGAGCTTGATGGAGATTCTCTTTGAGGTGGGCTAGCATGGTTGCACGGTTTTGTAGGATTTGATCCACTGCTTGTACCTTCGAGCATCCCTGGATATAAGAAGTAGGTGAAGGAGAGAGTTGACCATAAACTGCTTCATATGGATTCATTTTGGTGGTGGCATGATAGTTAGTATTATACCACCATTCGGCCAGAGGTAACCACTGTACCCATAGATGTTTTTCTAAAGTGAAACACCTGAGGTAGGTCTCCAGACATTTTTTGACTGCTTCAGTTTGACCATCAGTTTGGGGATGATAGAAAGTATTGAGTTGTAGTTTGGTACCTTGTAGCCTGAAGAGTTCCTGCCAAAATTTACTGGTGAATATCGGGTCACGATCAGACACAATGGAAGTGGGCATGCCATGCAATTTGAAGATCTAGTCCATGAATGATTGAGCCACCAACGCTAGTGTAAAAGGGTGGGGTAGGGCCCAAAAATGAGCATACTCAGAAAATCTATCCACAACCACCATGATGACTGAATTATTGCCTGACTTTGGAAGACCCGTAATGAAATCCATAGAAACCTCCATCCAGATTGAGGTAGGGATGGGCAATGGTTGTATTGTGCCTGGCAATTTGATTGTTTCTCCTTTGTGGCGCTGACACACATCACACTCAGCTACAAAAGTAAGAATTTCCTTTTTCATGCCTGTCCAAAAGAATGAACGTCGAGTGCGAGCATAAGTCTTTTGAAAGCCTGAATGGCCTGAAGTGGGAGATGAGTGCAACTCTGCCAAAATGTGACTTTTGAGGGTGGAAGTTGGTGATATCACTACTTTGTCCTTGTAACAAAGAATCTCATTCTGCCAAGAGTATCTCGCTGTGGAATTTGGATCCGCCTGCAATTTATTAATGAGTTTGGAGAGCAAAGGATGTGAAAACCATTCCTTGCGAGCCTCTTCAATCCACTCTATAATGGGAAGAGAGATTGCTAGCAGGGTGCTTTCCTCCTCAAATTGGCATGATAAAGCATCCGCTACGACATTTTCTCGCCCTTGCCTGTAAATTATCTCATAATCATATCCCAACATTTTGGCTACCCATTTATTTTGTTGTGGCGAGGATAGGTGTTGCTCCAAAAAATATTTAAGGCTTTGATGGTCTGTGCGGATTTGGAAACACTGCCCCAATAAGTATGGTTGCCAGGTATCCACTGCATGTAAGATGGCCATCATCTCCTTCTCATAGGTATATTTTCCCAGATTTGTCCCACTTAGTTGTTGGCTAGTGAAGGCCAAGGGTCGACCTTCCTGCATTAAAACAACCCCAATACTCGTACCTGAAGCATCACATTCAATCACAAAAGATTTGGTGAAGTCAAGTAGTGCTAATAAGGGAGTGGAACACATGGCATGTTTGAGAGCTATAAATGCCTGTTGTGCTTCATCATTCCAGAGGAATGAATTTTTCTTGAGAAGGTGAGTGAGGGGTGTAGCAATGCGACCATAATTGTGGACAAATTTGCAATAGTAGCCGGTGAGACCCAAAAATACTCTCAAGCTCTTCAAGGTCTTTGGTTGAGGCCAATCCTGCATTGCCTGGATCTTTTTGGGATCCACCCTGACACCTTCACGCCCCATAATGTGGCCAAAAGACTCAATTTCTGCCATGCCAAAAGATCACTTGGACAATTTGACAAATAATTTATGCTTCCGGAGCAGTTGCAAGAGCAGATCTACATGCTGAAGATGTTTTTCCCAGGAGAGGCTGTAGATGAGGATGTCATCAAAGAAAACAAGGACATATTTTCTGAGATATGGTTTGAGCAGGTGATTCATAAGGCTCTGAAAAGTGGATGGGGCATTACAGAGACCAAATGGCATGACCAAGAATTCATAATGGCTTTCATGAGTTCGGAAAT
Organism: Pinus tabuliformis; assembly: GCA_031772625.1. Taxonomy (NCBI): domain Eukaryota; kingdom Viridiplantae; phylum Streptophyta; class Pinopsida; order Pinales; family Pinaceae; genus Pinus; species Pinus tabuliformis. Next base: position 525,077,225 of record CM062818.1, read on the forward strand.
CGTCTTTGGAATGTCTACTTCTTTCATGCGAATTTGGTGATAGCCTGAGCGAGGTCGAGCTTAGTAAAGAATTGAGCCCCATTTAGTTCATCCAGCAAATAATCAACAACTGGGATGGGAAATTTATCTTTGACCATTAGCTTGTTGAGGGCCCTGAAGTCTGGATACATACACCATTCCCCATCTTTCTTGAGCACCATGACCACAGGTGATGAATAAGGACTAATGCTAGGACGAATGACACCGGCTTCTAGGAGTTCCTTGATGATTTTTTCAATTTCATTCTTTTGGGCAAAATGATATCTATATGGGCGCACATTTGGTGGTTGTGCCCCCAGGACCAAAGCAATGCTATGATCATGTTCGCCTCTTGAGGGTGGAAGCTCATGAGGCTTGTCAAAGACCTGCAGATGGTTGTTTAAGACCTATTGCATCTCAGTATGAATATGAAGAGAAGTGGGTTCGAAGGCCTGGATGGCATTAAATTGGGCTATAACTCCATGGTGGCCCTTTTTTAACAAATTTTCCATCCTATGCGAGCTGATGATAGAAGGAGCACCTGCCTGGAGTCCGCGAAGGGTATGTGTGTGGTTATTCTACTTGAAGCTCATATATAACTCCTGTAAATCCATTGTGATTGGGCTGAGTGTGCGGATCCATTCAGCACCCAAGATAATGTCACACCCACCCACGTTGATGGCAAACATGTGGGTGTTTAGGTGATAATCCCCCATTTGAAGTTTGACATTTTCACAACGGCCATCACATTTCATTGTCCCCCCATCAACAATCTAGATTTGGAAATTAGAGACTGCTCTGACAAAACAATGCACTGCTTCAACGACTTTTTGATGGATAAAGTTGTGTACTGCCACTATCAATCAAGACTACTACAGGGCGATGCTTAATAAAACCTCTGATTTTGAGAGTTTGGGTAGAAGAAATTCCTACCAAAGCATGAAGTGAGATAACTGGTTCTTCAGGTGTAGCTGGGAGCTCATTGTCTGGCTGGTTGTCCTCATATTCCTCCTCTGGTCCCTCAAATGGTGGGGCTTCCTTATACGAACTGTGATCCGTAACATCAATTTGAAAGAATTTGGGTTCCTTGCATTTATGCCCCGGGGAGTATTTCTCATCACAGTAGTAACAGAATCCTTGCTTTCTTCTTTTCGCCATTTCCGCTGGTGACACCTTTTGAACCTTAAGTGTTTGGGTAGTGCTCAGAGCTTGGGTGGGGTGTCCCTTGGCTATGAAATTTGGACGAGTCGACTGGGCTGCTAACATGCGTTCTACTTCACGAGCTATCTTGCAAGCTGCCAGCCATGAGACTGGGTGTTGTAGTCGGACGTGGGCTTGTATGGCATCTTTGAGACCATTGATAAAACATTCTAAGTAGAATTCATCTGCTAGACCTCCTGTGCGGAAGGCTAATGCTTCAAAGGCTTTAATATATTCTTGCACTGTGCCAGTATGTCAGAGCTTAGTAAGATGACCCAAAAAGTTAGATTCATGGTCAAAGCGATCAGAAAGGGATTTTGAGAATATCTGCCAAGTCAGTGGCATTGCATAGCAACGTTGATGCCACTGCCACCATTGCCATCTTTCTTGGTCCAAGTACAAGCTTCCCACACTTAGCTTAGTCGCATCATCTCTGATGTGATTCAATGTGAAATATTGCTCCATTTGTGCTAGCCATATGGCTGGATGAGAGCCATCAAATTTATACATGTCCAGGTTGGGTGGTCGAAGGTGGGACTATTGGTGGTTTCCTTAGAAGTGAAGAGAATGGCTAGACTCACCCTCAAGGTTTTCATTAAATCATATGCTTCCAATATTGCCCCCGACTTACCCTTTGTGATTGTGTCAGTTAAGGTCTGGATCTGCTTCGTTAATGCCTACAACGCTTGTTCAAGGGTGTTGATCTGCTCATTGGCCATAGCTTGAGCTCTAGTTTGTACCATGCACCGATCCAGTGCACTTGTCGTTATTGTGAAAAAAAAAAATTGGGACCACTTGAAATTTTGATGCTGAAAAGTGAATGGTACCACCTTTCTCAGCCCATCGACCTGATTCTTATGGGCTAAGTCTCCTATAAGCGTCCCAGGAGGGTCTCAGAATTTATTTTTTACTCCGAAAGGAGTTTTACTCCTCACTTAGGAATACTGTAGTAGTCAATTCCCAGAAAAGTTAATTCTGCCCAATGTCCTGCGAGAATCACGCCTAGGTATAGGAGCCACACAAATAGTCAGATTTGTCGGTGAAGCCCTCAACTGTAGAGTATGAGTAGGAATGTGGCAGTGATCGAACCCCTGCTGTTAGATCTGAATGGAAGATCTGATTGTTGCAACTGCTACATAACCCAAACTGCTAGATCTAAATGGCGGATCTGATATTTCTGATTGGCGAATCTAATAGATCTGAATGGCAGATCTGAGAGATCTGAATGGCGGAACTGATTGTTGCGGTTGCAACAGAACCCCACCTGCTAGATCTGATCTTGAAAAGATGATGTGTGATTTAGAGAGAGACAAGGGAACTATGGTCTCAAGGAGTGTCAGGTGCTATAGATCATAATATACATAAGGGTCCGACATTATCACTCAGCCCAATCTTTCAGGGCACTAACCAAGGAGGATCAATCGTACCCTTAACCGTTCAACCTGACTACCCTATCGTATGTGCGAGTAATCTCCCCGAGTGTTATTCTTGGTGTACTATAGCAGCAGACAACCGACGATTTATCTATGGCAAGGTTTCAAGAGAGCTTATGGGGCTTCCGATATACCCAGAGGGTACTTGGAAGACAGTCCGTGCACGGTTCTATCTAATGCACTACTACTCGAAGGGGTACCCAAAAGGGTTACAAGGGAGTCCAATAAGCGTGACCACCTCTTGTATTTCCTGTGTGCATGCCTCCCCAAATCCGTAGGTTTATGCGCTCAACGATAGATCCCATGGTTTAAAGACACCGGAACACGTCTCTAGCCAAAAAAATTATTCTAAAAATGGAGATCCCACAGGCCCTGGAAAGTGCTCTGATACCACTTGTTATGCTCTTGACCTACGAGAAGATGCCAAAATACCAAATATGCAAAGAAATATACCCAAAACACAAAACAATAAGAAATAACAACATGTATTTTATTATTCAAAAAGGAAAACAATGTTCACTTGCCTCTTCGAGGGGGCAACCTCGAATAGAGCTAGGCTTAATTACAAAATAAGACACGACGCTCCTCAAGGGGAGTCTCTATCCTTTATATAGGATTCATACATGCAATACCATGGGTCAGTACCATGGTTCTTATTAATACCATCTATATAATACCATGGCCCATTTGCAACTAACTGTGGTCCCTTCTTTAAATGCGGGTCAACCACTTACAGCTATTAATATGGGCTTTATTGACTCTTTCACTAGCTATAACTATGACTCGACCCTATTACATAAATAAGGGGGTTAGGGTTGGACCCTAACATTGTGTTTCATTCATAATCATCTCTTTCCCTACATGTTCGATAGTTTTAACCTAAAAGTCCACAGTAAAGGATTCAACTCTACTTAGATTCTCTTTAAGAATAGAATTTTCTTCATCAAGTAGATGGTATTGATACGCCATATTTATTATATTAGATTCTTGACCCTAATTTTTAGATTGCAATTTGGTTGTAAATAAAGGATTCCTCTCAAATGACCAACTAAAAGAAAATTTTCCTCATCGAATATATGATCAATACTTTCTCCTTCTCTTCCCAACCATATTTGGGAAATGATAATTTAATTGATTCATGCAAAGGCATACTTTATTGTCTTATAACTTCTAATTGACCATCACTTTGTGTTTGATTTCTAGAACCTAAGCATAGGGAAACTATTGAACATAATTTTGACGATTTTCTTCCAAGTGAATATCTCTGAATAGGTAGGTTTGTGTATAGACTATAAAAGAATTTCATAATCCAAGGGTCTAAAAATTTCTTTTATAAAGTTATGTGCAAAGTCCATATGGCCTTCCCTTTCCCCTTAACCAATGAGATTCTCTGTGGATAGATATTCTAAGGAGTTCTATGATTTCATAACATTCAAAACTATGAGAGATTGTTAAACCTACTAGTTATTCCCTAAATTTTGAGCAAGAGCTTTGATTTGAAACTCTATAATCTTTTGCATATTTTGATTGTTCATTATTTTGAAATAGATAGTGTGGATATATAGTCTTTTGAAATTGACCTATTAACGAAATTTTCAGAAGCTTCAAAAATGGTTTCATTAGAGGATATATCCAGAGAAGTTTTCTTTGAAAAGTTACCCTCTAACAACTCTTTAAAAATAGATCACAAATTGTATGAAGTTTGACGATGAGAAAGGGAAATTTCTAAAGTAAGGTCAATTTATGCATCACACAAAAGCGTAATGAGTGGGAATATTTTGATGAACTTTTAGTTGGCCATATTTGATGTACTTAATTCCTATGTTACCAAATACGAGAAACGGGAAACGAAACAAGAAACGAGAATGGTACGAGAAATAGTGTTTGCAGGTTTTGCGTATAAGAAACGAGGAGGGAGAAAAAACAAGATTAAAGGTGAAAAATATAAAACACAATATTAATCATAAAAATCCAATGTTTCCACATGTGAAGTCGTAAAGAAACATTCATAAAGAGTGATTTAGGTTTAAGAAAGATGTCATAATTTTCCAAATCCAAAAATTTAGCCAACCATTAATTCGAAAAAAAAAAAGAGAAAAATTTATGAGAATAAGAGATGTGAAATATAAATAATTAAATGTATATTTTTGAATATAGATGTATCTCTAAAGCCACTTCTAACAATTCATATGAAAAAGAAAAATAAACTTAATAATCTAGATTGTCAGTTCCAAAAGCATTATTATGCTCAGTAGACTGCTTGGTATTATCAAGCATGCCTTGTAGCAACTCAAGTGGAAGCTCATCATCTCCATCATCTTGTGAACCACCATGATCCCACATTCTTGTGGATCTAGTTTTATATTCTAGTTTTTGTCAAGACAACAAGCGTAGATTTGAGTGTACGAACACCAAATCTTGTGCCTTTTTTGTACCTAGGCAATTCCTCTTTGATGAATGGATAAAGGCATATTCACTCCAGTTTATTTCACATGCAAATGAACTAGTAACCTGTAAAATAAAATTAACATTATGTTAGCAATATACATTTAAAATCTTAAAAGGAAAATAATAAAAAACAAACATTAGACTTAATTGCTTAAACAGTAAATCAATACATTAAAGGTATTTGTTATTGATCATACCTGTGAAAGAAAAAAGGTAGCCAAAATATAAAGCAAGGGAGTCCATGTACCATATTGATCCAAAATTCTATGGGTCCAAGTTGTTCTCTATGGTATGCACAACCTTCATTTGCAAAGTGGTCTTCTAATCTTAGTTACTTTCCCAACTCAAGTCGTAAATCAGTGTGATCCTAACGATCGTAACACCTACTTATAAAAGTGTTCCAATTTTGCATCATCTATACATCTGTAGATGATTTCTTATGAAATCATTTAGGGTTGAGTAAGAATGCAATTAAATGGAGAGAGCTATGAAGCATTTTCCACTTTGTCAAACTCTCACACTTCATTTCTAGTGTCTTTGTCAATCCTAGGATTTTCATCTTCCATTATATCATGAAGTTTCTCTCTTATTTGATCCATAATCTCAAACACATCCCCTAAGCATGGTTGATCACTATAAAATATGCAGAGGGTGGAAACAATAGGGGTGATGAGGGCGACAATATCCTCCACTCTCCTCCAAAAATCCTTTGAAGAAAGACCAATAATAATGTCCTCAACTTTTGAGCCATCTCCAATATGAGAACCCTTCCATCTCTGCCAATCCATTGATAACACCATCTCTCTCAAAGATTGATGCATTTTAATAAGGCATTGAAGCATGATGAATGTAGATGCAAATCTACTCTCAGCACATCGAAGAAGTTGAAGATTTTCATATTTCCTATAAATTTCTATGGATGTTGCATGATTAACAATAAAATTTTGTAGCATCTTTGCTTCATTTATATTTTTCGCAACCCATGCAATGTTATTAATATCTTTCAGGAGCAAATTCATGTAGTTCACAGAACAAGGAGTCCAAAAAATTGCTGGGTATTCATCCTCAATCAACCCCCCAACAAGGACATTGTTTGAGGCACTATCTATAATAATCTGGACCACATTTTCTCTTCCAACCTCCTTTATTACATCTTTGAAGAGACTCATTAGGTATGGACCATCTTTTGTCTTTCATCTGGTATCATGGGATTTTAAGAACATATCTCCTTTCAAGCAAGAAACCAAAATATTGGTAAGGGGACGGTGGTTGACATCTGTCCAACCATCTGAGACAATGGAGACCCATATTCCTTCCAACTATCTTTAATGTCATGAAGTCTAGCTTCAACCCAAGCCCTCTCTTCAAATAACATTGTTGTCCTCATATTTTCAAAACTACGAGGCGTGTAACCTTTAGGGGTAGTGTTAACTAGATCCTCACTATTTCCTTACGAAAAGATCTACAAACATTGAAATCTATGCCATTTGCGAAAAAAATCGTTCAATGGATGCATCAAGATTTCCCATCCCTTTTACATCCCATAAGTTTTCAAGGTGGGAAACTGAAACTTGATGTTGAGAATAAGAGTGTTGACCACCAACTGCCAAACCACTAGGATTGTTGTTGGTTTGAATTGAACCTTCAACGATATGTCTCAACTTTTCAAATTCATTAAATTGTTTATGTAGAGTTGCTTTCTTTGTTAGGTACACTCGTACATATAGTCATTTTTTCTTTTTCCCCATTTCAAGCAAATGGCATCGAACTCTTGCTACACTCCCTGATTTTTATTTTTACAATAAGGGAAAAACCAAGCCTTTGAACCAGGCGATCCACTTTCTCCTCCACTATAAGATTTAGTGCATTTCACGGCTACCCATAACCTTGCTTCAAAGGTTTTTTTTTGCTTCTTGATATTCTTTGCTTTGATTTTTTTTTTTTTTTATGCTACTATGGAAGATCTTTGTTGGGAAAGGGGTGGTATAATTTGTGAAGCTGGTGAACTTTCTTCCATTGTCATGAGAAATGATCGGAATAAAGAATATAGAATTCTCTGCCACAACCAATTCTAATATGCATGGTTTGTATTTGAAAATTAATTAAAAAAATAAAAAGAAAAAAAAATTGATACTTAATTAGAAAAGTACAATTAAAAAAGAGCTCGAAGAAAGAAATTTATTCACATGCATAGTTTAATGTATTGCATGAAGAACTATACTCCTAGAACAATCAGAATTTCATAAATTTAATGTAAAATTAAATTCAAAACTGTTAAATTTCATTACTATACTTAAATTTTATTGTGTAATATGTAATAAATGTAATTCTATTAATTACTATACTTTAAATTTTACAACATAACATGTAATAAGTGTAATTCTATTAATTATTTTCAGCTTCAAGATAAAAAAAAAAAAACAAAACACATCCATTAGTGGTACTAGAAAAATATATTTAGTGCTTATTATTCAATCATTGTTCACTCTGATTTATGGAGTTTTTTCTATTATTGCTATTTGTTCACTCTCATTTATGGAGTTGTTCCTATTATTGCTATTTGACTTTTATGGATCGAAAAGGTAGTGCCTACAAAATTTGAACATACACATTAATTAACAATTGTGAAGGCTAAATTTATGTGTATTTGAAAAAAAAAAATTATTATCTAAATAAACTAAACTGAAGAAAATAATAATAATAATAATAATAATAATAAATAAAATAATAATAATAATATAATAATAATAATAATAATAATAATAATAATAATAATAATAAATAAATAAATTACAATCTAAATAAATTAAACTAAAGTAATTTTGTGAAAAAAAAAATAAAATCTCTAACTATCCATATAACTAAAACTAAAAAAATTGTAAAAAATAAATATTTTAATACTTAAAAAAAATTGAACCAAACCAATTGTGAACACTGAAAAATCTAATTGTCAAAACTGAGAAATCTATCGTTATCCAAATGATTTAAATTAAAATAACCAAGACAATCATTTTCGTGGCTGTCTTATATCGATGAATGAAGGCCAACATTTTTCATTTTATTGGAATGGTGGTAAAGGCTCAAACAATAAGGCAGAAGCTATGGCCCTGGTGGGTCTCCTTCAATTAAGCTCCTTCCTAAATATTGAGAACCTACAGATATACAGGGACTACAAAATCATGATAGAACGTGCAACAGAGAAATTATCTATAAAGAGCCCCATGCTATCTGGATGGATGAACAGGGTAAATGTATTATGGAATAGCAAAAAGGATTATGCAATCAATCATGTGGACAGTTCCCAAAATTCTCGTGTTGATGAACTGTTTAAGAAAGGCCTCGCAATTCACCAGGTATATGGAAAATGGAGATACAAATGGGATCAACAACATATTAGATTAAAGATTTCTCCTTACCGCATACTTAGTTCATTTTTTAACTTTTTGTCTTCTTATGCTCAATAGACTCTTCCTCTTCATAAAAGGTACGTCTGTCTATTTATCCTCCTTCATCTTCTCTTTTTTGGATAGAGTTGCTTAATCTAAATGGACCTGTATAATTATCCATGTGTCTATAGCTAGACATTAGCTATTTTAGCTACAGATTTCTTTCTCTATCTTCCATACTAGATTACATGTCTTGGGCTGAAATCAATTTCAGCCCAGTCTTACATCGATCTGCTTTATGCATATATCAAGTGTTCTCTAGGTAAATATCCTTTATATGAGTATAAATCCTGCCTTTTTCTTCGTACTGAGAAAAAAAAATAATATCCAGTAAATAAATAACCGTGGCTTAATAATAAATAAAAACTTCGTTTCCATGTAAACGGTAACGGATTTTTTTTAATAAAATAATGAAAATGGCATATTTAAAATAAATTTGAGAATCAAAAGACCTTATAAAACTCTATATTTAAATTAATTATAAAAATTCTAATTCTATGTCAACCGCAGTGAGTTTTCTTAAGATCGAATAATCTATTTAAACTTTTAAGAATGGTAAACGTTGAAAATAATATGAGCAAAATTTATTTATAAATAAAATTTATTATGTTATAGGAGCTTTGTAGATATTTTGTTGAACTAAATATAAGTTCAAAATCAAGTAAATTTTATTAATGACAGAAACCAAATGTTATAGGAGCTTTGTTGAACTAAATATAAGTTCAAACCCAAGTAAATTTTATTAATGACAGAAACCAGGTGAAGTATCAGACTTCACAATTTTTTGTTAAATTTTTTTGCCCCTCTAGTTTAGTGGAATTACAAGTTAAATGAATTTAATTTAAAAATTTGTGAACATCAAATCTGCTTAAGGTTGTTGTATAAGATTTAGTTACATATTCATGCTTTAAAATAAAATTCACTTTTTTATGTTTCTTTTTAACCAAAAAAAACAATATAAAAAATAAATAAATAAGCTTATCATATTTGATTTGAGTGGTTAGAAAATTAAAGTGTAAAAAACATTTCATTTGATAACAATTACATAAAACACAAAATACAACACTAAAAAGAAATGGATTATTAGATTTTATATGAAATATAATTTAAAAAGCGATGGAATACAGATTGCCATTAACACACCATCTCTAGCCCAAGTGATGAATGTTGGATTATTGGCTTCCATATAAGATACAATTTAAAAGGTGATGGAATATAGATTTCCATTAACACGTTATCTCTAGCCCAAGTGATGGAATACAAATTGCCATTAACATGTCATTATTTTCATTAACACGTCATTATTGCTACCTTCTTGTTTCTAGCAAAAAGGCAGATCTGAAATCCATCTATATAGGGTATTGATTTCAGTTATTGTTGTGATAGTAGTACTATGCTTGATTGGTATATTTTTCTTGTGTAAGACATACAAGAATTTTGCTTGGGTTAAATCAAATCCAGAGTCATTGAATCTCACAACCTTCCATAGGGTAGAATTTGATGAGTCAGAAATTCTTAAAAGATTGACATAAGATAATGTTATTGGAAGTGGAGGTGCAAGCAAAGTGTACAAGGCAATATTGGGAAATGATAATATTGTTATTATGAAATTTTTTTGGAACAACAGGAAACTGTAGTCTGCCTAAGACAAGGGATTTCAAGCAGAGGTGGAGACTTTAGGAAAGATTAGGCAGACCAACATTGTTAAGCTACTTCGCTGCATATCTAGTTTAGATTCTAATCTATTAGTGTATGAATACATGCCAAATGGGAGCCTGTATGAACGACTTCATATTTCTTAAGGGGCAATGTTGGATTGGCCTACTTGTTATAAGATTCCTTTTGGTGTTGCTAAGGGAATGTCCTACCTGCATCATGGTTGTTCACCTCCAATAATACATAGGGATGTTAAATCATATAATATAATAATATATTGTTGGATTCTGAATTCGAGGCCCATATTGTTGATATTGGTTTAGCTATAATTGTAGAGAAGTTGGGTCAGAAGAATGTAATGTCAGGGGTTGCTTGAACATATGGATATATTTCCCCAGGTAAGAATTTACAGCCGAATTGTTAATTCCAGTGAATATATGTGTGTGTATATATACGCCTTGGTCAACAAAAAATAAACAATTTTATATGAACTAATATTGTTGATGGACATGTGTGCAGACTCCTCGGCGTAATAATATTTTAAGAATATATATTTAACATTCATTGGCGTAATATGAAAACATATCAGGAAATTGGGAATCCACAAACAAGTTTAGTATGTTATGAAGTCTATTGAATGCGTTCCTCTCCAAGCTTAAATCGTCCTTAAACCTTGCTTTACCGGGGTTTGCTAAATGATGAATCTACGCTCCTCTCCAACTTAAATTGTCCTCAAGCCTTGCTTTACGAGCAATCACAACTGCTAGCTCGCATAGAAACACAACTCAAAAAGGAAACTGATGTTTTTTAAATGGGAGTAACTCGAAAAAGAAACTAATGTTTTTTAAATGGGAGTTAACATGAGTTGAGAAAGGAAATGGAGAAAAGGAGGAAAAATAGAGATGAAACGAAAATGTTCTAGCATGAACGGATAAACGTTTTTGCATGATAGGCTGTGGGAAACAACCCGTTTCAATAGAAACCAGTTTCCTGCCAATGAAAACAAGAACGCCCGTAAAAAAACGTGGTTTCCCATCCCATCTCATTGTCGGAGCGGTTTTTTGCAAGAACGTTGATTATCATTCTGTTTTTGGTAACACAAGTTAATTCTATTTGATGTAATATTATTTGAGACATACACTGATCATGAAGTTAATACTTTTGTTACTATTATCATTAATTTGAATATCTTTATTGAACATAGAGACACTATAAAAGCTACGTGTACGTATATCTATACTCAACTTGGAATTGACACATGTCCCTTTTAAAATAAAATAAAAAAACATATGTGAGCAAGATATTTAAACCTTATATTTTTCAAAAATATTTTAACATGTTATTTAAATAAATTATTTGAAAATCTATATTAACTAATTTATGCAATATCTTTTATATATAAAATGATGAAATATATATGTTAATATTAATTTATTTTTAAAAATATATAATATTCAAAAATATAATTTAAACCATAAAAAAATATATAATTTTTTCATTCTAAAATAAATTTATATGTATAAAAATTTGATCCCTGTGTTACATTAAACTAATTTATTTATAAAAAACTTAACAAAAACATGAATATGGCATGCTTCTTTATTGATGGATAGTGCATTTCTCTCATTGTTGACTTCATTGTATTGGTCACAAGAGAATATGTAGGCAGGATGTCTTGGTACATAGAGTGATGAGGGTTTAAATCAAAACTTCCAATATAAATAATTTTCATATGCCTATCATTTCAATCGTCATTTTTAAGAAGAGATAAAATCATTTTTTCAATTTTTCTTCAGGTGAGTGCAATAGATTTGTCTCACAAGCCAGTATGGTGATATATCAGGTTGGAGACATCTTAAGTTACACTAATATTTTGTTTAGCTATTGAAGATGGTTCATCATCTGCGGAAAATTATAGCAAATTTGTATAACAATTCATTTCTGTTTTCAACAATTACTTTCAATTCACTACAAAGTTTTTCGTAACAAAACTTTTCACCATCAAATTGGATAAGAGATTAATTAATTTTGTTGGAACAATGTCTAATGTTTTCAAAACTTTTAAATAACGGTTTAATATCAAAATATGATAAATATCTTTGAATGGTTAAAACATTTTAGAAGGACTTTTTTTTTTTACTTTTAGTGTCAATTTTTAGATTTTTAGTGTAGTAGTTATTATTGATTTGGATTTTATTAGTTATGGCCTCGATTCAAGTTTTCTAATATAACTAGCTCAACCATATAAATTAAATGGTAGGTAGCTCAATCATATATACATTTTAAAAAAACATGGAACAAAATTCTTAGCCATAGATATTTACCTCTACTTTACAATGGAGATTCTTAGTCTGTAAATAGGCTTTGTTATAATACCACAGCTTATCACATGCCTAAAAAACTTTAACTCGCTTCATATGAACTCAATTCATATGGCACTTGTTCATATGACATTTTTTTGGTTAATCAATTTAATTAGAAGAGAAAAAAGAGCATAACTACTTTGAAAACAAATATCACTCCTCAATTTATGTATACTACTATGAATATTCTAGAATATTTCATAGAGTTTAAATTCCTACATCTATATGATAATTATTGGTAATTAAAATAAAATTATAAAACCACTATTCCAAAATAAACATATGTAACAACATGGAAAAAATGTAAAAACAACTCACTTAAAATGCATAAATGTCAATAAAAATTTCTACACATACACTACAGTAATGAATCAAACATAAAGCCAAAAACATCACCATCATTACACTCAATAATTTGTTTCATAAAAAAAAAAAAAAACTAATAAATAAATAATTGCAAAACCCAAAATAATATAAAATTAAACAAATAATTATAATATTATAGTTACAATTTTAAGCAGATCTTTATAAAACATAAGAACAAAGATATAAACTTTCAACATAACAACCATTCACAGTACAAAAAATAATATTAAAACTCCTAAACTTAATAATAAGCACCCCTTAATAATTCACAATTAAAAAAAAACACATGAATGAAAACACAAAAATATTACAGTGGCACATGTAAACCAGCAGTGATACATCATATCGATCTGGAAAATTTGTAAGTGGCGCTCCATGTAGTTTCATGATTATCATTTTGTTGCTTCAAAAATAGTGATGTCTATGGGGCTAATGCAAAGCCTTTGTCTCACAGGATGGACACTCTTCCACTAATAGGACACTGACTTTCATGTCCTGGCTATGCCAGTCTGTATTTCGTTGGCAATCATTAGAACGTATACTTAGAGCAAAGTTCCCTAACATTAGAATGTTCTATGCATACTCAGAGCAAAGTTCCTTGACATTAGGATGTTATACTCAGAGCAAAGTTCCCTAACATCAGAATGTTATATTCATACTCAGAGCAAAGTTCCCTGACATTAGGACGTTATACTCAGAGCAAAGTTCCATGAGAGATTGGAGGTAGCTCCTTGGTGGAATAATTTGATGATGATAGTACCCTCATAAAGTAGGTAACATTATTTACTTGCGGTAGTTTTTTGGTGGAATAATTTGATGATGCTAGTATTTTCACAGAGTGGTTAATATTATTTTGTTTTATTGAATTTTTTTAGAGATGCAATTTTTTTTTGTTGTGTCTATATTTTTTTAAGGTTAGCAAAACTACAACTTCATCATGTCTAATATAAGGTTGTGAATTGAACGGATGACTTCATATCAAGAAATGTCTTAATAGAACACTCGATCATGTTTATCCAATATCCACTCTGTTACGTAGTGGCGGTAGCTCACCGTCTATCCAATATCCACTTTGTTATGCAGTGGAGGTAGCTCCTTGTGGAATAATTTGATGATGTTAGTACCCTCACATAGTGGCTAAGTAGCTAACATTATCCACTCTACTAACTCTGTTATGCAGTGGAGGTAGCTCCTTGGTGGAATAATTTGATTATGCTAGTACCCTCGTAGAGTGGCTAAGTACTTAACATTATCCACTCTGCTATGCAAACATAGTTACCGATCAAACAAGAACTATTATCTCAAAACGGGTAATTGAGCCCATAAATAAATAAATAAAACATGAAAAAACAACCCAAAAATAAAAAGTGTCGGTTCTGTATCACCATTTTTTTTTCAAAGTAAATTTTCAATATTTTTAAAAATAATGGTAAAAAAATAAAAGTCATTTTGTTTGATGCAAAAAACACTTTGAAATCAAAAAATGTTGATGCCGGAATAACGCCTTTTTTTTCAGGGTACATTTTCAACATTTTTTAATAATGACGTTAAAAATAAAATATCATGACTAAAAAACTTTAAATTTCCAACGATTTTCAAGCATGATATTAACGATAAAATATCACATTTTTGAAAAGGCTTAAAATTCCAACAATTTTTAAGGATGATATTAAATTTAAAATATCACTTTTTTGAAAAACTTTAAAATTCAAAAAAAATTCAGGGATGGTGCTAAGAAAATATATTTATAATTGTTTTCAACCATAAAATTAAATATAAAATATCACGAGTTAAAAAAAAATATTAAAATCTTGACAATTTTTCAACCATAGAAATAAAACCAAAGATTATGACTACAAAATAATCTTAAAATTTCAAAATATTTCAAGCATGACATTATGGGAAAAATTTATTACTAAAAAAACTTAAAAAATAACACTTTTATGAAAGAGTTTTTGCACCAAAAGGTTTTTTTTTTTTTTTTAAATGCTAAATGGATATTGATTTTAAAATCTTAACCTAAGACAACTTGATACATTGCAAAATAAAAATAAAAATCAACTATCAAATTGACACGCAGTGTAATTGAGCTCAATCCATTGTAATGAAAATTTAAAGACCAACCATAAAATTAACACATTGTGGGGCAGACTCGATTCATTATAACAAAAAAAATTAAAATCAACTATCAAATTGCACATAATGGAATTGGGTTGCTAGAAAACAATAATTAAAATATTGAAAAAAACACAAAAATACAAAAAAAAAAAAAAAAAAAAAAAAAAAATCAAATATTGAAAAAAACATAAAAATATAAAAGAAAATAAAAATTCAAATATTGAAAAAAAAATAATAATAACAAGTTAAAAAAAAGAAGAAGACAAAAAAAATCAAATATAAAAATATATAAAAAATATATATAATAATGACATAAAACAAAAACTATAAAATGTAAAAAAAAAATAACCATACCACTTAAAAAAAAAAGGAGTAAAATAAAATTAAAAAATTAAAAATTAAGAAAAAATTAAAATGAAAAACAACATAAAAAAAATTAAAAACTTAGAAAAATAAATAAATATTCTCCGAACACCCTGGCCCAATAGGAGGGGTGGCAAGGGAACGATTCATGACAAAAAATAAATTAAATTTCATAAAATATAATTAAAAAAAAAAAAACAAAAATAAAATCATAAAAATGTAAAAAATAAAATCAGAATTAACTAATTTAAGAAAAGCAAATAAATAAAACAAAAACCATTTTTTAAAATAAAAAGTAAAAACATCATTTAACAAGAAGGTTAAATAATTACAAAAAAAAAAATTATAAAGATTTAAATTAAAAAAAAATAAAATTAAAATTAAAATTAAAAAAAAAATCAAAACAAATTATATATATTTATAAACATAACAAAAAAATAAAAAATAAAATATAAAATGTAAAAAAAAAATAACCATACCATATATATATATATATATAAAGAAATAAAAGTTGGAACATCGAGAGAACGGGCTGGAGACGATTCGTTTTCACAACAACGGTCCCTGGTACAATACTCCCTCCAACGCCATGGCCCCGGGAGGGGGCCCTGAGGCCCCTCCTCCTTCGCCTCCTCCACTAGAGATCCTTGCATTCAGGAAGATGATCGGGGCAGTAGTAAACGCCCAACAAGGGAAACTCAGCGAAAGTTTGTAAAGAAACTCGACAACATCCCCACAGTCGCCATGCCCGTTGAAGATTCTTGCATATCTGCTTTGAACTTAGCTGAAAGAGGGCTCATCGGTCAATTTATAGGGCTATGGCCTTCCCCTAAGGTTGTCAAGGCGTGGGTACAAAGGAACTGGCGACCACTAGTAAAGGAAGGCATCAGAAGCTTCCTGGTTGGTAAGGGCTTTTTGTCTTTATTTTTGATTTAATAGAAGACAGAAATATCATCTTTAGGAATGGAACATATTTCATGGGACCTCAGGGTCTGTATCTAAATTCATGGTCACCAGACTTCGATCCAACACAAGATGTGTTGTCAGCAGTTCCAGTGTGGGTATGCCTCCCTCATCTTCCACTGCACTACTGGAACCGGAAGTCAGTAAAACGATAGGTAACACCCTCGGAAAATACATAGACATAGCATAGAGAAGGGATCAATATTCATGTGCAAGAATATGCGTCGAAGTCGACTTGGAAATAGGGTTACCTGAAGCCATAAAGTTAAAAATAGCAAACTGGTCTTATATCCAAGAGTTAGACTACAAGAAACTACCATTCAAATGAAGAAATTGCCATGAATATGGGCATTTTGCAAGATAATGCAAAAAAAAGGAGGAGGGAGATCTAGAGAAGTCAAAAGGAGAAAAATGGATCCAGGTGTAGAGAGCAGTCCATGCCAAGGTGAGTAGCAGGAATAAAGAGAAAGAGGTACCGATGGAGTCTGGAACTCCCTTAACAGGAATGGTTCAACTGAAGGAAGAGGAGAACAACCAAAGACAACGACCTCAATAAACCCATTCGAAACCCTTATCACTTCAATCGAAATTCCAGAAATAGAGACAAAGGAGATTGAATGACAAGTCCCCTCACTTGAAGTAGAAAAGAAGAACATAGAAGTGACCCAACTTGACTCCCTAGTAGGAACCTCCTCCTCACCCACATATGCAGAAATGACAAGGAAAAAACCCTCGAAAACCTCAGGGTCATCGGAAGACGAGACATTCAAGAGACCCTCTAAAAGAGTTGAAAGGAAATATCATAAAGAATCCAGGGAAGAAGAGGCGGAAAGGAAAAAAATGCAAGGCGCTAATACACCATTGAAATGTCTATCAGGAGAAACACTAGAACAAGGCCCTCTAAGGGGGGATCAACTCACTCCAATTTCGTTAAATAATGAAACTAGTCTCTTGGAATTGCAGAGGCTTGGGAACCCTTCGAAAGTTGAAGCAGTCAAAGATCTTTTGAAAATAGAAACTCCCGAGATCCTCATGCTCCAAGAGACTAAGATTGAAGGGGAAACCCTTCTTGATATCAGCAAATTAAAATGGGGAAAAAATGCAGGAAAGGCCATTAGTGCAAGAGGTACATCTGGTGGCCTACCAACATTGTGGTCGGAGGACAAGTATCAACTAGAAAGCTCCTTTGAGACCCAACATTGGATATTCACCGAACTTCGGCACCTCTCTAGTAAGCTCTCCATCTCACTCTTCAACCTTTATGTCCCAGTCCACCTTACAGAGAAGAAAGAATGCTGGAAGACCTTATCTAATTTCCTAGACATTTACTGCCCTCAGAATATAATAGTGGTTGGAGATCTCAACCTCGTCATTGATCCAAAAGAAAAGAGAGGTAGCAATAGTGGTAGGGACCAAATGCTTCCAATAGTAGAGGAGATAATACTTCATTAGGATCTTCTTGACTTCAAAACGAAGAAAGGCCTTTACACCTGGAAAAACAATAGAGCTGGGGCATAACACATCTCTGCTTGCCTAGATCGCTTCCTAGCGCAAAGCTCTTTGTTGCTAGGAAAAAGACTGATCTCCTCGAAAATTCTCCCACAGCTGACCTCAGATCACAAACCTATTCTCTTACAGCTGGAAGAGGAAGAAAATTTGGGCCCAATCCCCTTTAGGTTCAACCTGCTTTGGTTAGGGAAAGAAGGGTTGATGGAAACTATTCTAAAGGCATGGTCCATACCTGTGATAGGATCTCCCAGCGTCGTGTGGGAGAAGAAACCAAAAATAACCAAGAGAGCCCTGAAAAAATGGATTAAAGAACCCTCAAATTATCCTACCAACAACAGAAAGGAGACAGTCTAGCTTTCATCAGATCTACAAATGGATTTGGAAAGTAAGGAGATCTCTGCTTTATATTTAGAAAAAGAACAAGCTGCCCAAATCAAATCATTTCGCGCTTTCCGCCATGAAGAAGAGACTTGGAGGTTTAAGTCTCCTAGCATGTGTCTTAAAGTTGGAGATCGAAATACCTCTTTCTTCCATAGGCAACATAGAGCCCGACTATCTCGAAACCATATCTCTCAAATCATTTGCTCAAATGGGACTGTGCTCAAAGGACAAGAACAGCTAAAAAAGGCAGTAGAAGATCATTTCCAGAATCTGTATAAAGAGGAAGGGAATGGGAGTGAAGAAGTCACCATTGAATTTCTCTCCCACAGTCCATCTTTGGTAAGCAAGGAGGACAACACTAGTCTTACGAAACCTTTCTCTGAGGAAGAAATCTGTAAAGTAATATGGTCCATGGAACGAGACAAGGCACCAGGACTTGATGGATTCTCAATTCATTTTTATAGAATCTGATGGGAAATAATAAAAACAGATCTTATGAGGATGATTAAAACTTTTCATCAAACAACCAAAGTGGGAGGCAGTACTAACTCTACCTTCCTTGCATTAATTCCAAAAGAAGTGAATCCGGGCACTTTTGATAGGTTTAGGCCAATCTCGCTCTGCAGTGCATCATACAAAATCCTGACAAAACTGCTGGTAAACATAATCAAACCACTGCTTGGGAAACTCATTTCTCCCACCCAAGGTGGCTTTATCAAAGGGAGACATATATTGGACAATGTAATACAGGTACAAGAAGTCATACAGTCCATTTATCTACGGCAGGAGCAAGGTATGCTCATAAAGTTAGACATGGAAAACGCATTCGACCGGGTAAATATTTCTTTCCTGTAAAAAGTCCTCCTTTCATTTGGTTTCAACTCTAACTTTTTCAATTTGATTAAAGTTTGTACTGAAAAGCCGTGGATAGCCCCTTTACTTAATGGCAGGTCAACCAACTATTTCCAAGCCTCGAGGGGAATAAGGCAAGGTTGCCCCCTCTCCCCTTTCTTGTTCATTCTGATGGCAGACTCGCTAAGTAGAAAACTAACAGCTGAAAAGAAATCAGGGACAACTCTAGGAGTTAGGTTGAAAAAAGGGCTAGAGCTTCTCAATCACACACTATTTGCAGATGACACTCTTGTTTTGGATGGAGCCTCCATCAAGATAGCCAAATTTTATAGTGGAATTCTTCAAAAATTCTATAGCATATCAGGAGCTCTTATAAATAAAAGGAAAAATGCAATATATGGGTGGAATGTGGATCAAAAAGCAATTCAGAGGATAACCCTCTCCTTAGGATTTTTGGGGTTCGCTTCTTGGGATAAAATCAAATATCTCGGGTTACCAATAACCCTAGGCCCTAACAAATTATCGTTGTGGAAAGAGGTAATAAGAAAAATTAAGTCCAAGATTATAGCATGGGGAGGTCAATGGCTCACCAATGTTGGCAAACTCATCCTTATAAAATTTGTACTGTCCTCCCTGCCTATTTATCAAGCTTCATTTCTTCTGGCTCCAAAGAAAATCACGGAACAGATCTCCAGAGTTATCAAGGATTTTCTGTGGAGAGGAGGAAGAGGAAACCAAAGAAAATTCCATCTAGTGAATTGGGATACAATTAAACGCCCCATCTCTGAACGAGGCCTACAAATAAGAGACCCAGGCCTTGCCAGTCTGGCTCTTGGAGGTAAAATACTTTGGACCCTCTTCTCAAATAGCAAACACCCTGTTAGTCAGGTCATAAAGAAAAAATTATCTAAAAGGATCATCGCTAAGGAACATACAGATAGATAACAATATCAAAGGGACATCGATACGCCGTGGGATAGAGTTCTTCCAAAATCACTTGTATTACATTCCTGACAATGGAAAAAACACGATGCTCTAGCAAGACAACATAATGGGACAGTTGCCTTTGAGCAAAAATGAAGCAATCAAAGAAATCAAGAACTGGCTCATTAAACAAGGAGTCCTCACCTTGGCAGATATCTTGACATGGGACAACTCTGGGAAATGGAAAACTTGGGAAATCCCTCGAGTTTCAGATCAAATGCACAGTCAAAAGACCCTCCTAGAAGAAGCGTTAACGGGACTAGCATTGGTTCACATGCGTTTGACGGACAAAATGGGGATGGGGAAAGACTGGAATCTACAATGCAAGGCATGGATTTGCCTCTCTTCAACCACAGCAAGCCTCGAGCCATACTGCATCTGTGTGGAGACAAGTCTGGGACCCTCTCGGTCTCCCCAAAATAAATTTCTTCACTTGGGTATTAATGCATGGGCAAGTGCTAATTGGTGACAATCTGACTAAAAGAGGTATTCACTTGCCACATTGGTGTTCTCTCTGCTACAAAGCCCAGGAAACCATGGAGCATGTGTTTGTGGACTGCTCTTTTGCTCAAGAAGTTTGGGACTACATCCTTCAAGGCCTCAATGTCGCTGCCCCATCTAAAGTCAAAGTAGCTAACCTTTTTAGCACCTGGAGAATGCATTATCCCCACATGACCCAAAGAAAGACAACATGGAACAAAATCTAGAAAGCAGTACCTAAATATGTCTGCTGGAAAATATGGCTCGCCAGAAACAACCAGATCTTCAACAACATTCTGAACTCCCCTTTGAAGGTGGCAGCAAAAGAAAAATCATTACTCCTCGAGACTGTGGCCAATCGTCCCCTTAAAAATGATAACATGCCTCTCCCAAAAGAAAAAAAATGGATGGGAACTTATATATTTTGATACAGGATAAACAACACCACTTGCCCCAGTAAACCTCTTGTATGGATACTACGAGAAACAAATACAAATTTTAAAGCTTGTTGGAGGAAACAACATAAAACAACAATCTTTTTTGATGGTGCCTCCAAAGGCAATCCAGGGATAGCTGGAGCAGGCAGAGTGATCTACTCCCCGGAGGGTATTCGTGAAGATAGCTTCAGTTGGGCACTTGGACAGAGAACCAACAACCAGGCAAGAATTCTTGGGTTGCTAAAAGCCTGTCAGATAGCACGTGAGAAAGGCATTAAGGAAATACAAGTCTTCGGGGACTCAAAAATTTTAATACAGATATTAAATTTAGATGACCACTTTAGCAATTCGGCGCTCAACAAGACACTTCAAAGGCTAAGATATGTGCTCCAAGACTTCTCTTCCTATCTCCTTTTCCATATTCTACGTGGCTCAAATAAGGAAGCAAACGTAAAAGCAAACCTAGCATGCCTCCTGCCACAAGGAACCTTAAGCAAGAATGATGAAGAACCTACATGGAATCCGCACCCGTAATCTACACCTATGTAAGGAAAAGGAGAGTTGCAATTAAAAGGAATCTTGAATATTGTGTTGATGGTTGTTTTGGTTTCGGCCCAACCAGTTTTAAATAATTAATATAACCGTTACAGTAAAAAAAAAATGGAAAAAAAATAAAGTAAAATAAAAATCAAATAAAAAAATAAAAATTACAAAAAAAAAACACTTAAAAAAAAATAGAAATAAATTTTCCCAGCCGCCCCGAGGCGCGTGGCAAGGGGACGATTCATGACAAAAAATAAATTAAAATTTCATATAAAAAAAAGAACAAAAAAAAAGCATAAAAATGTAAAAAAGAAGAAGAAGAAGAAGAAGAAGAAAGAATTATATATATATATATATATATATATATATATATATATATATATATACAAACAAACCATTTTTTGAGTAAAAAACAAAAACATCATTTAAAAAAATTAAATAATTACCAATAAAACAAATTAAAAAACAAATTTTAAAATAAAATAAAATTCAAGAAAAAAATAAAATAAATAAATTTAAAAAATAAAATAAAATAAAAAACATTAAAAAAAACAATTAAAAAAATAAAATAAAATAAAAACAATTAAAAGCAATAAATAAAAAACAATTAAAACAAAAATAAATAAAAAACAATTAAAACAAAAATAATAAAAAACAATTAAAGAGAAAAAATAAAAAATAAAATGAGGCCCAACCCTCTGTGTAATGCCCACGAGCTGCGGTTGGCAGACATGCGAGGGCGCACCGGGCGAGGGCGCGAACGAGCGAGTCAAGCCGCAGGTCGCATGAAGCGAAATAGAGGAAATGCGATGTGTTTTGGTGGAGACATGTATATATGCCGTGTGGGTGGTCCTGGGAAACTCGACGAGTGAGCGAGCCGACGAGTGAACCACCACACGGGTGGGCGGTCCCGGGTAGGCCGACGGGCGAGCCAACTTAATGATGGGCAAGTGAGCATGGATGAACGAGCGGATCGATGAGTTAAGGAGAAAAAACGAACACGTTGTGGGCGAGTTGGTGGGTCAACCTAGGCGCCCCCACACAATGTGCGATGTGTATACATAACGCGGAGGCGAGTTGGAGATGAGGCATTCAACCATCAGACGAGTTAGATGTGCGAGCTAAGCCTGCGGTGAAGGTGCAGTTTGGTGTGTGAATGTGCCTACACGACGGGCAGGTCTAACTACAGTGTATCGTGCAAACCGGGTGAACTGAACAGGGCATTCGTGCAGGGCTGAACGATGGGCGAACCAGATAGGATATTCATGCAGGGCTGAACGACGGGCGAACCGAATAGGGCGTTCGTGTAGGGTTGAACGACGGGCGTGCCGGGTGACCCGGTGAGGGCGTGCCAGGCGAATCGGTGAGGGCGTCTACCAAACGAGCTAAACGACTAGTTGGTGGTTCGTGCAGGACGACACGGTGAGGGCGTCTACCAAATGAAGGGTGGTTGAACCGGAGGTCGTGAACGAGAGTTTGTGTAGGCGGTACTACGTGTGGCCCACCGAATGAAGGGAGGTCGAAACCGTGAACGAGAGTTCAGGCAAGTGGTGACACGGGTGCGTGTGCGCCTATTGAATGAAGGAACGGTTGGGCTGAATGATAATGGCAGGGTAACATGGTGAGGGCGTTTGCTGAACGAATGGTGAACGAGCCGAGTGAAGAAGTGTGACGGGTTGTGAATGAAGGCGACCAATGTGCGGACGTGTCGGGTAGGCGTGCACGGTGACATGGGTGGGCGCCCAAGTTGGGAAAACAGCACGACGAGTTGAATGAACGCATTCAGGGGTGAACGAAGAGTTGGGAAGAACATGCGGCGATTGTTCAGGCGTGCTAATGAGCTAGGCAACTGAGTTTGCCGAAGTTTTTAAAATTGGCTAAGTGTAAATTTGGGGTTTCCTCCAAGATTTAACTTGTACATGAAATATTGTGGATTACATATATTGATATATGGGCAGACTCACATCGGAGAGTTGCTTCTCCCTTTATACTAATGTGCATTTTTATATGTTAATGCTGTTATGATGGATGTTCATGGTTTTCATCTTGTATAAAGGATAACTTAATACTTGGTAACAAAAAATAAACTAAGTACGGATGTTAGGCGTAGTCCATGACCATGAGTATTGATGAAAAGAAAAGGGTTGGTGGTGCCGCACCTCGCTATAGTGTGGTTGGAAGGTTATCGCCAGTGTAGGGGAGTGACAAGTGGTATCAAAGCTGGTTCAGAAATCTGAAGGATGATTCAGGTTTGTGAAAAGAAGTGTAAACACTTTGTGACAGGTTTAGTAGGGGTGAAGCCTCTTGCTTGGGCCAAGCTGAACGACAAGACATGGCAGGTTTGGAAGAATGCAAAGGGAAGCTCTTGTTGACCTTACACAGGTTGAAGCGGATGAAAGAAGAGAACCCACAGATTCGAAATAAACTTGAAGTCTTGGAAAAGAATTTTGAAGACACACTTCTTCGACTTGGTTGGGCAATGGAGCAAGTTGTAGCTGCAGATTGTGATGATGAAGAAGAGGAAGTCGTGATGTTTGAGGATGTTGTAGATGTGACAACGACAGACGATGACCTTGAGTTTGATCAAGTTGGACCAGGATTGTGCGGTTTGCAGACATGGGTGGTTGAGGATACTCACATGGAGGAGCCTCATGATGAAGTAAGTATGGATACTTGTGTTTCAGTTGAGCTTTTGGTAGATGAACCATATGCAGGGAAGAGCAAAGTCAGTTTGCCGATGCAAGGGAGGATCTTACCATGGATGTCTACGATGAGACCATGTATGGAGAAGCAAGGACCATTGACTATTGCAAGACTTGTTGGTGTTATTTGTGACCTTATGGTAGAAGGTGCAAAGGCCCTTGACAAGGGAGGAACGTGATGATCATTGTGAAAGAATGGGTCATGCTTTAGCCACATGGAGAATTGGCTAAGTGCTCGACATGACTCATGGACAGATTAGAGGAGGGCACACACTTGAGTATGGTGATACTTGGGTGGACTTCTCATGGTCAAGACCAAGAGGAAGTCTTGGTGGAACCTTCAGTGGGGGAGCCATGGTGGAAGAGACTCATGTGACGATGATATGGTTGGGTGACCGAGTTCACTAGACCGAGATTGTAGACTTGGGGGAAGATGACCGATTGTTGTGATGGGTCTACTTGGTTGGATAACATGGGCAACTTGATTCATGGACATCAGGTTGGAGACATGGAGCATGGAAGTCTTATGCAGGGACATTATGCAGGAGCACTTGTAGAGGTGTCACTTATGGGCATCCAATGAGGAGTGCCAAGGCAGGGATGTTGTGCAGATAGATTTGTTGGTGTGACATGGAGACTTATTACTTATGAGCCGATGGAGAGGTTGTGCACTCTTGTACAACAAGGCCATGGACTGGTTGGATTTGTGAGCAAACTATGGAGCATTCCTACTACATGGAGAGCTGAGGCATCTTGTAGAGACCTTTGGGCCGAGACTTGTATGCTTGCTAGATGTTGGTTGGAGATGATTCATGGAGCTCATGATGACATGAGTTTGTGACTTTTGTGGACTTCATATATGGTGGAATTAGAGGATCTAATGCATTAAGGAGCTGAGGTCAGGGACTTTGATGCAGGATGGGGTGCATACTTTTGAGTACATGTATGGGTGTGCTTGGAAGAGTGACTTGATATGGAGGATCGATATGAGACACTTTGGAGTGATGGAGTTGCAATGATAATGATGCCTTGGTGGAAACACTTGGAAATGGGTTGAGCCCAGACTTAACCACTATTGACACATGGGAGCTGATTGATCTATGATCATGGGCAGCACATGGGGGATGAGACAGGTGTATGCTTTTTTCTGTAGCAGACTTGAGGGATGGCACATTACAGATATGATAGAGGTTGCTTCATGGACCTGGATGTGGCACATCGAGATTTGGGTTTGATGAGAGAATATCTTCATTTTGAGGAGATGGATATTGTGCAAGATGGATGATGATGTTGGGATAGATGCGGCTGATTTCATGCAGCGTATTGGTACCAAACATCATGGACAACATGTTGCAGATGAGATGAGGACTACTTCATGGACCTAAGCGTGGCTTACACTTATATGGAGCAGACTCTTGATGAGTTCATGATTGTGACAAGATGCTGGAGAAACAACTGATGGTGGCATGGAGAAGGTACATTCTCATGAGTTGAGCGTTACGGTTAGATTAGCTACCCAATCAGTTCGATGACATAAGGGCATGCAGTGCACTGGGTTTGTGTCAGATAGATGTCTTGGTTTCGACTGGGATGTTGTGTTGGTTGGAGTATTTTGCAGAAGTTCACATGACAAAATGACACATGGTGGAGACGGTCATTTTTCATATGTTGCAGGGATGTTTGCAATGTATGGACTAGTTGATATCATGGATCAGGGATATGGATGTTCAGATGAATATTTATCTTGGTGACGGATGGTTGTCGGGATAAGAGATTGTCGAGGACGACAATGATTTCAAGTGGGGGAGAATGTAATGCCCACGAGCTGTGGTTGGCGGATGGGCGAGGGCGCACTGGTTGAGGGCACGGACGAGTGAGTCAAGCCGTAGGTCGCACAAAGCGAAATGCGATGTGTTTTGGTGGAGACATGTATATATGCCATGTGTGTGGTCCCAGGCAAGTCGACGGGCGAACCACCACACGGGTGGGCGGTCCCGGGCTGGCCGACGCGCAAGCCAGTGGGCGAGATGACTTAATGATGGGCGGGCGAGCATGGATGAATGAGCAGGCATACGAGTTAAGGAGAACAAACTGACGCGTTGTGGATGAGTTGGTGGGTCGGCCTGGGCACCCCCACACAACATGTGATGTGTATACATAACATGGAGGCAAGTTGGAGATGAGGCATTCAACCATCGGACGAGTTAGATGTGTGAGCTAAGTCTGCGGTGAAGGTGCAGTTTGGCATACGGATGTGCTTGCACGACGGGCAGGTCGAACCGCAATGTATCATGCAGACCGGGTGAACGGAACAGGGCGTTTGTGCAGGGCTGAACAACGGGTGAACCAGATAGGGCATTCGTGTAAGGCTGAACGACGGGCGAACCGGATAGGGCGTTCATGCAGGGTTGAACGACGGGTGTGCCGGTTGACCTCGTGAGGGCGTCCACCGAACGAGCTGAACGACCAGTTGGTGGTTCGTGGAGGACGACACGGTGAGGGCATCTACCGAATGAAGGGTGGTTGAACCGGAGGTCGTGAATGAGAGTTTGTGTAGGCGATACTACGTGCGGCTCTCTGAACGAAGGGAGGTCGAAACCGTGAACGAGAGTTCGGGTGAGTGGCGACACGGGTGTGTGTGCGCCTGCCGAACGAAGGAATGGTTGGGCTAAACGATAATGTCGAGCAGGGTAACACGGTGAGGGTGTTTGCTGAACGAATGGTGAACGAGCCGAGTGAAGAAGTGCGACGGGTTGTGAACAAAGGCGACCGATGTGCGGACGTGCCGGGTAGGCATGCACGGTGACACGGGTGGGCGCCCAAGTTGGGAAAACAACATGACAAGCTGAACGAACTCGTTCAGGGGTGAACGAAGAGTTGGGAAGAACGTTTGGCGACCATTCAGACGTGCCGATGAGCTGGGCAACCAAGTTTGCCGAAGTTTGTAAAATTGGCTAAGTGTAAATTTGGGGTTTCCTCCAAGATTTAACTTGTACATGAAATATTGTAGATTACATATATTGATATACGGGCAGACTCACATCGGGGAGTTGCCCCTACTTTTATACTGTTGTGCATTTCTATATGTTAATGCTGTTATGATGGATGTTCATGGTGTTCATCTTGTATAAAGAATAACTTAATACTTAGTAACGAAAAATAAATTAAGTACGAATGTTAGGTGTAGTCCATGACCGTGAGTATTGATGAAAAGAAAAGGGTCGATGGTGTTGCACCTCGCTATAGTGCGGTTGAAAGATTACCGCCAATGTAGGGGTGTGATAGTCCACCTCCTGTCGGCCCTCCCCTCTTCCCCCCTCCCTCCACCTCCCCGCCCCTCCCTCACCCCCCTCCCATCTCCCTCCCTGTCAAGCCCACGAGTCGGCGGTTGATGTGCGATGGAGTGGGCCGACGCGCTATCGGTTAAACGCGGCAAGATGGCGTGCGACGAGTTGGTGGGCGGTGAGTCGATGCGACGAGTTGGTGAGTGGGGGATTCGGTTGCGACGTTTGTAGCGACAATGGAACGAGTTGGTGTTGCGATGAGTTGGGGTGGTCAGTTAAATGTGTCCATGGCACGAGTTGTGATGAGCCAACAGAGAGTCGAAAAACCGAAATTTGGCTAAGTGTGGAGACTTTGCGAAGGTAAGCTTATACGGTGTGAAGTTGGGCAAGTGGACCCGGCGGGGCAACGACATGGGCGAGCCGACGTAAAGTGGGGGCGAGTTGGTTGAGTTGAGAGGTTGGCCTGGCAGGTCGACCCACGTTATATCCTTGGAGAGGCATATAAGTAGAGGACACCATGGAGGGCCCAGGTGGGGAGGGGAGGTGGCAGGCGTCGAAGAAGGGGGGACAAAGGGGGAGGGGGGTAGGGGCGAAGGGGGGACAGAGGGGGAGGGGGCAACAATCGGTGGAGGGGGGTAGGGGCGAAGGGGGGCGAGGGTCGGGGGAGATGGAGGAAGGGGTGGGACTAGTTTTTTAATGTTTTTATTTTAATTTTTAAATTTTTTTTTTTTTTTTAATATGTTTTTTATTTTTTTAATTTTATTTTATATTATATATATATATAAAAATTTTGTTTTGTAATTTTTTTTTATAACTTTTTTTTTTATTGTTTTGAGTTTTTTTTAATGCTCTTTTTTATTTTTTTTTTTGGGTTGTTTTTTTATATTTTTCAATTTTTATTTTTTCAATTTTGGTTTATTTTTATTTTTATTTTCAATATTGGTTTTTTTTTTATATGTTTTGAATTATTATTTCATAATTTTATTTTTATTTTTACTTTTATTTTTTATATTATTTTCTTTTAATTTTGTTTTATGTTGTTACTTTATTTTTATAATTTTAATTTAAATAAAAAAATAGTTCTTAAATTTTTATTTTTTATTTTGTTTATTTAAATTATTTAATTTTTTATTTTAATTGAATTTATTTTTTATTTGTCTTTTCAATTTCTTTTGGTAATTATTTTATTTTTAGAAAATTTTGTTTATTTAAATTATTTAATTTTTTATTTTAATTGAATTTATTTTTTATTTTTCTTTTCAATTTCTTTTCGTAATTATTTTATTTTTATTTTTTCTAAGGAGGTTTTTATTTTTTATTTTTATTTTTAACTTTAAAAAATGTTTTTAATTTTTTTTTAATTAATTAACTATTTATATATATATATATATATATATATATATATATATATATATATATATATATATATATTTATTTATTTATTTAAATGATTTTTTATTTATTTTTATATATATTTTTATTTATTTTTTGTTTTCTCAGTTAATTTTTTTTCCATTTTTTTTAACGAGTTAATTTTGTCTGTTTTTACATTTTTATAGGTTTTTTGTTTTTTTTGTCATGTTTTCTTTTTTTTTACTAACATGAAAATCACCAACATTTAAAAAAAATTATCCACACTTAATTCATTAGAAAATTTAAAGTGTAAAAACTAATCCCTTTAAACAAAAAGGGTTGATTCTCATCAAGACTTTTCAAAATCAAGATGAAAATCATTAACAAAAAAAATGTTCACACTTGATACATAAAAAAATTTGAAGTGTCAAAAATAAGCTTTCTAAAAAAATGTGTTGACGGTGCATCAACACTTTTCAAAATCAGCATGAAAATCACTAAGATTTTAAAAAATTGTTCATACTTGATACATAAAAAATTTAAAGTGGCAAAATATGCTCCAAAAAAAAGGTGTATTCTAAATCACCATTTTTCAAAATCGAGTGATTTTTTGCTACCTAAAAAAACGGGTACTAGGTCATTTTCTCGTTTGATCCGTAACTATCTTTGAAGTGTTCATTCCTACAGGAGGATGGATATATCCACTTTCATATAACATTGAATGTTATAAAACTAGCATAAATCCATCTTAAATACGGATCTAACATGATCTGAGAGGGATCCAATTTTTTCAAGTGCAAAATTTTTGATAAGCCAATAATATTTAAATGTTTTGTATAGTTATTTAATTTTTTTAATTTTTAGATTTTTTTTTTTTGGTGGACAAGAGTGAAATTTTAACTTTGATAACGGATAGACAACATTACACATCATAACCATACTAGGTTGTAGAATAAGCCTTTGGGATCAATAAGTAAATATTGGTCTTTCAAAAATAAATAAAATAATAAATATTATAAAGATAAGATATACATATAATTTTAATGAGTAATCTAGATAATTAAATGCCACAACCAAATTTTTAGCTTTCTATCATAAATCGTTGTTTCAATTCTACTTGAGATACCCGTTTCAATTCTCTTTGAGTATATGAAAACCAGAGACCTTCAATTGAGTCTACAAATGTACAACCCCTTCCATTAGATCCAACCCGTCTCGAGTGTTGGTTGGAAAATAAAAAAACAAATAATCTGATATACACCATCAAATTTAAATATTGTATATCCTTATACATACTACCAATATATATGCACCAATCTTAGTATCTAAGAAAAATTTAAATTTATCTCCTATGGGCTCCAAAAGTACTTTTCAGAGGGTCAGCGTTCACTTGCAAGAGGAAATCAAGCATTCACTTGCAAGAGTACCTTAACCTCTATAGTGAGTCCCATGAAAATTTGTTTAAGGACTACGTTTGGAATCATCTTGTCCCCAACTTGAGTCATACCAATTAAAACAAAGGCAAGATTGATCATATTATTATTTTTAAGTTTTACTCAGTATTTGTAGGTAGAAGTCGTAGTCTACCAGTTTTACAAATATGAAGTATTTTAAATTTCATCTAAAACTTCTCTGCCAATAAACATCCATAGCCTCAATAGAGACACCCTAATACCACAAGCCTTGCTCCATACCTACATTTATGATGATGGGGTTATCTTCCTTTCTAATCCCTAATCGATAAATATTTAAATTAATGATCACTAGATGGGGAAAGAAAATACCTTGTAAAAGCAAGAGGGATGACACATATTTCCAAGGGTTGAATATACATGTCTAAGTAATATGAATACCTCTTGACATTTTGATTCTACATTTATAGTGGTTACCTATAGCTGAGCTCAGTTGTTATTAATATGAGTGGAATGAAGCCTCTAAGAAAAATGGCTCTTTCCAAACACTAAAGTTCCAAGGTCATCCATGGATTGGTTTTCCCAACAAGCTTGTGTTCCACCATTATTATACATTCCTAGGGAACTCCATGTTTTTTTTGGTTTCTAGGCCACTCCTTTTATTATGAACCGCTCAAAAAAAATTATTGGCTTCACTCGATTGTGACAAAATATCACCAAACTTGAAAACAAAGAGGATATAAAGCACAAAATTTTCCAATATATGAAAAGTAAAAGTTGAATAACAAGTCCAAATTGCAAGGCAAACCAACCCGAAGCAAACTTAATTTCCAAATTATTTCTAAAAAATAAAGTGAGTAGCAAAGAAAACTTAAATTTCTTAAGATACAAATCATTGATATTCTAAAAAATCAAAATGTGCTTCATGCATTAAAAGCAATATGCATCATGGAAATCAGAAGAAAGACAATGAATAACTTACACCGATTTTAGCAATTAGGTTGAATAAGGACTAGAATTCTAGAAACTAAGATACAAATCATTGACACAATATAAAATATTCTATGAGCAAAATTAGGAATTTTCCAATCCTCCTTCACTTATGAGACTCACAACGATCATCCAATCCTATTCTTTGTGCATATCACTCTGCTAGGGATAAGTCAATGATTTCCTGAAAATTTTCAGGACCTCTCTTGTTTTCCAATTGTTTCTCTTGCGCATGAGAAAAACACAAATAATCATTAAGGAAAGTTATTGTATGATTATTGTATTGATGACCATCTAGCAGTTGCCAAATTCAAAGAATTCACATGCCATATTGGAAGTATGTTGGAATTAGCATGGCCTTTCTTTAGATTACCACAAAGCACAATAAAGTTTCCTCTATTTGATCTAGGAATGTAGCTTTAGCCCTGTGGTAAAGATTTTTGCCAAAACTATTGAAGTAAATTACTAATGTTACTGAAAACTATAAGTGACCATGAGACTTTGAACACCACTTAAATAGTTCCTGCATGCCATTTAGATTTCCCTATTTATTGTAGTTAGATAAGTTACTGATCACGAAAGAAGGCATTTATAGTTATAAATTAACCAAGAAAGGAATGTACTGAACATAACCATACAAGTAATAACTCAGGATTTACATGGTACCATGACAGAATGTCAAGGAAACATCCATGAGGCAAGGGATTGGAATCTCTATTAAATCAATAGATGATTCTCCTTACAATAGTTCGGGCATTCATCAGTTTTATATGAGCCTCCTCAGTTACATAACCAATGTTTCGATATAAAACTAACTTGTTAATAACTAATGCATTTTACCAAAATTTACATAATTAGTTGTCAATTCCCAACAAACTCCACCTTGACAACAATTTTCCTAATCCCTTGCCCATGCCAATTCATCATCTTTTCTGCAAGCCAAGAGAAGCTAAACACCATCACAAATTCTCTATTGTAATTGCCTTTGTGAATATGTCTGCTCAATTCTCTCATGTATGGACCTTTTGAAGAGCTACTT
Source organism: Pinus tabuliformis (assembly GCA_031772625.1). Classification (NCBI taxonomy): domain Eukaryota; kingdom Viridiplantae; phylum Streptophyta; class Pinopsida; order Pinales; family Pinaceae; genus Pinus; species Pinus tabuliformis. The sequence continues at coordinate 525,109,565 of CM062818.1, forward strand.
TTTCGCCATCAATCACATGTCTTAGAAAATGATACCTTACATCAATGTGCTTGGTTCTACTGTGATAAGCAGGATTTGTAGCCAAGTGAATAACACTTTGATTGTCACAAAGTACATTCACTTTCTCCTGCATCCTTCCAATCTCATCAAGTAGACCCTTTAACCAGATTGTTCTTTACTGGCATTTGAAGTAGCTATATATTCTACTTCGGTAGTGCACAACGCAACTGTTTCTTGTAGCTTTGACATCCAACTAATTGCTCCACCTGCAAAAGTAAAGACATAACCTATAGTAGATCTTCTTTTGTCCAAATCACCTGCATAATCAACATCTACATATCCGCAGACCGATCCTTCACTACCATTAAAGATGATGCAATGGTCACTTGTGACTCTTAGATATCAAAGCACCAATTTCACTGCTCGCCAATGTTCTTCACCTGGATTTGCCATGAACCTGTTGACAACTCCAACTGCATGTGAAATGTCAGGTTTTGTAGATATTATCGCATACATTATGTTGCTTACAAAATTTGCATATGGTACATGATACATATATTGCTTTTCTTCATCAGTTCTAGGACTCAAAACCAAAGAAAGCTTAAAATGGGAAGCTAATGGAACATTAACAGGTTTCACATTGTTCATATAGAACTTTTCAAGTACTTTCTCCACATACTTCTGTTGTGATAACCAAAGCTTACCATTTTTCCTGTCTCTATGTATCTCCATGCCCAAGATATGTTTTGTTGCTCCAAGATCCTTCATATCAAACGTCCTAGAAAGTTGAGCCTTTAACCTGTTGATCTCTTCCATGCTTTTGCTTGCAATAAGCATATCATCAACATACAAAGCTAAGATAATGAATATGCCATTGAAACTCTTAAGTATACACAATGATCATACTCACTTATAATAAAGTTTTGGCTCACCATGAAGGAGTCAAACTTCTTGTACCATTGTCTGGGAGACTGGATTAGACCATACAATGATTTCTTGAGCTTGCAAGCTAATCTTCTGTTGCGACCTTGTACAAAACCTTTTGGTTGTTCCATATATAACTCTTCATTCAAATCACCATGTAGAAAAGTTGTGTTAACATCTAACTGTTCTAACTCAAGGTTAAGTAATGCAGTTAGTGCCAACACAGTACAAATAGAAACAAGTTTTACAATTGGTGAAAAAATCTCATGAAAGTTGATACCTGCAACCTAAGAATATTCTTTTGTTGATCATGATTTTGGTTCTTTCCATAAGAGTTTGATTCATACGTTCAGCAACACCATTTTGCTGAGGAGTATAAACATCAGTTTTGTGTCTAACAATTCCTTCATCCTTACAGTTTCGTTCAAATTCTATTGAAGTGAATTCACCACCATTGTTAGTTCTTAAACATTTAATTGATTTTCCTGTTCTTTTCTCTACCATTGCTTTAAATTGTTAAAGACATTGAATACATCAACTTTCTTTTTTAGCATAAAGACCCAAACTTTACGAGAGAAATCATCAATAAACGCTAAAAAATATAGAGTGCCTTCATATGACACAACAGGAGATGGTCCCCACAGATCAGAATGAATAAAATCTAAAATATCTTTACTATTATGATTCCCAATTTTAAATCTCTGTTTACACTGTTTTCCATACACACAATGTTTATAGAAATCCAACTTCAAGGATTTCAAATCAGGAAGTGATTTACGTTTCATCAATACCTAAAGACCTTTCTCACTCATGTGACCCAGTTGCTGATGCCATAGGCGAGTACCTTCTTCTTCTTTTTTTGACACAATTGTTGCTTCACTAACCTGAGTACTTCCTTTGAGTCTGTAAATATTTCCGACCTTTTATGCTTTCATAACAACTAGGGCGCCTTTAAAAACTTTCAGCGCTCCATTCCGACCTGTAAACTTATAAACATCCAAATCCAACACTCCTAAAGAAATCAAAATTTTCTTCAATTTAGGTACATGTATAACACTAGTTAATGTTCTAACTGTGTTATCATACATTTTACTCCTGATATTTCCCATCCCAACTGTCTGACATGATACATTATTACGCATAAACACAGAACTACCATTTACATTTTCATATGAAGTAAAAAAATTTCTGAGTGGACACATGTGATGAGAAGCACCAGATTCTAACAGTGAGCTTTCAAAACCCTGAGAGACATTACATACAGGTGAAGTTTCATCTATCATACATAACTCTTTAGCAGATAAAACTTCGTCTATCATACCTAAATCAACCTGATTTGCTTCCTTCTTCGGGTTATCAGATTCTTTTCATTTCCAACAGTGTTTCTTTAGGTGTCCAATTTTATTGCAGTGCCAACATTTTGCCTTACACTTCTTTCCCTTTGATTTAGATCTGGAAGACCCCCTTGTTTTCTCTCCTCTTTCCTTTGACTGCCCTCTAGCTATCATGGCTTCTGATGCAGTTGGTTCAGTACTGGATTTCCTTCGTACTTCTTCAGATAAGAGAGCTCCCACAAATGATTCAAATTTCAAAGAATCAGCGATGCTCAAACTAATTGAAGTTATGAAGTGATCCCATGATTCGAGTAGAGAACACAACAAGGTTATAGCTTTGTCTTCTTCTTGAATTTTAACTTCCATATCTGTTAATTGGCATATAAATGTATTAAAAACATTCAAATGTTCTGCAACCTCTAAACCCTCTTCCATTCGAAGACTGTACAATTGTCTTCTCAGATAAATTATATTGGTTAACGACTTTGTCATATATAGTTTTTCCAGTTTTTCCCATAAACCTAAAGCTGTACTCTCTTCAACAATGTTGAAGAGAACTCCATCCGCCAGGCATAACCTGATGGTACTGAGAGCTCGGGTATCCAAGTCCTCCCAGTCTGAATAATTCATGCTTGCAGGTTTCTTATTTGCCCTGTCCAATGCCTTGTGCAACCCTTGTTGCACCAGCAAATCCCTAACTTTCAGTTTCCAAAGAGAAAAGTTGTTGTTGCCGGTGAATTTCTCCACCTCTAATTTTTCATTCGACATCTTGGCCATTTCCTTCCTCCTAGGGTTTCAATCTTTCAACTAGGGTTTATTTTTGGTTTCCCTTTCTTCAAAAAACTTTTTGGATTCAAAAAAAAAATTCCCCCTTTTTTCAAACAAAGAAACCCTTCAACAGATTTTGAAAAAAAATTGTTTTTCTTTCCTTCAAATTAATGAAAAAAACATTTGTTTTTCTTTCCTTCAAATTAATGAAAAAGCCCTTTGTTTTTCTTTCCTTCAAATTTTAACAAATTTCTGAAAAATTTCCTGGAAAAATTTCTTTAAAAAAAAATTACCCGGATCTTCCACAGAGGAAAAACCTTCTTCTCGAATGGTTGCAGTGACAAAGTCTCTATGCAGAAATGATGTTCCGTTCACACACAGGTGACCTTCTTGGCAAGCATTGGTTCTGGTACGGGCATTGCTCACACACAACTCCTCGACCTCGACCACACAGAGGCACACACAATCATCCTCTTCCAGCAACAACGCAAGAGTGGTCTTCACACGCAGAGAGCTCCTTGCATACCATTCCACGCTTCTCCTATTTGCAAACCATTCCACGCTCAGCCTTTGGCAGACATAAAACTTTCCACGCAAAAAGCAGAGTGGTATTTACACGCAGAGAAGGTAAGTTCTGGTCTTTAACATGCACCTTCTCCTCAACCTTTGGCAGACATGAAACATTCCACGCAGAGGGCAGCACTGGCACGTTCTCTTCACGGGTAGACAGTGGGTTGGTCTTCACGCAGAGGGGTGGTTGGTCTTCATGCAGAGGGCAGAGATCTGGTGGTAGGCTCTATGAGCTCTGGTCTACGCACACGCAGAGATACTCTAGTCCAACACTTGAGCACGCAGAGGCAACTAGCACACTCCTCTGATGGGTATGCAGCAGGTCTCAACGATAGCTCCCTCTGTTAATCTGCAATCCAAAGACGACCACATAGGCTCAACTGCCTCTGGTAATCTGTAATCGCCTCCAAAAAATGACCACGCAGGCTCTTATACAGCCTTTTCTTTCACAGGCATTTCACTCAACTTAACTGACATGTATTTGTCTCCAAAAACTCAACTCAACTGGCACGTATTTGTCTCCAAAAACTCAACTCAAGTGGGCTCTGAAACCATTTGTAGTTAGATAAGTTACTGATCAAGAAAGAAGGCATTTACAATTATAAATTAACCAAGAAAGGAATATAACTGAACATAACCATACAAGTAATAACTCAGGATTTACGTGGTAAAACCCTGATAGAGTGTCAAGGAAACATTCACGGGGCAAGGGATTGGAATCTCTATTCAATCAATTAATGATTCTCCTTACAATAGTTCGGGCATTCATCAGTTTTATATTAGCCTCCTCAGTTACATAACCAATGTTTCAGTATAAAACTAACTTGTTAATAACTAATACATTTTACCCAAATTTACATAATTAGTTGTCAATTTCCAACATTTATGGTTTACTGATTCGTATCTAAGAGTTGGCAGTCATCCAGCTGCAGAGTATAGCACAATTCCATTCTAGTTGGTTTGAAAGTGAGGTGCTCTCTACCTTCATGGTCTTTGTTTTCTAAATGAGAGCATTATTCTTGACATAAGATATAAGCCAGAGTAATTATCCCAAAAATTGAAAATTTTCTCTGAACCAAACATGTAGGATATTTTTCAAATAAGCCATAAAAATTTTAAGAAAAACTCCCTGGGTGCCATTCTCGGAGCATGTGTCACATTTTCCAAGGATCAAATCAATTGAAGCTATAGATCACAATGTTCCCCGTCAATAATTTAGACAACAAATTCCACCTTTCTCCTTAGAATAGGCTTTGAGCAATAAGCACCGATTGTCTAACATTAGTGGGCTATAGACATGAGATACAAAACCTAACCTATCAAGAAACAATTAATCGAGCTTGCAATCATCATTTATAAATAGCAATCAATTAGCTAGTCCATCCTCAAAATTTGGTATATCTAGGTTGAGGGGCAGAACACTAAGTGAGGAATATTAATAACTCAAGAACGAAATCTACAAAAATGTTAAGACAAAAATCATGAATTTTCTTATACACCATACCTATCTCGATCTTTCAACCTGCTTATTTAACTTACCCAATTCCAGCTTTAGGAATCAAGAAGAATATGTGGAAATCTGGTGTGACTCTTCCTTAAACAAGTCTCTGTGCATCTTGTTGTTACTAGGCTGAGCCTAGGCCGGGGCAAGTTTGCTTATTAGAAGAGGCTTATGACCAAGATTGTGCTAAGCTCATTCGAGCTTGGGCGCCCCTTGGAATAGTTTTAATTCCTCCAAAGTGGCTTCCATCCTCAACCCCTCCCCATAAAGTTTAAACAAATATTAGATAAAAATAAAAGACACCGCTAAGCAAATTTCATACTAGATGATAGAGAAAAATGGGTACTTTATTACCAATGCTAGTTTATTAATGGTAAAAGAAATTTGAAGCCATGTGATTAATGGAAGCTCATGGCAAAGTAAATTCATGGAAAAAAAACATCTTGACTTACAACATGATTGTCTTAAGAACCATTAGGTGAGATATCATTCAAACTAAACCTACCTAAGCAAAGAAAGAGCTAATTTTAGAAAAAGGGTTGGAAAGAAAAACTATGCTACTCTATCCTAACCTATCACTGCAATCTAAACACAGTGAAATCATAAGGCCAACGAAGCCATTGAAAGACATTAAGACCTATCATAACATCAAAATGAGGGTTGGAAAGAGAAACTAACTATGCTACTCTATCCTAACCTACCACTGCGATCTAAAGACAGTGAAATCATAAGGCCAATGAAGCCATTGAAATACATTAAGACCTATCATAACATCAAAATGATGCATGGGCTAAGTTACTGATTTGCTACATAATAATAGCGGCACAGCTGCTAGTTTATTGCGCATCCTCTATTGTGGCAAGTGGCTGGAAATGGAAGAGATCGATGTATTTGGGTCTTTGTAATCAACATTTCAAAGGGTCTCTGTCTCGCACATTGATAGAGAACAAAATGTTAAAGCGGACTCGTTATCCAAAAAAAGATGAGCGTGTCTTTGGATAGGATTCATTTCCAGATTTTTTGCAATAGCCCTTTTATGCCGGAGGGTCAACTGGCAATATGAAGGGATCTCTTTATTTGGTCTGCTTTGCGAATTTTGAGGATTGGCTTCCCATTTTTTGTTGTAAAATCCTGGGTTTTTGTTACTGCTATGTATTGTAAACCCTGTTTTCCTTTTGGGTTCCAATATTTGGTCATCATATGATAGAACATGGGACAGGGGAGGTTTTTTTTTCTTCTTCGGGTTGAAGGAGGTTCTCATCCTCATTTGCTGTATCTTCCCGGTATTATGCTATCAGATATTAAGCGCTGAAGGGACGATGACTATGTAGAAACTCTTCATACATAAATGAAAAATTCGTTTTTCTAGAATATAAAAAAATATTCAGGATCCAAAGGTCTAAAAATTTCTTTCAGAAAGTTATCTGTAAAACCCATATGGCCTTCCCTTTCCTCTTAGCCAATGAGATTCTGTTCTGTGTGGGTAGATAATCTAAGAAGTTGTCCTATGATTTCACAACACTCAAAACTATGAGAAATTGTTAAACCTACTGGTAATTCCCTGAATTTTGAGCGAGATCCTTTGATTTGAAACTCTATCGTCTTCTGCATCTTTTGATGGTTCATATTCTGAAATAGGTGGTCTGGATATACTGTCATTTGAAATTGACCTATTAACCAAATTTTCGGAAGCCTAAAATCTGGTTTCTGGTTTCATAAGAGGATACATTCAGAGAAGTTTTCTTCAAAAATTTACCCTCCAAGTGTCCTTTTAAAATAGATTGCAAAATGTATGAAGTTGGATGATGAAAAAGGGCAATTTCTGAAGGTCGATTTCTGTGTGCTGCAAAAGAATAATGGGTAGAAATATTTCATTGAATTTTGAGTTAGCCAGATCTGGCTTACTTAGTTCTATTTGATTTAAAATTTAGTGAGACATGTACTGATCTTCAATTTTGTTTCTGTGCGGCCTCTATGTCATGAGGCTAATACTTTCTGTTACTAGCATCATTAATTTGAATATATTCATGAATATCTTCATGCATAATACTTTTCGTTAGTGGCATCATTAATTTGAATATATTCAAGAATATCTTTATGCATAATTACATTTATTGGTAAGAAGTTTGATAATTAATTTGAATATTTTCATGCATAATACTTTTTGTTACTAGCATCATTAATTTGAATATATTTATGAATATCTTTATGCATAATTACATTATGTTATTTTTCAATTTATTGGTAAGAAGTTTGATAAAGGATAGAGGATGTGATCCAATGGTTATTTGGGGAAGTTTAGTTTCCACAGGGTTTGTAATCTAATCTTGGGCAGGATTATGTATGCCCAAAAGCTGCTTTGAGCATGAAGAGATCACAGGTTTATAATCTAATCTTGGGCAGGATTATGTATGCCCAAACGCTGCTTTGAGCATGAAGAGATAAAATATTTTCTTATAAGTTTTCTTCCTCAATTAATAGTGAGTGCAATGGATTTGTCTAAAAAATTAGATGGTGATATATCAGGGGGGAGATAAGGTAAGATAAGATAATTATATTTATGTCCAACTAATGACCACAAAGTAGGTCAAAGGGACTGTTGAGTACACTGATGTATATACAAAGTGGGAGACCCAAATGGTCTCCTACAAAAATACAATGCATGAAGTAAATTAACATCTCGTCCTAGTGGAGAAGATCCAGGACCTAATAGGTTTGAGGATCAGACCCATCTCTCATAACATTTGAGGCTGAATGAATAACGTTGAAGAAACTCAACAATGTCTGTTGGCCTGATGAAGAGCTGATGGAAAGTGCAGACTGTACACTAAATCGTGTCCTGGGGGGGTTCACACGCTGTTGAATGCTAGAGGACCTAGTCTGTATCCCAGGAACAGATCTGAGACAGAACTGCTGCTGAGATCTCATGTGGTAGAGTGACGTCCCATAGATCCTCATTGATCTGGAGTCTAGACACATACTGGTATCAATCGATCTTTTAGTGCCCCTGTCTGAAGGTAGTACCCTGAAAAATGTTGTGATCCTCTGTATGAGGTCTGGTCTGATGGGAGGCTGAAGAATATGCGGTCGGAACCTAAGAGCCTCCTGCATATATTGGGCCAAGCATCTATGATCGGGGTACCTGAAAAAGTCGGTGAGGGTCCGAGAATCTCTGAACAAGCAATGAAACCTTCTTCTGATCTCGTAGTAGACATGGCATACAAGGATGAAGTGCACCTCAGTCTCCACTTCCTGTAAATGACATAACTGGCAAAGTCTGTCTAGTCTATCCATTTGGTGATCTGTCTCTACCCGAAGTCTATGAGAACCTACTCTAAATTGGCCTAGAGGAATGCGAAGAGCATGCAACCAGTGGTGAAATGTATATTGGGGTCGAAGAATGAGTCCGTATCTCAACTCCAAGAAGTGCTCAGCATAGAAGGCCATCTTTGGGAGACGTGTTAAGTTAAGAAAATAGTTTTTTTTAATTATTCAAGGATAACTCATCTTCTCTAGGTGGAAGATGGTTTGTCACTTTCAGCGAAATCTGTAGCAAATTTGTATAATTTTAACAAATTTGTATAACTCTTGAAAATAAATCAATAGTTTCACTACTGATTTTTTCAATTTATTGGTAAAAAGTTTGATAAATGATAGAGGATGTGATCCAGAGGTTACTTGGGGAAGTTCGGTCTCCACAGGTTTTATAATCTAACCTTGGGCAAGATTATATATGCCCAAAAGCTAATTTGGGCATGAAGAGATAAAATATTTTCTTATAAGTTTTCTTCCTCAATCAATGGTGAGTGCAATGGATTTGTCTCAAAAATCAGTATGGTGATATATCAGGTGGGAGACATCTTAAGTTAAGAAAATAGTTTTCTTTTATTCGAGGATAACTCATCTTCTCTGGGTGGAAGATGGTTTATCATTTTTAGCGAAATCTATAACAAATTTGTATAGCTTTTAAAAATAAATCAATAGTTTCACTATTGAGTTTTTCATATTGAAAGTTTTCATGAATATTAAAAAAAAAGTAATGAATTGCTTCCCACTATTAATGGATTCAGCTGGTAATGCCTTGCCATGCTTGGATTCATTTCAAAAAGAAAAGGTAAAAACAACTGTATACAACATTGTATAAATGACAAATTTTGAAAAATCAATATGCCCAATAAAATTTGTTAATATACGGTAATAATATACCCTAATTCAAAGGTTTTCCTTTATCATCAAATTTCAAATTTGATAAGAGGTCAATTATCTTTGTTCGAACAATCTAAAATGTTCTTAAAACATTGAAAGAATGATATTGAAAGAATGACATTAGGGGAATTTTGAGGTTTAAAATGAGTCTCCTAAGGAAATTATAAAATCATAGTGGAAATAATAAAATAAGATTAGATTACATCATCAAATTTTAAAGGGAAAAAAGAAAAAACTATTTTTTCAACTCGTATTTTCAACTTATCTCCCTATAGGTTTATTCAAATTTTGAGTGACAACACTCTTTGGAAGCAAAATTTGATTCCTCATCCAAGGAATACCCATGTCGCATACTCTCGATGGATTCTACTACACGAAAAATGAGAAATACATAAAAAAAAACGTGATTGCAATCACATTTTTTCATGTATTTCTCACTTTTCGTGTAGCAGAATCCATCGAAAGTATGCAACATCAATACTCCTTAGACGATAATTAAATTTTGCTTCCAAAGAGTCCATCAAAAGTATGCAACATTGATACTCCTTGAATGATGAATTAAATTTTGCATCCAATGAGTACTCCTGCTCGAAATTTGAGTAAAACCTTAAGGAGATAAGTTGAAAATACGAGTTGAAAAAAGTAGTTTTATTGTTTTATTGTTTTTTAATCTTTTTACTTTTTTACTCCAAAAATGGTGAATCGTCCCCATGGTTGACATCATCATCTTAAATCCCATTGGTTCTTATAAAATTTATTTTGGTTGTACATTTTTCTTACGAGACTTATTTTAGAGCTCAAGATTCCCATAATGTTTTATACAAGAATAGGGTAAGGATCGTTGAGTTGTTAATACATTTTAGAAAAATGGCTTCACTTATATTTTTTTCATCTCCCTTCCTTTTAGTGTCAAGACAGATTGAAATTTTTAATCAATAGTAAAGAGTTCATCAAGTGAGAAACACTATCTAGATGGTCCGAAACATATTTAGATTTTAGTGTAGTAGCTATTAATTATTTGGGCTTTATTGGTTATGAGTTTGATTCAAATTTTCTAATATAACTATTAAATCGCTACACATAAGAATCAATCCATAATAAACATTAAAACACTTACTTCATTATAGATTTCATCTTGTTGAAATTAAAAAAAAATGATAATAAAATTACCTAAATTATAACTTTATTTTAAAGTATTGTTATTATTATTAATTATTAAAAAATTAATATATAAGTTAAACATACATAGATTTAAAAAAGCATGAAACACGATGCTTAACCATAGAGATTTACTCTCACTTTACCATGGAGATTTCTAATCTGTAAATAGACTTTGTTACAATACCATGGTTTATCAATATGGCATGCCCAAAAAAGTATAACTCAATTCATATGGCACTTGCTCATATGACATTTTTTTAGTTAATCAATTTAATTAGAAGGGTTTGAAAAAAATATCAACTTTTGATTTTTTTATTTGTGTATACTAATATGAATATTTCATAGGGATTAAATCTCTATCATTTGCTTAATAATTATTGATAATTAAATTAAAATTGCAAAACCTCTATAGACATACTTATCAACACAAAAAGATGAAAAAAAAACAACTCACCTAAAATGCATAAATACAAATGAAATTTTTTATACATACAAATAAAATAGAAAAATCAAACATAAACCCACACACATTTCCATCATTACATCGACCAATTTGTAAATGAAAAAATAAAAAAATAATTAGAAAACCCAAAACCCAAAACCTAAAATAATAAAAATTAAGCAAATAATTATAATACTAAGTAAACATTTAAAAAAAACACACTATAAACTTTAAACATGACAACCATTTAAAATATAGAACATAATATTACAACCACTCCTAACTTTAATAATCACATGATTAAAGTTCTGTAAAAAATTACTTATCTCAAAAATGGTGTCTTCTTATTAAAAAATTAATATCATAAAATCTTTTTGCATTCAACTTTCCACCCATTTATAAAAGTTTTTGTTAGTAATTGTTTTTCTAAATCTTCATAGGAATTCTCTCTTTAATTTTTTCCCTCCTTTTTCTATTTCTATCTCATATTAGAGGGTTATATATCTCTTTAGATTTTAGATCATGTTTTCTATTTAACCAACATTTTATAGCATTTTCTTTCTTTCCCTTTTCTCACTATTCATTAACTATGCTATGCAGTGTACAATCTTACAGGAGGATGGATGGAGTGGCAATATTATCACTCTGCTATAATGCAGTGTGTTTTCCCTCCTTTTTCTATCTCGTATTGGAGGGTTATATATCTCTTTAGATTTTAGATCAAGTTTCCTTTTTAACCAGCATTTTATAACTTTGTATTTATTTCCATTTTCTCACCATTCGTTAACTCTGCTACGCAGTGTTCAATCCTACATGAGGATGGATGGACTGGCAATATTATCCACTCTGCTATATGCAGTGTTCAATGTTAGAGGAGGATAGATATGCATCGGTGGATTATTAATGGTAATAATTTGATGATGTGTATCCATTTTCACATCATGAGACAAAATTTGAAAGGGTGCCACTTGTCTTCAGGAAGATCAAACTTGGAACATTTTGAACGCTGTGTTGCATGAAGACAAATTTGAAAGGATGCCTTCTTGTGTTTGATGTGCAAGTTGACTTTTGTATTTCACTCTTTTTGTCCAGTATACATTAAAATGCCTTGGTAAACTAAAATACATGTTTGATCCAACCGAGGAAGCATCAAAATGAAGAATCACTTAATCAAAATATAAAATTCTTTGACAAAATCATTAGTGTGAGCATTCAACAAGACTTCTTGATTTCAGGCTTAGAGACCATTTAACTTTGCTCAAATGAACATCAATTAAAACATTGATGATTTAAGATAAAAACTGTTTCCTAATGATTGGGAGTGGTCACATAACCCAATTGAAGGTTCGTATTTCAACTTTTATAATCCTTAAAGTTCAGCGAACTAAATTGAAAGAAAAGTATAAATGAGATTTTTATATGGATATGTTGACTTTGGGATTGGGTTATGCCCAAAGAAAAATGAGACAATCTCTTTAAGATTGAAAGTATCAAAATAGTCCATGCCCAAAATTACTTTAATGGAAAGAAAATTATAAATAAGATTTTAAAATGGATATGTTGACTTTGGGATTGGATTATGTAGAAAGAAAAATGAGATAAGATTGAAAATATCAAAATAGTCCAGGTTCAAAAGTTGAAGGTTTATTTAAAATAATAATTTTTTTTGTCTATGATGCATAGAGTAGATGGTGACAACATGTTTTATTAAAGTACTTTATGGTGTAAAGGTCCATAAAAGGTTTGAAATTTTGTAGGCAAAAATCTAACTATGTTTAGGTTTGGTGTGACATAAGCCGATTGCGATCTTCGAATGATTTTGACAGTTTAGATGCCTTTGAGTCATGACTACTCAAACCACATGTTAGACATACCAGCCATCATTACATAACAATCAAACAAAAATAACATTTCACTTAAAATAAATTCTCTCACTCTATCCTACATATGATGAGTTGTATAGGTTTTCAACTTATCCTACATCTTAATTGTAAAGGTTTCCAAAACATTAATTTGGTAAGTTAAGTTTCGTATGTGATTGAAATATTTTAATCGATTGTGATAGGTAGAACACCTATTCCCAACACGAGGTGAGAACGTCCATTAATACTTAAAATACAATTATGAGCTAGTTAATGATGCATAAATACTTGAATGATCTTAAAGAGAGCAAAGAAATACCTTTGAATGGGTCAAAGCCATTCAATTCAATTATGAGCTAGTTGATGATGCATAAATACTTAATGATCTTAAAGAGAGCAAAGAAATACCTTTGCATGGGTCAAAGCCATTCAATTCCAAACAGACATAAGAGTAAACTAGGTTTATCATACATGGAATGCGAAGAATGTAAAAGCTTCAACTTTGAGTTACAACCCCACTGATAAAACAACTATTAAAGATGAGTTTGAGATAGAATAATTGAGCATGACTACAATAAGAAATAATCTAGTCATCCATGAACAATCACCTTCTAGGTTTGAAATTAAAGTTTAAGAAAGCATAAAATATTAAAACTGGTTTGATTTCAAAATTCGAAAAAGGTTGAGGAGAGTCTCACAAGTCGATTGACTTGGTCGTTGTTAAGGCATCAACGATTCCCTTGTTAATTATTCAAAATTTCCCTGGTTAATTATTCAATATTCCTTTAGACTATAATACTTCCCTATATTGATTATTCTATGGTTTTCCTGTGATCCAATGTTGATCTTTATGTACTAGCTATCTTTGGCAAGGGGAATTTCTACGTTTATTATATTTCTTAAAAATATTTTTAAGAGATGTTAAACTCTTTGGTATTTTATTAATTTTTAACTATAATGTTTTATCATCTAAAAAGTCATGTTATTCTCTTTGTTAGATAACTTTTGCCACCTTATCGTATTGTACTTAATTTAATGGAAGTCTGATATAGAGTAGAAAATTTTTGGTGAAGATTTATTAAAATGAGTTCGGAATTATATTGGTGTGAGAATTTCAATGAGTCACCACAATTTTCAATAATAAATATATATTCATATACTCACATTATAATATATTTTACTTTATTAAAAATAATATATTTTATTTTATTAAAAAAAAAAAAATAACAAAAATTAACTTAAATTATTATTATAAAAGAAATTAATATATGAGTTAAATATATATATATATAGAAAATATGTAACAAGATCTTAAAAAATCATTCACACTTTAAAATAGAGATTTTTAATGTATAAATTTTGTTACATAGGTCAATATCATGGCTTACTAATATTACATGCCTAAAAACCATAAATAGTGTCTACTTAACACATGTTCATATGACATTTAAAGGGCATAACTATTTTTGAAATAAATCTCAACCTTTGATTTATGACTACTACTATCCCTTAGGGCTTATTTTCATATATATATTCAACCCCACTTTCAGATAGAAATTCTTAACCTATAGGCTTTGTTACATAGGGCAATCTTATAGCTTATTAATCATACATGCCCAAAACCCCATAACTTATGTCCACATGACACATGTTCATATGGCATTTATAAAGTGCATAACTACTTTTGAGATAAATCTCAACCTTTAATATATGACTACTGCTAAGAATATTTTAGAATATTATGTGGAGGCTAAATCCCTGCCATCCACATAACAATTATGCCCTTTATATTGTTTTAATTTTTTTTAAATGATATATGAATAAGTGTCATATGAAATGAGTGATGGTATCTTTTTGGGCGTGTATAATATTCCCTTTCTTGATATGGTCAAAGTGGACTAAGTGGAAGAAATCTGTCCAGGTACCATGGTATTTTTCCACGATATCTTCCCATAGTATTTGCCTTCGTTTTTCGAGAGAAAATAATAAAATAAGGTTTTTAGAGAGTTCATCAAGCCTATAAAAGAGGATCTGAGCCAAACAATTTGGTCATCCAGAGTTTATCAATCTTATTATGTTTGGTTGAGAACTCAGGTTGGCTAATTCTATTTTGATCCGAGACAAACCCAGTAGATATTTTTGTTTAGTATATCCATTCAGGGTCCACAAGTGTACTCCAAAGATTATTTGGTTGAGTTGATTGATGAGCAACATTGCATGCCATTGGAAATTATTTCTATGTTAAGCATTCTGGCATGTATTATTTGCAGTTGTTAATTAAATAAAATGTTTAAGTATTCTGGTATGTATTTTTTGCATTTGTTATTAAATAAAATGGTTGCGTTTTCAGATCTTTTGTATTCTTATTTTTGTTGAAAATTAAATTTAATTAGAAACTAAAGTATGTTAGATCTATTAAAATTTTCGACATTTGGAATCTTACAATGATATCAGAATTGTGCATTGCGCCAACCTAACCGACATTACCACATTGGGTGATATTTAATATGAGCCTAAATGGTCTCTTATTTTTCGGTCCAATTTGAAGTCCCCTACAACCTGTTCGAAGATCAGATTTATATTTGCATATCTATATCTGTAGAGGGTTTTCCATTCTTTAAAAGAAAAAACAAACAACATTTTTTTCTAGGTTTTTCAGCGTTAATCATTTTCTAGGTTGAGAGCATTGGTTTTGAATTTATCTGTGAGGACAAGCTAATTTGTAATTTATGCAGAGAGAAGTAGAGACGAGATGCCATAAATCTCCAGGCCACACCACTGCGCGCAGACCATTTTTTGGTGTGCAACCATTTGTCCACAAAGATCGGTTCTTATTTACGATGTTTTTGTTGATAATTGCACATTTCTAAGGGTTTATAACTCATTGTAATGAAGGAGCATCGAGTTGTTCATACACCAGGCTGACTGGCCATACTCTTGTGCACGAGGCTAATGCAAGTGACAATTTCGTCGCACGAAATTTATTGTTCGTCCTCAAAGAGTTGCAAGAGTGTCGATACAACGAACTGTGGACTTCAGGATTCATAGGTGGCGTGCTAATCCGATGGCTCAAAGGCAGTGGTTGTGACAGTCGTGAGTTCGGGGCAAGGGCCGAGAGGCCATTTAGTTATTGCTGGGAGCCTTCACTCAGTGAATCTACCACATCGATCAGCCAAGGCTGCCCCATTGTTGGTGAAGATAAAAATAAAGGGACTAAACTAGCGCAGAACCAAGTCATTCGCATGTGATGGGATATGTCCAACGGTTGAATTGGCATAGTGGGTAGCCCTATCATTGTACTTTGTGCGTGGATGCAATAGCAGAATTCAGATGGGCCGCATATATAAAGTCAACCAAGGAATGAGGTCTACATTGTTTACCATGGTGCATAACAGGGGTCCCAGCGCTTTGAGTGCAAGGTTGTGGATTCTTAGTGCTTGAAAAGCGGTACTCAGGGGTCAAAACATCACAGGTTACGGTCAGGATCCACAAACTGCGTCTGCCATGGAAGAATTGATTGCTGCACAGAATAATAAGCCTGGTGAAGGTGGATATGGAGTCGTATACAAGGGAACTCTTGACGGACTAGAGAGTCGAGACTTTTTTGAGGACTTGACACTCTCATCCTTGGCAAATGTATTCAATAAAGGATTCCACACATATTTCGAACTCTGACACCCATTCTCTATGCTTTAGTAGATCTAGGATCCAAGACATGAACTTGAGAATTTCCACCCTCATCTTTTGTACCAAATATAGGACTCGACAGGTGAAATTGTGAATTTCGAAGACAATGTGCAAAGCGTGTGCTCTACATGTAGAAATCTCAGAGAAGGGAATGGGTATAGACAGGTAGTCCATTTGTAACAGCATGATTTATTTCGCTAATTTGAATTTGACCTGGGGGAGTTTCTAAGGTTGTGGGCCTCGCATGCGCCCATATAGATTCTAAAGGGGCAAAGAGACCCTCATCTTGAAAGCCAGTGTGGTTCGCAGGGACCGAGACCACAATAAATTATAATAACAGCGACGCCTCCAATGTAACTTCCCACCATTTTAATAAAAGGGGATATATATATATGGGCCACCAATAAAATCAGGCCACTGGTACATTCCGGAGAGGCCACAAAAACAGTCCAGTGGAAATAAAGTAAAGTCAGATCACATCCACCTTTGCAGATCGAAGGCTGAGAGGATACAGTTATCGTTTCCAAGAATGGGAGGCTAACAGTTCTGCCATGCTGCAAATATACTAGCACAGTATATTTGCACAGTCTTTTTCTAGTGGGGAGCAAATCTTCGCTAAACAATCACAATACATCATATATCGCCGAAGCGAACAGATTTCATTATACAATATCGGCGAAGCCACCAGAATACGTGCAGAATACGTCAACATCGGACCACATCAAAATATATACGTCATCATTGAATCAAATACTGCAGCAGCACGCAGCACCAGCAAGAATCAATCGTGGCCCGTCATGCACTCATGTGCACAGTCTACCTGTGAATAGTTGTTAATTAATTTACTACAGTTGAGAAAATAGTTGAGATTGGGATAAGGGGAAACAATCTAAAAAGGAGAGATGTTGAAATCAACAGAGGAATCTGGCAAATAGCATGAGTTTTGATATTAAGTTTGGCGGAAAGACACAGTTTGGTATTCAGCGTGCTTTAATTTAAGGACGAGATTCGACTTCAATCAATTGGGGATTCAGCTTTAATTAGTTGGAGATCCAAAATCAAGCTTGCTTCTCACCAGCATCTCAGGTTATGTTAATGAAAATGTTAGGTAAAGATACGTTGACACATGTATGAATTAATAAAGCGTTGAGCAAGTTTCCATAGTCGTGGGTTTACGCATTGTCACAGAGGAATTGCAAGGGGCTAAATTTCAATTCGTCGTATAAAAAAACCTACCTGGAACCCCTTGAGGGTCAAGGGCCAAGAAGATTGACATTTGATTGAGAGAACTAGACTCCTAGCCAGCAGTTTCTACATTGTCACATTGTTTAATGGTTTTGAAGGAAAAAAATGGAGAGTATAGGTACAACTGGTAGTTTCATTTGTAAATAAAGTAGTGGTTTATCGGAGGGTTGTTGCCAAGCTTGTTGTAGAGTGTATTAAAAAACATGTGTTAGGGAGTTTTATTTGTGATACTTTTGAATTGTTGATTTATTGTAATTCGCATAAGGGATATCATAAAATTCCTTTTTTGGTATGTGGGAAGTTGGGTTGTGAAGAGACCTTAGAAAACACCCAAAAACTTATTGAAGAACTAGAGAAAATATATGGTCCTTTACACACCAATACTTTTTTAGGCCAAAATAATGGTCAAAGCAACATACTATTCTCAAAAAGAGTCCATGTCATTTTGTAGCAGAAGTACCCATGGGAAGTGAAGGAAGGACGGCGAAGGTATGCTAAGTTCTTCGCACTTGGATCCAAGCTACAATGAATGAAGTCAATCAGTCTTATTTTTCCTTTATTAACTTTATTACATGAACTTTTAACTCGGGGTTGTTACAAACCCCTCCTCCTTTGGGGAACATTGTCCTTAGTGTTCTATGACACCTATGACCAGCGAGACTGCTAAATACCAAAACATACTACCCGTGGAGCTTTATAACTTAGCTTGATGCAATATTTACAATGAAAAACCTATTGAAAACTAAAACCAACATAACAACATGACAACATGACGACCATATCGCTTATTGGAGCTTTATAACAGAACTCATTGCAGTATTTACAACAACAACCAAAATATATGCATATACCAAAACTCATTTGCCTCAACTAGAAAACAATGAAGGATACATAGCCCGCATCTGATCAACCATCTCTCATGTAGCTTCATTAGAACCAAAGTGCTTCCACTGCACTTTAACTTGCTTGATTGCTCGGTTTTGGAGCGTGATCTACTTTCGTTGCAATATGCACTGAGATTTCAGTTGGAATTCTCCTTCTAACTCTAAATGCAATATAGATTAGTCAATCACATGATCAACATATTTCGCATATCTTTTAAGCAATGAAACATGGAAAACATCATGGACATTCACTGTCGGAGGCAATGCAAGTCAATAGGCAACTAGTCCAATCCTCTCAAAGATCTCTAAAGGCCCACAATATCGAGGTACCAACTTGGCACATGATTTTATCCTCAAGGAGCTCCTATTAGACTTGATGCACAAGTACACATGCTCCTCAACTTGAAACTCCTTAAATGCCCCGTGTTGATCTACATAGCTCTTCTGTCTATCTTGTGTTGCCTTTGGATTCTTTTTGATAACCTGCATTTCATGTTTAATCTATGCCAACATGTTTGGTCTGATCGGTACCTCATTCATTGGATCACTCTAGATGATAGCAATATTATAATTCCTCCCATAAAGTGTCTCGAACGGACTCATGCTTAGTGACTACTAATATTCATTTTTGTAAGCAAACTCAACCAGTGGAAGATACTCCTCCCACCTCCTTTGATGGTGCATGACATACATTCTCAACATGTCCTCCAGAATCTTGTTGGCTCTCTCTGTCTATACATCTGTCTACAGATGATAAGTTGTATTGAAGGCCAACTATGTACCAAAACCTACAAATAACTCCTTCCAAAAGTAGGAAGTGAATTTGGCATCTTTGTCTGACACAATCTTCTTAAGAATACCATGCAACCTCACTATGTCTCTGATGAAGACATGTGCTACCTCACTATGTCTCTGATGAAGACATGTGCTACCTCACTAGCTAAATAAGTAGACTTAACCGCTATGGAGTGAGCTACCTTAGTCAACCACAACCATGATGGAATCATATTGTCAAGATGTCCTCTGAAAACTTGTGATGAAGTCCATGGAAATGACCTCCCATTTCCATTTTGGAATCAAAATCGACTGTAGTAACCCACCTAGATGCTTACACTCTGCTTTTACATGTTGATAATCCAAACACCTGGCGACAAACTTAACTACCTCTTTCTTCAAATTTGGGTAGTAGTAGAACTTCTTAACCGTTGCTAGAGTCTTTGATATCCCGGATGACTAGAATACGACTTGACATGAAATTCCCACAAGATAATATTCTTGAGTTCATTGTTGTCTAGCACATAGATCATGTCCCTAAATCTCACCAAACCATTTTCCGTGAGATGATAATCCACATCCTGATCACATGTACCATGTTGTTGTAACATGTGCCTAAACTCCTTATACCTATCATCCTGTTGTCTTGTCTATAAGATATGATCCTTTAAATTTGTCCCGTATGAACTCATAGCTGATATGTGATTCACCTACACTCTTCTGCTAAGAGCATTTGCAACCATGTTCTTCTTACCCTTGATGTATTTGATTTAGAAGTCAAACTCACATAGCATGGCCAACCATCTATCTTGCCTGGCATTCAGAGTAGGTTGGTTAAACAAGTACCTCAATCCACTGTGATCACTTATCAACACAAACCTCCTGCTAAGAAGATAGTGCCTCCACATCTTCAATGCATGAATGATCGTTGCCAACTCGAGATCACGAGTCACATTTTTTTCTCATGTTCATTCAGTTTCCTTGAATCATAACATACAACATGTCCCTCCTGCATTATGAATCCACCAAGTCCTCTCTTGCAAGCATTTGTACACACCACAAATTCTTTATATGGATATGAAATCTTTAGAATTGGAGCTTTGTAAGCAATTGCTTCAATTGCTCAAAACTAGTTGCGCATTCCTCTGTCCATTCAAAATTATTTTTGTTTATCTGCAATGATGTAATAGGATATGCAATCCGTGAAAAGTTCCTGATGAACCTCCTGTAGTAACCTGTTAACCCCATGAATGATCTGACCTCATCCTCATTCTTGGGAGCATCCTATTCCATGATAGCTCCAATCTTTTCCTGATCCACTACTATTCCTTCCTTGGAAACCACATTCCCCAAGTAATGTACCTTTGTCTAAAAGAAATTGCACTTATTAAGCTTGGCATACAACTAATGATCTCTTAGCAATCTCAATATTGTTGCTAAGTGCTTGATATGCTCTTCCTCATTCTTAGAATATATCAATATATCAATATATCATCAATGAATACAATCACAAACTTGTCTAGATAAGGATACAAAACACTATTCATCAAACTCATGAAACTGACTAGAGCATTAATCAAACCAAAAGGAACCACAACAAACTCATAATTCCCATACCTGGTCTGGAAAACAGTCTTGTAGATGTCCTGTTCTTTGATGTGTACCTGATAATAACTTCATCTCAAATCAATTTTCGAGAACATTGTTGCTCCCTTCAACTGGTCAAACAAGTCATTGATCCTTGGCAACAGATACCTGTGCTTGATAGTCACCTTGTTCAATTGTCTGTAATCAATACACAACATGAGAGTACCATCTTTCTTCTTCACAAACAACACTGGTGCACCCCAAGGCAATACACTTTGCCTAATATATCCCTTATCAAGCATTTTTTGAAATGCAACTTCAGTTCTACTTACTATGGCATGGTCATCCTGTAAGGTGCCTTTGATGTTGGTGCTTCCCCTCATACCAACTCAATAGAAAAGTCCACTTCCTTGTGAGGCGGAAACTGTGAAATCAATGTTAGGAATACATCTTGAAATTACTGCAAAACTGGATACCTCTTCAAGACTTCTGCATCCTCAACATCCTTACCTTTATCACTGGAAACATGCACTGCAAACAATACACATCCTTTCTTGCAACTTCTTTTTTCCTGCATAGTCATAACCATTCTCACCGATGTAGGTTTCTTCTTACCCTACAAGATTCTTTGTTCTCCATTGTCATCCACACACTCAATAGCCTTATCATAACAATCCACTTAAGTTAGTCTTGTTAAGATACAACCAATCCATACCCAGAAGCATACTATATGATCCCAATGGAAACACATTCAGATGTGTTGGTGTAGGCATACCATTCAGCTCAAATGCACAAGCTTTTACTCAATGATGAAGTTTTTTCTTAGTGCATGTAGCAAATTGTACTAACCAAGACTCTACATGCACTTATCCACCAGGTCAACGTTAACATAAATATAATTAGATCTAGGGTCAATCAAAATAGAAACAACTCGATCACAGAGCTTACCTTCCATCTCAATGATAGATGCCTGGTGATCCACCTGCATGTTATCAAATGTTGCATAGATTTGAGGAATGCTCTGTCCAACATCCCCAGTTGTTTGCACCTCCTCAGCATTGTAGATCTGAGGCCTACCACCCTGATACGATGGACAATCCTTATTGAGATTCTCATTGCCACATATCCAACACTACAACTGTCTCCTACCATCACCTCTATTATGGTGCTCTCCAGGCTGCAACCCATGTCCCTTCTCTACTGTATTAAAAATATTGTAAAGAGCAACATTATCTTTCTCACCTGCATCCTAAGGTCTTGTTCTCTTCTATGGCCATTTATCTTTAGTCTTTTCATTCCCTTTCCAAACTTGCTTAGACTTGGTCTTACTCTTTGATTGCTCATAATAGTGCTTCAACATTCCAATGACTTCTTCCAGTGACTAAGGCTCATCATACTCAATCTGATCCTTAAATGCTAATGGCACTCCACTGATAAATCTCTGAACTTTTGTTTTCTCATCCTTAAAATGTGGCACATAACTCAACAACTCTAAGAACTTAGTTGTGTATTCCTCATCTATCATTGATCCCATCTTCAACTCATAGAATTCCTTAGCCTTTCTTTCATAGTACCTCTCTGACAAGTACTTCTTCCTGAAGAGTCTCTTGAATTCATGCCAATTAACTACTATGTCCTAATGTCTTTGACAGACCTCACATCTTCCCACCAAATGTTCGATTTCCCTTTGAGGCTGAAAACATCTAACCTGGCCTTCATGTTCTATATGTAATCATGCAGCTCAAAGAACTTCGTCATTCCAAGCAACCAAGCCTTTGCATCTGCTGGCTTCTTCAACTCTCCATTGAATGTAGGTGGCTTGGCTTTCTTGAACTCATCCGGAAAATATCCCCTGTCACTCCTCCTATAAGGATGATAGTGATGATGACCATGATACCTGTCTGAACCAGAACTAGAATAAAACCCATATCCACTGCTTCTCCTATCAGGTGTATCCAATAATCAACCATCTCTGACTGTGTAATCCCCGTCCGACCTATTCCCACCATGAGATCTACTACCATATGCTCCATTAGTCTTGTCCTCTTGTCTATAATTGATTCGTGGTTGTCCTTGTCTTTGAAAGTCTGATAAAATCTGATGGATGACTACATTGACCTCTACTTGTTTCTCCTACATCTTGGCAAGTCTTTCCTGTGACTAAATGATTTTTTCATTATCTACATTGCAACTTTTGATCTCTTCCTTTAGACTTCTCAAAGTGTATTCTATGTGCAGAGAGTACTCATATCTTGGTTACTCATCTGATTTATAAGGAGACTCTTGTGAACTATAATCCACCATTTTGCTAGTCACATTTGATCCTCTTCTTCTTGCAAACATACCATGTCAGATAACCAAATATAAACATAATCAACATACCTTAGTGAAGTTTAGGGTAGGCTATCTCGTCTACAAAATCAGACCAGATTAGCACGATACATGTATATACATAATCATATCAATATAATGACATCATGCATGACAACACCAATTGCATTCCATGACCTCATGCACGACAACCATAACCATGACAATGCATGCATAACAATCATATAGACACTAACATGCATGCACGATAAACACATTATGCCCATCCAGTGCAAGTATTAAACCATGATCTGATACCAATCTGTAACCACTCCTCCCACATTTACTCACTTTCACCAGCTTATCAGGGTAAACATGAGCTTAGGGATACTGTGACATGAATCGACCTCCTTGGTCCCATTAAGGAAGTGAGGCTGACTACTGACGACAAAATGACCTTTCATGACATCCTACGAGGGCTATAGGACACTCAAAGGCTAAGAAACCATCCTAGGTGGCCAAACCATGAGTTGGACCCATCCTTCTTTGCCCTAGGCCCCCAATCACACCCACAACAAGGCCTCCAACTACATGCACAAGCTTACATCCATTCGACTACAACCCAAAATTTCTAGTTAGGAGCATGCAGTCCCAGATTCTGAGCCTAAATTCTAGTTCAGCCTCCAAATCACTACCCAAAACTTCTTGTAACTTCTTAGATTCAATAATGACATGACAACAATGCTAGAGATACAAATTTGAAGCCAAAACTTGACCTAAACTACCTAGAACATGACAAACATTTTGTCAAACATATTGAGAACATGTAATCTAAAGATCATGAATGCATATATGAACATAGGGGTCTGATACTTATCTGAGAATCATCGAGAAGGTCTAATTCCCTCTCAAAATAGATGCAATAACATTTTTTAGCTCACACATTCATCAACTAATAAAACATGTCAAGAACCATAACTAGAACTTGTGATGAAACCATGCTTACAACCACCATATAACAAAAATAATAAATATGATAGAACAACCATCAAAGACACATAATAACAAATACAAATACTCATGAAATACAAGAGGAAAGAGCTTGTATTAACATATGCAAAAACCAACCAAGTCAGGCACTTCCACATACCACCCAACCATAGATTGGGCTGAGCCAAATCTTTCTTTTAGCCAATCACCCCTGTGTCATATTCCAAGCATGAATGTGGGACTCAAGACAAAAGCAACTAGGGCTTCCTGGAGATTAAACCACCTCCACCCTCACACTTTAGCGCAATCTTGCCAAACTGGTAAAGGGATCACTAGGCCCAAACAAGCACATAAACAACCAGAACTTCTCGAAGATTAAACTACATCCACCCTCAGGATTTACCACAATCTCACCAAAATCGTTCAAGGGGTTACTATGTCCAAAAAAAGCTTGGATGCCTCAACATTTCTTCACCATTACCTTGTGGAATTTTCCTAGCTCCACCTTCAAGCTTCATTGCGATCCCGCCAAAACTGGTCAAGGGATTTCTAGACCCTTGGGAATTTTCATGAGATCACCCCACCCAGTTCCAAAACCATCTAGTAATCCAAAGCTCAACCAAATGAAAGAACCCCATCACACCACGACTATCAGAAAATGGCTAGGAAAGGTTGAAACCACTGTCACACCTGGAAAAACTCATGCTAGTGACAACAAGAGAACTAAATGCACACATGCATGTACCATGTATTCAAAAGCTAGCTAGGAAATTACACATGCAACTTATTACCTACAAGTATTCATGTTGAGGCTGCTTGATCCAACTTTTCCTTGCTTGTCCTTTACTTTCCTTTGCTTCCTTGTCCTTCCTTTTCATTCCTTTCTCTAATGCTAGAGTGCTCCAAGAATGCTCTAAGTGTGAAAGAATAGAGAAAATAGAGAGAGAGCTCCAAAACTGAACTGAAAAAAGGTTGTGAACTCATCCTTAGAAGCCTTTTTTATTATTAATACCTCTATTTTCTTCAATTTCCTCTATTTTTCTTCAATTTTCTACTCATGCAAATTTGTGACCTTTCATCTCCCTTTTCTCTTATTTTCCTTTATTTTCACAAATAAAATGTTAATTAATGCTTCTTTTCCTTTCCAGAGCCTTTGCCAATTTCCCTTAGCCATAATAGTCCAAATGAACACCCACTAGGATGTTTTGCCCAACATTCATCTTGGAATACGTGTCCTATGATCTTCATCTTATTTTGCCTTTAATAACTTTATTACATGAAATTTTAACCTAGGTTATTACATAGCGGTATGTGCCGAGTCAGTGGCCAAGCTATCCATGTATAGAAACATCTCAAGTCCCTCACAACGCAGCAAGAGGAATACAATTAGGAGTTCCATAGAATCCCTCTACAAGAGTACATAGATAGGGCTTGTGGCACTACTAACCCACCTTTCTACATTAGGGAGAGCAGGGCAGAGTTCTCCAAATGGATCATGTTGGGTGATTAGGTGGAGCAACATGAGTGCAAGTATTCATCCTTCCCACAGGATGGATTGGAAAGAGATTATGAGTAGGTACTCTATTGAAGGGATTATTCTTAGGAAGATACTCTTAGCCAAGGGCATATCACAACATTGGTCCTTGGGCACAGACACTGATGGAGGGCCGAGGTGGTTTCATAACCCATAGGTCCCAAGATTGTTTGGGATTCAGGTATCGAAGGATCCATTCGTGTACATTTAACATGGAAGCATAGAGTAGCACAATGGTTTGTATGGGATCTTCATATCAATATACAAATGTGTCTATTGTAGATAGATGTGTATTTCTTGAGGGAAATCAATCTTGGGGCGGGAGGATTTGTAGTATCCCCTTTTCTTGATATGGTCAAAGTGGACGAAATTTTCCCATGGTATCTCTCAATGGCATTTTCCTTTGTTTTTCGAGGGAAAACAATAAAATAAGGTTTCTAGAGAGTCCATCAAGCCTATATAAGGGGATAGGATCCAAACAGTTGGATCAGCCATAGTTTATCAATCTTATTGTGTTTTATTGAGAACTTGACTTAGCCAGTTCTAATTTGATCTCAGGATGAAAACCCCGTGGAGACTTTTGTTTGGTGGATCCATTTAGGGCCCACAAGTGTGCTTTAGAGATCAGATGGTTGAGTTTTTTGATAAGCAACCTTGCATGTCATTTGCAAGTGTTTTTATGTTAATCATTCTGGTATCTATTATTTACAGTGGATAATTGAATAAAGTGGATGTGTTTTCATATCCATTTGTGTCTTTGTTCTCGTTAAAAGTTTTCTTTAATCAAAATACTAAAGTGTACTAGATCTGTTAAAATTTTCAGTGTTTGGGATCTTACAATGTGGTATTGATAAATCATGGTATTATAACAAAGTGTGTTTACACGTTAAGAATATCCATGATGAAGTGGGGATGAATCTCCCTCGTTAAGAATAATGTCACATGTTTTTTCAAATATATATTTGTTTAACTCATATATTAATCCTTTATATAATTAACAATAACAATAATAATTTAAATCAATTAGGTTTATCTCAGGTGTTGGGATGAATGATTGAGATTATATATATTTTAATTAATTTTTGTGTTCTTTTTTTCCTTTTAATTTTGGGAATTTGAGACATATCATGAAGTAATTATTTTCATTCTTATCATGGATTGGTATGATTGAGATTATATATATATTAGTTATTTTTTGTGTTTTTTTCTTTTCTTTTAATTTTGGGAATTTTAGATATCTCATGAAGTAATTGTTTTAATTTTTATCATCGATTGGTCTCTAACTACATTTACCAACCATTTAAATTATATGGTTGTACCATTAACTAACTCATTCATATAAATTATATGTTTGTTGCGAGTAACTAGCTCATTCATATAAATTATATGGTTGACAAACATGTACATCAAAATACTTATCTCATGATAGATATCGCATTACTAAAATAAAATAAAAATCCATAAAAATTAACTAAATTATAACTTTATTTTAAATTATTATTATTATTATTATTATTTTTAATTATAAAAAATTTAATATATGAATTGTCTATATATGTAAAAACATGTAACAATATTTGTAACCATCCCACTTCACCACATATATTTATAATTTGTAAATAGACTTTGTTACAATACTATGCTTTACTAATACTACATCCACATAAATTATATGACTTGTAAAAAATGATGTAATGATAACTTTATTACTATTATTGTTATTATTAAAAAAAAAATCCATAAAAATTAACTAAATTATAACTTTATTTTAAATTATTATTATTATTTTTTTTAATTATAAAAAAATTAATATATGAATTATCTATATATGTAAAAACATGTAACAATATTTGTAACCATCCCACTTCACCATATATATTCTTAATTCTTAAATAGACTTTGTTACAATACTATGCCTTACTAATACTACATCCACATAAATTATATGACAGGTAAAAAATGATGTAATAACTTTATTATTATTATTATAAAAAAATTATTATATGAGCCATATATATTTTTTCCGGAGAAAGAAAATTCATAATTTCTATAAATAAGAAATTACAGGTTGTTGATGCCCGAAGGCATATGCTGTATTGTGTCACTCGTCCACTATTAAGTCTAGTTGCAGAAATTATATGAGCCATATATATATATATATATATATATATATATATATATATATGATAACTTTATTATTATTATTATAAAAAAATTATTATATGAGCCATATATATAAACGTGTAACACGATTTTTAACTATAGAGATTCACCTCACTTTATTATGGAGTTTCTTAATTTGTAAAAAAAATTGTTACAAAACCATGTGCCAATAGTATCGCTTACTAATACTACATGCCCAATCTCAACCTTTGATGATGTTAAATTTATATTATCTAATTCATAATTATTGATAATTAAATTAAAACAAGAGATAGCTACACAATAACATAAACCATGTTTCTTTTGGTATCGGTATATTGACATGATTTGGGCAGATGAATCTACATGGACAGCATAAATAAATAAAGAGAAATCATTACCCTTAATCTAAGGCGTTGTCTACAGCCACAGAATTGCTGGGACAACAATTCTTTTACCGGAATTTAGTGAAAAAAATTCAAAAAATCAGAATGCTAGAATGTTTAAATCATTTTTTTGATGATGGAAATAGATTCAACAACCATCATTTACCAACAACTTAAACTATACGTCAATCCAATGACATAATTCATTAACTACAAGCCCAATCCTCACAAATATCGTGCTTATGGTATGTATGGGAGGTGATTATAATTTAACGGAGATGCGAGTGCTGGCAATATGTGATCAGATGCATCAGAGCGGGAAAGAGAGAAAAAATGGGGGTCGGAGAAAACTTAACCGTGAGATGAAAAACAATACAGGGTGGCAGTTGGTGGAAAGGATTGCTGGACAAAAGTGCTACTTACCACACACTTATTCTATCGTGTGCTGCATTGTGTATGTGTGGGGAAAGACGTTTATGATCTTTATTCCTCACACTAAACAAACTCATGGCCAAGGAGAGGTCTCTTTCTAATCTCTTGATAATGTCTTATCCAGAGTCCCAATCATTATTTCACCTTATAATTACATGGATATGTAGAGTATAAATTGGAGTTGTTACAGTAAACGAGTCACTGCTTTCGTGTCTATTTACAGAGTCTATCATGGTGAACAAATGATTCTCAAGTTCGATCCTCTCAAATGAACCAGCCAAACGGAAATTTTCCTCATCGAATATACGATCATTACTTTTTCCTTCACTTCCTGACCATATTTGGAAATATTCAATAATGAGTGGAAATATTTCATGGAATTTTGAGTTGGCCACATTTGGCATACTAAGTTCTATATGATTTGAAATTAATTGAAACCTGCATCGATCTTCAATTCTTTTGATGTGATCTCTCTCTCTTTTGTTCCTCGTATCACTAATTTGAATATCTTTATGGGATATTACACTAACCTATTTTTCAATTGATTTGTAAGGGGCTGGACACAGGACAGGGTATCTCGATTTCCTATTCAAATGTCATACTTCTTTATTGATGGATGGTGCATTTATGTTGAGTTCATTGTATTGGTCACGAGAGAATGAATAGGTAGGATGTTTTGGGACAGTGGTGAGGTTCTAAATCAAGATTTTCATTTAAAAAAATTTCTTAGAGTATCATCTTTATCACCATTTTTAAGATATATATATATATATATATATATATATATATATATATATATATATATATATATATATATATATATATATATATTTTGAGTGCAATGGGGTTGTCTTATAATCCAATAAGGGTGATATATTATGTGAGAGATTATATATATTTCTTATTTAATTGTGAGTGCAATGGGTTTGCTTTATAATCCAATAAGGGTAATATATTATGTAGGAGACATCTTAATTTATGTAAATAGTTTTTGTTATATCATGATAATTCATATTTTTAAGGTTGAAAGTATGAAAACTAGTTAAAAGCATTTTAATAAGATAGTTGGTTATATTTAAGAAATTTATAGTAAATTTATATAATTTTTAGAAATAAATTATCAATAGATTTTTTCTTTTTCTGCAAATTACATCTAGTTCACTACAGAGTTTTTTTTTTTTTGGATATTTTTGTGAGTAGCCATAAAAATTTTGATTTGTTTTTATTACTTGTTTTTAACTATTGGTGGATTTAGGTAGTAATGCCCTCCCATGCTTAGATTCATCATTTGGAAAAGAAGATAAAAGAACTACATACAACATTATCTTTAGAGATTTTGAGAATGCAATGTGTTTAATAAAACTATTTAATATGTAATAGTACAAAGATTTTTTCTTCATCAAATTTCAAGTTTGACAAGACGTAAATTGTTTATGTTGGAACAATATGCATTGTTCTCAAAACATTTAACATTTGGTTCCACATAGAGATATGGTAAGGATCTTTGGGTTGTTAATACATTTCAGAAAAATAACACTTGGGTCTTTTTCTCATTTTCCCTCGTTCTAGTGCCAATTTTAGTAACAAGTTGAATTGCACCACTCAATAGCAAGGAGTTCAGCCAATTCAGAAGTACCAACTAGATTATAACCTATTTGGTGTAGGGAACATGTTCAAATTATAGTCTAGTAGCCATTATTGATTTTGGATTTACTAGGTGTGGCCCCATCCACTGACTCAAGTTTTCCAATATAATAAAATGACAAAAGAAGTTGACATAAGTTGCATAAATGCAAATGAAAGTGTTTACATATATTAAATGTTGGATTTATCAATTATATTGAAATGGGGGTTGGGCGAGGGGGGTGAAACAATATAGTACAATTTAAAAAGTATTTAAAAAATTTAATCACAACACAATACACCAATCACATCAGACTCTTGAACACAAGATATACATGGAAACCCATCCGGGAAAAAACCACAAAACTTATTTTATTTATATGATTAAAGAAGACACCATCCTATAGAAGGTACCAATCCCCTCAACTTTACAAGCATAATATTGTTGGAGGTACCAACTCCCTTGTATTTGCAAGTACCAACTTGTTGGAGACACCAATCCCCTTAGATTTGCAAGTACTAGCTTGGTGAAGACACCAATCCCCTGTGGATCTGTTGATCCAGTTTCTTCTATCTTTAGATCTTTGTTCCATCAGATTTTCAGACTAGATCTAGAGGAACCTTCTTTAATTCTGACAAACGCTTTAATTTGGATCTCCTTCCTATCAATTCATTCATAGTAGCAGTCTTTCATTATAATTCAATAGTCGTATTCTCTCAAGTTTCACAACACAACATTGTTCTACACACTCCTTATGAGCTTTCGTCTTGCACTTCTCAGCTTCCCATACTTTTCTTATGCGTGTTAATTTAGATCTACCACTGCTCTATCTCTGTGCTCTATTGTTGTCTCTTACAGGGTTATATCTCTACAAATCTCTTGTCTCTTCACATAGTTTGCACATTCACTTCACCTTTTTTCTCTCCACATGCTCATACTGTCTTACAAGTGTGGTTTCCTTACTCACACTTTTTGATGATGTATATGCTATGATCACCACTTCATCCTTTAATTGCATGTTTCTATTTATAACTTATCCACACTCCATTTGGTTTTAACTTCACACCTTTTCTTGCCTAAGCAATGTCTTTTCTTTTAATGCTACACAACCATTTATTGTAACCAAATCTATGGTGGAACCATAAATTGTTAGAGTCGTGAGCTTTATCAACAGTTGCTTCAATGACTATTTCCATAAAACCAATACATTAATTACTTTTCCATGGAACTTGGAGTAACTAGAACTCTTCTAGCCAAACATTGTATCGAAACTAAAATCCCAAGACTAGTAAATAATGCTTTATTGCTTGTTGCAACTGACATCTAACTGTCTTGTTACTTGGGGACTTCACCCCTTGGGACGATTCACTACCTTTACATTTCAACATCCAATGTTCCAATTTCTCGAGACGTAATATGGGACCCGCGAATGTTGTGACTGTGGTCGTTACATGACTTTTGTCTATAAACAATAGAAGTATCAAGGTTATTTAACAAAAAATAACTTTACAAAGCATGGTCCTAAAATCAATCTTGAAGCCCTTGATTCTATTGTGTTGTGCCACCATGGACTAATTACTAAATGTCACCTTGCACTCCACATCATCACTTCCACCTGGATTATTTGGCCCCACTATGTGCTAAGTGATGGAACATACACTTACCTCTACACATGATTTTCTTCCACACAAGCTTTTTGTCCACACAAGCTTTTTGTCCACACAAGCTTTAAGTCCACACAAACTTTGCTTCCACACAAGATTTTCTTTCGCACAATCTTTACTTCTTTCTTCAACTTGTTGCCTTCTTCCTTCTTGGCTTTGACAACCTTAACATTAGTAACAACACTATCTTTTTTTGCTAAAGCAAGAGTTGATCCTTCTATTTCATTAAACGGAAAAATAGATTACAATAAATACAAATGTCTCCCTGATGCCAAGGAAACCAAAAACAAAAAAAAATTAGAAGATAAGCCCCCTAGTTCGAAACCTTTAAGTCTTACAAAGAGAATCACCAAAATTAAGGAAAATAACCCATATTTGTAACCTGCCCCTGGAAGTCCACGAAATCTCCCGCAACTCAGTCCCCGGAAGAGTCCCTTTGATCTGAGCCGTCTATTCCGGCGCATAAACCAACGGTTGAGGATGATATCGCACAACAACGACGATCGAAGTTTAACGGACCGCCCCTCCAAGCTGCACGAACAATCTTGACCATTGATCCACACCGAGAGATCCAATAGAGGAAAATAACCCAAAATTGCAACCCGCCCTCGGTAGCACGCGAAATCTCCTGCAACTCAGTCCCCTGAAGATTCCCTTTGATCTGAGCCATCCATTCTGGCGCCTAAACCAACGGCCTAGGATGATATCGCACAGCAAAGACGACCGAAGTTTAACGGGCCGCCCCTCCAAGCTACACGAACAATCTTGACCGTTGATCCACATAGAGAGATCCAATGGTAGAGAATAATATCACCCTGAACAAGTTGACCAGACATTAGTGTGCGATGGAGGGCGGTTTTTCAAACCCTCTCTCTTCCACGTGTAGGATGTTGGATGGGATCGCTGCAAAATTGCTAAAACCGTTTCCCACTTAAGAGCGGTGCGATCATCCAAAAACCGCCAAGGAAGCGGTTTATTCTCCGAGGCCCAAAAATGTGAAGATTCCGGCTGCCAGTAAAACAAGGATTCCTTCCACGTCTGCTTGACTTTCTTGCCTGAACCTGGACCCCAAAAAGAAGAGAGGCTCTCCATTAATTAAGGAACTAGGTATCTGCTGCGTTCACCCCAATGAACTGTGATGTCCATCTCACTGGCTTTGGGGATTTTAGCGGCCGGCCGTGTTCGTCCCCCCATCAAAGCCCAGTTTGCTAGAAACTGATGACACATACGAAGGCCAAAAGGTTAAGAGCTTGCCTCCATGACTTTGTCTCTGAACACTCTCCTATCCTCTTCCTCTTGCTCGCAGCAAAGAGTTCTCAATCTGCTTTGCCGCAACTCCTGCCACTCCATCGAAACCTTAAGCTCTATACAGCTGACCCCCTGATTGGCAAGAAGATCCGCCAGCTTATTGGCCTTTCTGTGAACATGATGGAAACTGACAGTGCGCAGGTTTTGGAGATGATCCTGAATTCTCTAGAAAACCATGATTAATTTCCAGTGTTTGGAGACTTTCTCCAGCGCTATTCCATTATTTATTCTTTTCACTAAGTTAATTATTAGTTCATATTCCACTTCTATTATCACATTGCAACAGTTATCCTGACTTAGAAAATCCAGGAATTGCTCCAAAGCCATTAGTTCAGCCATGTTGTTGGTAGCTGTTCCTAGGTGACAATGGAAGATGAAGATAATACTTCCCTCCTCGTCCCTGAGGACTCCTCCATACCCAGCAGTTCCTGGGTTTCCTTTTGACGCTCCATCAATGTTGTATTTCAGATATCCTTCTGGGGGAGGATGCCAGAAATCCTTCTCCGTGTCCCTTGCTGTAACCTTCCTATCAAGACCTTGAGGAGTGAGCCCCTGCAGCCCCAGCTGCCTGAGAATTTTCAAATCCATTTCTGAGGGAGGATTTTTAGGGTAGTTACGGACAGTGGTACCCACTGTCTCCTTAAGTTGTTTCAGGATTGTCTCAAATAGGCGATATGGGGGATTTTTTTCCTCAAATATTCTTTTGTTCCTCTCCTTCCAAACATTCCATATAATGAAGCTTGGTGTAAGGGCCCAGGCTGAGTTGAGAATTTCATAGTCCGAAAAATTTCCTCTCCAACTATTGAGGGTATTAATGGTTCTCCCTCTGTCCCTGTCGGATTGTTGAAAGATTTTGGCAAATATGTCCCATAACCAAGAGGTGAAAATGTAGTTGTTGAGTAAATTCTCCATTGTTTCCTCTTGCGCCCCATAGAGTAGGCATCTAGAAGGCCCCAGAACACCCCTCTTCCCGATGTTGTCCCAAGTTAAGATTTTCTTGTGGTAAACCAACCACATGAAGAGTTTGATTTTCATCCACCCTTGGTGCCTCCAAAGATTCTACCAGATTTTATCTGGAACTTGGGGATCCAGCTCAAGGAGAATGCCTTTTGCTTCCTTAAGATTAAAGGTGCCCTCTTTGTTATTGCCCCATCTTAGTTGGTCTTGTCCCCGTGAAACTAAGATCATCCTTTGTTCCACCATTTTCATTAGCGCCTTTTCTTTTGTTTTCAAGGGGTTGTTATTTCTACAATCAATGTTTCTCCAGATTCTCCATTTTTCTGTCTGCTGAGTGTTATCCCAGAAGTCCTTTACTTTAATTAATCCTTGGGAATATGTCTCATGTTTAAGGTCGAGGAAGTTTTCTTTTAACAGTATTGGTTCTTGTTGCCACTTATCTTCCCAAAAAAGAGCTAGATTCCCTTCTCTGATTTCCCAGAAACTATTTTCTTGAACTAATCTTCTATTTTCCCAGGCTTTGTTCCAGATGTATGAGCCCTTAATATTACCTGACATTCTTATGAGATCACTAGTTTGCCAGGATCTTGCATATTTTTCTTTCCAGATATTTGCCCATTGAGTCTCTGGATTCTGAACCCAGCGCCACCATAGTTTGGCCCCTAAAACTTTGTTGAGTATTTCCTGATCGTCCAAGCCTAGCCCTCCATGGTTCTTGGGTATACAAATTTTTTCCGAAGACACTAAGGCCCATTTCTTCCTCGTCTCCTCTTTACCCTAAAGGAAGTTTCTTTGGATATTTCTGAATTGTTGAAGGACTCCTTTTGGAGCTGGGAGGGAAAATAACATTAAAATAGGGATGGCTTACAGAACAGCTTTTGTAAGAACCAACATGCTTGCAAGATTTAAAGATTTGAAGGTCCATTTACTGACTTTATCCTGCAACTTATTGATAAAGGGTTCCCAAATGCTTTTGAGCATTGGTTTAGCAGTTAGAGGAACTCCCAAATATTTTGAGGGAAGGGAATCCCTTTGAAAGCCAAGAATTCTAGAGATATTTTTTTGAATAGCAATATTGGTATTGAAGAAAAAGATTTTTGATTTTGAGAGATTAACTTCCATACCTGAGGCCAAGGCAAAGAGATTCAGAATTTTTTTGTAGGCTGAAGCTTCTTTGACTGTGGGAAGTCCCTATTACATGGTGTCATCTACAAATTGTTGGTGAGTCAGGGTTTGACCATTCTCAGTTAGTTGCACTGCCTTAATCTTTCTTGTTACTTTAGCATGCTTTATTGACCGACCCAGTCCTTCCATCATAAGGATGAAAAGAAAGGGGGAGAGCGGATCTCCCTATCTGAGGCCTCTTGAAGGACTGAAAATCTCAGAGGGAGAGCCATTAACTAATATAGAAAAACTGGAGGAAGTCACCAGAGCCATTACCCATCTGACCCAATTGTGATCAAATCCAAAAGCAATAAGATTTATTTATTTATTTATTTTTATTTTTATTTTTATTTTATTATTTTATTTATTTATTTTATTATTTTATTTATTTATTTTATTTTATTATTATTATTATTATTATTATTATTATTTTGTAATTCCAGTTCACCTTGTCATAAGCTTTGGCTATATCCAATTGCATGATCATGCCTGCCTGCCTCTTCCTAGTTAATGAGTGAACCACCTCTTGAGCTTGAATAATGTTGTCCAGAATTTGTCTGCCTTCCACATAACCTGATTGCTCCCCTGAAACCAGAACTGGAAGTAAAGGTTTGAGTCTATTAGCCACTACCTTAGATATTATCTTATAGACCACATTGCATAGGGCTATGGGCCTATATTTATCTGGTGTTTGAGCAATTTCCTGTTTGGGGATAAGGGAGATGAAGGAGGTATTGAGCGCTTTTAGAATGGTTCTGTTCAACCTGGATTCCTCCACTACCTGCAAAATGTCTTGTTTAACAATTTTCCAACACGCTTTAAAAAAATTCATGTTGAAACCATCCAGGTCTGGTGCTTTGTCGTTCTGCATATCTTTAAGGACTTCTCCAACCTCCTCTTCCGTTATTGGTTTATTAAGGTTGAAATTATCCTCTCTGGACACCAGTTTCGGTATATTTCTAGTTACCTCCGTGATGAAGTGCTCTCTATCTAAATTGTTCTCTCGCTTTATACCTTGGAAGTGCTAGACTAACACATCTTCTATCGCTTCATGGGGGATATGAAGCTCCCCCTCCTCATTCTTAATCGAAGAGATTCTATTGTGAGCTCTGTTGGAAATGGTGGATCTATGAAAAAATTTAGTATTACGCTCTCCTTCTTTAAGCCATTGAACTCTAGACTTTTGTCTCCAAAATATTTCCTCTTGTCTACATAGATTCTCCCATTCTTGATGATGTTTATCCACTTGATCGCTTATGGATTTATCAAAGCCTTCTGTGATCAGAGCTTGATTAAGGACCTGCATTTTGTTTTCAACAGTTTTTTTTCTCCACAAAAATGTTGCCAAAATCATTCTTGTTCCATTATTTAAGTCTGAGCTTGATGTGCTTAAGTCTTTTGTGAAGTAGGAACATTTTTGTCCCCTGAATCTGCAAATCTTCTGACCACCATTTCGTAGTATTGCTGATGAATTCTAGGTGGGACAGACAGATATTCTCAAATCTGAAAGGTTTGTTCCTGGGAGTTCCAATGCCCTTAATCTCCAATTGAACCAGCTAGTGATCTGAGCCTCCAAAGGGAAGAACTCTTGCTATTACTTCCTTATCTGCTAGCATAAGATCTTCAGAGATTAGAAATCTGTCTAGCTTTGAGGCTACATGGGACTCTCCTCCTCTTTTATTATTCCACGTAAAGAGACTAGTATTCCTATTAGTGTCCACAAGATTCATATTGTCTGAAAAGGTTTGAAATGCTAAAGAGTCTTTACTTAGAGCTCTGGTTCCCCCTTTTTTCTCTGAAAGAGATTTGATCATGTTGAAGTCACCTCCCATGATCCAGGGTATTTCTGAATGTCTGTCCCTAAGATCCACAAGGGAATCTAGAAACCTGAGTTTGTCATCTATTCTCTGAGGGCCATAAACATTTGTGACCAGAAAGGTATTCCTATCTCCTACCAGTTGAATAACTACTGATAAATAATTCCTGGAAGCCTCAACATCTAAAATGCCAATTTTATGGGGGTTCCAAAGAGTGAGAATGCCCCCCGTTGTGTTCTCATCTTTGACTTCCAGAAACTCAAATCTACTGAGCCATTTGCTATGAATTTGTCTTAATTTTTGAATGGAACATTTCGTTTCTTGGATGAAGATAATATCCGGCGTTTCTTGTTTCATTCTATTACTACGCATTCTCTGCTTTCTCTTACTCCCTATTCCTCTAATATTCCATGATGTAAACTTCATTATCAACGATTTGTAAAAGAGTAGCTGGCTAGATCTTTCATCTTACCTGAATCTATCATTAGCTTTCCACACTCCATCAAGAGTTCATTCTACTTTTTCCTGCCTCTTTTCTTGCCTGGATTTCTGGTAGCTAAACCCGGAGTCGTTTTCACTCCTCTGTTATCCTGCTTATCTATGCTTTTTCCTTTTTCCAACTCCTTGGCTTGCGCTTTCCATAGAAACAAATGTTGTATTTTATTGAGTTCTTCTTGTGGTAGAATCTACTCCTCCCATGGTTCCATGTATCAAGAACCCTTCCAGATCTAGTTTTTCTTTATCAAGAATTTGCTGTAGTTCATGATCCTCCAGGTCCATCTCATTTTGGGACATTTCCTGATCCATCTCCAGTTTTTCATCACTCATTATGGCTTCCTTCTGATAATCGATGTCCTGTGTGTTTTCCCGGTTTTCTTTAGATTCCTTGTCCATAGGACTTCCTTCCATTGCTTGATATTCTTTTGAGATCTCTGCATCTTCCTCAAGCACTTGGAATTTGTTCTGACTGATTTGTTGACCTTCATCTTGATGTTGTTTTGGTCCTCTTTTGCCGCCCTTTCCACGATTCACGACTTTCTGAAAGCTGTTTGTTTCCTTCATTGTGTTATTTTTGCTCTTGCTTACTACTTTACTGAGCGGACAATCTTTGAATAGGTGTCCATGTTCATGACATATGCGACATTTGAACGGAATGTGCTCATAATCTACTGTTTTCACCCATTCTTCATCAAAAACTTCCAAGATCATCTCATGAGGTAGAGCTCCTGATAAATCCATTTCCACATATATGCTGGCAAAGGAAGTATATTTTCCTTTTCTTGTGGCTTCAGAAGCTTTAACAAAATGACCTAATTTATTGCTGATAGTGGTTAATGATTCATTTTGCCAGTAATCAAGAGGTAGAGAATAGAGCCTTACCCAAACTGGTACTGAAGTAAAAGTTTCCCATTCTAGAACAAAATTCATCATCCATGGCTGCATGTAGAGTCCAACTGCTGCATAGAAGTAAAGTCCTCCTTCAAAAACTTTGTCCTTGTCTTCAATATTCGTGAATACCACAGTAAAAAATCCCTTTGACCCAAGGTGTAGGTCAATGCTCCCTTTAGGTTTTCAGTGGTATCTGATCCATGACTGTAAAGCTTTTTTAGTGGGCCATAAACCCATGAATTTGCAGATGATGGCATATGTCTTCATGTGATCCCTGTGCACCTGCAGAGCCGGATCATTTAAAATAACTCTGGGTGTGATCTCTGCTTTGGGTTTGCAGGGTCCCTTTTGTTTTTGTCTTTAGTTCCCTGTTTTTTGTCTTCTACCTCCTGTCTTTTGGGCCATTATTTTCCTTATTTGTGGCTTCTCCTATCTCCTCTCCCATGTTTCTTGTCCCTTCCTCCACAGTACCTCTGGCCTTTTCTAGAGGTTTCTTGCCTCTACTGGCTACGACCTCCTTATAAGAGGGAGTGGAGCTCCCTCCTCTGCGGCCCTCCATGTGGATCACCAACTGCAAATAACTGAAACCCTTGTTGTTCGTCGTTGCTGTGTTCCTTCCTATTGCTTCTTCCTGTTGTCAACATTAGTAACAACACTATCAACACTAATAGCATTGGTGAATTAAATGTAGAACCAAACATATCACCATCATTACACCCAACAAGTTGTTGAATGAGAAAACAAGTAAATGATTGCAAAATTTAGAAAATTTAGAATAGTATGGTATTAAGGAAGTGCTTACAATTCTATGTCTACATTTTTAGACAAACCCTTCTAAAAGATAGAAATAAGAATTAAACTTTGAACATAAGAACCATTTACATTATAAAGGATAAAATATAGTATTACAACAACTCCTAAGCTTAATAAACACCCAAGAAGAGTCTACAACATATAAAGTATATTTTTTTCATTCGTTTGACCCACAAAGGATTTGAACATTAAATTTCATGTTTTTCATAACACTTCATAACATGGTGATCACCAATTGACTTATCGTAATTAACTTTCATAACATATCAATACATGAATTAAAGTTCTCTTAAAAAATCTGGTCCAAAAATGGTTTCCTCTTGTTATAAATTTTAATATCAATACATCTAATCCCTTTTACATTCAACTATCCTTGCATCTACCTATCAATTTTTTTATTAATTGTCTTTCTTAATTTTATTGACAATTCTTTCTTATTTTTTCCTTTCTCGATGTCTTTAATTTTAATTTTTTTTTTATTTTTTCATATTAAATAATATATATCTCTTTAGATTTAAGTCATGTTTCCTTTTTAACTAACATTTTATAATCTTCTTCTTTTTTACCTTTTCCAATAAAATATGGTTAAAATTATTATCTTATAACTTCAACATTTTATATTTTATACCTGTAGAATCTTTCCTTTTTTATATTATTTTATACCTATACACCTTCTTGTTATATGAATATTCAAAAAAGGTATGGCCTTTAATAACGTTAGAAAATGTTCTGGTGAAAGTCATACAAAGTTAGTTGCTTCCATGTGGAGGCAAAATGATAATTCTGAACCTTTGCATGGCTCCATGATGAGTTTAGGTTCCCTTTGGTTTGATTTCACTGTCGTATTGAGTTGGACCTGCTTGGTGTGACTTTGAACCTTGTGCACCCTCTTCTCTGGTTAACATTGCACTCATAGAAAACTTTAAATGATTATTCATCATTGAAGCAACATAAAAGGAGGTTAGTTTATTTGGGTTGAGGGCATCTTAAAGAATTTGGGTCCATCATCATCTCAAAATATTAATAACACCACATGTATCAATCAACGTTGACACAAAGTGTTGATAGGTGCTTGGTGGCATCAGTTATGTAAACCAGCGGTGATACATCATATCAGAACCTGCAAATTTGGTCAGTCATGCACCACGTAGCTTCATGGTTATTATTTTGCTGGTTCTAAAATAGAGATGCTCAATGGACTTAATGCAAAGCACTATGTCTTTGTCGGTAAGCACGTCGCAGGATGGACACTCTTCCACTGATAGGATACTGACATTCATGTCCGGGCTATGCCAGTCTGTATTTCATCGGCAATCATTAGAACGTTATACTTAAGAATGCCCAAATAAATAAAATCTACAATGGCCATTAAACATAAGAATGCCCAAATTGAGTGATAATTTGCAGACTTGTGAAACTTCACTTATCTTTTCAATAGTCCATTGGCAGCTCTGACAGTTTATATTGGAACTTTTATTTTCATAAACAGATTGGAACTTTGGAAAAGTTCTAAGAGTGTACGAAGACCAAATTTTGACATTCACCAAGGCTGCGCTGTATCGCATGGGGACAAATTTTGGATAATTACGAAGGCTGCACTGTGTAGCATGAGACAAAATTTGAAAGAGCGCCCTGTGTGGCACGGAGACAGCTTGGAACTTTTCGAACGTTGTGTAGCATGAAGACAGTTTGAAACGATGCGTTCTTTTGTTTGATGTGCAAGTTGACTTTTGGATTTCACTCCTTTTGTCCAGTATACATTAAAATGCCAGGTAAATTAAAAAAATATAGCAGTGCCAGTGGTTCCCAACTCTGAAGGAGCGAGCTAGCTTGGAGGAGCGGCACAAGAAGCAGGACGATGGTAGCAGAATACCGGAAGGGTGGAGTAATGGAGGAGGTACGCTGGTTAAGGCATGCTCAATGTCTGGATTGTCCCATGAACCGTTGAAAATTGATAGGTATGAAATATTGGAATGTATTTTTATGGGGATATTGGTGTTTACTGCTATATTAATCCTTTGTCTAATGATAACTGAAACTGGGACGAGTAAATCGGCATAAGGGGTACAATCTATACATTCGTCTACAAGAGAAACTGGAGTGTTGTTCCTATTGTATTCATGCAAAGATTGGAACGTAGTTTCTATCGTCTCCAGGGATGTTTTAGGGGGTACAGCGGATGTGGGAGTATGGCTTCAATATTGTAAATAGGATTTACTTCATAATGTCCTGAAGAATTTCTTTTGTTTTACAATATAGTGAGAGGTAGACACCCAAAACCATAAAGCAAATTCTGGAAGAAAATCTGGAGGGTGAAAAGATTGTAGAAGAAAAAATCGGCCATTTCAAGTGTCGAGTGGCAGATAAGTGGATTAAGTGTAGTCTATGGTGGTGTAAAATTTGGTGTTGCCGGATACAAGAGCTATGTTCTTGAAGTAAAAGCGAACTAGAATAAATCTGGCTCTGTTGCAAAAAAATCAGTTTATCCCTCCAGATTTGAACCTCTTTTCTTTATGGAGCCTTGGTCACGAATTGTTGGTGCTCTCCCAGAGTGGTCGCAGGATCCCATGGCACTCAAAAGCAATAATGAGGACACGTGGTGGTAGATAAATTTGAAACTAGGCAGTTGGGCTCTTTATGGCTGAGAGGTGACTTTGATCCTGTCACTAGCCTCCAGTTAGTTGTTGCATGATCGATAGAGTGAACAAATGGGGGTTAGAAGTATATTAAGTTAGTAAACGTTTGATTCACCTACCTTGACACTTTGAGTAGATTAAAGAAAAAGAAGAAGATATTATTTTAACATCTATGAGGCTAAAGATAGTTTATGGGACAGATTGCTTTTTCATCTGCTTGATGTATTCGGCCCTTTTTCTGTGAAGCTTCAAAAATAAATGCTCACAACTTCTCGACAAACTCCTCGCTAAATAGATTATCCCAAGAGCTAGCTGCCAGCGTATCTGCATAATTTTCCCTGTTGTTTTTGAAGGCCTCACATTCTAAAATGAAATATTTTTATGTTTCCACTTTTCCAGAAGAACAAAAAATGCATTCTTTCCTCCCACACTTCTTTTGGCCTTTTCCAGCGCT
This sequence comes from Pinus tabuliformis, assembly GCA_031772625.1. Classification (NCBI taxonomy): domain Eukaryota; kingdom Viridiplantae; phylum Streptophyta; class Pinopsida; order Pinales; family Pinaceae; genus Pinus; species Pinus tabuliformis. Next base: position 525,152,130 of record CM062818.1, read on the forward strand.
CTGTTTCACAATGGAGTGGATGAGAATTAGTCCTTAACTAAGCAATACGAATTTTGGCTCTTCAAGAGATATTGGGCTCTATGTATGCTTTTGGTTGATGACTATGAGCGAGATTAAACACTTTAATATAGTACTTCTTCTTTCTTTCTAGCTCCTTATCCCAAGTACGCTTGTGGAACTTTTCCATAACAAAAACTTTTATCTCTTTTTTGTTTATGAGACACAAGTTCAAGCAAATACCTCATTTACTAAACCATTTGTTATTTTGCTACATCCAAGTATTTTTTCTCTTGCACAATCTGTCATTAAAGACAACCTTAGGCCATCTACCCTCTTCCATTTGCTCAATTTTTTTTAAATACCTTATGACTTGCACCATAGCAATTGCTTCAATAGGAGCAGTCCATGTTTCACTTAACAAGATAGCATAAGGAACTGCACTTTTAATCTTCAATTTGTTTGTAATCAAACGCTTTTGAATTTTCTCAATTTTTCTCCACTGCATGTCGGATGTACTGCTGGCCCATAGTTCACAACCATAGAGAATCATCAGAATCACTAGAAGCCCAAAAAGAGTTTGAGTGGTTTTCCAGCCCCATAACTCTGCGTCTCTACACCTATTTAGAAAAGCATAAAATGCTTTCCAAACTCGCAAAGTTCTTTTCTTTCTACAACCATTCCAACTTAGATTTTTGTTGAAGTCAATTCCAAGATATTTGTAATCCGCAACTTCTTCTAGAATGTTTCCTTCAAAGTAGAACTTATGTTGGTTATGTTTTATTTTCTTAGAGAAAACCGCTACTTTAGTTTTGCTGATATTGACTTGCATCCCCACACTTCTACAAAAATGATCAAGGGATAGTAAGTGATATTGCAAACCAAGAGCCGATTTAGCAACAGAATAAGGTCATCTGCATACAAAAGAAGCCTTATCACAAACTTGCCCAAATAGATACCATCACCCCCTTGCGAATTTAACCACTCCTCAAGCTTGTCGATGTATAAACCAAAAAGGGTAGGACACAGTGGGCAACCTTGCTTGACCCCGATATTGCTTCTGAAACTTCCAGAAATGCATGTTGAAGTTCTAATTTTAACTTTCACCTCTTCATACCGTCTATGCACAGCTGCTCTCAAATGTTTAGGAACCCCAAGTTCTTCCATTTTGTACCAAAGTTTATCCCTACGAACCGAGTCAAACGTTTTTCTAAAATCAACAAAGCAACAAAAGACTTCTTTCTTTTTCTCCCAAACTTTTTCAATGATGTGCCTTAAAGTTATTCTGGGGAGCCCCTGTTGTATGACGTTGTTGAAAATTTTTGTAATGTGAGGTGCAAGAATCTTTGAGCCCCACTTTAAATATTCTGCTTGGAGTTCAACTAAGTCTTTTGCTTTTCCAACACCCAACTTCTTGATACCCATCTCTACCTCTTGCACCGTGAAGAGTTCAGTATCAGTGTTGACCAAGGGGGGAGGGTCACCCTTGGGATCCTGCTCATAGAGTTGTCTTGCATAGTCAAACCATTTAGAAGCTATAATACTATTTCCAGTTTGTATTTTTTTCGGTTGGAGCTCCTTCCAAAATAATTTGGGATTATTTTTCCCAAGGAAGATTAGTTCTTCCCTCCTTGAAACCATGAAATCGGCCTTTTTCTTGCTTAATAACTGCTTGTAAGCTTTGAGCTTTATGTTATCCTTGTTTGATTCTTTCCACATTCTCCTTTCCTTTTTGCATTCTTCGTCAAACCAAGCATTAACCAGAAAGAAATTTGTTTCAAACTTCTTAATTTTTTCTCTTTTGCACTTTGCAAGTGTGCATTGAATTAAATGTGTTAATTCATGACTATGAAGGCTGTGAATTGTGATTTTCTCCTTATCGAAGAGCCTCTCTAGCATCATTTTGAAAGTATTATAATTTTTTGGGATCAAAAGAATTCTGCCCTATGGGAGGTTTTGTTGGACATGCTAAATTTTTTACTCTAATTGTTTCTTTCCAGTGCAAGAGAAACATAAATAAATTGGTTTGTAATCTAATTTTAAGTCCCACAGCTGATCTCCAATCAAAACTTCTTCCATTTTCTCACACAAACCAGGTGAGAAAATTACATAATCTACTACACTTGCTTCATTGTAAGTATTGCAAGTGAAATTACTAGACTTTGCCCATCTAGTCAAGCCATTACAAATGACTAAATCAAAAGCCCCACATAGAGTAAGTAGTTGTTCACCAAAGAGATTGCAGCACTTGTTCTCTAAAATTCTTTCCCGCTAATGATTACACTCTTTTGTAAGCCAAATAGGGTCGCAATCTTCTTTACAGCAAAGAATGCTAGCTTGCTGACTTGCAGTCCTAGCATTGAAATCACCCACTATAAGGACTTCACCTAGCTGCAAATAAGTTTCAATATCCGCTTTTAAGGCTGCAAATGGATCTTTGTGGTCAAACCCTCTACCTTTGTAGATTTTTGAAACTTGTAGCGCAAAATAGCACGCTGCAATTCTGATGTGGTTTCCATTTTCTGATATTTTAAACCAAATGAATTGCTTATTTGAGTATTCTTTTTCTAACTGAATGAGAGGACCTTCTTTCTCTCTTACTAAAACCATGATAACCCCGTGCCCTTTGCCATTCCTTGTTGCCTTGTTCTGCACTTCCATCTTCCAGTCTCCTTCAAATAGAGGTGTCTTGCACCCTTCATGCTCATGTGTTTCTATGAGGCAAATTATGTCTCTATCTTCTGCAATAGGCCCTAACCCAGGTCCTCGTCTCCATGGGTAACCTCTACAGTTCCAACAAACTAATCTTAAGGAAACCTAGGTATGACTTGATTGTTATTTATTTTGACATGCAAGACTCACATTTGAGTCTTTGTCCCTACTTCCCATACTGAGTTTCTTCTTGATTTCCCGTTGAAGAGTTTGTTGCCTCTTCTTTATTACCATCTTGCTACTCTGCTTTGGAAGGAGGTCCAAATCGCGTTATCACAACTTTGCCTTTATAAATCCATGCTCTCTTGCCTTCATCTCTTTTTGCCCTAACCTTTAACATTTCCTCCCTTCTTTCCTCCTGTTATTTTACGGTTAAATCTTCTTCTAGGAATATAACGACGACGATCTATTACCCTGATTTTACTGTAATTCCCCACATCTAACTATCCTATCAGCTGGGGTAATTCGGATTGTCTACAAGTAGTGTGAATATTCATCGCGAAGTGTATTACTTCATTTTGATTAGACAATTTTCAAGGAGGGATATTGAAGTGGGAATAATACAAAGACATACTGTCACATATTGGCCAACTGGTCTCAGTTTGTGGATTGACAATCCTATGTTATTGTGTGGCCAAAGGGTTGTAACACTCAGACAATTGGGGAGATCCAGATGTGATAATTGTCTTACCAACACTAATCTACTATAGGTTTTCCTCTATTTATCAAGGGCGACACCCTCCTTGAACTGATTGGATGATGGAATGCCATCTTTTATTGGGGTAGGTGACCACATACCAATGTCATTGACAGAGGGGTATGTTTGAATAAAATTGTGTGTTATACTCGGTGGCGAATGAGAGACATATTTTTGGTTAAAATAATTGTCTTTCTGTAGCCCATTCATCCACATATCATACCTACACTTGGACATTGGGGATTGTTTCATGATCCAACTACATGGAGAGTCAATCATTGATCATTGACTTGGACTTAGATGTCGAAAGGCTCATTGAAGTAACAGTGACTGCAGAAAATTAAAAGGCTTACAAATGTCGACAAAAGAAATCCAAGGTTGTGAAGATTAGGGTTCGGGAAGGTATTGGATGAAATTTGGATAAAGTTGGGACTAATGATCCACATAGTAGAAAAAATAACAATGTGCCTTTTTTGGGGTAGTTGGCTATGGTACTGAAATCGGGGAGGTCGGGCCGCAGTTGCCTCTTCCACATAGGGATTTTCAGCGAAGAAAATCCAAAGAAAAATGCAAAAATCCAATCAAAGCCATGGAAGAGATTCAAAATTTAATATTGGGGGTCATCTATACTGGGAGAATGTAGTTATATTAAGAGAAAGAATTTTGGTGGTAGATGGGAGTTTATCAGGGTGAATGGTGCCCATATTAAAGATTGGGTTCAGAAAATTTGGGCTTCTCTTCTTGGATACAAACCAAAGGTAAGTGTGATGGTTAATGGGTGGTTTTGATTTCACTTCTAGGGAAAATTTTAAGAACCCCCCCTAAATTTATAAATATAATAAATGGGCGAATCTCCATGGTATATAGGAAAAATGGAAGGCGATTTTATCAATAATATAATATGTATATATAATTTTTTGGCGAATCTCTCACGCATGGCGAAGATTTTACTCAATTATAAAATCTTGTAAGGTCTTCGCGAGTCTTTCACTAAATAATAAAACTTTGTAAAGTCCTAGTGAATCTTAGCATAGGCTACATGCTGGTTTAATTCCCCCATTTAAATAGGCTACATTCCAGGTGAATACCATGGGTCAATACCATGTGCCATTTTGGTGAATACCATGGGTCAATACCATGTGCCATTTTTATTTTTATTAATTCTAATATTAGGGTTAATAATGGTTTTTTGCATGGTATTAATAACAATCTAGTCCATGGTATTTGTCCCATAGTATTTTGGCCATAGGTTTCACCTAAATATAACCCATTTTTTGAGTGTTCGTAAATATAAGGTGACTTATGGAGTAAATATAAAAAAATGTTTTATTTGTTTACCATACCTCTCGTTTATTTATATTTTTATTAATTTACCGTACCTCTTTTACAAATATGGTATTTGGCCCATAGGATTCACTTAAATAAAACCTCTTTCTTGAGCCTTCATAAATAGAACGAGGGTTATGGACTACATATAAAAAGAGGTTTTATTTATTTACGATATGTCTAGTTTATTTATATTTTTATTTATTTACCATACCTTTTGAGTAAGTATAAAAAGACGTTTTATTTAGTTACCATACCTCCACTTTACTTATATTTTTATTTGTTTACACCCTTACATGTATATAAGGTGACTTATGGAGTAAATATAAAAAATGTTTTATTTATTTACCATACCTCTCATTTATTTATATTTTATTAATTTACCATACCTCTTTTATAAATATGGTATTTGGCCCATAGGATTCACTTAAATAAAATCTATTCTTGAAAATGGGCGAATGGATTCACTTAAATAAAACCTATTCTTGAAAATGGGCGAATGGAAGGTTGTAAGTCCTAATTTCAAGGGCTAAATTTACCTTTTTTACCCTCTCCCTTAAAATAAGGTGGGCTATTTGAGGTGATTTGAAAAAATGTACTATGATACAAAATATTCGCCCACTAAAAATTTAAAACCCCTTAATTTCGCCAAAGGGCGAACATTCGCCCCTAAAATTATCCTTGTTCACTTCTTAAAGGAGGAAGAAATTATTAAAGTTGCAGCATTACCCTGGGTTAAAGGATGTGGTTTCCTGGTCCTACAAAATTGGAAAGTTGGATTTCATCCAGTGGTGGAGGTGCCCAAGAGAAAGATCATATGGGAAAAATTACCCGGACTCCCAATTGAATTATGGATGAAATGGGTGAATTGAGAAATTACAAATAAAATTGGTAAATTATATTACGTGGACTAAGGTTGTATGAGTTTGCTTGATAAGAAGGAATCATGGTTTCTAGTGGAAGTGGACCTTTCCTGTGGTCTACCTGTTGCTATTGATATATACTAGGCTACCTTCTCCATCTGACAACAGGTTGACTATTGGGGAATCCCCTCACGATGTCTTGAATGTCACAAAATAGGGCACAAAATAGGGCATATGCTGATCAAACTGTCCTGATCGTAATATGGGCAGGAGTTGGAAGTCAAAGGAAATTATCTTGACAATTAGGCAACCTGTTAGGATGATATATGGATCTAATAACGATTGGTCTCCATAGATATTGCTGGAGCAAACAATGGATAACGACCACTCTAATCTGAATCCTTTAGGTCTGACATATGGGATGGTCCACGAAACAAGTTTGATAGCAGAACCTAGCAAAAACATAAAGGAAAAGAGCGGCTGGACAGTATCCCCAAATCGACAAGCTTGGACCCCCTAAGAGGAAGGGTAAAGAAATAGAAAAACCAGGTTATAAATCGAGCAGAATCTCTTCATTGTCTCCAATTCACAACCAGGATGATCATGAGACAGAAAATTCTCCAATTTCATTGATGTGGACCTACAGGCACTAGCCGAAAATCCAAAATAAAAACCTATTTCTGAAATATAAAGAAGAACTCAATACAAAATATGGATAACATAGCTGGTGGGGGATAGAAGTTATCAAAACCTAATTGGAAGAAGAAAAGGGAGACCAAATACAAAAGAGTCTCTCTATGTGGTGATTTAGGGGCAGATCTAAACTCTCAGTTCATTGGATCATCTTGGTTTCTTGTCCAATCGGAGAATACAAGATGTCGTTTCCATAGCTCAAGAATGCATCCACTTGGTCAAAAAGAAGAACTTAAATGCTTTCCTCATGAAGATCAATCTCTACCGGGCATATGACTGTGTGGATTGGGAGTTTCTCACAATTACTTTATGCAAAATTGGTTTCTAGCATAGACATGTACAATGGATTATGTCTATATCACAACAAATTCTATGGTTGTACTCATCAATAGTGATCCCACTCAATTCTTCAAAATCGAAAGGGGACTTAGACAAGGTTGTGCCTTGTCTCCCCTCATATGTATCCTTATCATGGACGCCTTTAGCAAAGGAATCAATACAAATAAAATAGATGGATCCATTTATGGTTGTGGGATCTCAAGAAATTGCAATATACTCACCTCACATTTTTGGACGACAACCTGTGCACTGGGGTAGCCCAATTGTCAGAGTGGGAATCCTTCCACATGATATTTGAATATTTTGGTAAGGCTTCCAGAATTACAATTAATAAATAAAACGTAATTAATTTTTGATGACGAGGAATAGACAGAGATACTTGAAATTGCCTCATTATTTGGGGTCAATATTCGCACTATGTTTGGAGGTTTCAAGTACCTGGGTTGTTATTTAAAGCCCTGCAAGTATCATTTTCAAGACTGGGGTAGCTCATCACCAAATTTAAAAATAAATTGTCTAGTTGGGATCATAGATGGCTAACGCTGGGGTCAAAGTTAATGATAAAGGTTGTTTTGATAAGAATTCTAGTGTTTTGTATGCACCTTTTCCATATTCCTCAATAAGTCATTAACAAAATTGAGTCCATTATCGCCAAATTCCTATGGTATGGTTTTGGTGTTAGTAAAAATATTCATCTAATCAGATTAAATTCAATTTCCAGGTCTGTCAAGATGGGGGGATGGGGCATTATAGATTCTCGATGATTTAATTTGGCACCACTGGCTTCGAATCTTTGGAGACTTTTCAATGAAAGGGATCTATGGCAAAGCATCATGTTTGGAAAATACGTTCAACAAAACAGTATGGAGGAGTGGGTTACTTCAGGGGCACCATCAATTTCCAGAGCATCAATTATTTCTCCTCCTAAGGAATTTATAGGGAACATTTTGTCAATACTGAGCCATGAAGAACATTGAAGAGGTCCCCATAAAGTGACCAATTCAGCTCTGCAATTGTCCCCCCTACCACCATACCAGTGAAAACGATAATGCAGAGAGGGGTCGATATGGAGAGAAATTCCACATCCACATTCCCCTCCTGATAAAGCCCCATCAAATGAGAAAATAGGATAGATTCCATCTAAATAGACTAGAGTAATGGACCAAGGAGAGACCTTTGGGACCCAGGGACCAATTTCTTGGAAATATGCCACAATTTCGAGGGTAACAATCTTTACATCAGGAGATTTTCCTTCAAAACTATGTGCATTTCTAGATCTCGAAATTCTCCACAGGACGTAAAGAGGGACCCTCCTATAGGTTTTCTCTTGGAGATCCCATTGGTTAATACGATCATTTATAAAGGAGAAATCTATGTTTATAAAGACTCCTAAAAGTGTGGATACCTCCTTCCATATAGCAACAACAAAGGGACATTTCAAAAATAGATGGGTACAATGCTCTGAATCCACCTTGCACAGTGTGCATCTTTCTGGTCCCACAAACCCTTTCTTAAGTAGATTGTCCCATGTCAAAATATGGCTATGAATAATTAACCTCGGGAAACATTTGATCTTTAATGGGGCTTCCCACTTCCAAAATTGTGCAGTGCATTCTGTATAGGGCAATGATTAGGAGTTTGATGAAATATGGGCATACACTTCATTAACAGGAATCATGTCATTCTCTATATGTCCTCCCCACACAAGCCGATCTTGTCGATGGAAAGGCAGATGCCATCCAGGCAAAGGAGGTTGTGATAGCCTTCCCACTCGACCATCTAATCATCCAGGATACCAATCTTCCATACATGAGTCCAGGCAGGAGCAATAAAGGTGGTTCAAACTCTCTCCCAAAGGCTAACAAGTGTATTAATCCACTGCATGTTTAGAATATTAATGGTTGTGATAAGAAGAAGTTGATTGCCCAGTAATCCTTTAATGACATCTAGTCCTACTTTGATTTTATGACCATCTCCAACCAACCATCGAAGATTACTGCAAAGCCACAAGATTGCATGTCTAAGGCTTCACCAAATAATTGATGCTCTGGAAATCAATGGTGCCCCTGAAGCAACCCACTCATCCATACGTCCTGTTGAATGTATTTTCCAAACATGATGCTTTGCCATAGACCCCTTTCATTGAAAAGTATCCAAAGATTCGAAGCCAATAGTGCCAAATTAAATCTCCGAGAATCTGTAATGCCACATCCCCCCATATTGATAGGCATGTAAATTGAATTTAATCCGATTAGACGAATCTTTTTAATGACCCTAGACCTAGACCATAGAAATTTGGTGATAATGGACTCGATTTTGTTAATTACTGAATGGGGAATATGGAAAAGATGGATACAAAATACTGGAATGTTTATCAAAACAACCTTTATCATTATGACTCTGCTCCCCAACATTAGCCATCTATGATCCCAGCTGGACAATTTATTTTTAAATTTGGTGATGATCCACTCTTTGTCTTGAAAATGATACTTGTGTGGCTTTAAATAATAACCTAGGTACTTGAAACCTCCAGACATAGTGCGAATATTGACCCCAAATAATGAGGCAATTTCAAGTATCTCTGTAGATTCCCCATCATCCAAAATTAATTATTTTTTATCTTTATTAATTGTAAGTCTCGAAGCCTTACCAAAATCTTCAAATATCATGTGGAAGGATTCCCACTCCGATAGTTTGGCTACCCCAGCGAACAGGGTGTCATCCACAAACATGAGGTGAGTTAGATTGCAATTTCTTGAGATCCCACAACCATAAGTGGCTCCATATAATTTCTTGGTATTGATTCCTCTGCTAAAGGCATCCATGATAAGGATACATAGGAGGGGAGACAGGGCACAACCTCCTTTTCCTGGATGGCATATACCTTTCCCATCGACAGGATCAGCTTGTGTGAGGAGGACATATCGGGAATCACATGATTCATGTTAATGAAGTGTATGCCCATATTTCATCAAACTCCCTATCATTTCCGTATACATAATGCACTGCACAATTTTGGAAGTGGGAAGCCCCATTAAAGATTGAATTCTTCTCGTGGTTAATTATTCATAATCATATTTTGACTTGGGACAATTTGCTTATGAAAGGGTTCGTGGGACCGGGAAGATGCACACTGTGCGGGGTGGATTCAGAGGACTGTACCCATCTATTTTTGAGATGTCCCTTTGGTGTTTCTATATCGGAGGAGGTATCCACACTTTTAGGAGTCTTTATAAACATAGATTTCTCCTCTACACATGATTGTATTAGCCAATGAGATCTCTAAGCGAAAGCCTCTATGTCGGTCCCCCTTTACGTCCTATGGGAAAATTCGAGATCTAGAAATGCAGATATTTTTGATGGAAAATATCTTGATGTAAAGATTGTTGCCCTGGGAATTGTGGCATATTTCCATGAAATTGGTCCCTAGGTCCCAAAGGTCTCTCTTTGGTCCATTACTCTAGTCTATTTAGATGGCATCTATCATATTTGCTCATTTGATGGGGTTTTCTCGAGAGGGGAATGTGGACGTGGAGTTTCTCTCCATATTGACCCCTCTTTGCATTATCGTTTTCACTAGTATGGTGGTAGGTGGGACAATTGCAGAGCTGAATTGGTCGCTTTATGGGGAGCTCTTCAATGTTTTTTGTGGCTCGGTATTGACAAAATGTTGATCATTGAATTTTTTTGGCCTCCTAAGGAAAGAAACCTCGGAGAATGCAGAGGCCTCCTAAGGAATTTATAAAATATAGTGGAAATAATAAAATAATATTAGACTACATCATCAAATTTTAGAGGGAAAAAAGAAAAAACTATTTTTTCAACTCATATTTTCAACTTATCTCCCTGTGGGTTTACTCAAATTTCAAGGGGCAACACTCTTTGGATGAAAAAATTGATTCCTCATCCAAGAAGTACCCATGTTGCATACTTTCGATGGACCCTACTACATGAAAAATGAGAAATGCATGAAAAACGTGATTGCAATCACATTTTTTCATGTATTTCTCATTTTTTGTGTAGCAGGTTCCATCAAAAGTATGCAACATGGGTACTCCTTGGATGAGGAATTAAATTTTTCATCCAACAAGTACTCCTGCTCAAAATTTGAGTAAAACCTTAGGGAGATAAGTTGAAAATAAGAGTTGAAAAGTAGTTTTATTATTTTATTAATTTTTAATCTTTTTTTTTTTTACTCCAAAAATGGTGAATCATCCCCCATAGTTGACATCATCATCTTGAATCCTATTGGTTCTTATAAATTTTATTTTGGTTGTACATTTTTCTTAGAAGGCCATTTTAGACCTCAAAATTCCCCTAATGCATGATCAATTGGGTTCAAGGGCAGAGTACAATGGACGTTTCCACTCTTTGCAACTGGATGTAGAAGATTGAGGATCTTGTGACCACATCCTCCAAGGTTTCTTTCCAAAATGTTTATAGGGAACAAAACATTGGGGCCGATGTACTCTCTAAGTGTGGGCTAACCCTCTTTCTTGGATTCATGTTTTTCGAACAATTAATCGATGGTAAGAGTTGTGGACTAGGCTCATTTGAGATCTAATATCACAATCTATAACAGATTTTTATCTATATTTATGTGTATTATTATGTTGATGTCATTTTGACTCTTCCCTTGTGCCGTGATCTTGTCTCAGTGTCTATGTTCTTTTTTTCTTCTTTTTTTGAAAGTAAATGTAGCTTTGGTTAGTTGTAGGAATACAGTCTTGCATTCTGCTATGATTAAGATCCAAGCTAATGTAAAGATTTCTTTGGTTAATGAAGGAAATTTATGTTTTTTTCTTCTGAAAAAAATAAAAATAAATGTGTGTTTGATCCAACCAAGGAAGATCAAAATGAAGAATCACTTAATAAAAATATAAAATCCTTTGACAAAATCATTAGTGTGTGCATTCAACCAAATTTGTTGATTTCAAGCTTAGAGACCCTTTAGCTTGCTCAATTTAACACCAATTAAAACATTGATTATTTAAGATAAATTGCTTCCTAATCATTGGCAATGGTCACATAACCCAGTTGAAGGTTTATTTTTGAATTTTTATAATCTTGATAGTTTAGCTTATTTAATTGAAAAAAATTATAAATAAGTTCTTTACATAGATATGTTAGCTTTGGGATTGGATTTTAAGGCTCGCTTTGACTTCGCAATGTCCAAAAAAACTTACAAAAAATTCCTTTAGACTTAAAATATCAAAATAGTTAATGTTCAAAATCTCTCATCACCTTTGTATGACACTAGTCAATGTTCTACAAAGCTCTTGCTTATCCCTTGGCAAGATCTTTGCTAACATGGTAGTTGAGTTTTATTTTATGTCTATTTTCTCCAATTGTAGTAGCCCATCAGATAACACTCGACCAATTCAATGATATCTAACATCAATTTGCTTTTTCTTGTAGTGAAAGGTGGTGTTTTCAGCAAAATAGATTGCACTATTGCTAACACAATTTAGTACATACTTTTCTTATTGCAAGCCTTGCAAATGTAGCTCCTGTGAAAGTACAGATGTAACATGTTGCAGATATTCTAGAATCCATGTCATTTCCCATATCAACATCTATAAATCATTCCAATAAGATATGAGTACATCAAAAGCAACAACAATAATCAATTGAGCATTTAATGTATCTCAAAATGCGTTTAATTGCATACTAATGTTTCTTCCTTATATTTGCAAGAAACCTACTTACCACTCCCATTGAATGTGCAATGTCACGATGAGTGCATACCATTGCATACATTAAGCTTCCTATAATTGAAGCATATGGAATGTTGGACATTCGTTCTTTTTCTTCAATGCTAGAGGGGCATTGATTAGTTGTTAATTTGAAATGAGATACAAGTGGTGTACTTATAGGTTGTGCTTTAGCCAAATTAAACTTTTCCAATACATTTCCAAGGTATTGATTTTGTCATAGCCATAGTTTATTTCTCTCTATCACAGATAATTTGCACCCCCAAAATTTGGCTTGCTTCTCCTAAATTCTTCATTGAAAAGACATGGTTTAGCTCTTCTTTCAACCTGTTAATAATCAATTTACCTTTTCCGACAATCAAAATGTCATCAACATATAATAATAAGAGAATGAAATTATCATTTTCATATATTTTAAAGTATATACAATGATTTACATTTAATCTTTTAAAATTATGGTCCAGCATAAAAGAGAAACTTTATATACCATTGACAAGGAACTTGTTTTATCCCATATAGACTCTTCTTTAACCTGCACGCCAAATTGTCTTTACCCATCTTAACAAAACCTTATGGTTGTTCCATAAATATATCCTCTTCCAAATCTCCATGTACAAAGGCTATCTTGACATCTAGTTGCTCTCATTCTAAATCCTATGTAGCTACAAGACAGTACTACTCATGTTGATAACATTTTAACAATTGGGGATATTTTTTCTTTAAAGTTAATACCTTGTTCTTGTCTAAATCCTTTCACCACTAGTCTTGCTTTGAACCTTTGTTTAGTTTCATTTCCTTCATGTTTTATTTAGTACACCCACTTATTATTTAAGACCTTTTTACCTTGTGGTCTTTTAACAAACTCCCATGTCTTATTGTCATGTAGGGATATTTATATCCTCTTGCATAACCTGTTTCCACTTCATACCATTTTATCCTTCAGATGCTTCTTGCAGAGAAGTAGGTTCACCTCCATTAGAAAAGAAAATGTATTATAAGGGAGACTATATTTGTGAAGGTCTATGTGGCTTGGTATATCTATCAACTAAACAAAAATTGTGGTGAGATTTATCTTAATGGTTGTTGATTTTGTTCTTCATGTTCTTGTTGTTCTTCTTCATTTTCATTTTACTGCTCATTATTTCCATGAATTCCTTCTAATAGTGTTGGCGAATTTTCTTGTTGTACCTAAACAAATTTCTACATGTCTCCACACCTTTGTCAACAACTTTAAACATTTTTTCTTCATTAAAAATGACATCCCAAATTCTACTAACTCTCCCTTTTAGAGGATCCCACAACCAATGGCCTAACTCATTATTAGTGTTAAACACACACCTGGCAGAGAAAAAATAGGAAAGATAAGCACGAGATTGTATTTCTTATTCACCATGATACATATTTATAATACATAGGAGTGACCCTTGGTTTCATATTCCAAGTGGTCCCTTGGACTCCTTTTGGTTGTTTAGCTTCCACACCAACCCTTAGAAGATTAGGTGTCCAACATTCCTCCCCTTAATCCGAAGGGTTATGTATGAGTCCAATAAGAGAGCTGTATTGCAAAATGTGCAAAAATGCATGGCAACACTAGGCTGAATGTGCTCTCTGAAATGTTGGTATAAAGGGCGGTGGTTTAAGTATGACCACCAACACTGGAACGCTTAGTGCAGTTCCCATAACTCTTCCAAGTCTGGCATGAAGCTCAGGTCTTCTGCTAGAGGAAGTGCTCCTGATGTTTTGAAGAGGGAAACCTTCAACCATGAAAGGGAGGTCTCACCCCGCATAAAAGGGAGAACCTCATCCTGAACATGGAGGTCTCAACCTGTGATGGTTTAAGGATGACCAACAACTCTGGAATGCTTAATGCAATTCCTGGAACTCTTCAGAAACTGACAAGAAGCTGAAGTCTTCTGCTAGAGAAAGTGTCCCCAATTATTTGAAGAGGTATCACCCACTGAAGGCATGCTCAGGGGCATCTTTGTCTCTGGCTACAATTCTGAATCTGGTATAGCAGGTTGTGGCTCAGGCTCGCTTGATGTGGCTTTGAATCTTACAGATGACCATCATTCCCCCCCTGTCAGATACAAGGCAAGAATATGAAGAGATCTCAACTGCTAGACTTTTCAATATTCGAGAACAAATCCTGATGTATGAGCGAAATATCTTCCTCATTGTTGAAGCCCATTGCCAAGAAGCGATCCATCCAAGATGAATCATTGTTCTTGCAGGATGTTTGTTTTTGAAACATCTATTTGAAGAATGACTGGTTTTATGACAGTGCTTACATAGATGAAGATCAAAACAATGATCTTTCATATGGACAACTCGGTCACAGTGTTGGAATTTCACAATCTGTTGTTGTTGTTGTGGAAGAGGGGCAGAAGCTGAAGGTGAAATGTCATGAAGGAATCCAGCACTCTGAAACTGAATGACCTTTGAGTAATATGGAATATGAAAAGACACGTCCTTCTCATATCCAAGGCCTGTTCTGTGCATGTTATGGACAAGCTCCTCCCAAGGTCTGATGATTGGCTTGGGAAGTGTAGGCTAGACTTCTAAATTTGCATTCACATCTGCTCTTGAATCAGCCTCAACTTTACTGTCTTGATTATTTTATGCATGTTGATGGGAATCAATTTCTGATTCAAAAGGGGAATTGTTCTAAACAGAAACAATTTCAGAATCATGACTATACTTCTTTAACTCCTCTTGTTGTAGTTGTGATTCTAGCTGCAAAAAATCAATCTGTTCTTGTGCATATTGTAGACATGACTAAATTTCTAAGAGAGAGACTTTGTTGATTTGGAATGTGTCATCAACAGTAGATTGTATCAGAGTTTTCAAAAACTCTAATACTTCACCAATTTGAGTCATTTTCTCCAATGTCAAAATTACAGTTAAAAAAATTGATTACAGCTACCGATCAATGAATAAGAAGCAACACCCAGTCACAATAAGGAGGTGAAATAAATGTACACCGAGATTATCATGATATTTTTATCCGAGGGGCTTCGCAAACCCTGAAACTTGCAATTTCGCCGCTAATTTTTATCTCTAGATCTACTCTTTAGATGCCTTAAGAAAGATTTGGAAATGTCTGATAGCTTTGAAAAATATCAACATCGTTGCTTTTATGCAGGGAGTGGTATAATAAATGCAATTTAGTAGCATCATCATTCAACCAAATCAAATGGTGTTGTGGTTTTGGTCCATTTTAATTTGATTGAAACAACGGAATTTATTCCTGCAATTGTGGAATTGATGTAGAGTGGAAGCAGAACTCAAGAAAACCCCAAAATCACCCTGCAGATCCCCTTTAAACTATAACTCGAGTGTTTTCCTTTTTACCGAAATACATTGAAAAACAAGCTGAAACAATGAATATTTACCTTTTTAATCGACGCGCTCATCGTACCTGAAAGTCAACACACCGATCTTTGGTGACCGTTG
The DNA here is from genome assembly GCA_031772625.1 of Pinus tabuliformis. NCBI lineage: Eukaryota > Viridiplantae > Streptophyta > Pinopsida > Pinales > Pinaceae > Pinus > Pinus tabuliformis. The sequence continues at coordinate 525,167,924 of CM062818.1, forward strand.
ATCTGAAGCTGTGAGATCTGATGGTCCAAATTAAATCGCTTTATCGCTAGTCACAAGGCCTTTGATTCAGCACTTTCCTTTGGTAAAGTCCCGATGCGATTTATCGCTAATCGCTATCGGCGATCGCTACTTTCCCCACTTAACGCCTTACCACTCCCCCTCAAGAGTTTCGATGTGATGTGTCGACAATCGCATGTCGCAAGGTTTCGGGGTTGAGCCTTTAACATATGTTACTCCGCTTTTGCGATGTGATATGTAATGTTTCACAGATTCGATAACATTAAAAACCTCCGTCCATAATATTTGAAGTTTGGATTCCAAATCCGACTGTGTTTTGTGTTGATTTTTAGTGTAATTTGGGATTTCCGCTTGCGGAACCAAAATGATATAATAAACTCGCCGATTATTCTTTTAACTTGGTATTATCTATTGTAAAGCAGGAAAATAGAGCAAGCATCAATCTGATCTGAATACAAAGAAAACAAAGCACTCGAGGATTTCCACGGGCCGTATATATAATCATGCACACAACAACAATTTATTCATAATAAAAGAGTCATAGAGTCTCGGCCTTGGGCCTAATTACACAAATAAAGACCTCTGTCTCAAAATACAACCCACACACTATTTTTCTCTCGCTCCACTAAATCCACTCCTCAATGCTCTCTCTTTTCATTATATTTTTCCTCCCTTCTATAAATTGGATATCACTCTAACTGTGTCTAACAAATCAATCCCTATTTTTAATAAATCTAACAGCAAATCTTCTAATTCCTAGCTCTATCTTACACCTATGCTAACAACTCATCTTTGATCCTAAAATAAGACAATTTCTAACTTATTACAATAATGAAATACAACTCATTTCTTGAGAGATCAAACCCTCTCAGTAAAGTTGCCTTTTTGACCCGTCAGGTCAATGAATTTCAACTTGTTTAGTGCTGGCTAAGTCTGGATGCTCCTGCATCAGACTCCTGGGGAAGAAAAGAATCGTCCTTCAAACTGTCAAGACTTACTCCATACTTCTGCAATATTGTTGTTGTCAACCAGCTAGCATCCTCTAGTGGCTATCCTTTCCATTTGACTAGATATTGGAAATAAGTCTGTCCTCTGGTTCTTTTTGATACTCTTTTCTCCAAAACAACTTCCACTTCTTTCTTAGATGTCTTTGGCATTTGTTCTTCCCAGTTCACAGTTTGGACTTCATCTCCTGTAGTTTCCTCCTGTAGCTCTGTCTTTGCCTCTTTGTATGGGTACAAATCTGCAACATTGAAAATGGGTAATATTCCAATCCCTTCTGGCAACTCAATTTCATATGCATTAGCTAAAAACTTTCTTACAATTTTACATGGTCCTATCTTTTTCATTTTTAGTTTATTGTATGTTTTAATAGGAAATCTTTCTTTTCTCAAATACACCATCACTAAATCTCCCACTTGGAATTCTTTCTCTTTTCTTTTCATATCTACCCTCTGTTTGTATTTTTTGCTGCTTTCCTGCAATCTGCCTTTGACTTCTTCCTGTAGTCTTTGCATCTGTTCTACAAACTCTTCAACTTTTGCACTTCTGGTCTCCTGTTTACCTAAATCCCTGAGCTCATACACACCTCTTGGATTCATTCCAAAAACAATCTGAAATGTACTCATTCCAGTACTTCGGTTTGGAGTATCATTATAAGCAAACTCACCTTGAGCTAGTGCTAAATCCCATTATTTAGTATTTTAATACACTAGACTTCTCAATATATTTCCCAAGCTCTTATTTACTACTTCGGTCTGTCCATCTGTTTGAGGATGGTATGCTGAACTAAAACTGAGGTTAGCTCCCAGTTTCTTCCAAAGAGTTCTCCAAAAATGCCCTACAAACTTTGTATCTCGGTCAGACACAATACTTATAGGTAACCCATGTAATCTTACAATTTCTGAAAAGAATAAATTAGCTATGTGTGTTGCATCACTAGTTTTCCTACATGCAATGAAATGTGCCATTTTGGAAAATCTATCTACTACAACATAAATGGAATCATTCCCTCTCTGGGTTTTTGGTAATCCTAGAACAAAATCCATGCTAACTGCATCCCACGGTCGGTCTGGTATTGGCAATGGCTGATACAATCCTGCATTCTGACTCCTTCCTTTTGCATGTTGACATATCCTGCACTTCTCAACAAATTTCTTAACATTAGTCTGCATTTTTGGCCAATAATAAAAATCATTCACCTGAGCAAAGGTTTTATCTTGTCCAAAGTGACCAGATAATCCTCCACTATGTTTCTCCTTTATTATGTTTTCCCTCATGGAACATTTGGGAATACACAACTTGTTGCTTTTAAACAATAGGCCTCCTTGAATGAGATAGTTCAACCACTGACTTCTGTTATGAATCATTGGATTCTGAACTGTTGTATAGATATCTTTGAAATCTGCATCATCCTTGTACATTTCAATCATTTCCTCAAATCCTACAACACCCACTTTGAATTCTCGTACAATAAAACTTACCCTACTCAATGCATCTTCTACTTTATTTGACTTACCACTCTTGTGCTTTATTACAAAAGTAAAGATTTGCAGAAATTCTACCCACTTGGCATGTTTTTGATTCAGCTTCGGCTGGTTGTTGATGAACTGCAAGGCATGATTGTCTAAATACAATATGAATTCTTTTGGAAGCAAATAATGTCTCCATTTTTTTAAGGCCCGCACAATAGCATAAAAATATTTATCATAAGAAGACTATTTCTTCTTTGCATCATTCAATTTCTCACTGAAGTATGCTATCGGTCTTTTCTCCTGACTCAGAACTGCGCCAACTGCAACTCCACTAGCATTTGTTTCTACTTGAAAGACTTTCTCAAAATCAGGCAAAGCTAAAATTGGTTCCTCTGTGATTTTCTTCTTCAGCAAATTAAAATTTATGTCTGCTGCTTCTGTCCACTTGAATGGTTGATTGATCTCCTTGATTGTTTCAAGAATGGGTGCACAAATCTGACTAAAGCCTTTAATAAACTTTCTGTAAAAACTTGCAAGACCATGGAAGCTTCTTACCTCAAATATATTTCTAGGAGTAGGCTAGTTCCAAATTGCTTGGACTTTCTCTGGATCCATCTTCAAGCCTTCTTTAGAAACTACAAATCCCAAGTAAACCAGTTCTTCCTTCATGAAACTACATTTCTTCAGATTTATCAGTAGTTTCTCTTTCTGCAGAGTTCTTAGAACCAACTTAAGATGCTCTAGATGTTCTTCTTTACTTTTACTAAAAACTAGAATATCATCAAGATAAACAATAACAAACTTTCCTGCATACTCCTTCAAGACTTCATTCATTAATCTCATGAATGTGCTAGGTGCATTAGTGAGTCCAAAAGGCATCACTAATCACTCGTACAACCCACTATTTGTTTTAAATGTAGTCTTGCACTCATCGCCTTCTCGGATTCTTATTTGATGATATCCACTCTTCAAATCTATTTTAGTAAAGTATTTTGATCCACTCAAACAATCCATTAAATCATCCATGTGTGGCAAAGGAAATCTGTACCTGATTGTGATCTTGTTGATGGCTCTGGAATCTGTGCACATGTGCCATTCTCCTCCTTTCTTTGGACTGAGTACTGTTGGTACAACATATGGACTAAGAATTTCTCTTATTAGGCCCTTATCCATCAGCTCCTGCACTTGCCTTCCAACTTTTGTGTTCTCTTGAGGAGTTAATATGTATGCTGCTTTATTTGGAAAACTTGCTCCTGGTATTAGATCAATATGATGACTAATACTCCTGATCAGTCGCAATGCATTCGGCAACTCATCCACAATAATATCAGAAAAATCATCTAACATAATTTTAACTTCTTCAGGCAAATCATCCAAGTTTGTGGAAGTCAAAATTACCTTTGGTCTTCCCACAATATCAAAATGCAAATCCTCATTCTTCACTACTTCCTGCAACAACTCCTTTCCACTTATCAACATAATACTACTTCCAGGTGTTCCTTTGTCAGCATCGTCCTTCAATGGCAGCAATGCGTGTTTAGTTCCATCCTTCTCCAGAGTATAAGTGTTTCTCCTTCCATCATGCATAACTTTTCGATCAAATTGCCACGGTCTTCCCATAAATACATGGCATACATCCATGGGCATTACATCACATAATATCACATCTTTATACGTACCAATTTGTATTTCCACCTTGCAATTGTTCAGTCACAATAATTTGATGTCCCTTCTATAACCATGATACCTTGTAAGGAGTAGGGTGCATGGTCTTTTCTAGTCTGAGCTTGTCCACCATCTCTGTAGAAACAAGATTGTCAGTGCTTCCACTGTCAATTATTACTTTACAACACTTACCTTTGGATTTATAGGTAGTTCTAAACAAATTCTTCCTCTGTGCTGGTTCTCTAATCTCCAGCTCTTCCCTAAGAAAAGTCCTTCTCAATAACAGTGATTCACCTTCTTCAGGGGGTTCTTCCTTTTCCATAAGTCGAGGTGGTTCTAGCTTTGCTTCAGCCACATTCGCATTCCTCTGACTTGTTGGTTTATTGAGGACATCCCCATGACATATGTCCCAATTCTCCACATGTATAACACCGAACATCTCTTCCTCGCCCTCTTCCTCTGGGCACAAATCTTCCTCTGTTAAATTCTCCTCTCTGTGGTGGTCTACTACTTGAGCTTCCTGCTTCATGCTGATGTTGTTGTCCCTTTGGTCTGGTAGTTCCTCTACCTCTTACTGAGCTTCTTCCTCTATTCCTCTGACTCTGTTTCCTCAATATCCTCTCTTCTGCCTTCAAACTTGCTTGATAGGCATCCTTAATAGTTTTCAGAATTAACAAGCTAATCTCATCTTGTATGTCATATCTTAAGCCATTGATATATCTAGCTAACTTTTCCATATCATCCTCTACATGCCCTGCTCTAATACTCAATCTATAAAACTCTTTTGTATATTCTTTAACAGACATTCCTTTTTTCCTTAAATTTTGTAATTGTTTAAAAAGATTTAACTGATAATCTTTAGGAAAAAACTTGGCTTTCATTTTACTTACCATTTTGTCCCATTGCTTGATCTTGGACTTCCCTTTCCTCGTTCTTGATGTCTGTACCTCGTCCCACCAGATAGCTGCATGACCCCTCAATCTGGTAACTACAAACTTCACCATCTTCTTCTCATCAACCTCTTCATAGTCAAAGTACTGGTCTAAGGATCTGATCCAATCCATTAGCTCTTCTGTGTTCAGACTCCCTTCATACATAGGGATTTCCACCTTAGGTTTTCCTCCTACTTTCGCCAACATCTTGATGACTTTGGTAGTTTCATTGTCTTCGTCTACTTCCTCCTCAGGAGATTCTTCTGAAGAACTTTCATCTCCTTCATCAGGTGCTCTTCTCTGGGCAGTCTCAATTGTCTCCATTCTCGTACGTAGACTCCGGACCTCTTCCAATAGAATTTCATTTGCTTCAGGTCTTCCTCGACCAATGCCAGCTCCTCTCCTTGGTGGAATTTTCACTGCAAACAACCCTTTCTTCTGCTCTGATACCACAAATGACGCAGTGCGGAAGCAGAACTCAAGAAAACCCCAAAATCACCCCGCAGATCCCCTTTAAACTATAACCTGACTGTTTTCCTTTTTACTGAAATACACTGAAAAACAAGCCGAAACAATGAATATTTACCTTTTTAATCGGCGCGCTCGTCGTACCCGAAAGTCAACACACCAATCTTTGGTGATCGTTGATCTGGAGCTGTGAGATCTGACAGTCCAAATTAAATCGCTTTTTTGCTAGTCGCAAGGCCTTTTATTCGGCGATTTCCTTTAGTAGAGTCCTAATGCGATTTATCGCTAATCGCTATCGGTGATCACTACTTTCCCTGCTTAACGCCTTACCCCTCCCCCTCAAGAGTTCCGATGTGATGTGTCAACAATCGCATGTTGCAAGGTTTTGGGGTTGAGCCTTTAACATATGCCGCTCTGCTTTTGCGATGTGATATGTAATGTTTCACGGACCCGATAACATTAAAAACCTCCATCCATAATGTTTGAAGTCCGGATTTCAAATCCAACTGTGTTTTGCATTGATTTTTAGTGTAATTTGGGTTTTTTGCTTGCGGAACCAAAAAGATATAATAAACTCGCCGATTATTCTTTTAACTCAGTATTATCTATTGTAAAGCGGGAAAATAGAGCAAGCATCAATCTAATTTGAATATAAAGAAAACAAAGCACTCGATGATTTCCACGGACTGTATATATAATCATGCGCACAACAACAATTTATTCATAATAAAAGAGTCACAGAGTCTCGGCCTTGGGCCTGATTACACAAATAAAGACCTCTATCTCAAAATACAACCCACACACTATTTTGCTCTCGCTCCACTAAATCCACTACTCAATCCTCTCTGTTTTCATTACATTTTTCCTCCCTTTTATAAATCGGATATCACTCTAACTGTGTCTAACAAATCAATCCCTGTTTTTAATAAATCTAACAGCAAATCTTCTAATTCCTAGCTCTATCTTACACCTATGCTAACAACTCATCTTTGAGCCTAACATAAGACAATTTCTAACTTATTACAATAATGAAATACAACTCATTTCTTGAGAGATCAAACCCTCTCATTAAAGCTGCCTTTTTTGACCCATCAGGTCAATGAATTTCAACTTGTTTAGCCACAACAAGTGAACAAATTTCCACATTGTTGGGTAAGTCTGAATGCTCCTGCATCAGGAACTATCTGTTAGAAGGAATCTCTTCCTACAATTGTGGAGTGGTCCATTTGATCCATTGGAATGCAGGTAATTCAATTCTCTGGTTGGTGCAGATACCGTTCTCGACGTGGCTATGAAAGCTGCTACCCATTTTATGTTACATAATTTTTAGAGGTAACGCTGCAGGAATTATTGTAGTTTGATTTATGGATGCTCATATCCCATTATCATTAAGACAACACGTTTTCTGACTTCTAACAATTGATTTATGTCTCGCCCAGATTTCTCTTATGTTTGAATTTTTCATCAACCACCATTACTGTCCATGGTCGCTGGTTGCTAGGAATGCCGACTGCTGCTTAGCTGGACTGTCGGTTCAAGCCAAAATATCAAACACAGCGGAGGATTTGAAGCGATGCCGAGGAGGATAGCGTCATGAGAGCAACGTATCAAACATTAAAATCTCCTATCGAAGAGCTGAAAGGTTTTGTGTGCGTTGAACTCTGGCAGTCTTGATGCCGGTGTCTTTCTTGCCACGGAGAAGTCGATTAGAAGGCGGAGGTAGAGTGGCTTGAAGCGGGCTGCTCGGTCGCGAATGGAGGCACAACAGAGAGGCAGTAAGTTGTGGTACCATAGGCAGAAGTAACTAGCGGGGAGTATGATATGGAGGCAGTGTTATGTTGCCAACATTCAAGTTATATATAAAAACACATCCACTAACCAAGGTATGAGGTCGTGCGGAGCAAGTAGGACAGTGAGGTATGAGAGAGTGGTATGGAGAGATGTATGAGGTGGTATGGTATCGCAGTTTAAAATTCACTGTGATATGGAGTGGTATATATGAACCCACAGTGGGAAGAGACATTCATAGGGCATAATGGTTACAACCGGAGGGACCAATATTGTGTGTATTCGGCCACTCTTCTCCAAGAGAGCCAAAAGATGATGACAAGAGATTTTACAAAGAGAATCCTTCCATTAATCAATTTCAATTTCAATAATTTAATGGTGGCTATTGGGTTGTGAACAGTTGGACCAACATTATATACGAACTGACATGAAACAACTCCATCACATATATAAAACATGAGTTGAGATTAATCAACGCACACATAAATCACCGCTCTGACAATTGCACGCACCAGTTTGAATGCCCACTATTGCAAACACAAAATTTATGAACTTAATTGGAATGTTCTCCAAACACCTGAATGCAAAAGCTTATCACGTTGACGATTCTATTATCATTGCCACTCTGCTCTATTGAGGTGTTGTGTGATAAATTATATGAGCCATTTTTTTTTATTGATGCCCGATAGGAAGGTTTCATCATAAATAATACACTTTCTCCAGGCCATAACATAAACAAACCAAACTTTTGAAGGAACTTTTGACATAACCGAAGGAAATTGCAAACGTTGTGGTGGTATGCTGAGTCGAACCGGTGGTTGCAGTGGAATGATGACTGGACCGAAGCTGCAGTGCATGACAGTCGACTGTGTGGTGAGACGTATTACAGTGGGAAACAGATTTAATTACAGTGAGCAGCGATTTAAAACTGGGAGGACATTCTGACCAACATATTCAATGCAAAGTCCTCCAACCATTTAATGTTGAATGCATAATGGAATGATGTGGTTCATGCAGTTCTTTAATACGATGTCTAGCGACCCCAAAGGCTCCTAAACATGATCAGCATCAGCCTCTGGCTATGCGTTCATGCCACAGTCACAATTCTCCCTGCAGATGCACCAGCTCACCGCTCAGTCTTCACTGTACCAGCCACACCATTCCAGAATCTTTTCCTTATGATAATGCGCCCATATAACTCGCAGTCCATTTAAACATGCCGTAAAGAGTGGAGAAGAAAGATTAGTCTGCCAATGCGTTACAAAATTTCAAGGGATTAAACACAAACAACAGAGTTTTGGTGAGCAGAGGAAACGCTTCCGACAGGAGTAGAAATGTCAGAACTAACATGCAGAAAGGCCACTAAAACAAGTGGCTCAAATACCACCAGGGAAGGAGAATGCCCGCTCTGATACCATATTAAACACACACATGCTAGAGACAAAATAGGAAAGATAAGCATGAGATTGTATTTCTTATTCACCATGATACATATTTATAATACATAGGAGTGACCCTTGGTTTCATATTCCAAGTTGTTCGTTGGACTCCTTTTGGCTGTTCAGGTTCCACGCCAACCCTTAGAGGATTAGGTGTCCAACAATTAGCATATCCTAATAAAGCACATTTAAATTAAATTTCATCCATCTTGGACCTATTTTTTTTTAGGAATATGCACATACGCTTCACAACTAAAAAATTTCAAGTGAGTGTAGCATAAATCCTTACCGGTCCATACCTTTTCCAGAATGCCACCATCAAGTGACGTTGTGGGAGAATTATTTATTAAGTAGCATGGTGTGCGAACAACTTCTTCCCACAATGATTTAGACAACTAGAATTTGAAAGCATATATCTCACATTTTCCATTATTGTCTGGTTCATTTTATTGTGTTGTGTGAGGAATTGATTTTTCATGCTATATGTCATATTTATTGCAATATCCTTCAAATTCCATAGAGCAATACTCCCCACCATTATATTTTCTAATGCATCTCAATAATTCATTAGTTTCCCTTACAATAGTTGCATGAAATTTCTAAAAAATATCCAGAACTCTATATTTTTTCTTAATAGTGAAATCCCACACCTTCTTTGATGCGTCATCAATAAAAGCAACAAAATAAGTAGCTCCTCCTAGTGATTTTAAATTAATCGAGCGACAAATATTAAAGTGTATCAAATCTAATATTTTTGTATCCCTCTTAGGACCTTCTCTTACAAATGATACCCTTTTATGTCTTCCGATAATACAATGTTCACAAAATTTAAATTTGGTACCTTTTATATCAAGCAAAAGCTTTTGCTCAACATGAATTTTTAGGCCTCTTTCAATGATGTGCCCAAGTCTTTTGTGCCAAAAATTTGTTGTAGACTCCTCCTTTGTAACAAAAACACTATTTGACTTTTTCAATCTTGATTTGAAAGTGTGGAGAGTTCCTATTTTTTTCCCTTTTGCAACAATCAATGAACCTTTTACAATTTTTGGTCCTCCCTTGCCAAACATTGTATGGTATCCTTCATCATCTAGCTTTCTAGCTAAATAAAATTCATTACAAGCTCCAATACATGTCTGGCCTACTTAAGAAATAAACTACAACCATCTTGTGTCTTTATTAGAGCCTCTCATATTCCTTCAATCTTACAAAGACTTTTATTTCCTAAGTGAAACTTACCTATATTATCAAATTTATAAGAAATAAAAATCTCTTTGCTTGGTGTAGCATGGTAGGAGGCTCTGATATCCAAAATCTAATCACTATCTTTTCTAGATGTATAAATGCATGCATCATCATAAGAAATAGTAATTAATACATCACCTTCTGCTACCATGGTTGTAGTTTCTTCATTCTTGTTGTTGTTGGCTACGACTTTCTCCTTTTGCTCCTTCTTTAATATCTGGAAATCCCTTTTCATATGACCAAGTTTCCTACAATGACATTAGGCCGTTATTCATCCACACCTAGACTTTGACCTTATTCTAGAGATTGATCTCTTTGATTTCCTTCTACCATGTTGTCCTCCACAATCAGCAAGAGTTAATTCTTCCATATTTCATATTTCTTCTCCCATAGATTTTCCTGCACATTTCTTCATTTATAAATGGTTAGAAACAACTTCAAATCTTAATTACGTTGATAGGCATTTTTCTCTGCAGGCTTCAAGTGTGCAAAAATTGTTCACCCTAGGGAATCAGAGAGATTTATTTTATTCCTCGTAGCTATCCAAGTTTGACACGTGGCTGATTTTCATTGCTCCTTTTTTCTATTCATATTCTTCTCTCACCAGAAGTTCCTTTCTACATGGAATTCAAGTGTGTGGAATTCATATGAAGGCTTTGCTAATCCCCACATGCTTTTGCAGCAGGTGATGGGAAATTTCATAGAGAGCTTCAGAGGACCCAAAGGCTTAGGGTTGTCGAGATTCATTGAGAGGCTATGGGGTGAAGGTCTCAGTCTCCCAATTACCGATCGTACTCATTCTTCAAAGCTAGAGTATTTTGTAGATTCCACTTTTGATTTTGATTCCAATAGGGCCCGAGTCAAATCCAAACACTGAAAGGTCCACTTTAGAGGTCAATTATGAGATTGATTAAGCTGCAAGAAATGGTTTTGCTCCAGTCGTGAATGGCCTATGTAGCTTCAGAGCACTCTCGATGGTCATTGCTCCTTCATGAGGTTTGAGCTCTTTCCCCTTTAGGATTGAATTACCTATTGGATGAACTGTGGTACCTATATTTCATATTGGCAGAGTAGGTGGGGGATATCCCCCTATCGAACATTTAGAATTTGATTTTAAAATATAGACAAATAGGGTAACATGGTCAGATTTTGTTTCATTGGCAAGCTCTTGATCCACTCCTCGTCCTCATTTTAATTCCCATTTTGGACCAAGTGATTTATCCTTTCTTAGAGAAGCATGGAGTTGCTATGAAATCAATAAGAAGGTTGCTTTTGGGCATGTTACTTGTTCTATTGCAATTTTCACGTCAAGGCTACTCTAGTTAGCAATTGATAAGAGAATTACCTCAGGATCCATCACATACTATATTAACATTGTCTTAGATTCCAAGCTTGAATATTAGGATCATATGGGATTATTCAACTTAGCTTACATGAATGAAAAGGAAGAGAAAATATCAATTATTTGGTACATACCTCGGTATGTATTATTGACAGTAGCAAAAGTATACTCAGTTTCGCTGGATGGGAATTTCCCTATTCACAAGCCCATGTTTCTATGAAGTCAATTGTTCAACAAATCTGGCATCTAACATCTGCTGAAGGTTTCTCTTCTTTCCTCTTTTTACCTAATAAATATATATCATAAGTCAAGTTGTTTAATTATTGAATATTCAATATGGGGTCCAATACTGATTAAATATCTTGGTGTCAATAGGTGATGTGATCACCATTTTAGTTGTGGGTATCATTGGGAACCAACTATCAACAGAAAATAGGTTGTTTTTCTTTGTAGCCGAAGAAATTGTTAGCCTAGTGTTCATGATATGGCTAGGTGCTTGTTTCAAATATGTAGATAATCCCATTGTTGAAAAAGACAATGGGGATGTTAATTCAGAAGTTGAGTCCAACATCATGTGAAATGGGGAAGCAATATAGTTTGTCGAATAGAGAAATAAAACTAGATTTCTTTCAAAGAAATTGTTTATGTACATTATAGATAACTAATTGGAGGTTGTCCAAACTTAGCAAGGATTGTTTAAAAATTATGTAGATATAAGCCGATGTTGTTGCCCCAAAAGAAGCCAAGTAGTTTATAGCCATGTCTATGTGGTAAAATCCTCATTAATTTCTTCTTGTGGAACACTAAAATAAATTGTGACATAACATAAGAAAAGGTTGCATATATATTTATATGTAGACATTAGCATGGATCAGTATCAACTTTTGATCTCTTGGTTAATCTTCTTTTACTTTAATAAATTAGTCATGAAGATGAATTTATGCTAGTGACTTTATTTTTAAGGGAAGATTTTTTTTCACGTCAACTAACACAACAAACAAGATATTGTTTTTCAAAAGAGAGGACGCATTTAGAATTACTTTCCATAACTCTGGTTGAATGCAAACACCTTACAAGTCAATTAATTTGATTTTCTTTCCAATCTACATTCTTTTATGCATTTCCTTTGCCCCAAGACAGTTATAGTAGGATTCCTCGAGTTATAAACATTTCATATAACTTTAGTAAGGATAAATACACAACCATGAAGGGAAACATTAAGCTAAGCTCCAAAATATTCCCTAGAAAATTTGTTATGACAGTCATCCTAGTCTTTTGGCTTAAAATGCCTAAACCTAAATACATCAAACAAGACTATAAAGTTCTCACAACAACATGAGAGAAGTTCACAACTACATCCAAACAGGGATTTCTTCCTCCTTTTTGCAAGTAATCAATGAAGAGACATAACATCCTCTAGGAGATTATCTCACCCATTTTAACGAAAACCTACATACTTTCCCAAAGTAGAAGTGCTTCATTGAGAGATTTGTCTCTTGTTCCATTTAGTTCTCTACAAACAAGTGGTAAAGAAATATATTCCAAGTTGTTTATTACCTCTTTAATTTATTCCATGGTTGGGATAAGAGTTAAAATTTTCAACTTATTTATTCCCTGCACCCAATCAATAATTAACTTTTCATATCCCTTGATATGAAAAGTGGTTATGGCTTTGTCAATTGCAATTTACAGCAACAACCACAAGGCAACCAATTATGCCCTGTTATTTGTACCTTATATAATCGTTGACTTAAAAGAGATAAAGTGATTTTGTTTTAGAAAGAGTATGCCTCCTAGTCCACTAAGTTTTGGGTCCATTTGAATTTCTTCATCCAAGTATCCCCATGCCTTTGATTTGTCTATATCTTGAAATATATAACTTCAGAATTTTTTTATTACGTTTCCAGATTATTTTATATGCAATCTAACTTGATGACTGGCCTATAATATTATGATCACTTGCTTAGAATTTCCTTTCATTTCGTGTGAACCATAGTGCCCAAATAATAGTACAAGGGAAATCCTTGTGATCTGAAATTTTGTTGTCCTCTCACGAACTTTTAAAATAATCATAAATAAATCTCCCATCTCATTTTCCGTTTTCATCTATCAAGTTAATCACAACATGCAAAACTTCTTAGTGTAAAGGTAGTGCACAAATATGTGATCTATAGATTCGTCATTATTTTTGTAAAGAATATGCCTACCAAGACCCTGCAAAATGTTTTTCTTCCAATTAAACCATGTTTTGTTGGATAAGGTCAACCACAGAGATATTTGGGTTTTTATGAGATTGTTCAGCTTCTAGATTGATTTCCACTAACACTTCTTATCTCCTCCTTCATTATCTTCTATTCTAACCTTGTAGACTAGCATTACTATGTAAATTCCAAAAGTTTTATTCTTTGACCATATTATTTCATCTTCCTTATCCTTGAGTTTAAAAATGTCATTTTTAAAGATGAATTTGTATTGATGTCATTTTTTTGTACTTGTTCATGGGTTTTTACTTCTTTCTTTTTTTCTTCCGAACAACTATCCATTCCGAGGGGTTATTAGGAACAAATGTAGGTGAGATAATGATGGCATTTCCTTGAGATGCTTCCATAACCAAATCCTCTGGCCTCTGGCATATTGGTTGTTTCCTTATCTTTATCTGAATGATATGATTTATGAGTACATTTGTGCCCATTCATTTATGTTGCTAAAATTATGTCTGAGTCTCTTTCCATATTGATGGAAGGACGAGCTTCCTCCATTGAGGGTTGAGATGGCTCAACATGAGGCTATGTTGAGTTTGAAGGTGTGTATTTGGCAGTAGGTGACTACTGTTTCTGTGATTTATCTTGCTCATGATCCGTGGTGGTATTGGATCCTTTGGTTCTTTGTGGATCTTGCCTAAATATTTGCTATAAAACAAAAAATAACAATAAAAAACAGTAAAAATTTAAATCTAATATATCAATTTATATTTAATTGATTATGAAAACTAAACCACAATTTTTTCAACTTAACATTCCTATCGGCGTCTCTTTACACCTTTTTGGGGCAATTGCTAGGTTACCTTTTGGTGTTGCATTACTTATGGTGACAACCAAGTTCTACCAACTATCGGGCATAGATCTCAAGAGTAAAAGAACTTTGATCTCAACATAAAAAATAATAGTGAGTTAGATCAAAATTGTGTGCAATTCATTTAGATGTTTAGGTACTGAACTCCCTTGATTCCTTTTGAGATTAAATAACCTCTTCATCAAAAGCAATGTATTGATTGTTGTGTCTCGTTCAGATAAATCATTAAGCTTTTTCCTTAAAAATTCAATGATATTTTCTTGTTAATCGTGAAAGTATATTGTGTTAGTTGAATATTGCCAAATAGTAGCAATTGCTTTTATATCTAACTTCTCTCAATATTCATTAGTCATTGATGAACGCTCAAATTTTCTCTTAATCTACAAATGCAGATCTTTGAGTGTGAGTATATCTTCCATCTTAGATCTCCATATGGTAAAAATTAGTCCAATAATCTTTTCAATGCTTATCATTGACTTCATTGAGCCACTTGTAAATAAAACCTACACACAAAATCTCCAACAAAAAAATTGCTCTGATACCAATTGTTATATTTTAAACAACAATCAATAAATTAACAACAATAGATCTGAAATCAATAATAACTTATGCAGACTTCATTTATACAATATTGATCATAAATAAAATAAAATAAAAAGGAACACAAATTCTACATGAAAGACCTAGTAATATATTGAGAAAAGCCATGTAGAAATATTTAATAGAAGCTCTTTTATTAGTAGCAAAAATTACATAAACTTTAGCTTGGAAACCAAACTCTCATTCGCTTCATTAACCATGAATGAATTCAACCTTATTTATAGAAGAATCCTCTGTTACATTCGAGGAGAATCCTTCGAAAAGAAACCTTCATTACATTGAACAAAAAAATTTCGAACATAAAAAAATCACATTTTATATATTTTAACTCACAAATAATACACTTAATCCAAAAGAACATTACTTTGTAAAGTAATGCTCTTTTTTATTTTATTAAAAATAAAATTTGAGCTAATGCACAAATACTTAAAATTTGAGCTAACTAATGATGCACAAATACTTAAATGATTTTAATCGGAGCCACAAGCCATTCGAATCCCAAAGAAAAACGAGAAGAATACATAGAATGCGACGAATGAAGTCTCAACTTTGAATTACATGCTAACTTGATAAAGCAAATGTTATTTTATCAATTTGAGATAGAAACGATAATAGGCATTAATAGAGAATTGCTTATCAAGCTTGAAAGTAAAGCTGGTGAAAATATAACATACTAAAACAAGCTCAATTTCAAAATTCAAAAGTATATTGACTTGGTGGTTAAATTCCCTGGTTAATTATTCAATATTTCTCCTATAATATTTCCCACGTTGATTTTGATGTATTATCTATTTTTTTTTATAGTAGAGAGGATTTCAAAACTTAATATTAATAATATTAATTATTAATTTTACTATTTATAAATAATAATATTATTAACTATGAAAGTTTCACTGAGGGAGCAATATCATATCACGTAAGTTTATAGTGAGAAAAAAATGACAGAATATATTAGGGGTATATAAGTGGTAAAGAGCTTTTATATTGGTAGGTATAAAAAATAGAGCTCAAAATTAATGATAAAATATAAAGAGGTATAAAAAATGTTAATCAAAAAATTGGTGCCTACAATATCTAGTGAAAGTATGGGATTTTTAAATTAGGAAGGTGTATTGGGATTGTATTGGTAGAGGTTTAAATTATGTGATTTTTAGGGGTATTTTCTAATATGTAGTCAAATTAAGGGTATTGTTTAATATGCCATGAAAGCATATGATAAGTCAAAGGTTCATTGAGTGAATCGCTCGTTCTATTAACATGATATTGATGATAATAATTTTTTATTATTATATTATTAATTTAATATTAATAACAATATTAACTTATTAATTTATAATTTATTAATAGTATCATATATTAATATTATTGAGGTAACAGTAGCATAGATATATCTTAACTCAAGATCTACCAAAGGTAGAGGGATCAAATTTCTCAAGATGCAAACCTCTTCATGAGTTAAAAATTTGAGGAAATGTTTAGACCTCGAAAGATTTAACTATAAGAATCTATCTAATTCCACCTGTTTGATACAAATGTATACATAGTTAACATTAAAATATTTTTTTTACTTTCTCTAAATTAACATGTTAATACATACTTCCTCATATATATATATATATATCAAGCATTGAAGGAACTACAAGTCATATATATATATATATATATATATATATATATATATATATATATATATATATATATCAAGCATTGAAGGAACTACAAGTCTCCCTCATATCTTGAATTAGAAAGAATCCATTTAGGGAGTTTTTCTCTCAAGATATATATATATATATATATCTCAAGATGCTTATTGAAATATTTGATTTATCATTAGGTACATGCATGGAGTTCTATTACACTTTTTGGCAAGAGAGAGGTGTTGTGGATAAAAAATAAAAATAAAAAAAATCAAATTTAATTACTAATTATATTTGAATAAGTAATTAACAATGTGTGGATTAATTTCTCATTACATTTTTAGCGTTTTGATGTATAGATTTGAAAAAAAGATTATATATTTATAATTTGATAATATAAAAATTAATTTTTAATGTGACCTAAATTTTCAATGTTATAATTTAAATAATAAATTGATTAAAAATAAGAAAATTTATCATTTTGATTTTAATAAATATTATAATTTTTTTATTTTTTGAATTTGACATTAGAAATGTATGTAATGTATACCGATAAGTCCGGTTTTCCTTGGTCAAAACCATATCTATTAAAGTCATATATATATATATATCCACTTGTTTATGAAAAGAGAGAAATGCCGTAATAATTAATGTAGTTGTAATAGTTATAAGTTAGAATTAATATAGTTGTAATGGATGCAATGATATCTACAGTTAATTTGTAAAATGTGATAGCACTCAATTCTATCTTCACTCTGCACAAGTTTGAAGTATATATATAAATGTTTACTCTTCACATGGATTTCCAAAATATATTATTTAAACTAATAAAAGCATAAAAAAATTAATCATAAATTTTAAAAACATTATTTCACTTAATTGAATTTGATTTATGTAGATTTAAATGTGAGTAAAAAAATATATATATTATAAAATTTAATTTAAAAGTAATGATTTGAAAAAAAATATAATATATGATTTTTTTAATGATTAATGAGTAACTACTCTAGAAACTTTATAATTAGTGTTTAGTTTTGTATTAAACTGTGAATATATTTCAAATTGATTGAGTTATGACATATTTATAAATGTGAGTAAGAAATAATTTTGTTTTTTTTTTTAATAATTTGAATTATTTTTATTGAAATTTTAAAATAATAAAAATGATTAAGTATAAAAATATGTTATATTTAAAATCAAAACAATCAATAAGTTATCATTTTTAAGAATTTCAAAATTGAAAAAGAAAATTTATTTTTTTTATAGAAAGTTATTTATTTTCTTGGTAAAATAAAATAAAATAAAATTTGGATTTATAATTAAGGAAAATTAGAATTTGGAATACATTTGAATATTTATAAAAATTATTTTGTGGAATATATAAATTTTATAATTCGCTTAAAGACAAGAATTGAGAGACTTGTTTTTTTTTTTCTTTTTTTCTTTTTTTTAGATAATTATGGTAGCTCGATGTAGAGTTTGTTTAACCATGTTAAGGGATCAATCGATGGTTTCTTAAACCCAATTGCTGAGATTTTTAGTTCCTCTTTCACTATTTTGTACCCTAGAGGACTCTAGGAAAAAAATGTCCTTAAGTGGCAGAGTTGATCATGTTGGATTAGAAAAGGAATCCTCTTTCCAATGGCATATGAGTTTGACATTTTGGAATTATATGATATTTTTTTATCTAATTTCTTTTAACATAATGCTTGAAATATTTTTGGACAGTTTCAAAGGGCTGAATAAAAAATCAATAACATACACAAAACTAAAAAAATTCAAAAAATGCAAATATCTTCTTCAAAAGGGTACTCTTGGTTTTTAAATTATTTAAATAATTGAATTTTTTTTATCCAAGACATGTGTCTCCAAAATGCAATTACTTCACCAACTTTGAAAAATAATAAAAAATATAATTTTGCATAAAAAAAATTAATATGAAAAACTTAGCTCTCTCAGTGTGTGCGTGTATATATATATATATATATATATATATATATATATATATATATATATATATACATTAAATTACACATTTTAGACTAAGTTATGTTACATGAACACATGCATATTTTTTAAGACGTCTCAAAATTTGCAAACTTCTTAAGATGTGTCAAAATTTGGAAGGACAAGTATTGCATTTACTGGAAAATTGAGAGATAGACACTAAATTTTTTTACAAAAAATATCGGTGGGACAACATTATTATTCACATATCATATTAAAATTCGCATTGCTTATATGAATTTTGAAGTCTTCAATTGGATAAAAGAGGAAATTTTGAAATTTCATGGCCACATTTGGCCCAAATGTGTAACCCATCTTCATGCATTCACCAGATCCACATTAAACTTTTTTTTATTATTGACATTTTGTATATATTATCTATCATCTCCATATTAAAAATTGAATAAATTACAAATCTCCCTTACAATTAAAAAAAATGAAAATACAAAAAAAATAATTTTAATTACTTTATTTTTCTCTAATAAATTTGATATAAAATTATGTCATTGAACTAAATTTTTGTTAATTATATAGTTTTATTTTATTAATATTACATATTAATTAACATAAATGAATTACACATCATATAATATCTACAATATTATTTTTACATGTCATTTGTAAATTCTATATTAAATAGTAAAGGAATTACATCTCTCTCCTACTAAAAATAAAATAATTTTTTTTCTTTAATTTTCAATTACTTTATCTCTATATAAAATTGATATAAAATTAAAGCCCACGAAATTGAAGTATTTTCTTTATAGTAGCAATTGATATTTTTGTTACTACTATTTGTTAATTTGTCAATGTAAGTACTATTTTATTATTTTTAAATGTAATGGGACAACATTTCCCTCACACTCGGTTGTAAAGCACCTCTCCATACAAACATTAATTATTAATCTTCTTAATTATAATTGCATATATGTATATTATAATATATAGTTATTATTAATAATAATACATTACATAACAATAATAATAATAATCACAACAATATTAAAATCATTACTATTATATTAATAATAATAACTTTCATATCTTATCATAATAATAACAACATTACATGTGTTAATGAAAATTTCTGGTAAGTTGGGTGCAATATTCATTGATATGAATAATGTTTCGGATGAACATTTCACCTATATCTCTCAAGATGAATAAAGTGTTCACTCTAAAAATAAGACATATCAATAAACACTACACAAAATTGACTAAAAATTTTCATCAACATTCAATTATTGATTATGAAAATATTCATACTAAAATATTAAAATAATAATATGTTTACATTTTATTAATTAAATCTTAATAGTAATTATATAATTCTAACCTTATAGTAATAGTAAAATATAAACCTATTAATATTAATTTAACTTAAATTATTAAATTGATACTAATTCATAATTATAAACTATAATAACAATATGTTTCATGATTATATTTTACTATATAATTATTTCGGTTTAACAAGAAAAGTTTTCTCATTAGAAGACATTGATTTTGGGGTTAAACGCCTAACAAATGGGAAAGCTAAGGACATTGAAGGTTACCAGGCAAAAATCTTAAAAATTGGAGGGCATGTCCTCATCCCCCACATCCACAAGCTTTTCAATCAAGCAGTGAAGCAAGGGTTCCCTAAACCTTGGAATGAGAGCCTCATTATCCCTATTTTTAAAAGTGGGAATACAAATAACCCCTCTAATTATTGGACCATTATGATCAACCATCTCTTAGCCAAGCTATATGGTATTATTTTGGAAATGAAGTTAAGCGTATGGCTTGAAAGTGAAGGTAAGCGGGCTAAAGGCCAAGCGAGTTTTAGAAGGCATCACTCAACAACAGACCACCTCGTTACACTTAGGATCATTGTGGAGGAACGTTGTAATCATAAATTCAATCTCTTTTGTTTCTTTGTGGACTTTAGAAAGGCTTTCGATACGGTTCCTAGAAACAACCTTTGGAATAGATTAGAAGAGCTAAAGGTTCCTTTCGAGTTGAGAGTTGCCGCTATAAGATTATACGAGAATGTAATTGCCAAGCTAAAAAGCAATGAGGGGTGGTCGAAAGATATTAAATGTAATATTGGAGTTAAACAAGGTTGCCCCCTCTCCCCTACCCTATTTGGCATTTACATCGACAAGCTTGAAGGTTATTTAGAGGAAGCAGGTTGTGTTGGCATGATCTTAGCTGGGATAGTCATCATCCTTCTTCTTTATGCTGACGATATTGTTCTTCTCGCAAGGTGCCCATCTGATCTTGATAAGCAACTTAGGCTTCTTAAGGATTTATGCTCTACCATGGGTATGATTGTTAACACTGACAAAACAAAAGTTATGATTATCAAATCCAAGAAGGACACTTACGCTAATTTTATGTATGACAATAATAACTTGGAGGAAGTGTATTCTTACAAGTACTTAGGAATTGATATTCATCACAAGCTCAACTAGAACTATAGCATTGAGAAAAGGATTAATGGGGGGTGGAAAGCTTATTTTGGTCTTGAAAATAATTGTAAAATGGCAAACCTCGTAATGTGGGATAAAAAGAAGTTCCTCTTTGAAACTTTAGTCACTCATGTTATCTTATATGGATGTGAGGTCTGGGGTTGCAGCATCTCTAGAGAATCCTGGAGAAAGATTGAGCAAATCCAGAAGCGTTTTATAACATATAACCTGAAAATTAAAAGCAATACACCCTATCCTATCCTCCTTATAAAAGTAGGTCTTTCCCCTGTCGAGAGCCTAGCTATGACTAGGCTTCTATTGTATAAGCACAAACTCAATAACATGGGAGATCATAGACTTCCTAAGCTAGCTTTAAATTCCAGCCAAAACCACCTAAGGCTTAAGCGGGGTGGTATAAAGACATGAGGGCCTAGTTAAACCTTTGGGAGATCAATGAGAACGATGCATTGCAAAACATTAATAAAATTAAAATTATTGTTACTTCTAAGTTCAAAGAAAAAATGTGGTGTGAGAGAGATTTAGTAGCTAAAAGAAAATTAATTTATTTTAAGAAGGTCATCAACCCCACCCTAGAAGATCAAAAGTATCTCTCTGTTTTAACTAGCTCAAAGAAGAAAATTAATATAACGAAGATTAGAACGAACTCTCATGAGCTCCATAGTG
The DNA here is from genome assembly GCA_031772625.1 of Pinus tabuliformis. Classification (NCBI taxonomy): domain Eukaryota; kingdom Viridiplantae; phylum Streptophyta; class Pinopsida; order Pinales; family Pinaceae; genus Pinus; species Pinus tabuliformis. Next base: position 525,189,745 of record CM062818.1, read on the forward strand.
AAACAGGTCGTTGGGCAGTTCCTAAAACACCATGGATGGAAAGGATCTGCCATCTCTGTGAGAATAGGAACATCGAGGATGAAAACCACTTCCTCTTAGAGTGCCCTGCGTACAACCACATTAGATCTCAGTTTCATAATCTTTGTCGCAATACTGACCTTCCTAGCCTTTTACGATGTCAAAATTATAGTTATCTCGGGAGGATTCTCTCCAAGATTTTTGAGCATAGGAATAAAATCTTAAATCAAACTAAATAATTTGTTTCTTTAGGTCTGATTTACCAAAGTTTGGTCTCAGTGGACGTTAACCATTATCATCAATAATAATAATAATAATTATTATTATTATTATAAAAATAACAAACAATTTTTTAAATAATTTGAATTATATAATTTTTAGATAAGTGGATTATAATAATTAAATGTTTATTCTAGTTTGTATTATTTATTTATTATTGTTTATTTTTTTCCAAATAACCTTAATCTTTTAGTTTTTCAATCGAAAAAATTCCCTAATCCTCTTGATAAATCGATTTTATTGGAGTATTTCTAATCTAATCCATACCCCCTCATTTTATTTAACCTACTCTAACTCTCTTTATACTCTCTAAAATCGCTTCATTGTCTTTGATAATAAGTGAAGTGTGCATTCAAACATTTCACACACATTTCAGATTTTTTCTAAAAACAATAATATAATTATTTTCTAAAGAAATTTTAATCTATTTGAAATTTTATTAATTTTCAACTACAATGTTGTATCACCTAAAAATTCAGGTTATTCTCCTTGCTACTTGATATGAAGAGAATATTTTTTCACAATTCATCTTATGGCACATAATTTAATGGAATTATGTAAAGGAGATAATTTTCGTCTCTTATGGTCATCTCTTGAGAGTCCCTGATGGGGGTTACATTAAGGTTGCAAATGGGTGTCAGTTGGCATGATTACAATGCGTGAAATGTTAGTGGAAAAAAGAAAGGTGTACATGGGGATGGGAGCCATCATCACCACCTCTACGGACCTCACCCATGTGTGTCGTTCACATTACCTTCAAACTGAAGGAAATCCAACTTCGTCAAATCAGTTTAAATGAGAGAAAGTGGTGGGAGAGGAACCTTAGTTTGACATTCCCTTTGTTTGCATTTTTTGACCATCGCAGGTGATCATGGACACATTTCAAGGAAGAGTGCACATGAATTGGAATTTAATGTGGGTATTAACATCTGTGCCATGATGCACACTTGTTCTTATTTGGTTTCTGATCGCTCATGCCTTCTTTCCTTCCTGTTTATTCTTCAATTGTTGGTTTTCCTTTATAAACATTGGGATTTCATCTTAGGGTGGCGGCTTTTCAATATTGTGCACAGGTTTGCAAATGATTTCCTACTCTCCCTCGGCTCTTGGTCACCAATGTTGGAGCTCAACAATTTTTGTGAAGGTCTTTCTATGTATTTCCAACCTTTTTTATTCAACCTTTGTTGTCAATTCACTGGTTATTGTCTATTGTTTTTCCTTGGCAGTATATCTGGTTATTGCAGGTGCCCATGTTCTTTGTTCTATTTCTTCATAACACAGCGACAAGTCCCTCCTTCGAGTTGGTCGTTGTGTTTCCTATTGCGTCCTCCGAAATCGTTGAGTTTGTGGGTATATCATTTAGTTGTCCAATATTGGTATGTGGTGTCTGGTATTTAGGCACATTCTCAATTTGGTTTTGATAATATTATGGCTAAATCCTTCACAACTATGTGTTTCATAGTTCCAATGTGTCATTCTCTTTTGCAAACCTAGTTTGAAAAGGATGTCTACCTAGTAATTCATTTAGGGTCTTTCACCTTATCTATGGTTGATGATACCCTTATAACATTCAGTCTCCACACTCAATTCATTCTCAACACTACTGTAATATTACTTCTCCATTATTGTCATCCTTAGGTTTGTTTTCTAGTCAACCCAACTACACCTAGTTATACCAATTGTCCCTACATTTTTATGGCTCGCCGACTACGTCAACATAGTCACCAGGGTGGTGTTACAGGAGCATCCTCCTCTCGTTGTCAACGTCTCTTTGGTTAGCACTCTGTGGATTATCACTTCGACTCTGTCCCCCCTGAAGTGAGGAATGAGATCCTCCACTTGGAAGCCAAGGAATTTGGGGATCATACATACTTTTTTTACTCTGAAATAAATGGAAGAACCTTTAGATCGACTATGAATCCTGGAAAATTTCGCAAAAGGAGACTTCATTTTCTTTGCCCAGTGGCTCTACACCGTCAACTAGAAACCTTGTTTCACATGGTCATCTGTGACAAGCAAGTCGACAACTACCAGTTATTTGTAGGACAAGAGGAGATCAAACAGATCCTCTAGGACATTAGATACAATATGGATGATATCGTGGCTAGATTAACATTGTTGGACTACTATGTGGTGTATGATTCTGACTCTAGATCAGACTCACAAACTCAAACACCAATTGTTATCAATGTGCTAATAGAGGATCCACCTCACGACAACTCCAATTCTCTCTCTCCAGTTATTATGTTAGATTAATAGTCTCTCATTGTGTTTTACTCTTCATTTTTGTATAGGTTACACCTAGTTTTCTATGCTTATATGCTTGTCAATATGTCTTAGTATGCTATATGTGAAAAATGGTTTTGTTTGATTGCCCTGAACACACCTATACATGTAATTACTTATGGGTGTTGCCTTGTCTAGCTTGTTTGAATGTTAGTAAGTTTTGTTTGTTTTTTGCTCGACCTTGGAATATGGGAACATGTTTTATCCATACTACTGGCATATGGGATCCCAGAGATTTTTTGGGAAACAAAATCTATCAATGTAATACCAGTTGTTCTGTAATATAAATATATTTATGAAGCTTACAAAAAAAATGGTCATTTCTTCATATATTTATTGGAACTAGTTGGGAATTGTCATTGTATGAGAGTTTCATTGAGTCACCACAATTTTCAATAATACATATAATTAACACCTTTTGAATCCCTCTAGCATTCTTTCATGATGAATCCTAGTGACAAATCATGGAATTTAAGGACCAATATTCACTAGAGTGATTAAACATCTTTGCATTAATTTGATGGGTTATATTTTTATCCCCGAAATTCCTTTGTTGATTTAAATTTTATTTTCAACAAGGAAAAAACCAACAAGATTTGTATTAATAAAAATTGTTTACAAATATCAATGGTCAAGTTATCCATAACTAAAAAACAGTATGTGGTCTAATTCACTTAATTGTTATCATAGTCCCCTACTTGTACTAACAATATATTATAAAATCAAAATGTTCATATTATGTCTCACATGAAATAAAAGATATCCAACTTATACAACATAATGCTAAATATAAATACCACATCTATATGGGAAGTCTTATGCGATGTATATTTTCCCATATTCTTGAAAAAATTTGTTGGTGAAGGTAGTATATTAAATAGTTTAGTTGTGCCCCACCTTGGAAAGTGCATCTGATATGCCATTTTGTTCCTTGTATAAATGATAAAAGGTCGCCACCTAGAAATGTTCAGTCAACCTCCTAATTCTTTGTAACCAGTTTATCAACAATTGAGGGTTGAAGGTAGACCGCTTTGTGGCCCATTCAATCACCACCTTAAAATATGCATAAACATCCTCAGACTCTACATATAGCCACTTTGAATAGAATAAAACCCCCCATAAGGAAATGAACTCAGCACATGTGTTGGATATTGTGCCACCATTGTAGCTAAAATGATAATGACAGTTAGGCTTAATGATTATGTAAGCTCCGCATCCACAAGTGTTGCTTTATGTCACCCCATCAAAGAACCGCACTAGGTGTCTTCCCAATATATTCATTGGAAAAATTCGTCTTGCGGGTCCCTTGCTAATCATAGGCTTGGTTTCATTAAAAAAAGCAACAATCCTAATACAAGTGAAATTTATATTTGGAGGATAATTCTCAAATATAACTACATTATGGCAACTCTATATGTCCTATATAAAATATAATGGAAGTGTATGATATCACTTATATCTAGACATCCAATCCTGCAAACAAGATTCCAAGGATGATGACTTCCAATCTACATAATGTTTAATATATGCATCACTCCATAACATATAAAAACTGCAAAAGTAAATTTTAGAAAGAGGTATAACACATCCTCTAGATTCGATCTGCACAAAATGCATCTACCCAAGCTGTTGAAACCACTTCAACATAAGTTATCCCAATTCAATATCTTTTTTTTCCAAGCCAACCAACCAAAACATTTAAGCTTAAGAGGGATGTTGCAATCCCAAATTTTCCTGAACCATATTCTATTCACTAAATGTGGAGGTGGAGATGTGATATACCAGTATGCTTCCTCCACTGATATATATCCCTTTATCAATATTTCATCCGACATGAAGACATGTGATTGATCATTTAAAGAAATATTAGCCATGGAAATATTATGCATGCACTTATCCCAGTATGAAACCATTGCACCATCTAAACCAAGATCGCAAGATCTAGTCCAAACAAGATAATGTATGGAATGGATAGTATTAATATGTATTTGATTTATGTAATATACACCCAGATTATGAATTTTCCAAATAAGAGGAGAAGGCAGGGTATGGTCTCCAACAAAACCATGAATGGGATCTAAACTAATCTCCACCATCAAACTAGACCCAATCTTCCATTTTAAATTCCCAAACAACCAATGTTTGATTTTCATCATACCATTCTAGATGTATGAGACATCACATGGGCATTGGGCCCCATCCTTAATCTGAGGCACCAAGGACTAGTTCCTGCAAATATTTTTCCTTTATGGTCTATTTCCAAATCCCATCTTCGTTGAGTGCCTACCAAAAAGCCTTCAACAAAAATTCCCAACCAAACCTTTCAATATCCCCAATTTCCATCTTCCTTTCTCAAAGTAAGGTCCTCTAGATGAGATAGGTGAATTTTATGTACATCTTTGGGACCTGCCCAAATAAACATTGAAATAATAGAATTTATCTTCTTCTTTTTTATGTTTTTCGGAATGAGATATAAATGCATCTAATAGACCGAAATTCTTTGTAAAACCACCTAAACCATAATTAGCCTACCACCCATGGAGAGCCATAAATGTGACCAAGTGACCAACCTATGCTCAAAATTTTCAATTATCCAACTCCAATATTTATTTCTATAGAAATTTGATTTAAGAAAGAAACCAAGATACTTAAAACCCATGTCTATAGTGGTTCTTTCCAAACCAAATAAACTAGTAATCTCTGAAATGTTTGTCGCATTTGAGGATGAAGTAATAAAAAATGATTTTGATTTGTTCATTTAGAGGCCAGTTGCATCACTAAATGAGCATATTATCTAGTGTAAAACTTTCTATTAAATAACATAAATTTTCCTCAAGAGAAGATCATCCACAAATATTAGATGAGAAATATATATGATCTTGGTAAGGCCCAATCCTGACACAGACCCATGATTGTGAGCCACAGTAATTAACCTACTCATGCCCTCAATGACAAGCAAGAATAAAATTGGATAAAGAAATCACCCATGTTGTAATCCATGAGTATCCTTAGAAAAGCAAGAAGGTAGCACATTTATTAACACCACAAAATTTGTAGAAGATATGCATGCCATAATCTAATCAACAACCCGAATAGAAAGTCCAATCTTATGCAAAACCATACGCAGAAAAGCCTAGCCTACACAATCATATGCCTTTTGTATGTTAAGTTTTGATGAGCCCCAGTATTGCAACAAGAATGTTGCAAATCCCAAGTCTACTAACTTTAATTATCAATCTGGTATCCGTACAACCTTAAGAGTTGCCAGTATTGTATATACAGTAAGCTAACCTCTACTCAAGTTTCTCTAAGGAAATGGACCAAACCAATGTATACAGAGAACATTCTATCAATTGAGTCTAGATTTGCAAGAATGAAAAGATATTGCATAGAAGGAATTTATAATATACTTACACGAATGGAAATGTTAATCTAATTGTAGAAATGGAAATGCTACTATATTTTAGAAAAATGGAAATTCTAGTCTACTTGCAAAAATGTAAATATTAATCTACTTGAAGAAATGTAAATGCTAACCTACTTTCAAAAATGTAAAGTTTACTCTACTTGCAGAATGTAAGCATAATTTAAACATTACATCAAAGGGAAACCTAGTCTATGCATAAGAAATAATAATGATTGAAATGGAAAGCCTAGCTTAGAAAGCATAAAATAGAGAAGGTAAACCTAATATAACATGCATACAGTAAAGAGCGTGAAATCAACCTTCAATCACTTTATTCAAAAGAGATTATATCTATAATTCATTAAGTGCTTCATAAATTTATCATGTAAATCATCATTGTACCATTTAATTCATGAACTTGTTTACCAACCCTAATTGCATAGATGACTTGCAGTGGTGAAGAGACAAGTCTTAAGTGATATCTAACCTTCCTCAATCATGGTTTCAAAAACTAAGGGACATTATGAAGGGCTAGGAGGAAAAACTCAAACTCTAACAATTCTGGTCAATTTCGGAGAGCTTCTACATGGTGTTACAGGATGCTATAGGATTTCTCTGTTTTACTACATCATTTAATTCATGCCTTTTGAGGACTAAAAAGGTGATCTTAAGGTGAGGAAGGGTAGTGGAAGGTGGAAGATGTTGAAATATAACTAGGTTTGGTCTTCATAATAACATATGTAATCATGATAAATTTATTATTGTTGGTCTTGAGGCATGGGTTTCATGCTCAAGAGAATTTATTTTTAGGTTAAGCTCCCATTAAGAGCTTCTAGGGCTTGTCATTGAGTCTACAAGCCTAGGGATTCATTATCATGTATGAAGGACCCATCTTGGGCATGTTACATATTGTTAGAAAATTATTTGAGTAAAAAGAAAGAGCCAAATGACCCTCCAAGATTAAGTCAAGGGCTATCAATGAAGTCGGATACACCAGTAACAAGTCAACCTTAAACAAATACAAGTCAGCCTCATATAAAGTGTCAAGGACCCTATATAAGGAAGGTCTTAGCCTCATTCAAGGGAACACTTCACTTCATCAAGTTCAATCATAAGGAAGAGAAGAAAAGTGAAGAAAATAGTACAAAGAAAGAATATCAGGGACAAAACTTCAGAATTATTTTTTGGGCTGAAATATAGCACACGTGCAAGCAGTATCAGGGCTCTTATTGCAACAAGGAAGCCAAAATTTGTAGTCATCCTAGAGAACTGAATTTGGGTGGAAAAATGATTATATTACAAGCCAAATATGTGAATAAGGAAGATCTTTCCAAGCGAAGAAGAAAGGAGGTTGATTTCTCCATATTGACATTCACACGTGTGGCCTAGGGTTTCTACAGTTAGGCTGAATTGCAGTCAAGAGGTTGCAGGTCCAAAAAGAGAGGTCAAAGGAGAATTTGTTGCTACTAGAAGGTTAATTTGTCTAAGGTTGACTTTATATAAGAATAACTCATCAAGAATAAGCATTGACTTGGTCTTCGAGAGGTTATTTGTCAAGGGTCTAGGTCTTGGAATTCATCAATTGAAGAATCTATAAGAAGAAGGATTATGTTGGCTTTCCTCTCAACGTTGGAGAGGTTTTTCCTTGGTTGATCGCCTATATCTTGTGTCCTTTGACTCATTGTTGTTTATGTTTTTATAGTTTTCTTATGAAGAGAACACAATAATAATCAAGCTAAAGAATCATTTAATCAAGAGAAGTAAAAAGTATTCGCAAGAAGCTATCAAGTAAGAGAAACCACCTACTACTTCTTCCCCTAGATTTCTCAACATGGTATCATAGCTAAGATGACAAGTCAAGGAAGGGAATCTCAATAAAGGGCACTCAAGGACCTAATTTCTAGAATATCATCAAAGGCATCAATATTGAAGAAGGACCTCTCACTTCAAGGAAAAGGATCTGATCATCATCTCAAATTAATTCTAAACCCTTGTTCATTCAAAGAAGGCATCTACACTTGGAACATTCTTGAGATCCTCACTCCTTCATCATCTCAAGGAATAAGACCTTATAATACTCTACCTCTAATCAAATTGAAGATGTCTTCAAATCAAAGAACCTTGAAGCATATTCATCCAATGTAAGCAAGATCAAGGACGTTGTCATCATCAAAGATTCGAGGTGATCTCTCTCTCTTTTGGTCAAGGATCACTTTTTAGAAAATACATCTTCTGCAAGAAGAAATATTCTATTACCATATCATCATAAAACTCAAGAAGGAAACAAATTGAATATATTGTCAAGGAGTATCTTCACAAGTAGGTACCTTTATGTCCACATCTTAATCTATCAAAATGTATTTTTGCAAGGAGAGAAACAAGATACTTGGGTCATCAAACTTTCTTGCATGGAAGAAGAGGACTGATTTAATCCTCATATAAAATGAAGTTGTGGAACATGTTAATGGCTCAATCACAAAAATTATGAAGGAACAAGCTCAAGCTCTTGCAAAGTACATGAAAGGATAAGTAAGGGATAAAATGATTCTCATAGAATCAATCAAGTATCCCCTCATTCCCTATGTATCAAAATTAGAAACATCAAAAGAAATATGTGACAAAATTGTAGAATTGTTCTCTATAAGCTCTGCAGGAGAAGTGATCTCGTTAAGGCAAGAACTCTACAAAATGAAGATATCAAAATAATAAGGAATAACCTCACACTTTATGAGGGTGTCAAACAAAAGGGACCAACTCCAAGAGTTGGGAGAAATAATGTCTCACAAGGAAATGACTATCATAGTGCTAAATTCACTACCAGAGGAATGGGGCTACTTCACATCATGAATCTATGGGAATAAGGAAGCTACTAAATTCCATGAACCATGCTCATTGTTAAAAATCGAAGAAAGTAGGTTGAAGGTAAAAATTGATGTAGGATCAAGCGAGCAAGCTCAAATAATTGTTGCCATGGCTAGAAGAAAATGGAATTTTCAGAAGCTTGGTCCTTAGAAAAAGAAGCAGAACATGTCAAAGGTTCAATGTTATGGAGGTCATGAACATGGGCACTACAAGAGAGATTATCAAAATATCAAGAAGGACCACAACAAAAGAGGAAGATAAGAATCCCATATCACTGAAGAAGTAGTAGAATCTAAAAAGAAGAAATATAAGGAGGAAGTAAAGGATCTCTACTATGATTGAGATAATATTCTTCACCTAGTTATTTTCAAGTTTTTGTTTCATGTTTTATTTTGTAAAGTATAAGCTATCATGGTAGGAAACATTAGAATCATGTTAGGAGATGGAATCAAGAAATCATATGATTGAAGCGAGAGCTCATGACAGCATCATAAGAAGCTTGAAAGATAGATGAAGCAGAAATCTATAGCTATAGACAAAAGTAGCTCTCGGTAACCTCATTGGAAGCATAAGTATTACTTATGGATAGAATAAAGTCACATAGTACAAATATCATTATACATCATTAAAAAGGAGCATTTTCATGATGAGGATGATCAAGATCCTCTATTGGAATTTTCAACAAGAGACTTGCCTATTGGAAGAATCAAGTGTCTCGTTGAGAATTCCTCCTTGTATGGGATTCATGGGATGATGGTATGATGACAAAGAAGTGAACCAGGTTAAGATTATTGAAGAGAATTCAATCAAGGAAGCTACTGAAGTCATTATAGATGACCAAAAGAAGAAATGAGGTGTGTATGCTTGTATTTTTGAGCCATGTCATATAGTTGTAGATAGCATGGAAAAAATTTCTACCTCATGAGCATGATCAAGAGAAAGTGATCTCCTCCTTGGAAGGATGTATGAAGGCATGGTTAACATATTGACTTAATGAAATAAACACAATAATTCCTCATATGTAATATTAGGTGGTTCACAAAAATGAAGGAACTATGGATGGCATTTCCTGAGGAGCAATATGTCAAGAAAGTAAGGAGAGATAGTGAAACGTGCAACTATAGTCACATAGAAAAAGAAATCAACATCTAAAGAATTGATGGTGACATCTCCATGGAAAAGGTATGAAGACTCCCACAAAGTCTAGAAAGGAAGATGACCCTTGACATTTAATATATTTTTGGAGATGTGTCAATATGAATGTAGGATGTTGATACAACAAGAAGACGTCGTGATGTAAGACCATCACAAAGGTAATTTGATGTTCATTTTTATTTTTGAATATTATCTGAATGGGTTAATACAGGTATACCAAATGAAGAGTTGTAGATTTCATCTAAAATTGATACTCATGTGGTGGGATGATAAGAACCTAAAGAAAACATGATGTGGAGAATGTAGTTGTATGAAGGAAAGCTAGATATGGATTAGTCAATCACTTTCCGATAAAAGAAAGGATAACATGAATGGCATGATTCATGAATTAAAGTGATGGATGGTTGATGCCCTATGAAGAAGTCCCAAAAGATGTAGGCTCCATAAAAAAGAATAAATTTATGACATCGAAAGAAGGAGTCCTACAAGCAACTGGTTCTCTTATGATATCCACCTAGAGAGTTGTTGGAAGAAAGGCCCAAGTTAAGGGGAAGCTTGGTCAAGTCCCTAGTTAAGAGGGAGCTTGGGTGCATTACTTTTATAGGAATGGGTACATTCCTTTTATAGGAATGGGTGCATTCCTTCATAGAAATGGGTATATCCTCCTTGGTTAAGAGGGAGAGATAGACACATCATTATTTTCTTCACTTGGGAAGAAAGAATGGAGGATTGGGTAAGAATTTGACATCTAATACTCTTTGAGGAAGTGGCAGGGAATCCAAGATAAGAGTATTCATAGAGGACCAATATCCTTTGAGTATTGGGAATCAAAGATAAGAATAGTCCTGATGGAACATACTATGAGAGAACCCGTGTGGGTTATGTTCTGAGAGAGACAATGATGATGGTGTCTATAAATCATTGGTCTCGCCAACATTATGCTCTAATCTTGTGGAGAGATAGATTTTTTATTCAAGGACTTGCTATGTGACAATGATGAATGATATGATGCTATACAGATGGGTTACTAATTGGACTCTTCTTATGAAAATTATTTAGATTGAGAATGTCCAAGTACTTTGTATGGATTGTAAATAAATCCCTAGTTAAGAGGGAGTGTTGAAATATGTAAATAGGCTCCACCTTCATAATGACATATGTAATCATGATAAATTTATTATTTTTGTCTTGAGGCATGGTTTCATGCTCAAGAGAAATTATTTTTAGGTTAAGATCCCATTGAGAGCTTCTAGGGCTTGTCATTGAGACTACAAGTCTAGGGACTCATTGTCGTGTATGAAGGACCCTTCTTGGGCATGTTACATATTGTTAGAAAATTATTTGAGTCAAAGAAAGAGCCAAAATGACCCTCCAAGATCAAGTCAAGGGTTATCAATCAAGTCGGCTACACCATCAACAAGTCAACCTTAAACAAAGACAAGTTAGCCTCATATCAAGTGACAAGGAGCCTATATAAGGAAGGTCTCGACCTCATTCAAGGGGACACTTCACTTCATCAAGTTCGATCATAAGGAAGAGAATAAGAGTGAATAAAAGAGGATGAAGAAAGAAGATCAAGGATGAAATTTTAGAATTATTTTTTGGGTTGAAATATATCACACGTGCAAGCAGTATTAGGGCTCTTACTGTAGCAAGGAAGCCAAAATTTTCAGTCATCCTAGAGAACTGAATTTGGGTGGAAAAAGGATTATATTGCAGGCCAAATTTGTGAATAAGGAAGATATTTCCAAACGAAGAAGGAAGGAGGTCGATTTCTCTATATTGACATTCACACGTGTGAACTAGGTTTTTTGCAGTTAGGCCAAATTGTAGTCAAGAGGTTGTAGGTCTGAAAAGAGAGGTTGAAGGAGAATTTTTTGCTACTAGAATGTTAATTTGTCTAGGGTTGACTTTCAAGAAGAAGAACTCATCAAGAAGAAGCATCGACTTGGTCTTGGAGAGGTTATTAGTTAAGGGTCTAGGTCTTGGAATTCATCAATTGAAGTATCTATAAGAAGAAGAAGAATTATGTGGGTTTTCCTCTCAAGATTGGAGATCTTTTGGCCCAGGTTGATGACCTATATCTTGTTTCCTTTGTATTAATGTTGTTTATGTTTTGATAGTTGTTTAATGAAGAGAACACAATAATAATGAAGCTAAAAAATTATTTAATAGAGAGAAGTAAAAAGTATTCACAAGCAATTATCAAGTAAGAGAAATCACCTAGTATTGTTGCCCCTAGCTTTCTCAATAGAATAAGGTTGTATAAGGTCCTTTCCAAGCATAGTACCCCTCAGCGTCCCATCTTTCACAAGGAGAAATGCTCGCGGTTGCTTTCAACAAACCAGATATGAACCCTCGATAAAACAATGTTTTTTAAGTAGTTATTAGGGAGGAAGGAATGCACTGATGGTATGATTAGAAGTGGAAATGTTAGTTCTATACCCATAAATCCAAAAATAGGACCTACACAGCACAAAAATTACTCAATATTTTCAAACATCTAGAGCATGATAATAGTATCAACTACAAAAAATAAAAATAAAAGGAAAAGATGAGTTTAATTTTATTCAAACTCTTCCTACTTCATGCAAAATTAAGTCTATCTTTTTATGCTTTCCAACACAAAGCTCGCGACCACATTTCTCAAGAAGTATGATCAATAACTCTACACAAACAAATTTTTCATATAAATAAAAGTTGCATAAAGGAAATATTGGTAATCCTAAGTACATGAAAGGAAGATGCAGAATAAATTGTACATATGAGATAGGCTAGAGTGTTTAGGTTGGGCCCTAACCCAAGGGAATTCATCCCTCTAAAATACACATATTTAGAGCAACAATGGACTTTTCATTAATCTCAAAAGGTGCTCAAGTACACGGAATGAAAATGACAAGTAAAATCTCTTAGACCTAGCAGTCACTATTATTCTCCAAAAGTTTGAATCCTATTGAGCCCTTGGGGTTCCTTATTTATACAAATATGGTTGAGGGGTAGCCTCCTTGGAAGGAGGGATGCTTCCCTCCAAAATCCCTAAAAAGGTGGATCTATCTCCCTAAAATCCTTGCAATCTTTGAGTACATTAGTTGTTAGTAGATCCTCCAATTGTGGGTCAGTAAATATAGGGAGCAAGTGTTGTATGTAAGTATATGCAGGGGACAAGCCTCCTACATGTTCTCCATCTATCTCCAACATAATTTTGCACAGTAAATGCACCGATTTCCTAAAAATTAATCATGTTAGGCCGCAAGATATGATAAACATCCTTTAATCTTCCTAATAAACACATTATAGTCAAAAAGGTGTTATCAATGTGAGGAGAGAAGTAAATATATGTTGAAGGATGGTGAGATGGGCCTTATGATATACCTATTAGTTGTAGAAATTCCCACTGTAGATCCACAGATTATGCAATATACTAAAGAAAAATACAAGATCTACTTCTACAACAAACTTGCGGAAGCTTAATCGAATATGAGCAAGATCAAATAGAACACATATAACTGAGAATGAGAAATCAATTGCACATGAACATAGAAGAATACTCTGGGGAAAGCCTTAACTAAAAACCCCAATCTCTGTATTATCATACAAGTAGAAATATGTTCAGATTACACAAAGCATCAGCTCACAAGCTATCCTTCTCTCAGTATCCAACTATTGCTCATAGACAGTCAAAGGGTTCTCACAAACCCTTTCCTCTGCCCTCAAAGCCTCCTATTTCCTTACGCAGTTTCTCCTGGGGTCCAATGTTGCCACCTATGTGAATTGGCCTCTCACACTGCTCACTAAACTTAGAAGTAACTGTGAAATCCTGAAGGAGATAATTCCTTCTGCATGGATGAGTTTCCTATATAGGAAAATTCCTCCAACTGATAGTACATTGTCCCTTCCTCTGATCTCAGCTGGGTCTCTGACGGAACTGACATTCATGAGTTATTTATGAGAGAATACTCAGTTATCTGAAGTGCAGCAGTTACATGCAAGCATGCATTAACTAACTGAACTCACAATTAATTCCACAGATTGTTAGAACTAATCTAACTGGACTTAACTCAGTTAACTGAGCTAACTAATTACAACTCATACTTATCTCTTTAACTTAACGGATAAATTCCTCAATCAATGGGATGACTGTTGCATGTCCTCACATAGACTTCATGTTTGATTTTCTCCAACTAATTAACTCAAGATGAATGAATTAATTATTTTACAAATAGCTGCTAAGATCAAATTCGAACTTTACTTCTCAATTTTAGTTTAGGGACTAACTAAAATTGGAATCTATCCCGAAATGCTATTTATAGCAATGTTATTTTTAGCACTTGCAGTTTTCATTCCTTATTGCTATGTCCAACACTGGTACCTGAGATTCTATTTATAACAATTTTATTCATAGCATTTCTATTTTTAGCATTTCTTGTTGCCATTTTCAACACTCCCTCTCAACAAGAAAGGCATTTAACTTGAACCTGATCCTGAACCTTTGGAATGTTCTGCATGCAACACTTCTACCAAGTGTTATTGCTCCAGCAACTCTAGAAACAAAAAATCTCCCAACTGACCTCCCCGTTGGGTTAGAAACATCCTATGATGCTGAAGCTTCCTCTACCACTGACAAGTGCTCCCTCTATGACCTCTGAGTTGCTGCAACGCTCCATGCATCTTGCACCGTTGCACACCTCTCTGTGCCATCCTGCACTAGTGCAACACTCCTGTTCCTCTTGCATTGTTGTAGCCTGCTAGCTCTGCATTGCCTTGGGACTCCTACACTGTAGCTCTCTCTGTCGCTCCATCCGCATCCGCCTCTACCCACTCAGCCGGTCCTGCTACTCCTCGTCAGGTCTCTCGTAGCAAGGGCTAATCAAAGAGGTTGGGTACCTCAATGATCCTGCCCCTATTCCAGCCTTCTTGGAACTGTCACTCCACATCGCCCCACCTCTGACCTGGAGATATGGATGCATGTGACCCTCTGCCCACTTGGCTTGAAATTTACCCCTATTGGAGGTCTCTGCATGAGTGGATGCCTCCACTCGGTCTCCTCTCAACTTCTATAGTTGTGGCTGCTCTACAACCTCCTGAAGCTGCTTCACCAATTGTGGCTCCTCCACAATTGTCTGAGACTTCTTCTGGCACTGCATGTTGAGAGGTAATGTACTCTCCCTCTCAACCACCAAATCTCCAAAATTTTCCTTGCTCCTCAAGGCTTTGCATGCATCTTGAACCTTAAGAGAATACAGGTTTTTGACACGTGAACCGATCTGCTTCACCTGTCTCGTGGTGAGGTGTCTAAGGAAAACCTTTCCCTTACTGAATACTACATCATAGCCTTTGTCTTCTAGCATTGCAATTGATACCAAGTTTTTCTTCAGCCCTGGCACATGTTTCACATTTGTCAAGGTAATGTGAGCTCCATGCTCCCTCTGAAAAACAATTGTGCCTACTCCTGAGACACTATACTTTTCATCATTACCCATCGCTATGAGTATCTGGAGATCTTTCTCTTCGAAGCTACTGAACAAAATCTTATCATCGGTCATGTGGAATGAAGCACCACTATCAAGAAACCAACCAAATCCCACCATGGATGAAACCATGCATGCGAAAAGGGTGAAATCCAACTTGAACTATGAGGCCAATGCCTCACCTTCAGATCCTTCCTTGGATCCCATCTTGGATTTCATCAATGGACAATTTGTAGCAAAATGGCCCACCTCATGACAATGAAAGCATCGCACTTTCGATTTGTCAAACTTCTTCCCACCATAGGAAGAACTCAATTTGGGATGAGAAACCTTCTTCTTCCCTTTCTTTGCCTTACTCGCTAAGGCACAATTTTCTTCATCCTCCTTGGATGAAGAACCATCTCTGGTGCTTCTTCTTATCTCCTCCTGCATCAGATCCGACCAAAGTCGTTCACAATCTGGCAGTTTCTATCTTCCATTTACTGAGTCTTAGTAGCTATGCCAGCTCTTAGGAAGACCGAGGAGAGAAAGACTCACCATGTCATCATCGGTTGTCTAATCCCTACACTTATAAGCTAATCCTAGCAGGGGTGAGCTTGTTCAGATATGTAGAGATCATGTCGCCCTTTTCACACTTGACTTTTCGAAGCTTGTCTTTCAGTGCTAGCTTCCTCTAATCATTGTTGTTCTAATATAGATCTCTCAATGTTTTCCACATTGAAAAGGGTGTCTCCTTCCCATGGAGGCTCGAGACAATGTGGTCTCAAATTCCCTCTAGGAGGATTCTCCTTACTCTAGCCACACATTTCTTCCATTCCGCCAATTCTGTAGCATTAGCTGCTACCGACTTGGGGACTTCTTGATCAATGAATTCCTTTAGACTGTTGTCCTCTAATACTTCTTCCATGCGATCCTTCTAGGCTATATAATTCGAGCTGCCATCAAGGGCATACTCAAGTCTTAAATCGTTGAACGCCATTGGTGAAATTTAGATGTGATAAGAACTCAATTTCTATAATCAGGAACTTGAAACTTCGAACTTCTCCATTCTTTGTATATTGTTCTTCGCTTTGATCACCTTTCCTCCAATACCATGTAGAAATTCCCACTGTAGATCAAAAGATTATGCAATATACTAAAGCAAAATACAAGATCTACTTCTACAACAAACTTACAGAAGCTTAATCGAATTTGAGCAAGATCAAATAGAACACATATAATTGAGAATGAGAAATCAATCACACATGAACATAGAATAATACTCTTGGGAAAGCCTCAGCTAAAAACCCCGATCTTTGTATTATCATACAAGTGGAAATATGTTCAGATTACACAAAGCATCAGCTCACAAGCTATCCTTCTCTCAGTACAATCCAACTGCTGCTCATAAATAGTCAAATGGGTCTCACAAACCTTCTCCTCTACCCTCCAAGCCTCCTATTTCCTTGTGCAGCTTCTCCTAGGGTACAAAGCTGCCACCTGTGTGAATTGGCCTCTCAAACTGCTCACTAAACGCAGAAGTAACTGCACAATCTTGAAGGAGATAATTCTTTCTTGTAGGTTTTAACCCCATATAGAAATTACCTGCATACGAATTCTAAAACACAAAAAATAAACAATGAGAGAGCATAACACATAAAACACATATACACAGATATTTTCCCTTGGATCCAAAAACTGGGACTACCAGATTGATTTTTCATTATGTTCCTTTCAATGTTACAATACATATTTATATATGCCGAAGCATCCAATACCATGGACTGAAAACCATAGGTAGGTTCGGCCAACCTAATATAGGGTCCAAAAAAAATTTCCCAGGCTACTGCCCTAGACCTCGTAGAGGGGGGCTACCCACCCCCCTCAAACCCCCCGGACAAGGGGGGCTGCCGCCCCCCATGTGACCCCCCCGCTACACAATTAGTGCAACGAAGGGGGGGCTCCACCCCCCATCTAACCCCTGGTTCACTACGTAGGTCAGTCATGGAAATAATATAACACAACCCAACATTCTCCCACTTGTTGTTTTCTTTCAACAAGAGAGCTTAGTCATTTTTCCAGCCCTGAAACGCCCATTGTTTCTCTACACTAGGAGAACTTCTCAAAGCTCACAGATTTTCTCAATGCATCTACAGTATTCTTCAAAGTGTCCACCTTTACCAACAACACCTTTTTGTCTTCTATCATATCCCTCACAAAGTGATACTGAACATCAATGTGCTTTGTCTTTAAATGATATGCAGGGTTCTTTGCCAAGAAAATTGCACTTTGTCTGTCCCAGTCTATCCTTATAGCTTCCTGTACTAACCCCATACTTGAAAACAATCTCTGCAACCAAATTGCTTCCTTGCTTGCATGAGTGGTTGCCATGTATTCTGCCTATGTAGTTGATAGTGCCACTACATATTGTTTCTTACTCATCCAACTGACTGCACCTCCAAATAGGTTAAACACATACCCACTTGTAGATCTTATTTGATCCAAATCTCTAGCCCAGACTGCATCAACAAAGCCACGTATATCCAAAACTCTGACCAATCCTGGTCTTCCTTGGTAGTACAAACCATAATCACCAGTGCCACGCAAATCCCTGAAAACTAGCTTCACTGTTGTCCAATGCTCCTTCCCTGGTTTTAACATAAACCTACTCAATACTCCCATTGCATGTCCAATGTCTAGTATGGTACAGACCATTGCATACATCAGGCTACCGACTATACTTGCATATGGAACACGGGACATATCCTCTTCCTCTTCTTGTGCCTTGGGACACTGTTCAACAGATAACTTTACACCTACAGAAATAGGAACCTTCACCTGTTTACTATCCTGCATATTAAGCCTCTACAGTATTGTCTCGACATACTTCCTCTGGTTTAACCAGAGCTTCCTCTTTGCCCGATCTCTTTTAATTTCCATGCCTAAAATATAGTTTGCAGCACCAAGATCTTTCATGTCGAATTTGGAGGACAATTGGGTCTTCAAATCCTAGATAATTTTTTTGTCATTTCCAACCAGCAACATATCATCCACATACAAGATCAGATAAATAACATTGTCACCAATTAATTTGAAATACACACAGTGATCTTCTTTGCTTCTGGTGAAGCCAAGTCCCCATATAAATGTATCAAATTTCTGATACCACATCCTTGGTGATTGTTTTAACCCATACAAAGACTTTTTTAACTTGCATACCAGTTCTTTCTTACCCTTCACCACAAAGCCTTCAGGTTGCTTCATGTAGATCTCCTCTTCCAGATCCTCGTGAAGAAATTTTGTCTTCACATCCATCTGTTCTACCTCAAAATCAAAAGCAGCAGCAACAAATAAAATTAATCTAATAGAAGTTACCTTGGCAACAGGAGAAAAAATATCACCAAAAACAATTCCCGACACCCAGGAATAACCTTTTGCTACCAACTGAGCTTTGTATTTCTCCACCTTTCCTTATGCATTTGTCTTCTTCTTGAAAACCCAATTGTTGCCAATGGGTTTCCTTCCAGTTGGCAACTCCACCAGATCCCAAGCCTCATTGTTGTGCAAAGATGCCATTTCATCAACCATGGCCTCTTTCCAGAGTTTTCCATCCTCTGAATCTACTGCTTCCTTCACAGTTCTGGGATCATCACCAGTAATAGATAAAGCAAATTTTGAATAGAAAGAAGATGGACTATACCTTTCTGGTTGCCTTCTTTCTCGAACTGATCTTCTTACACCCAAATTTTGTGGCTCTTCATCTTCTGATTCATCCTCTGTTGTAGAGTCTGATTCTTCCTCCTTTAGCTCAAACTCTATCTTCTCAAGTTCCTTTGGTTGGACTTCATGTTTAATAACATATTTCACCTCTCTTAACACCACATCTCGGCTGTACACAACCTTCCTTTTTGCTGGGTTCCAAATTTTATCACCCTTTAAACCATCCTCATACCCAATAAAGATGCACTTTTCATATTTACTATCCAACTTGGTTTGTTTCTCCTTTGGAACATGTACATATGCATCACATCCAAATACCATTAGATGTGAAAGAGAGGATTTCTTACCAGTCCACACCTCTTGTGGAGTCTTATCCTCCAATGTTGTTGAAGGTGATTTGTTAACCAGGTAACATGCTGTCTCCACCACCTCTGCCTAGAATTCTTGTCCTAACCTAGCACCACTGAGCATGCTTCTTGCCCTTTCCATCAACGTCTTGTTCATTCTTTCTGAAACTCCATTTTGCTGAGGTGTATATGGAGTAGTCTTCTGCCGTGTTATACCACACTTCTTATGGAATTATTCAAATTCCTTACTGCAAAACTCTCCACCGTTCTCTGCCCTCAGCATCTTTATCTTCTTCTTTGTCTAATTTTCCACCAGAGCCTTAAATTATTTAAACCTGTCATAGACTTCAGATTTCTTCTTAAGGAAATATATCCAAGTATTCCTTGAGAAGTCATCTGTAAATCATACATAGTACATAGACTTACCCAGTGATGGAACCTTCACAGGCCCAAACACATCACTGTGCACAAGCTCTAATATATGTTTTGCCCTCTTACCACCAGAGGGGAAACTCACCCGATTCTTCTTCCCATATACACAATTTTCACAGAAATCAAAATCCAGAGAGCTATTACTCATACCTTCTACCATACCTTTACCATGAAGTATTCGAAGGCCCTTCTCTCCAATATGTCCAATCCTTTGATGCCACAACATGGTCTCCTCTCCAGAGACCACTAGGTTTTCTGCTCCACTTTCAGGAACCACAGAACTGTTGCACCCATAAAAAACAGTGCTACCTTGCAGCTTGTACGAGTTCCAGTCCGAACCCCCCACATCAATACCAGTGCTTCCCAAACCATCTTGCAGGCATCCTTCTTGAACACTAATTTTACACCTGCATCATCCAACTTGCTTACAAAAATCAGATTTCTGGCTAATGCAGGAATATGTAGAACACCTGGAAGTGTTCTAACCCTTCCACCTTGCAACTTCAACTTTACTTTTCCGCAACCAACGATTCTAACCTCCCTATCATCCCCTAAGAAGACATCACCACCATCATATTTATCATACTCTCAGAACCACTCTCTATGGGGAGTGAAGTGAAAGGATGCACCTGAGTCAATCAACCATGCCTCATGATCTACATGTGTACTTGAAGAAGCCAAGTACACATCCCCACCTTCATTTGAGGTGGTTTTCGCCTCTGCAGAAGAAGCATCATCAGATCCCTTTCCTTTGTCAGGAGCTTTGGATTTACAATCCCTTTGTAGTGCCCTTCCTTTATGCATTTCCAGCACACCACCTTTACAGGTTTTCCTGGAGATTTAGATCTCCCTCTAGATTTAGATCTCCCACTCGATGACTTATTTTTGTTTCTGTTTTGGGATGGTCCTCGTACAGACAAGGCATCACCATTCTAGTTCTCCATATTTTTCCGTCTCATCTCCTCCGTCAACAAGGATGAGACTATTTCATCAAACTGCAAGGCAGTTGCATTGCTACCTATTATAATAACCAGACTATCCCACGAATCTGGTAAAGAACACAACAAACTAATGCACTTATCTTCATCTGAAATTTTGATATCAACAGATGATAACTGACTTACCACAGTATTAAACGCATTCAGATGCTTTGTCACCGAGTCTCCATCTTTCATCCTCAGGTTATACAACTTTTTCCGTAGGAACAGTTTATTCACCAGAGACTTAGATTGGTACAAAGTCTCTAACTTGTCCCATAAAGCCTTCGTCGTAGCTTCCCCTGATACATTTAGCAATATTGAATCTGAGACACACAATCGTATTGTGCTCTTTGCCTTTCAATCCAACTTCTTCCATTCTTCATTGGACACTCTCGTTGGTTTAGTACCTCGATCTACTATGATCCACTAATCTTTATCCACCAACAGATCCTCCATCTTGAGTTTCCATAACTCAAAACTCTGACCATTAAATTTATTGATCTCTATCTTTCCACTGATCGCCATCTTCTTTCACCACCAGAATCGATCCCGCAGATCTCCCATTGAACAAGGTCTACCACAGGCCCGAGCGAAAACCCCTCAGCAACAAAGGCATCCCCTTGAAGCCAAAACAAATCCAATACCAAATGTAGTTTTTAACCCCATACAGAAATTACCTGCATATGAATTCTAAAACACAGAAAATAAACAATGCGAGAGCATAACACATAAAACACATATACACATAGATTTTCCCCTGGATCCCAAAACCAGGACTACCAAATTGATTTTTCAATATGTTCCTTTCAATGCTACAATACATATTTATACATACTGAAGCATCCAATACCATGGACCGAAAACCATCACGTCCAAAACCATGGACCGAAAACCATAGATAGGTTCGCCCAACCTAATATAGGGTTCACTACGTAGGTTAGTCGTGGAAAGAATATAACACAACCCAACACTTCTGCATGGATGAGTTTCCTATATAGGAAAATTCCTCCAACTGAAAGTACATTGTCCCTTCCTCTGATCTCAACTGGGTCTCTGATTGAACTGACATGCATGAGTTATTTATGAGAGAATATTCAGTTATCTAAAGTGCAGCAGTTACAACATGCATGCATTAACCAACTGAACTCACAATTAATTCCACAAATTGTTGGAACTAATCTAACTGGACTTAACTCAGTTAACTGAGCTAACTAATTACGACTCATTCTTATCGCTTTAACTAAGGGATAAATTCCTTAATCAATGGGATAATTGTTGCATGTCCTCACATAGACTTCATATTTTTATTTTCTCCAACTAATTAATTCAAGATGAATTAATTAATTATTTTACAAATAGCTGCTAAGATCAAATTCGATTTTTACTTCTCAATTTTAGTTTAAGGACTAACTAAAATTGGAATATATCTCGAAATACTATTATAGCAATGCTATTTTTAGCACTTTCATTTTTCATTCCTTGTTTCTATGTCCAACACTGGTACCTGAGATGCTATTTATAGCATTTCTTATTTCCATTTTCAACATTAGTGAGGCCCATCATCACCCCCTATTCAAGGTGTTTCTCAGCCTCTGAACAACTCAGCCACTTAATCCCATTTCATGCATAGCCCTGGTGGCAACCCTAACATCCCAAGACATTTCTGATGGAGTATCCTCTTGACAGTGGAACCCTACATTTTTCTCTATCACTGCCCACTGTTGTTTTTCTTTAATCTTCTCTTTTGTTCCTTGTAGCCCTAGCAACAAAGGAGGGTTGAAATTAAGCCCAATCTAGTTGGCCTTCAGTATTTGGACTATCCTCTTGTATAATGGTGTTTTCTCCAAGGAATTCCTCAATATCTATGGAGAGTGGTACTCTCTGATTTGTAAGTTATGGGGTAATGAGTTTCACCTCCTCTGACAAGCCTTCGGGCCCTCGATCCCTAGCCACCTGAAAATGTTGTCAAATTGAAGGATAGCTTGCTCCTTTTTTTGTATGTATAGTGGTGCCGATTTGGGATCCTTAGAGATGATAGTATGGTTGTTGATGACAAGGTGAGGGACCCTTAATTCTACTATGATCCAGAGGGGTTCATTAGTTTCCCTAGATATGACCCTTGTTACCTCTTCAACCCTTTCCTCCTCATGAGTAAGATAAGAGGTCAATGCCAATAGTTGTACATCTCCCATCCTGAAATTTGGATCCCAAAAGTTCATTTGAGCCAATATGAGGTTGTTCGTGTAGCATTTTTCCATCCTAGCTATGTCATCCACACTAGCTCTATGACAAAATTCAATGAATTGTTTGTAGTCTTGGAAGGGTAGTGAACCATATTGTGCTAGATTCTTGATTAGGCTACCTACATATCCAAGCTTGCCATGGTGGAAATTTTCCCTTCTTTCTCCTATAGTTTCTCTTTCAATCTCTTGTTCTCCATTTGTATTTGTTCCATTATGTTTTACTCCATCGGACTCAAAAGCATCTCTTCACCCATATTTTTCATTTTCTATTCCATTAGGCCTACATCCTAAACTCCCTTAGACTTTGCAATCTACATCCACCTCTGAGTTCGACCTCTTTATTTTTCTAGCTCAAAGAGGATTGGGACTACAAACTTGGTAGGTACTACTTTCCCTTGCTCATCAAATTTGTAGTAAGACCCAAGATCTGTTTGGGGATTGGTCTCTTGTAGCTCCTATTGTCCTCCTCCTTTCGGAGGTTGTGCAAAACTATCCTATAGCTATGCATTGCTTTCATGTAGCATCTCTCCCTCTTATTGTAGCATGGTAGATTCTTCTTGTAGCTATCTCATCTTGGCTTTTCTAGTGTTTTGTTTCCTTTCTGAAGTTTGGGGCTCATTAGAGAAATTTTTATGTCTAAAATGGGCCTTCTAAGGAATATTATAAAATAATAGTGGGAGTAATAAAATAAGGTTAGATTACCTCAGCAGTGTTTGGAGGAAAAAAATAAAAAAACTACTTTTTCAACTTGTCTCCCTATGATTTTACTCAAATTTCAAGTGAGATCACTCGTTGGATAAAAAATTTAATTTTTCATCCAAGGATTACACATTTTGCATACTTTTGATGGACCCTACTACACGAAAAATGTGAAATACATTAAAAATGTGATTGCAATCATGTTTTTTCATGTATTTCACCTTTTCTTATGTGGTAGGGTCCATCGAAAGTATGCAACATGGGTACTCCTTGGATGAAAAATTAAATTCTACATCCAACGAGTGCTCCCGCTTGAAATTTGAGTAAAATCTTAGGGAGATAAGTTGAAAAAGTAGTTTTTATTATGTTTATTGTTTTTCTTTTTACCCTTTTACTCCAAAAATGGTGAATCATCCCCCATGGTTGACATCATCATATTGAATCCTATTGGTTATTATAAAGTCGAATTTTTTTGTACATTTTTGTTTAGAGGCCCATTTTTTATCTCAAAATTTCCCTAATGGATTTCCTTTAGCTTTGACGGGGGTCACCTCTTCAATTTTATTTTTATCCTTCTCTAATTCTCCCTCTTGGTGACTATCTGACCCCTCAATGATGATGGAGGTAGTTCAGTAATGTTGAGGCTTCCCTTGCTTGAGTCTACTACTTGTCCTACTTTTGAAATATAGAGGAATTTTTTTTGGTTGCCTCTCTTTGACCTTGACTGGTGTAATTAGGGATTCCAAAGTGGCAACCACTCCTTGTTTAGTGTTCCCCTTTGAAAGGATTTCTTGTTGTTCTTGTATCCTCCTCTTTTGAGGCCTAGAAGGTTCCCCAAATGCTTCTACTTTTGTCTCTGGTTTTTCCTCTTCCTTATCTTCTTCAATTTATTCTTCGTTTTCTTCCTCTTTCTCCTCTTCGGCCTATTCTTCTACAGAACTATGCTTTGTGGTCTCTTCATGCTCTAGTAAAGCTTGGGCTTGAGTCTTATTGAAAGATTCCATGCCCATGTCTATAATTTAATTCCATGACACAAGGTTCTTGATATGCTCCAAAGCATCCATGACAATGAACCTTATGATCCCATGATGAGAAATGTACTGATGTTTCCCTTCTCACACCCTTTGGCTCATTTCCATTATGGACTAGAGAAGGAAGTGGGGAACACTTAGTATGCTTGGGATAGGAAATTTTGTTTAGAATCTTAGCTCATAAAGTGGCCTAAACTGATAGGCATAAAAAACATTGAGCCTCCCCTCGCAGGATATGTATTTCAAGATTTAATAGGATACTTAATCCCATGGGTAGGGTAAACTCTCCCTCCTAACCCCATTTTTATCTTCAATTGGTTTCTCTTCAGGGAGGAATAATTTCTTTTTAGTTGTGATGGCTTATGTTATGTCCTCCTTTCCCCACCTAACTCCTAGGGCAGGCTAATGTGGTTACCCAACTAATTTTTTTTGCATTTAAATGGATGACAAGACCCCTCATAATGGTGGTGGTACTATCTTCCCCTTGAGGTTGGAGAGCTACTGCAAATTCATGGGTAATTTCATCATAAAACCCCTTGAGTTTCTCAAATAAATTCATCCACTGGTGGTTTGTGAAGATGTCCATTACAAGAGGTTTTTTGTGGATTCATGTTGATTCTATGGGCTCTCTTCTATTAAAGCCTCCTCCCATGATCCCTACTCTAACTTTTTCAAAGTGTTTACAAGAAACTTACTATCAATTATTAGTTTTTGAGCATCCTAGGTCTTCTGAGAAAAGATGAGAAGAATGGTTCTCTTGTGTTAATTAGAGAATGAAAATTTTTATGCCCATTTTAAAACAAATTCATCCTCCCAATATCATGCTTATCATATAAGAAAAAACAGACTTTGAATTTCTTTCCACTTTCAGGAGTCTACTACAAGATGTTTCTATCGGAAAAATATGAACAATTTGAAAGGCTTTTTATGCATGGGAGGTGAGGAAAATTTGTTATTTACCCCTCCCTTGGAGACTCCTTCATGGATCTAGCTTTTAGAGGAAAAATTGCACAAAATTGAGCTCGTTTCCACCTCTAGGGTCAATCCTGAAGCAACCAATCAGGATCCTGTAGCACTTAGCTTGAATCCCGTATTAGCTAGTATTTGACATTGTAGCTTCTTTGTGGCATCCTATGGGAGCCATGGTGTAACTAGCTCACCTCTTGAAGATGGTAATCAACATTCTTACCATTTTTGGAATGAGACTTTTGGTAAAAATGAGGCTCAGGCCTGGTATTTTTTCCTTTTGTGGTTTGGTGGTGGGCTCAGTGTGCTATGTTCGTAGCTTCCTCATTGACCCATTGGCCAACTCCTTGTAGTTATCACCTTTTAAATTTTGTCATTTTCTCCACGCGGGATGAGATAGAAAGATAATCCTACTTAAATTTTTTAGGGTTGTTGAGACTGTTGGCTACTTTTAGTGTACAAAACTCTATTCTTCATTCATTCGAAACATCTTCAAATTATTATGTGCTTAAAGAAAGAAGTGTGACATTTTTCATACATGTGCCTACCTAGTAGTCTTTTGCTTGTGTTGATCACCTAATGTTTGCATGTTATTTTTTAATAGAGGTAAGGTTTTATTTCTTGTATCATGAGGTGTCATCCTCTCATGGTCATTTCTCCATGCATTTTCTTTAATTTAAAAAAAAAATGTTTTCGTTTTGAATTTTCCTTGAGTAATTGAAGCTTTGACAATACAACTTCTTCAGGAGATAGATCAAATGTTTTTGTGAAGGTCAACAATGATCCCGTAGTAGCTTGTAGAGGGTCTTGTAGCTGCTCAATTTCAAATATATGACTCTCAAATGCCTTCACGATTGTTGGTTCTTCAATCTGGTGCTCCAACTGTGGTCCTATAGGGTTTGTGCATACAGTTATAGGATTGCGTGTCTTCCTATAGTAGTCACATAGGCCCCTTTATGATAAAAAAAATTATTCTGATAATGCTTCTAAAAACATTGAAAATTTAGTAACATTTTTCTGACAAGGATCAGAGGCATTCTCTATGGTGGAAGGGATGGAAGAAGGGGTGAAAATGAGTATTTTTATGGGCATAAGTGGAAATTTGGGTGGAGGATAGGCCAAATGGTGTAGAGAATGGATGATGAGGGTGTGGTGGACCCATCCTCTTGTTCCTAGATGAAAAACACAAGATTTGAACCCTCTTTCTATTTTGATCACAATCCTATAGAAAATATGGGACAATCCTGTAGCACTTTAGGACTAAGGTAGAATTGAGTGAGTCGATAGGTCACCTGGTGATGGAGGAACTTGGGGACATAAATGAAATGATGGAGGACATGCATAAATATAGCTTGGAGGATGGAAAAATAGAGTTTTGAATTTGTCTCCTTGTTGTTTGTCCTCTTTGGATTATGACTGGAACCCTGCAAAAAAACATGTGAGCAAAGATGATGTAAGGGATCCCTTGATTTTCCTTTCCTTTTTCCTCTTCTTCTTTTTTTTTTTTTTTGAGACTTGAAGGTTGCCTCAAAGGAGGTTTTCAACCTACAAGATTGCCCCAAGTGCCTCAAGGAGGTTTTCACCTAGGGGTCTTTTGTTTTCTTTTTGCATTTTTTTTAGACTCTTTGACTGCCTCATGGAGGTTTTCAATCCCAGAGCTTGCCTTGGGTTCCTCCTAATAACATTCATATCCTTACTTATTGAATTGGTAAACTCCTCCTTTGATAGAGGTCTCTTGTAAAGTTTCAATCTATAACCATTGACTAAAAATGGAATTCCCTCTTCATCAATTTTTCTGATCTGGATAGAGCCATTCTCGTGACACTTTTCCACAAAATAAGGACATATCCATCTTGTCATCAACTTTCCCTTGAAGTATTTGAATCTAGAGTCATATAGCAGGTCCCAATCACCCTTTGGAAGGTCTTTTATGTCATGTTTTTGTCATGCAAAATCTTCCTCTGCAATTGGACCACCTCAATATGGATGAAGACCTATAATATAAGTTCATCAAGAGAATTGAGTTGTTGTAGCATCTCTTTCTAAGCATTGGTGATGTCTAGGTCCAATTGGGCTACCATTATTAGGGCATTGTAATCAAACTCAATGGACAACAGTGACTTCTTACCATAAACCAACTCAAATGGAGTGAACCCAGTGGTGGTTTTCTAGGTGGTATTATAGGCTGAAGTGGCCACCACAAGTTTGGTTTCCCAATCCATTTTTCTACTACTAAAAACTTTATTCAAGATCCTCTCCAAAACTCTGTTCATTACCTCCACCTACCCATTTTCTTGAGGATGATAGGGAGTGGATTTTTGTGCCTTATATAGTGCTACTCCATGATTCCCTCAATTAGATTTGAAGTGAATTGAGCTCCTTAATCAATGACTAGCTCCCTTAGAAATGCAAACTTATAAAAGATGTTTTCCCTTAGAAAAGTTTCCACCTTCTACTATGTTTTTTCTTTTACTACTGTTACTTCAACCCACTTTTTCAAATAATCAATGCCCATAATGATGTATCTCTTTTTTTGGACGGGGGATCAATTGGTCCAATAATATCCATGCCACACTTCTCAAATGTCTCAAGACTCACTTGAGGTTGCAGGGGAATTTCATCCCTTGGTGTAGGCTTTCCCATCCTTTGGCACTCATCACATCCAGCAGTGTATTTCCTAGCATCTTGGTGTAGAGTAGGACAATAGTAGCCAACTTGGAGAATTTTGAAGTTTATTCTCTTGGTAGTGAAATGGTCCCCATAAGGTCCATCATGGCATGCTGAGAGGATGTAAAGGATCTCTTTCTCCATCACACATTTCCTCAAGATATGATCTAGTCCCAATTTGAAAAGGCTTCCCCCAATTTAGGTGAAAGGGGCACTTTTTCTGATAATTCTGCTCTTCTCCTTGGAGGATAAAGTAGGAGGGAATCTCCCAGCAACCAAGAAATTTTCTATGTCATCAAACCAAGGAGACAATAATGAAATAGCAAATATATTCTCATCTATAAATATATCATCTACCATCTCCTCATTTTTTGCAAGCAATGTTAGTCTAGACAAAAAAATATGCAACCACATTTTCCTTCCCTGCCTTGTCAACAATGGTTAGATCAAATTGTTGCAACAATAATAACCATCTAATGATCCTAGCACTGGCATTAGGATTATTCATCAAATATTTAAAGGTTGCATGATGAATATGTACAAATACTTGATATCCAATGATATAATGCCTAAACCTATTTGAGGAGTGCATAATAGCTAAGAGTTCTTTTTCAGTAACTGTGTAATTAAGTTTAGCTTTGGATAGTGTTACAGACCATTTTGTCACATTCAACCAAATGACCTTGAAACCAGATTAATAATCATCCATTCACAACTTTGCAATCATCCCCTGAAAAGGAAAAAGCATCCCCTTTCTAGAAGTTCCAAGAATTTCTGCATTATATTGGATAAAAACCTTATTTTAGGTCCCCATCGCACTTTCTTAGATGAGACAGTTTGATGATTGTTGGATGTGGAGCTTGATTATCTTCCTGATTGTTCAGAGGTATTTTTGTTTCAGTCACGTTGGATCCTTGTTCCTAATGGGGCATAAATGTCGCCCATTTAATCATCGTCAGGGGGGTCTAGGGGGGGCGACAGTGACTTTTATGAGCCCAACCCTCCCCTGGAAGGCATTTGGGGACAGCGGCCCCAAAGCTAAAAATAGGTGAAAATTTTCCTTGTAAAATATTGTAATTTCGTAGTCAACCTGGGTCGTACATTAGGTGGATGATCTGAAGGCAAAATTTATGTTGATTTAGGGTTTTTTCCCTAAAAGGCAACTCTTGGTTTATAAGAGGGAATTGTATTGCGGTTGTGTATTATTATTCTGAGTGAGAAAGGAAGAGGATATTCTGTGAGAGCGAAGAGGAAGTTACAACAAATTTGTTGTAGTTTGTATCTCTTCATTTTGCTGGATAATATAAAAGGAAGGATTGGTTGTTTCTCCATGGACATAGCCCAAATTGGGTGAACCACGTATATTTGTGTCTCTCTTGTTTTATGTGTTTTCTTCATTTTTGTTGCTGCAATATTTTATGTATTTAATTTCTTTTTTAATTAATTTCTAACAATGATATAGGTTGCATCGAAGAGGAAAGCATTGGTCAGAATAGGTTTCTTTCACTGCAAGTGCATTGACCCTTGAAATGAGGAGAAAAATAAAAATAATTTAGAAGCTTCTGCATAATTGAACGAGACATTTATTGGACCTAAAAATCATACTTTTGAGCTTGGTTAGGTTTAGTTTTGTGTGTTTTAAGAAAATTTGGCCCAATTCACTTTTTGTTTTGAGATAGAGCAACCCAACACACTTGTTTCTCTCTGTAAGTGAGATGACTCACACTAGTTACTATATATCACCTACAATGACCCATGTAAGTGAAAAAATTTAGTATTTCTTTTCCTTGCTTTGAATTATGTTTTTCTTTCAGTGTCTTCCTCAGTCTCTGTTATATGCAAGGTCTCTGTAAAGCCAACAATTTGTTTGGATTGAGTTTTATTTCCTTTTGGTAATATTTTGCTTCATTTTTTTTCTTCTTGTCAATTAGGGTTTCCAATCATTGGCTTGGTTATTGATTTGTTAAAATACTTTCATGTTACAATTCTAATCTAAGTGAATGTTTTTTATTCAATAGTCTAGTCATGTTTTATTTTTTATTTCTTTGAAAAATGAAAAGAAAAAAGAAATTCATTTCCTAATGCATTAGTGCTTTGGATCTTTGCATTGGAATAGTGAAAGTTGAAGATTTCTTTTGGAAGTTCTTGTTTGTTGTATCGTTGTTTGAAACTTCCTCCCTTCTATTAGGTAGATATTCATTGAATGAAAAGAGTTCATTTTCTTGTGCTAGTTGCATTCTAGGTGTTTAAGTGAATTAGTTTCAAGCCCTGAAACTGAAACCTTAATCAAAATCAACATTAAAATTTATCAATTAACGTAAGGAACATTTGGAAAATTAACAACATTAGTGGTATATGCTAGGAGACATGTTCTAGTGTTGTTAAATGTAGGAGTTGTCATTACCTGTCATCATTACATCCTAAGGATGGTTTTTTTTCCACGTACATCAAAGTATATCATAACATTCTTCCACGTACCTTCGGGTATATAGGATGATGCTACATGTACATCTGATTATATCAGATCACCCACATCGTACGGTTACACATTAGACAACACTACTACAAGTTGCACTTCCACGTACCTCCAGGTATATTTTGGAAGTCCCCACTAGGTTGCAATATTTCCATAGGTAACTGAGTCAACTGCCTTGCTAATCATGATACACCAAACATGGCATTCAACAAGATTTTCTTCACGTACTTAACCATATATTGTAGTTCACAATGACTTGGTAAACCTTTTATGCCTAGTTACTGCTTTTATTTTTTTATTTGTGCCTTTAATTTCTAAAATCAATTAATTAACCATGTAATAAAACCCTTGTCATTCATGTAGAATGCAAATATTTCCTCCTCTACCTCTAAAGGCAACACTTGGACGCTGTAAAAATAAGAAAACACAAACTACCGAATTTGGTACTTTGGAAGCTACCCATCTAGAACTACATATGAAATTAATCAACAAAAATTATCACTTCCCAGTAGTACCGAACCTAAAGTTACATCGTTGGAAACTGGTGAGTTTGACACAGCTGAAACTTCTCAACCAAAAGTTTTTGAGGCATTAGAACTTGCAGCTATAGAACCTAAATTTCAAGATTTAGAAAGCATACAACTTGAGGTAATACAAAATGAGGAAACACAAATCAATTCAAGAACTTATTCTTACTTTCCTCTGCCTTTGTCTCATCCACAACCTTTGTCTTTGGGTGTTGAACAAGAACAAATTCCACCTAGTTTATTGAGTCTAGAGGAAATTACTAAGGAAGATCCTACTCGCTCTCAAATTACTATTCACATTATTACAATTCCTCTTTATTGATATTTTCCTTTTGTTACCCCTGATACTCAACTACAACCTCATGTACATCAAACTCCTCAATTTAATTCACTCTTGAAATATCCTTGGAAAATCTGCCCGCACACTCCTTTGTGAAGTCTAGCTATGAAGTAATCGGCGATATTTACCTAACCTGTATCCGACATTATTAGTGAATCAACTAAAGTTGCAATAACCTCTATTTTTTTCACTTCACCTGAAACACACCTATATGGTGGTCCATTAGTGCCACCTAGATATGAATCATTGTCAAGAACCTTTTTAGGTGCATTGACTAGTCCCTAAACTTCTCATTTACCTTTGTCCTCTGGAATGTTATCTGGTTTATCGTTATTGAACACCCCACAACCTATTCCACCTTTTGCACCCCAAAATCCTTTGAATCAATAGCATGGTGTGTTTCTTAGTGGATTAGGATACCCTCAAAAACCCACTCCATCTTATACTAGGTACCCTCCCGGTAGGGGGAAGCAGCCTCCTTCCACTCCTTATCCCCCGGCTGGGGAGAAAAATATTGTTGGAATGTTCCCACTCACTAACCAAATGTTACAAGTTGGTCTTTTGCCTATTACAAGTCTTTTTCCTAATGGTGCTCCATTTCCAAGAATGGTTGTGACTCCTTGGAATTTTATCCCTCTTGTGTCTAGTCAACCTAGTCAGGTCTTAACTCAAGTTTCAACCTAGAAAGATGTCCTGTCTATGCTTCCACCCCTTATCCCCCAGCTGGGGGGGAACCTGTTGTTGGAAGTTTCCCACTCACTAACCAAATGTTACAAGTTGGTGTTCTATCTGTTACAAGTCTTGTTCCTACTAGTGCTCCATTTCCAAGAATGGATGCCACTCCTTAGAATTTTACCCCTCTTGTGTCTAGTCAACCTAGTTAGGTCTTAACTCAAGTTCCAACCTAACAACCTGTCGAGGCTATGCCTGAGGTTCATACTTGTCAACTCATCCAATCTATAACCCAAATTCCTATTAGACAACATGTTCAAGTCACACTACAAGCAACTCAACATGTTCAGGTTATATCCCAAATACAAACCACTCATCCGGTACAGGGGATTCCTTAAATCCCATCTACCCAGCCCGTCCATGGTATATTAAAAATTCCATCTAACCCCTTGGTCAGAATATACCCCAGGTACAAGTGAATCAACCTGTTCAAGGCATGCCACATGTACAAACCAGTCATCCTGGTCTAGGAATGATGCAAATTCCATCTTGACAACCTTTACGAGGTATACCACAAATCCTTGTTGGCCAAACAACAACCTTACCACAAGAACCTTATCAAGGTCAATACATCCAAGGTAAGTCTTTCCAACCTTATCAAGTTTTTCATGGAACTGGACAACCCGCTATGGGCTATCCCATTTTTGAAACTCCTCCTTGCCCTAGTGAAATGCAATTGGCAGTGGCACAACCCATTCCATCTTATTCGGGATATTCCCGACCACCAGTCAATCTTTACCCATAAGGTTACCATCCTCAACAGATGAACTTCAATAGGCATTTTCCTTTCATTGCAACACTATAATTACCAGATCTCTCCCCACTTACCAACGATCCAATCTATCATTCTCCTCAATGGTTGGTTATTCTAGCTAAAATGTCGAATGATATTCCATAATTCAATCGAAATCTTGGAGAAGACCCA
This sequence comes from Pinus tabuliformis, assembly GCA_031772625.1. Taxonomy (NCBI): domain Eukaryota; kingdom Viridiplantae; phylum Streptophyta; class Pinopsida; order Pinales; family Pinaceae; genus Pinus; species Pinus tabuliformis. The sequence goes on from CM062818.1 coordinate 525,223,283, forward strand.
ACAAACCATGTCATGACATATCATTTATGATGTTCTTTAAACTCCTTAAATTATGACTCCTTTCATTTGCATCTTTTCTAGCAAACTCTTACTGGTCCAACAGCCAAATGGTATGTCGAATTGCCCATAGCTTCATTTAACAACATCAATGCATTGGAAACCACTTTTCTAACTCATTTTCAATTATCCATTTGTTACAAAAGTGGTACTGATATTTTTACCTCTCTAAGAAAATATGACTCTACTCAGATATCATATCACATTCATGAGTGGGGGCATCGCCATCTAGTCAAAATTTCATTCTCGATTAGTTTATGGCAGAATGGTTCATCAAATCCTTGTTGCCTTCCATAACCAAGGATGTTTCCAAGAGCGAAGCTGTTACTGAAGAACAAGTCATTTCTCGTGATCAATATTTAGATTTGATTTATACCTAGTTCAACACGCTCTATGACAGATACCCAATGCTCTGTGACCATATCATACTATTCCACCTCGTCCCTCTATCGAATTGCATGTTAGTGATGGCATGATTGGTTCCTTCAGTCAATAGTCAATGATTAAATCCTCTAGTCAATCCAACCATAAGCTTCCTCCTACTGTGACCAATCAAATCCCCTCTCCTAATTCTCTTATGCACACTTCTAATATTAATATTTTTCAATCTAACAAAGGAAAATATCAGCAACCAAGAAGTAAAAAGAAGGGTAAAGGAAATAATAAAAATTAAAACCCTCCACAAGAAAAATAGAAAAATCACTCTCCTAACTAGAAATGCAAGTCGATTTATACTTTTCTCATCTATAATGAAGAGAATTTTACCAAGGCTTGTCCACATTGAGTAGAAATCAATTTATTTATGAAAGTTGCATCTACTGCACCTATCATGTTGATGGACCCTTTCTCGAACTAGGAGATGAATATGGTTGCACAAAACCCATCCTCCTTTTCCTAAGTATTGATCCTAGAGGCTACCCAAAATAAGGAAGATGTCTTTGTGTCTACACAAAATAATGACTATGGTAACTTGAATCCTTTGAATGGAAAGTTTATTGATAAACCTTCAAATTTGAATCCACCTAACTCTGGTCCTTTGAAAACTGAGAAACCAGATATTGAACTAACAATTAAACCTCCTCCTAAGGGAATTATTTGTAAACTATTATTTAACCCTCATGCAAGAGCTACACAAAATCATAACATAGTTGAGAATTTGGCCCAGGCTCCTTCGACTATGTCAACTCTTGAAGTTTTACAAAATTGTCCTGCTCAGAGGAAATCATTTTTAGCAGCGATTAGAGGAGTACAACCTTTGGATTCAGGCCTCACTCCATTTAATAATGATAACTATACACCTAAACTTCCACCTCAACTTGCATTTATGATCCAAGTTGTTGTGATAGGTAAAACCATGTTCCACACGATTGTAGATGAAGGTTCCTCTACTTCTATCATGTCACTTTCATGTTGGAAAGATTTAGGTTCTCCATTGCTTAACCAGTCACCAACTTCTTAAACCCTTTTATGGAAGAGGGTTCAAACCTTATGGGATCTTGAACTCATTGCAAGTGGAATTAGGAGGTAAGAATATCTCGGTAGCGATCGAAGTCATTGATGGATGGTTAGATTAGAACCTCTTACTGGGTCGTACTTGGGTTTATTCTATGGCAGCATTTGTCTCGTCCTATTTTCAGATGAATTATTTCCCTCATCAAGGGCATTGTGTCTATTGATCATCTTGCTTTTTTCATCGTTGATTCCCAGACTATTGATAACATACCGCTCATAAGTAAAACCCAAATTGCTTATCATAATGTTGGAGTAGGATTACTAAAAGATTCATCCTTAATGGGAACTTTCGCGCTCCCTCCTCCCGAGATTCCTTCTACGGTTGCTTCAATTAATATGATTTATTCTATTACTATTCTATACGATCTTTGGATAGTACCTAAACATTCCAACATCGACACTTTTGGTGACCATATGCCCCTTAGCCATGTTGAGTTAGCTTATGAGGCTATTCACCTAACTCGTCCAGCCATTTGTGAAAACATGGACTTAGTAAACTTGGTTGATTATCCCTCTCAAAATTCTAAATTTTTTCCCACTTTGACCCTTTCGACTACATCTTTCCCACCGTTAAAAGTATCATGGAGATCATGATTGTAGATGACAAACCCTGGGATGATAGTCATCATCGTTCCTTGCCTCATCCATAAATTCTTGAGAATTATTTTCAATGCTTTTCTCACCCAAGATTACTTAGGGACCTCATATTCCCATATCCATTCATGAGGTTTATTGTAAGAAGAATCTAGTGAATATCGAGGAAACCACTCCCCTCGATATCTAAATCAAACCCAGAATTGTTGAAAACATCCACATAGGTGCCTCTTGTAATCCAAATGAGATTAAAATTTACAAGGCCTTCTTTCAAAAAATTTGTGATGTGTTTTCTTGTACCTATGAAGATATTTTGGGCATTAATCCAAATATCGTGGTGCATGAAATTGAAACATATCTAGATGCCAAACTTGTTCGTCAACGTCTACGTCTAGTCCACCCTAAGAGAGTTGTTGTGATTAAAGAAAAATTTGAGAAAATTTTTCATGTTGGTTTCATTTATCTTGTTCCTTTAACGGATTAGGTCTTGAATATAGTTCCTGTAATGAAGAAACAAGGTACGATCTGAGTTTGTGTAGATTACCGGGGTAATAACCGAGCTTGTCTCAAATACAACTACCCACCCCCTTTTATCAACCAAATTTTTGATGATTGTGCTAGGAGTGAGAATTTCTTGTTTATGGATGGATTCTTTGGCTACAATTAGATGAGCATAATCCCTTCCAACCAACATAAGATTGTGTTCATCTATCCATGGGGTACATTTTATTATTTCAAACTTCCTGGTCGGTCTAAAAAATGCAAGAGCAACTTTCCAATGGGCAATGAATATGCTTTTCATGACATTAAGCATATTGTGCAACCATGCATTGATGATTTTCATACTCATTCTAAACATCGTCAAAACCATCCAATGCATCTCATAGTAGTCTTGTTATGATTCCTACACTATAACATACAATTAAACCCACACAAATTTGTCTTTTGTGTTCAATCGGGTCGACTTCTAGGATTCGTTGTATCGAAGCAAGGGATTCGTATTGATCCCGTAAAAGTCCACGAAATTCTTGATTTTCCTACTCCTTCCACTCTTGTTAAGTTACAACACCTGCAATGGAAAGCTAACTTTCTATGACATTTTGTTCCTAATTATGCAAAACTTACCAAAGGATTTACTCGTTTGTTGAAAAAATGGGTTCTCTTTGATTGGGATTATACCACTCAAAATGATTTTGACACCTTGAAAGATGTATTACCTTGATTATCATTACACTATATCCCCCTGATTATCATCGAGACTATTTCCTGTATCTTGTTGCGGTCGTTACCACTATCACTATGGTATTGGTATAAGAAGATGATTTAGGTGACGAACACCCTATTTACTACTTGAGAATTAACATGATCGATATTGAAGCCAAGTACTCTCATGTTGAAAAGTTAGCTTTGGTAGTTTTGCAAGTTTTTCAAATATTTGGAAACTATATCCTGTCATGCACATTTCTTGGGGGAAAATACTTGAAGTGGATCATTATGCTCCAAGAGTTTGATTTGGATTTCATTCAATCCAAGTCTAAGAAATATTTAGTCTTTGTCGAACTAATATGTGACCTTCCCTCTCCCGAGTTAGAATCAGCAAATGACGATATTCTCCCTAATGAAACATTGTTTCTAATCGACTTATCTGATCCATGGTATGGAGATATCATAATTTATGTCCATACCCAAGCTTTCTGGCCTGAAACCACTCATTCCAATAAATGTTTAATTCAATACCAGGTTCACCATTATATCATAATTGGTGAAACTCTTTATTTTCATGGTGTCAATACTATTTTCCAATGGTGTCTCACTCATGAGGAGGTCGACAAAGCTTTGAATGATTGTCATGTTGGAGTGTGCAGAAGGCATATGTTTGGATATGATACCACCTAGAAAATATTATGTGCTGATTACTTTTGGCCTACTATGTTTAGAGTGTTGAAAAGTGTAAATAGATTTAGTCTTCATAATGACATGTAATTGTGATTTTATGTAAAAGATGTAAAGAAGAAAAATAAAATTATTATTGTAATGCTTGCTTCATGGGTTTCATGAGCAAGATATTTTATTTTAGTTAAGGCTCCCATTGAGAGCCTTTATGATTTGTCATAAAAGTAAAAAAGACTCAATGTCATGTATGAAGAACCCTTTTTGGGCATGTTACAAATGTATATGAGTCTATAGAATTTTCAAGAAGCCCTCCAAGACAAGCACAAGTTACTCCTCTTCAAGTCAGCCTCAAGATGGAGCTAAGATATCAAGTCAGATTCACCTAATGGAGACACACCTATTTGAATTTACTCGACTTATTTATATAGGAAAACCACTATATATATATATATATATATATATATATATATATATATATATATATGTTTATAGGGTCTTCACATTTCAACAATCAAGAAGTTTGTATTACCTCTGAAATTCGGATGTCAAAATTGTAGAAGACACTTGGATAGGTGATGAAGGAACAACGAGGATCTTTAGGGCTAATCACAGGAACAAAATTTAGGATTTCAGAGAGAATGTCTCGGTGCTACAACAGAGGAACACAATTCAGACAAGGGCATATAGCTTATAGTTTAGTGCTATGAAGAAGCTACAATTCAGTGCTATAATAGAGACCACAATTCGGTAGAAGCCACAGTTCAGTGCTATAATAGACTACAGTTTTGTCTTATGATTCGGTTTAGATCTTTCATAGTTTCGGCATTATATCCTACAGTCAAGGTCTTGGTGCAATCTCTGATTTTGGTGTCACCACAGCAAAAAGGATTCAGTGCCACCTTAGTAATAAGTTTCTATTGTCATCACAATAGAAGGATCTTACTAATGCCACAGAAATAAGATCTCATAAAGAAGTCTCCATCTCGGTGACAATGATTAGATCTCAGTAGTGATAATGTCTTAGTGCTAAGAAGGTCTAAGTGGAAGATGAGTCGAGAAGAGGAAAAGAGCATAAGATAGTCAAGAGAACTTGTGTCTTGGCCTTGGAGTGGAAACTAGGTCAAGGATCTTGGTCTTGGTATTCATCAATTAGAATCTCTATAAGAAGAATTTGTGCGGGTTTTCCTCTCAAAGAGTGAGAGGTTTTGGCCCTGGATCATAGCCTACATTTTGTGTCTCTTTTCTATTTATGTTCATGCATTGGTAGTTGTTTGATGAAGAAGAACACTAATAACTTAATTAAAAGGAGATTCTAATCCAAAGTGGTAAAAAGCACTCACAAGCAGTTACTAATTGAAGAGAAATCACCTAATACTTGATGCCCTAGATTTCTCAACATAGATATTATATCTTAGTAGTCCAAAAGTGTCATGCATGCCAAATCTATAACCGTAAATCATGTGCTCCACCTGCTCCATTACATCCAGTTTTTTTATGTTGGACCCTTTGCCAATTAGGGTATTGACTTCATAACCTATAACCATCGCTCGATTGGGGAGCATGGTTACATAATCATTGCAATATATTATTTTACTAAATGGTCTGAAGTGATGCCTACATACGACAACAACGGAAAAATTGTTGCATTATTCCTCTTTAACCAAGTTATCACGAGATTTTATGTACCATCAGCTATAGTCACGGACCATGGTAAACATTTTTGTAATTAAATAATGTCCAAACTGGCTGCCAAGTTGGTCTTATGGCATGATAACTCAAGTCCCTACTACATATAAGCTAATTTCTAGGTAGAAGCCATCAGTAAGGTCTTGAAAACAATGCTTCAACACGTGGTAGGGATTCAAAAAACGAATTGGCATACTATTCCTTTTCGAGCCTTATGGGCATACCATACCTTTGTCCAACCCACAACCGAATTCACACCTTTTCAGTTGGTGTATGGTCTAGAAGTTGTTCTTCCAATTGAATGTGAAGTGTCATTGTTGAAACTATCGTCGAACTTCTCCCCATTACCTCTACTGAAGAATAAAATTTTTTGCACTTATCTCATCTATATGAGACACGACGTGATGCCACGATGGCCAATGAGGCTCACAAAAAATGAATCAAAGCAGAATTTGACCAAAATTTTAAACCTCATGCCTTCTTAGAAGGTGATCTGGTCCTCTTGTATGACCAAGAATTCGATAAATTAGGAGCTGGAAAACTTGAACCAATGTGGTTAGGTCGATATATAGTTAAACCTTACTTGTGAAAGTGGCCTCAAAAGATATTATGCTTAGAATTTTTCTACATAGTCACTATGTACATACTGTATAGGTTTGTTGGTGTGTGTTTTCTTGAGAGTTTTCTACTGCCTCTACTTATCTTGGATTACATTTGATTTTCATATGTCGACATTCCCTCAACCATATGTTGGTTATGTTGATGACAATTTAGTGAGTTTACAAGGAATTTTCATCAGTCACTCAACTAATAATATCATCAAGTATAGCACAGTGATCAAAATATTGTCTTTTTCGATTTCTCATGGTATCCATCATTTGGTTGTTAGATTTGATTCACAACTCGCGGTGCTACATTTAAATAATGTTTATTCAATAAGATGTCCAATCATGTTGCGTATGTTTTTGAGAGTTCACCTTTTAGAGAGACATTTTGACTACATTGAATATTAATATTTCCCAAGAAGTCTAAATACATTAACAAATGCATTGGCTAATTATGTTTTAGACAGACATTTGCAACATTTGTAAACATGCAATCATTGTCACATATTGTACAAGATAACAAAATAAAGTAGAAACATCCATAGACTAGATCTGTAACTAGTGTTTGAGTTTTATAAAAATTGTTTCTAAGACACATATAGAGTGTGGCCTACAATATCTGAATACTTTCAAAAGACAAAATATGATCCTAAATCCCTAGGTGTCTAATCAGGGTGGTGATCATGGTAACACACGATTGCATGGGTTACCTTGCGTAGTAGTCAACTGATCTGAGTTGGAACCCCTATAATATATCTTTATAAATGGATTAGGATATCATCAACCCTAGTATTCAGAACAAGGCGGGTCAATCCCTCTACATGGGTCTCAAACTCAGCTAATGTCTCTGCCAATTTGGATCTCCTAGCTCCTCCATCTCTGCTCCACTAGTTCTAGCCTATCCTAGTTATGGTTGCGCTCATTGATGGAGTGGGGACATGCCCACTAGTCTCACTAGTGTGATATCTACATGTAAAACTGATAGTTAGTCTCTGATACATTTAAAACAAAAAAATTGTAAAACTTGAAAAACCAAAAATATAAAAAATGTCATGATTTTTACCTATGCCACCCCACTACTCACCCTTAGGTAAAATAAGCTCTAGATCTCCAAATAAATATGCTCCAGAATAAGGGTAGTCCTCAATCATGATCAACTGCGCTCATAGCCATCTTAAGAAAGTAGGAGTGAACCTCATCATAGGCCCTCCTCTATGTCAAGCCATCAATTTTACCCATTGCCTCATGTGAGGCTCTCTAGATCCAGGTAGCTCACGAGATATTCATTGAGGTCATAGTAATGGTACCCTTTGCAAATAAAATGATATTACAACAGATCCGTACCCAAATTTTTTTAATCATTTGGTCTTTGCTCTATTGATTTGTTCCCTTACATTGACCAAAATCCCTTCACACCAATTGAATGCTATAGGTACCAGGCACTCCAAAGCGTACTGCATCTAAGTCTTGGCAGCGATGTGAGGAGCAGCGCTACCAGCTAAACACGTCATGGTGAATAGGATTTCCTTGAGGGGAAGTTCACGAACATCTGTAATCTTTATTTTCCCATCCTTTTTAGGTTGAGCACAAGGTTGAAAATGGATAGCTACGTAATCCATAATTGTCTCTTTACCTCTTCTATATCCAGATAAAGAAATAGGATCCCCTCTACATGAAAGCCTTGTCAGGAAATAGATTTCCTCAACATCTATAATGACTATATTCTCTCCAATCCTGGAATATTGCCCCTATACATCCCAGGATCTTACCAAATACTGCAACAACTCTAATTGGGCCCTCATGCTCAGAATATGAAAGAAATTTAGTAGCCCACAATTTCTCTATGCCTGAATTGTGCCTAGGTCATTTCCTGCCATCATGTCTTGCATTTCATCTTCCCTTTCTCTCCATGAGAAAACCATTTTCACTTTAGCAAATTCCTGTATATGACAAAGAAAAAACATATTTTAACACCCTCCTCCCACATCTACCCAAGTAACCAGAAAACCAGGGTAAACATGTGACAAGAGTTACTATGATATTATTCAACTCCCTATGTAAAAGTTAAGGAAGTGGAATCGATGGAACGTAGACAACCTGAAATTCTACACATCCAACAGAACCCCCAGGAGCCATCCAACACATCTAGGTGACCAGCCCCTGATACAAACTAACTTTTTTGTTGCATTAAAGCTTAAGTATCTCCCATGACATGGGAAATCATGCAACTAGGACCCTCCAGTCACTCCCACAATAAGGCATGTGTGTAACTGGGGACTTTTCCAAGTAGTTCTATGCCAGCGGCTCCATATTATGTGCAACTTTTTCAGGGCCAGGACTTATGCCACTGCCCAAAACTCCATGAAACCTCCAAAAATGAAAAATAACACTGAAACAATGATACATATGAAAATACTTGAACAAGTACTTAACTAGACCAATACTATACATGACATACATTTCGTCAAACATGTCACAAATATGCATCCTACAAGTTTAACCAATAGATCTAAGCATAGGGGACTCAATATTATTTGAGAATCACTAAGAAGCATTATTTCCTCATCATAATAACTACATTACCAAGCCACATATTCATTTTGCATTCAGTGATTAACCAAAACATGATGAGAGCCATACACTTTCACTGTCATAAAACTCATTCATAATGAGCATATAACCAACATAAATATCAAGGATATAACAACCATATAAGCCAAATATAAATAAGTATATTTACTCATAAAATACCAAGGAGAAAGAGAGCTCTTATTGATGATTTCATAAGCCAACCAGGTATGGGACTTCCACAAATAACCTAACCATAGATTAGGCTAAACTAAATCCCTCTTTCAGCTAGTCACCCATGTGCCATATTCCAAGCATGAATGTGGGATCTCATAAACAAATCAATCAAAAACATCCAGGGCTTCCAGAGGCTAAACCACCTCAACCCTCAACCTGTGATTCCACCTCACGATCGGACATCACTAACCATTACCAGATTGATGTCTACCCAAGTTGTCCAGAGCTCCAAAGCATTTGTTCCAACTAGGGCTTCAAGGACCAGTAACTCAATCCACAGTTGTCGTTGGGATTCTAGAGCATTTGTTCAACTAGGGCTTCCACGACTAGTAACTCAATCCACCAAGTTCTGCCAGAGTGTTTTTCCAACCAAGGCTTCCATGACTAGTAACTCAACCCAAGCTGTTACAGGGCTTCCAGAGCGTTTGTCCAACCAAGGCTTCTAACACCTAATAACTCAACCCACAACCAAAGGCACAAGAAAACCAACGATAAAACAAAAATAAAACCCACAACACCATGGATATCTAGGAAATGTCAAGGCTAGGGAAAGCTACTGTCAATCTAGGCAATCCAATGACAGATCATAACAAAATAACCACCACCATATGCGATGCATGCCAAAACTAGCAAGGAAATCATACATGCAACTCGGTACCTCTAAGAAAAATATGTTGTGATTGTTGATCCCGATTTCCTCTAAATCCCAAGTATGCCACGCTCCTCCAAGAGTGCTCCAAAAATAAACTGATCAAAAGTCATGAACTGATCGTCATAAGCATTTCTATTAATGAGGTCTCCATTTTCTTCATTTTTCTCCTTACATGCAACCCATGACCTTTCACCTTCCTTTTCTCCTAGTTTTCATTATTTTCATAAATAAATGTCATTTTGCCTTTCCAAAGACTTAGCCATTACCTTTCTCAATTTCCATAGCCATTAATTAATCACAAGTGATCCCTATCGCTATGGTTCTACCCAAAATTCATCTTGGAATGTGTGTCCCATGACCAAGGTCTTATTTTACCTTTATTATTTTTACATGGATTTTTTACCAAGGTTGTTACAAACCCCCCCCCCAGGGGAACATTGTCCTCGGTTTTTAAGGACACCTACAACCACAAAACATATTTCCCATGGATATTTATAACTTAACGTGTTGTAGTATTTACAATTATAAACCTACTGAGAAGCAAACCAACATGACAATATAAGAACATGAAAACCATAATGACATGACACCCATACTACTTATTGGAGCTTTGTACCAGATCTCATGGCGATATTTACATCCATATACATATGTACATATACCCAAACATCATACCAAGCATATACCAAAGACATATATCAAGCACATTCGCTAAACTAGTGCATAGAAAAGGATATATAGCTTGCATTTGATCCACCATCTCCCATGTAGCTTCATCGGGAACAAAGTGATTCCACTACACTTTAACCTACTCGATTGCTCGGTTCTGGAGCATGAGCATATTTCTCTAAAATATACATTGAGGTTATGGCTGGAATTATCCTTATGGCTCCACCTGCATACAAACCAGTCAATTATATGATTAACATATTTTTTAAGTAATGACACATGGAAAACATCATGGAAATTCATTGTCGAAGGAAGTGCAAGTTGATAGGCTACTGATCCAATCATTTCAATAATCTTGAAAGGTATACAAAACCAAGGGACATGTTTGGCACATGATCCAATCTGCAAGGAGCTCTTCTTGGGCTTGATGCGCAAGTACACTTGTTCCCCAAAGTGAAATTCTTTAAACAACTTGTTCTGATCTACATAAATCTTCTGTCTATCTTGTGTTGTCTTTAGATTCTTCTTGATTACATATATTTCTTGTTCCACTTCTGCCAACATGTATGGTCCTATCAATACCCTGGTAACTGGATCACTCTAACTAATAGGAGTATTACAACTCCGCCCATAGAGTGCCTCAAACAGACTCATCCTCAAAGAGTCTTGATACCCATTGTTGTAAGAGAACTTTACCAGTAGACGATACTCTTCCCACTTTTGATGTTGATGCATCACATACATCCTCAACATATCCTCCAATATCTTGTTGATCCTCTATTTCTGTCCATTTGTTTGTGGATGATAATTTGTGCTAAAGTCCAACTCTGTACCCAAACCTGCAAATAACTCTTTCTAGAACCTAGAAGTGAACTTTTCATCCTTGTCTAATATGATCTTCTTTGGTACATCATGCAACCTCACTATATCCCTGATGAATACATATGGTACATCATTAGCTAAACAAGTAGACTTCACTAGAGGGAAGTGCACTACCTTAGTCAACCTATGCATAACAACCATAATCGAGTCTTGTTGTCTAGATGTCCTCAAAAAACCTATGATGAATTCCATAGAAATGACCTCCCATTTCCACTTTGAAATTGAGAGCTGTTGTAGTAACCCACCTGGATTCTTATACTTTTCCTTTACCTATTGACAATCCAAACATCTAGCCACAAAATCTTCCACTTCTTTCTTCAATTTCAGCCAATAATAGAACTTCTTCACTATTGTCATTGTCTTTTGATATCTTGGGTAACCTAAATATGGTTTCTCTTGAAACTCTCTCAAGATAATCTTCTCGAGCTCACTTTCATCTAGCATATATATCATATCCCTAAATCTAACCAAGCCATCTGTTGTGAGACAATATTCCACATCCTCTGCACTTGTACCTATACCTATGCATGTACATGTACTTTGTTGTAACTTGTGCATGAGTTCCATGTACCTGTTATCATGCTGACCTGCCTATAAGATTTGAGCCTGTAAATTTGTCCCATAAGAACTCATAGCTTCTATGTGGTTCACCTGTATCGCCTTCTAAGAGAATCTGTGACCCTGTTCTCTTTACCTTTAATTTACTTGATCTCAAAGTTGAACTCGTTGATCATGGCCAACCATCTAACTTTCTTGAGATACAAATTTGATTGGTCAAATAGATACCTCAATCCACTATGACTTCTCATTAGTAAAAATCACTTGCCAAGAAGATAGTCCCTCCACATCTTCAATGCATGGATGATCGTTGTCAACTCAAGATCATGTGTCGGATAATTTTTATCGTGCTCATTCAATTTCATAGTATACTACTTGCCCTTCCTGCATAAGAACTCCACCAAGTCCTCTCTTGCAATAATTTGTGCATACCACAAACTCTTTTTCTGGATCTGCAATCTTTAGCACTAGAGCATTTGTCAACAATTGTTTCAACTGCTCAAAACTTGTTGCACATTCTTCTGTCCATTCAAACTTCTTACCTTTTCACTGCAATGACGTGATAGGATATGCAATGTGAGAGAAGTTCTTGATGAACCTCCTGTAGTAACCTGCTAACCCCATAAATGATCTTACCTCATCCACATTCCTAGGAGTTGCCCATTCCATGATAGCCCTTATCTTTTCTGGATCTACTGCTATGCCTTCCTTGGAAACAACATGTCCCAAGTAATGTACCTCTGTCTGAAAGAAACTGCATTTGCTAAGCTTAACATACAACTGATGCTCTCTTAGCAATCTCAACACTGCTGCTAAATGTTCGACATGTTCTTCTTCATTTTTAGAATATATCAATATGTCATCAATGAACACAATAACAAACTTGTCCAAATAAGGAAGAAACACATTATTCATCAAGCACATAAAGGTAGTTGGATCATTAGTCAAACCAAATGGAACTACAACAAACTCTTAATGTTCGTACCTATTCTATAAAGTTGTCTTGTGAATCTGGTCTTCTTTAATGTGTACCTGATGATTATCTGGATCTTAGATCAATCTTCAAGAACACTGCTGCTCCCTTCAACTGATCGAAAAATCATCAATCCTCGGCAATGGATACCTATTCTTTATGGTGACTTTGTTCAACCTCCTGTAATCAATGCAAAACCTGAGAGTAACATCCTTCTTTAAAAAAATATCGTTTCACCCCATGGTCATACACTTGGCCTAATGTATCCCTTGTCAAGCATTTCCTTCAACTGCAGCTTTAGCTCTACCAACTCTAGAGTGCTCATCCTATATGGTGCTTTTAATGTTGGTGCTATCACCAACTCAATAGAAAAATCCACTTCCCTGTGAGGCAACAACTCTGAACTCTCTATGGGAAATACATCCTAAAACTGTCATAAAATTGGGTACCTACTCAAAACATTGCCATCCTCAACTTCCTTACCTTTTTTACTAGAAATTTGCTCTGCAAATAACACACATGCTTTTCTACGACTGCTCTTTGACAACATAGTTGTCATCATTCTAACTGATGTTGCTTTCTTCTTACCCTACAAGACTCTCTATTCTCCATTGTCATCCAAACACTCAATAGATTTTTCATAATAGTCTGCCTTGATTCTATGGAGATACAACCAGTTCATACCTAAAATCATGTTATGGGAACCCAACGGAAATACATTAAAAGGCTTTGATGTAGACATACCATTTAACTCAAATGCACAAGCTCTTACCCAATGATGAACTCACTTCTTTGTACTTGTAACCAAATGTACTAACCAAGATTATGCATGCACTTATTTGTTCAAATCACACTTATCCACCAGGTCAGGATTAACATAACTATAATTAGATCCAATTTCAATCAAAATAGAAACAACTTGATCACAAATATTATCACCCATCTCAAAAATAGACGCCTGGTGATCTGCCTACCTATTATCCAACACTGTATAGATTCGAGGAACACTTTTTCCAACATCCCCCACTATCTGTGATTCCTGGCCCATTTAGATCTGCGGTCTACCACCCTAATGTTGTGGACAATCTCTTATGTGATGATCTTTGCCACAAGTCCAACATTGTATAGGCTTCCAACCTACATCCTTGTTCTTCTCCTCAAACTAGAATCCATGCCCTTTGTTAGAGGCATTGAACTTGTTTTTTGGTGTTGCATTCTCTTTGTTACATGTGTCCTGAGGTCTTGCTCGCTTTTTATCCCATTTCCCTTTATTCCTTTCATTACCTTTCCAGTCTGGTTTAGTCTCAAATTTGTGCTTTGATTGCTCATAATAATTCTTTAGCTTTGGAATGGCCTCCTACAATGATCTAGGCTCATCAAAATCAATAATTTCTTTGAATTCTATCAGAAACCCACTGATGAATCTCTGAATCTTGGCCTTCTCCTCCTTGAGGTAAGGCACATACCTCAACAACTCCAAAAATCTGCTAGTGTACTCCTCATTAGTCATAGAGCCCATCTTTAGCTCATAAAATGTTTTTTCCCTGTCATCATAGTACCTCTCTGATAGATGCTTCTTCCTAAATAGTATCTCAAATTCACTCCAAGTCAACTCCTCCTCATAAATATCTCTAAGTTCTTTACATATTCCCACCAGATATTTGTTTTAACTTTTAGCCTGAATGTATCTATTTTGGCCTTCATGTTCTCTAAGTAATCGTGCAATTTGAAGAAATTATTCATCCCAAGCAACCATGCTTTTGCATCCTTTGTTTTCATCATTTCCCCATCGAATGTAGGTGGATTTTCTTTCTTGAAATCATCCGTAAAATATCCCCTATCACTCCTCCTGTAAGGATGATAATGATGATGACCATGATACTTGTCAAAGCCAGAACTGGAATAGTACTCGTGTCCATCACCTCTCCTATCTAGAGTATCCAAGAACCTTCCATCTCTTATTGTGTCATCTCTATCTGATCTGTACCCACCAGGAGACCTACTGCCATATGCCCCATTAGTTTTGTCCTCCTATCCATGGCTAATCCGAAGTGGTCCCTATCTTTGCACTTCTGAAAAACTTTGAAGGATTACAACATTAACCTCTGCTTGTTTCTCCTATGCCTACATGATTCTTTCATTATATTCTTTACAAATTCTTATCTCTGCCTTCAAAATTCTCAATGTGTTTGCTAAGTCAAAAGAATTCCCAACACCACGGTGCTCATTTGATCCATAGGGAGAGTCTCGGGGACTGTAGTCTACCATCTTGCTAGTCAACGTTGTTATTTCTCTTCTTGCAAGGTATATCATGTCAACTAAACCAAAATACAAATGAAACAACATACCTTAGTGTAGTTCCGGGAAGGATGTCTCGTCTAAAAGACCAACCAAATTAGTGCAACATATATATATATATGAACACTTTTTCATCATTTCAATCATTATCCAGTCATCAATGCATGACCATACCAACCACATGCTATGACCTCATGCATGACAACTACAACTACGTCAATGTATGCATAACGATATATAAGCATTGATATGGATAACTAATGCATAACCGACATACACTCATGACAACCACATACAACAACAACATCGTCAACTTCCACATGGCGACATCACTGCAACAATGACCAACACCATGCATATGAAACAAGTACGTAGACCACAAGCATAAGGAACACATATATGCAACTGACATGAATGCATGACTAACAAACCACCCATCCAATCCAAGGGATGAACCATACTCTGATACCAATCTATAACACCCTCCTCCCACATCTACCATAGTAACCAGCCAACTGGGGTAAACATGTGATGAAGAGTTACTATGATATGATTCAAATCCCTATGTAGCAGTTAAGGAAGTGGAACCAACGGAACACAAACAACCTAACCTTCTACACATGCAACAAAACCCCTAGGAGCCATCCAACCCATCCAGGTGACCAGCCCCTGAGAAAAACTTATTTTTTTGTTGCATTAAAGCCTCATTTTCTCCCTTGACATGGGCATGCATGCGAATGGGACCCTCTAGTCTCTCCCATAGAAAGGCATGCGTGTGACTAGGGACTTTTCCAAGTAGTTTTGTGCCAATGACTCTGGATTTTGTGCCACTTTTCATGGCCAGGACTCAAGCCACTAACTAGAACTCCATGAAACTTCCAGAGATGAAAAATAACATTGAAAAATGATACAGATGCAAATATTTGAACAATTAATTTATTGGACCCCTACTAGTCATGACATACATATCATCAAACATGTCACAAATATGCATCCTACAGGTTTAAACAATGGACCTGAGCATAGGGGTCTCAAGCTTATCTGAGAATCACTAAGAAGCATTGTTGCCTCATCACAATAACAACATTACCATCTATTAAGCCACATATTCATTTTACATTAAGTAATTAACCAAAACATGATGAGAACCATACATTTTCACTGTCATAAAACTCATTCATAACCAACATATAACCAACAAAAATATCAAGGATATAATAGCCATATAAGTCACATATAAACAAGTATATTTACCCATAAAATACCAAGGAGAAAGAGAGATCTTTTTAATTATTGCATAAGATGACTAGGTATGGGACTTCCATGAACCACCTGACTGTAGATTAGGCTGAACCAAATCTCTTTTTCATCCAGTCACCCTCGTGTCATATTCCAAGCATGAATGTGAGATCTCATAAAACAAATCAATCAAAACCATCCAGGGCTTCCAAAGGCCAAACCACCTCAATCCTCAACCATTGATTCTACCTCATGGTAAGACATCACTAAACATCACCAGATTGGTCTCTACCCAATCTATCCAAGACTTCGGATCATTTGTTCCAACTAGGGCTTTCAAGACTAGTAACTCAACCCACAACTATCACCGGGCTTCCAGAGTGTTTTTCTAGGCTTCCAGGACTAGCAACTAAACCCTCCAAGGGCTTCCAGAGAATTTGTCCAACCAAGGCTTCCAGGACTAGTAACTCAACCTAAGATGTTACAGGGCTTCTAGAGATTTTTTCCAAACAAGACTTCCAAGAACTAATAACTCAACCCACAACCAAAGGCACGAGAAAACCAACCAAAAAAAAAATTTAAAACCCACAACACCATGGCTATCCAGGAAATGGAAAGGCTAGGCAAAACCATTGTCAATCCAGAAAATCATCCATGCCAATGACATCATAACCAAATAACCACATGCATATGTCATGCATGCCAAAACTAGCAAGGAAATCATACATGCAACTCGGTACCTGCAAGCAAAATCTGTTGTAGTTGTTGATCCCTATGTCCTCTTGCACTTTCCAACCTTTCCTTTTCCTTCTTTCTCCATCCCAAGTATTCCACACTCCTCCAAGTTTGCTCCAAGAAAACTCTAAGTGTCCAAGAGTATGAGAGAGAGAGAGAGAGAGAGAAAATGAGAGCTCCAAATCTGAATTGATCAAAATCCATGAACTGATCAAAAGCCATGAAATGATCCTTAGAAGCCTTTTTATTAATGAGGCATCTATTTTCTTCATTTTCCTTTATTTTCCTTCATTTCCCTCCTCACTTGCAACTTGTGACCTTTCACCTTCCTTTTCTCCTAATTTTCCTTATTTTCATAAATAAATGCCAATAAATGTCATTTTGCCTTTCTAAGGCCTTATCCATTTCCTTCGCAAATTTCCATAGCCATTAGTTAATCATAAGTGATCCCCATCACTATGTTTCTTCCCAACATTCAGCTTAGAATACATGTCCCATGACCACGGTCTTACTTTACCTTTATTAATTTTTACACGGATTTTTTACTAGGGTTTTTACACATATAAAATTAGTCACATAAAAGTTTTGGGAGAAAACTAGATCAAAATTAGATTTTTGGAATCCTCACTGTGCCCATTGCACTTCCCATTCCTAGATAATGTGTCCCATTGCACTTACCTTTGTTGGTAAGTTCACTTTTCAGTGTGAATTTAATTGGCCCATTGCACCTCCCGATATAGGAAGAGTGCAATGGGCCAAGGGTGATTTATAATTTCTAAAAACTCCAAAATTTTCCAAAAAAACACTTGAAATCGATAATGAAAACCGTGAAGATGATGAGAAATGACATATATCTTACCTGGAACTAACGACAATGAAAATAGTCCACCGGATTGGTTGCAATCCTCTATTGAAGAAATTGGGTAAAAAATATTTAGAGCTCTCTCAACATGGTAAAATGGTAAATGGTAAAAATAAATTTTCTTTTACCTATTTTATGGTCAAAATAAATCATTATTTTAATAATTTTAAATGTTTTTTACCTAATTTTTCCATATATCATGTTTTTTTTTTATGTTTTTATGGTGTTGTAAGTAGCTTAAATGACAATTGAAGAATGTAATGCAGGTTATATTTATTGAAAGTGTAAATGTAGGTCATTTTGATGAATGAGTACACTTTATCATTTTTTTGAGCTCGTAAAACTTACAAAAAAGAAACCCCCTGGAGTCTTGTTTAAGCTCTTTTTAGACTCGAGCACTTGTATTTTTGAACTTGTTAAAGTAAATGAAAATATGTGTGCCTAGTATAAGTTTAACCCTTTTCTAGACTGGATGGACTATTTATGAAAAATAAATACTTTAGTAGAACATGGCTAAAAGGTTCTCTTGGGTATTGTTTTATTCCTTTTTAGGCCCAAGAGACAAATTTACGAAAAGGAAGCTCTTGGAGTTTTCTTTTTCGCCTCTTTTTCAAATTCTATAAACATGAAAATGAAGTCAAGTTATACCTTCATTGGATTCGTAAAATCATTAAACAACGTAAGACTCATTAAGCATGACGAGACCGAACAAATCCTTCTCATGGTTTGCTAAAATTCTCAAAAGAGTTCGTTTGAAGGATGAACTTATAGACAAAGCATATGTTATCCTCCTCAAGATTGTCAAAAATAAAGAGGTACTGGCCATAAATGGTTGGGAAATTGGGAAAATAAGGCATTAAACCAATTTATGGCAATGAGTCTTGAACATGACACTCTCTCACCTTCGTGATTGTTTTGGGTTGGGGAATATGCTTGCCTCTCTGTTGATCACACCTTAATGAAATTATTCTTGATGGGTGTTTGAGTCAACATTGCCAACTCCATATAAGTGTCATTGATATGTTCAATAGAAGTCCACCCTTAGTTGAAAATTGCTACAATGCCTTAACCCTTCTTTCATACATTTCACCCCTAAACCAACTCTTAATCATCAAAATTTTGTCTCAAATGTTGATACATGTTTCATGTTGTTGATGGGGGATACATCAAGGCCCTCCTACGATGGGTTTCTTCATGTCGACATCAACACATTATCCAGAAAGTTAACTTAGAAACTCCTGTCTGTGCCTTCGAGATTGGATACCTCAATGACAAGTTTCCTCGCTTTCGGCGACAGATTATCATCATTGGCTTTTGACCGGAATATTTTGTGTGGTGTTCGACTTCATCTCATCCATTCACACCTCATAGATTTCACTTAGTACCTTGAGGGCCATTATCATTATCAGTGGCTCCTCTCATGTTTGTTCATAGATTTCATCATTGGACAGCAATCAGATGGTGTCTAATATGTTCAACTCCAACACATATGTTCACATGCTTAGACTTGTACTATCGAGTGACGAGGTAGAAGACTCTCCATCCAAGATGTGATTTTAGGATTCATAGAGATTAAAAAGTATGATGGATGTAGTCATATAGGTTTCATCCAAGCATAGGTCCACAATATGTCATCAATGGACACGACTTTGATTAGTGTACATGTAAAATGGCTTATACATTGAATTTTGGTATGCCTACCTCAATAATGATATCATGATGATAATCTATTGTAACGAACAATCGATAATCTCAACCACTCTATTCTTAATCCGGAATTTTCACATGGTAAAGTACTTCAATCCTCAACCACTGCTTCTGACTTTGTAATTTAGGGGCCAATCTATTACATACCATTTTGTCAAATTCAACCAAATTACCATGAAACTAGATCAATCATCATCCATTCATTGCTTTGCAATCATCCTCTACAAAGGAAAAAGCATCCCCTTTCCAAAAGATCCAAGAAGTTTTCATTATATTGGCTAAAAATACTAATTTAGGTCCCAGTGCACTTTCTTAGATCAGACGGTGCGATGACGCATGTTGCATCAAAGAGGAAAGCATTGGTCAGTGTGGGTTTCTTTCACTACAAGTGCAATGGCCCTTGAAATGAGGAAAAGATTAAAAATAATTTTGAATCTTTCACTTATAGAGGATTCTATCGTGGAAGTTTCCATTCTCTGTTAAGGATGTCCTCGAATTCCTACAAATGAGGTCTCATCTCTTATCCTATGGAGCTTATCCCCTTCTAAAGTGGATCGTACCCTAATTTAATGGATCTTCAACGCCCTCATTCTTCTTATAAATTCATTACCTGCTATTGGGACAAGGTTAGCCTTTCGAGACCCTTAGCTATGCCCTCATGTTACCCATTTGTGTCGGAGGTCCATAATCCATCCATGTACTTTAGGAATGATTGAAGGCTTGATTTGTGACAAAGGAAGGACAGGATAGTTGCGCGATATCTAAAAGGTCAAGGTTTTCAAAGGGTTGTAATCTTCTCCTACTTTCATTAATACAAAAATTCCTTGTTTTCATATACGTTGTGTCTCATTTATGCATATGTAGAACAATTACTCAACTTATTGTTTAGAGATGTTTTTATATGTTATTTGTATGTTTTGGTTCTCTTTCTTGTTTTATATGTTTTCCAGGTTCCACTTATCTCATTTGGAGTTGGAGCTAAATTTTGTGAGTAGAAGAAGAGAGTCTACATTGGTTTCCAAGTAAATCTTTCCTCCATATTACAAATTTCTCTAAGGAAGGCAAAGAAATTTTGTCTTGGGTGTTTCTAGATCAGGCCACTAGGTCTAAAGAGTTTACTTTTATCTGCAAAAGGAATTTATCCATAAAATGGATAGATTCTTACTGATAAAATATATGACATAGGGTAATTTGTCTTCTACTTGTCCTAAATATTATCCTACAACTTTGTTAGATGCATCTGGGTGGATGTGGAAATGAAATTCCCAATTGGGACCCCTTAGAATTGGTGTGGTGGTCAATTTCTCCTTCAGATCTTCAAATGCCTCTTGAAATTTATCTGTCCAAAAAAAAATTTAATCCTTAGTTAACAATCCAAACAAAGGTGAAGGCAATTTACTAAAATCCTTAATGAATCTCCTATAATAGCCATCTAGTCCGAGGAAAATTCTAACATCCTTTTGTTTATGAGGAACAAGGAACCTTTTGATAATGGTGATCATGTTAGGGTCAACTTGGATCCCTTCCTTTGAAATGAAGTGACCTAGGACAATCCCTGCATTCATATAAAATTCACACTTTTTGGGACTTAGCGAGAGATTCATTTCAATGCATTTCTTTAAAACTTTACATAGATTGGAAAGAGATTCCTAGAAATCATTCCCATAAGGAGTGAAGTCATACATATAAATTTCAATTTTGTCATAAACAAAGATTAATAAAAATACTCAAAACTTCCCTTTGGAAGGTAGTAGGGGCATTGCACAAGTCAAATGGAAGGACTTAATAGGTAAAGGTCCCCCATGTAAATGTGAAGGTAGTCTTACCCTAATACTCAAGTCTGATATGGATTTGATTATACCCACGAAAATAATTCAAGAATGAAAATAACTTCTTCCCTATGAGACCATCCAAAACTTTATCAATGAAAGGTAGGGGATGATCTTTCTTTGTAGCCTTTTTGAGCTCCTATAGTCAATACAAATCCTCCCCTTCCCATTCTTCTTGGGTACTATAATAAGAGGGGAGACCCGCTGACAATCTAAAATGGGGTAAATCAATCTTGCATCCAATAAGTTTTGTAGTTCTTCTTTCACATTTTCTTTAAGGGTAGGGTTCATTCTCCTCTGGGGTTGGCACACCATTTTACATACCTCTTTAATGTAGATATGATGGGTGCAAACTTAGGGATGAAACCCTTTCATCTCCTTATAGTCTTGGGCAAAAGCATCAAGATGTTGTCTTAACACAGTGTAAAATTGATCTTCTTTTTATGCTGAGAGGGAAGGATTGATTTTGAAGGTTTTGGATGGACTGATTTCCATAACCTTAGAAAGATCTTAACTATAACTAGTAGTGAATAGTGCAGCCCATGGGTTGTTCTTAGGTTGCCATAAGTATTCTTCTACTAGATCATTAATTGGCATGGAAATAAGAGGTTGGTTCTACATAAGTTCATCAATAAGTTCATCCTCATCTAGCTACCTACTTCCCATAATAGTGTCTAATGTACAAACTAGGTAGGGGGATGATCAATAAACATATTCGTCTTCTTCTTCCTCTAACCACAAAGGTAAGTAATGCTCAACAAAGCAGTGAGAAGGGAGGTATATGAGGTGCCCATTTTTAATTGTCACGTTTGTAGCCCTACAACTAATGTAAGCATTAGTAATGGCTAACCAAGGTCTCCCTAAAATGATAGGGTATCCACTAAACTGGGTTTTGGGTTGGACGACAAAGAAATATGTGAGGTATTCCTAGGAGTCAATGGAGACCATCACATCCTCCAGAACTCCCTTGGGGGCTATTGTGGATACGTCTGCAAGCTGTAGCACTGTGGTCATCTTTCTCAAGGCTTCTTGGAGGTTTAGATTCAGTGTAGTTTCCTTGGTCATGACATTGATTGTGTCCCCAAGGTCAATCAGTATGTTGGGGACTAAAATACTATTAATGTGCACATCCACTACTGGGATACCGTAAACCAAATACTTTGGGGATATGATCTTTCCAAGCATTAGATAAGCTAGCTTCCCAACAACATTGATAGTGGGGGCATCTATTTTCCTTCTTCTACACCTCTTGAAACACTCTTCCCTAATAAGATTATTGTATATGGGAAAAAATTTCATGGTCTGGAGAAGGGGTATTTTAATACACAAGTTCTAGAAGCTCCACCTCTTTTGGGATGTGTTGGATTGAGGGGTAATATCTTCCTTGTCTTCTTTAAGGTCTTTAGCTGGAGAAGGTAGGTGAGCATATGGAAGTACCATCCTAGACCTAAGGTTGATCTCTTCGATATCCAAAGCATAAGCAGGATAGGATGTTTCCCCACTATAGACCTGTTGGGATTTCTTATTGTTCGGGTTGGAATTAGGTTGGGAAGGCATCTGAGGTTGCTTGGGTGGATTATTGTGGGGTAGTTAAGTTTGAGGTGGAGGAGGAAGCATTAAGGTAGGGGGTGTGGTTACCTTAGGCCTCCATCCTTGTGAAGGGTTGCCCCATTGAGGAGGTTGAGATTCATCTAGCTAAAAGGGTGGTTTGACAAGCTGAGGAGGATACTAAGGAGAATAAGACCAAGGAGAAGGCATAGACCAATGGGAGTGAGATGGATGATACCAAGGTTGAAATGGTGCACTCTGGTTTGGATTGAAAGAAGGATAATGTGCACCTTGCATGACTTGTTGATATGGTGACGAGGGCCATGTGGCCTCCTTTGTTTGATGAAACAAAGTTTCTCTAAGCCACTCTCCTCCCCTTGATATATAGCCTCATGCCTAGAAGAGAGGGTCATTTTCCATTTGCATGGTTCTCCTCATATACAGAGTATATTTCTATGACATTCAGTGAACACTCATTTCTAGGGTGCCTCTTGGTGCATCTAGAGCAAAATATGTTTAATGCCGTTTCTACCTCCTCTTGCTTCTTTTTAGTCTGCATGGTATCCATTTGTAAGGAAAAGTTACACAACATCTCACTCTTAAATTCTTCTAGAAAACTCCCTATTTCATGTTTGATGTTTGAGGTAGAGGGAGAAGACTTGACCAGACCTTGACTGGACCTACCTCTCTTCCTTGCATCCCTAAAATGATTCTTGAATATTATCTTCATTTCTTCATAAGTTGGTAAATGTCCCCACCAGACAACATATTAAGGGTTTACATTAAATCCTCCCTAATCCCTAGAAGAAGTACAAGCTTCAAGGATTTTGGTTCAAGGGTATAGTTATCCCTTTTGTATTTGAGTTGGAATCTCTCTTCGTAATCATCTAAGGATTCATTTCGCCTTAGTGTCATTCTAAAGATATCCTCCTTTTTTTCCTTTGATCTACAATAGTCCCTATATTTTTTTATTAAAATCTTGTTGCATTTGAGCCCAACTGGTGATTCTACCTCCTTCCGAGTTGATGAACCAGTGGAAGGATGCATCCTTAAAGGTAGAATGGAACAAATTTTGCTTCTTCTCACCATAAGTGTAATCATAGGTTCTACAAACCACAATAAACTCAAGCATGAATGTATCAAGGTCCTTATAAGCTAGGCCATGGAAGTGTGGGAGAGAAATGGGGCTTATATTCTTCATTATGGCTTCCCCATTGTTTTCTTTGATAGGAAAGAGTTCAATCTACCTATTTTCAACCATGGTTTGGATAGGTGATGTAGGTTCTTCCACCCCTATGGGTTCCTCAAAGATCTCTGGCTACTCACCTAAAGGATTTTCTAACTCCTCTATGGTTAGAGTAGGAGGTTCAGGGGTCACCAAAAAAGGGTGATGGTTGACCACTTGAAATGGTGGGAGTTTTCAATAGAAATTTCCCTAGATTATCCCTAACCCTACGAGGCATGAAATAAATATGTGTGATTTTTGTGTTTTCTTCTTCTTCTTTTTCCTTTAATTTTTCAAGACAAGCGAAACTGATGCAAAGTGAAATTAAAATGGAAAAGAAAGAAAATCTCATCATAAACAACGTCTACTTGGACACCTCCCTGGAAACATAACCAAAAAGTTATGAGCCCCGGTATTGCAACAAGAATATTTTATCTCGCAAGGCTACCAACTTTAATTATCAATCTGGGGTTCGTTCAAACTTAAGAGGTGGCAGTGTTGTATTCACAATAAGCTAAGCTCTACTCAAGTTTCTCTAAGGTAATGGACCAAACCAAGGCATACAGATACCATTGTATCAACTAAATCTATATTTTCAAGAATAAAAATATATTGCATAAAAGGAAGTTCTAATCTGCTTGCATGAATAGAAACATTAATCTAATTGCAGAAATGGAAATGTTAGTCTACTTGTATAAATTCAAATACTAATCTACTTACAAAAATGTAATTGCTAACCTAATTTCATAAATGTAAAGGCTACTCTACTTGCATAATGTAAACATTAATCTACTTGTAGAATGTAAACATTACATCAAAGGGAAACCTAGTCTATGCATAAGAAATAACAATTCTTGAAATGGAAGTCCTAGCTTAGAAAGGATAAACTAGAGAAGGAAAACCTAATATAAATTTCATAAAGTAAAGAGTTACATAAACCTTCAATCACCACATTCAAAATATATTATATCCTAGTAGCATATTTCTTTAAGTGCTTCATAAAATAATCATGTAAATCATCATTGTACCATTCAATTCGTGAACATGTTTACTAACCCAAATTGCAAAGATGAATTGCAATAGTGAAGAGACAAGTCCTAACTGGTCTCTAACCATTCTTAACCGTGGCTTAAAAGCCTAAGGGACATTATGAAGGGATAGGAGGAAAAAATCATGCTTCAAGGACAATTTTGGTCAAGTTTGGAGAGCTTCTACATGGTGCTACAAGATGCCACAAGATTGTTATAGGATGTTATAAGATTGCCTCGTTTTGCTACAGGATTGAATCCATGAGCATTCTGATGGCTAAAAAGGTGATATGAAGGTGAGGAAGGGTAGTGGAAGGACTTTCCAAGATTAGTACACCTCATGGACCCATCTTTCACAAGGAGAAATGCTCACGGTGGCCTTCAACAAGCCAGAAATGAACTCTTGGTAAACAATGTTTTTGAATGTTGAGAAGGAAGAAAGGAGTTGGTGCTATGATGAGAAGTGGAAATTAAAGTGGTATACCCAACAATCCCAAAATTGGACCTGCAAACCACACAAATTATTCAATCTTGCAAAACATCTAGAGCATGCTAAGAATATCAATTGGAGAAAATTAAACTAAAAGGAAAGGATGAGTCGAATTTTATTTAGAAACTTCCTACTTGAAGCAAAATGAACTCTATATTTTTATGTTTTCCAACACAAAACTCACAACCATATTTCCCAAGAATTATGATCAATAACTCTGAACAGGAAATGTTTTCATGTAAACAAAACTTGCATAAAGGATATATTGCTAATCCAAAGTACATAAAAGGAATGTGTAGAATAAATTATACAAATGGGAGAGGCTAGAGTTCCTGGATTGGTCCCTAGACCAAGGTAACTTATCCCTCTAAAACAATACTCAAATTTAAAGAAAAAATAGACTTCTCATTGATCTCAAAAAGTGCTTAAGTACATGGAATGAAAATGAAAAGTAAACTCTCTTAGGCCTAGAAATCACTATTCTTCTCTAAAATTTTGAATGATACTGAGCCCTTGTGCTTCCTTATTTATATAAAGATGGTTGAGGTGAAATATCCTTGGAAGGAGGGACACTTCCTTCCAAAATCCCTAAAAAAGGTGGATCTAGATCCCTGAGATCCTCGTAATCTTTGATTGCATCAGCTGTTAGTAGATCCTCAAACTATGGGTGAGTAAATACAAGGAGCAGTTCAAGTTATAGGTGGGTAAATGTAGGGGGAAAGCCTTGTAAAGATTACCTAGTTGCCTTCAACGTACACTTGCACAGTAAATGCACCTTTTTCCTGCACATTAATCATGTTAGGCCATAAGATATGATAAACATCCTTTGATATTACTAATAAATATAATATAGCCAAAAAGATGTTATCAAGTGCGAGGAGATAGGTAAACATGTGCTAAAGGATGGCCAAATGGGCCTTGTGATATACCTATTAGTGAGGCCCTTAAAGTTTCATTAACAACGCCTCTTTCTTTTTAAACTTGATAGTTTGAATGCATTCCTTGCTATTGCCACCGCATCCTGAGTCTGGAAATGTTTCAGGAAACCAAATTGTTTGACTGCTATATTTTTAGATAAAATGACTCTCAATTGATGTTCAATGATCTTCAAAATAAATTTATACGCAGTGTTACACAATAAAATGGTTCAATAGTCCTTAAAATTAGAAACATTTGAGACCTTTGATATCAAAGTAATAAATGTGGAATTTAACGAAACATATATATAACAATATGTCCTTGATTCCTCTGTTAATAGAAGAAAATTCTACCCCATAATATCAAGAAAATGTAGAAAAGGTTCCACCCACCAATCATCTATTCAATGCTCTTATCCATCAAAAAAGACTTTAATACAAACACCAACTCCTTTAATGTGATCGATCTTTCAATATTTTCATTCTCATCCTGATCGAACATAAGCGAGTATGTGTTGATTACTTCTAATTTTTTTTCCAAATCCACCCCATTCTTAGCCCGATATAGATCGCCAAAGTAGGAAAATTCCTCCAGATGTAGATCCTTAAGTGATGAAATGTTATTCCTCCTTGACATCTTTCAGTTCCCATATAGTGTTTCCTCTCCTCCTATTAGAGGCAAATTTGTGAAAAAAAAAAAAAACGTGTTTTTGTGCCCCCCCTGTGATCCAAATGGCATGACTTTTTAGTCGTCATTCCTTCCCTTGAGATTATCATGTGTATGCCCTTCCAAAGCCAAAATTGACGCCTTTTGATAAGCAGAGAAAAATCAGGTTGAGTAGGATCAAACATTGTCTTGAGTTTGCTATCAATCTTGATCAATTCTTGAATATTATTTCTCTTTTTATTCCTTTCCCATCCACACACCACCTTTAATTCTCTAATTTTATGGCACACCACCTCCATTTGAGAGGTCCCTCAATGGAAGACCCTATCAACCCACTTGGACTTCACCAATTCCTCGAATTCCATATTTTTAATTAACCAAGAATGATTTAACTTAAGTGGAAATCATTTCCAATTACAATCCCCATGCAAGTGAAGAAGAATTGGATCATGATCAGACAACCCTGATGGAATAACCCAAGAACAAAAAAACCAAGATGCTCAACTAGTTTTTCATATATCAAAAAATGGTCCAAACATTTTGCAATACCATCCATACCAGTTCTGACATTCATCCAACTTGGTTTAAGGGGTGGTGGAAGAATATCAACCAAATAGTTTTTACTAAAATTTTCCTTGAAATAATCCCCCAACAGGTTCGACTTACATTTATAACCCCAAATCTCATTTGTTTCCACCATGAGATTCAAGTCACCCACAAATATTAGAGACCCAATCTTAAATATACCACAACATTCCATACAGTCCTAAAATATTTGCCTAAAAATGTAGGGGGCGTAAACATTTAATATATGAAATCGATACTTTGAACCCCTAGCATAACTGGATAATAATATACCTACAATGGATTTATATGCCAAAAAATTAACAACCCACAGATCCCAAATTACATCTAATCCCACAAATTGTCCAATGGCATCTGTTGCACATACCCGCCAACCATCTAGGACAAATATTTAAATGTAAAGGCCAAATCTTAATCCTAGACATCATGGTCTCTTGTAAAAGTATGACTAAAGGAAGTTCCATTTTAATCAAATGAACCCCAGAACCCTGATATTGAGTGACAAAGTCTTTTAGAGGTGCTCCCTAGAACCTTGATATTGAGTGACAAAATTTTCATGGTGGATACTTATCAATGGGCATATAATTCTCATAGCATAAATAATATAAATCGAATAGGGAGGATAATAGTTATGGTTTGGCCCCACTAAGAAGTTTATTGTATCCCCAAAAGAACCATTCTCTCTTGGCATAACATTCTTTAGCTTGGCGTGACACTTCTTCTGGATGGTAATATTCTATCTAGAGTGACAACTAACATTCACTTCATCCCAAGGTGATAATTTTGAATGAATGGAGAGGGGATACATGTCTAAAGTCAAGCTAAGTCTTTAATATTCTATATCACTCCCCACTAAATTTGTAGGCGAGAATTTCCCATTAAAAGAGCCAAATTGTATGGTCAGTGATATAGGCAATGGACGAGAATTATCCCCAAGGAAAAATCACGACACCCCCCCCTCCCCGTGCTTAGAAGAATTATAAATAGGAAGACAAGAATGAAATAATTGGAGGGAAGAAAATAAATAAGAACTCCTATAGTTACCGACATGGATAACATGACTTTTACATCTTGGGAGATTTGGCTTGTAACACCCTCCTCCCACATCTACCCAAGTAACTAGCCAACTGGGATAGACATGTGATGAGAGGCTACTATGATATGATTCAACCTCCTAGGTGTCCTTAAGGAAATGGAATCGATGGAAACACATCATACAGACCTTCCACATTAGCTACAGGACCCTTGAGAACCATCCCAACACTTCTAGTAACCAACCCCTGGGTCCCACTGAGGTTTTAGACCTCTTGACCTCTAGACACTCCCATGCTATGGGCCTGATAGTGTCCAGGAGGCTCTGGATGCTCTCATGACAAGGCATGCCAGAATCCAAGGACTATTTTGCTCAGTGTTTTGCCAGTGTCTCGGGGATTTGAGCCACTTTTTCAGGCCCAGAGGCCAGGTCACTGCCCAGAATTGAATGACACCTTTAAAATATAAATATAACAATGAAACACAGATGAAAATGCAAATACTTAAACAAGCCCTTGATTGGACCCCTACTAGCCATGATAGGAATTTTGTCAAACATATCACAACTATGTAATCTATAGGTGTAAACAACATATCTAAGCATAGGGGTCTCATACTCATCTGAGAATCGCCAAGAAGCATTGATGCCTCAACACATTAGTTACAATTTCATCCATTAGGTCATAGATACATTTTTCATTCATTTACAAGTAAAAACACTATTAGATCCATACACACCTACTATCATAAAACATAAACATAACCAGCACAATAGCAACACAAATACCAACGAAATCATAGCCATATGATCCAAATATAAACCACTATAATACTTATAGAAATACAAGGAGAAATGACCTCAAATT
The DNA here is from genome assembly GCA_031772625.1 of Pinus tabuliformis. Lineage (NCBI taxonomy): Eukaryota > Viridiplantae > Streptophyta > Pinopsida > Pinales > Pinaceae > Pinus > Pinus tabuliformis. The sequence goes on from CM062818.1 coordinate 525,253,197, forward strand.
GATGATGTAAAATCCAAACCCGGGATGGGACTACCACATTCCACCCAGCTATAGAATGGTTGAGCCAAATCTCTCTTCAGCCATTCACCCGCTCGCCATATGCCAAGCATGAATGTGAGATCTCATAAAACACATCAACCCCAAACCATCCAGGGCTTCCATAGGCCAACCACCTCAACCCATCAAACATTTATTCCACCTCACAGTCGGACATCACAAAACCATCATCTGATTGGTCTCTATCCAAGCCTTCTAGGGCTCCAGAGAATTTATTCCATCCAAGGCTCCAAGACTAGTAACTCAAACCATAGATTATACCAGGATTTAGGGCATTTGTCCAACCAAGGCTCCAGGACTAGTAACTCAACCCAAGTTGTTACAAGGTTCCAGAGCATTTGTCCAATCAAGGCTCCAAAAACTAGTAACTCAACCCAAGCTAAGGAAACATTAGATCCAACCAAAATAAAACAAGGAAATAAATCCACAATCACCATGGCTATCCAAGAAATGGAAAGGCTAAGCAAATCCACTTTCAATCCATGCAATCCTCAATTCCAATGAAAAATCATGACCAATAAACCACATGCATATGCAATGAATGCCAAAACTAGTGAGAAAAACATACATGCAACTTGGTACCTGCAAGCCAAACCCATTGTAGCTACTAATCCCAATGTCCTCTTGTGCTTTCCTTCTCTTCCTTTTCCTTCTTGCTCCAAAACTTTAAGTATGCCACACCCTCCAAGAGTGCTCCAAGAAAACTTTAGTGTCCAAGAGTGAGAGAGAGAGTAATGAGAAAGCTCAAAAAACCGAACTGACAAAAGGTTACCCACTGATCCTCAGAAGCCATTTTATCAATGAGGCCTTTATTTTTTTCATTTTCCATTATTTTCCTTCATTTTTCTCCTCACATGAAACCTATGACCTTTCACCTTCATTTTCTCCTAATTTCCATTATTTTCATAAATAAATGTGCCAAAAATGCCTTTTTGCCTTTTCCAATCTCCTTAGCCATTAATAAACCAATTAACACCCACACTGGGATGTCTTTCCCAACATTCAACTTGGAATAAGTGTCCCATCAACCGTGGTTATTATTTTTCCTTTATTAACTTTTATTACATGGAATTTTCACCAAGGTTGCTACAGAACCCTCCCCCTTGGGGAACACCATCCTTGGTGTTAGAAAACACCTATAACCACAAGACTATTGTAAGTAATACATACTGCTCATGGAGCTTTATAACTTAGCTCATTGCAATATTTACAATGATCAACCTGCTAAAAAGAAAATCAACATGAGAACATAACAAGTATAACATCATAAGGACAGGGAACCCATAGAGGTAATTTAATTACTTAAATTCCTTAACATAAATTGTCAACCCGAGGGTCCGTGGACTTGCGAGGCACACGTGCACCATATGTGCTAGAGATCGGTTTTCAATTTCGAAAGAGAAATCTTAATCTATTAAATGAAAAAGATGGCAATTGACATAGAAATAAATCTATTCTAGAAAGCAATAAATCACACCACATACTTCCGGAAGTAAAAATCATTTGCGAGAATTGAAAGCACACATTTGCATAAATGAAATAACTAATCTAAGCACTCTTGCATGAAATTGAAATTATTAATCTAAGCACACTTTGCGAAAATCAAAGGAACATCATGTATTCTATAAACTCACAAATTACATTAAAAAGAATATGCAATTATCAACTCAAACTCTACTATTAACTTATCTCATTACATCTTCAAGTTACATCTCCTTCCATGATTCCAAACCTCACATTACAAATTCTAGCTTTCAAGTTTACACATTAAGAAACTCTTTATCCTCTACTACTCTTCTCCTATGAAAGGAGAATGCTCTATTATTTATACAAAAATTAAAGCAACTACCTCATTAATGGAGATCCACCATTCTCTCCTTAGATCCCTAAAAATCTCAACCAATTATACACATATCCTTTTATCCATGATTTTCTCCTATGAGATATGTTTGACTCCTATCCCAAATCTCCTTCCAATCTTGAAGAGAATTCGAAATTGATCCTTGGAGGCCACATAAGAGTGTCTTGGAAGCTTCCAAATCACCTACACATGTCACCAAACTCATTCCTCCTTTAGGTATAAGTAAATACATGTTATTTTTCTAACTTTTAATCATAAATTCACTCTAAATACTTGAAACTAATAACTTTGGAAAATACAAAATATGAACCCATATGGTAATGAAAGTGTAGGGTTATGTAATGACAAGGTGATGAAATGAGGCAATAAAAGTGAGAATGAAGGTGAAAGTGTATGATATTTTGAAGACATCTTGGAGACCCAACAGAACCCATACTTCTAATTAGAGCTTTATAACACATCTCATAGTGATATTTACATCCATATATATATGTACATATATCAAACATCACTAAACCTATGCCAAAACATATACCAAAACTGCTTTGCCTCAACCTACAAACAATGAAGGATACATAGCCTGTATCTGATCCACCATCTCCCATGTAGCTTCATTGGGACCAAAGTGCTTCCATTGTACCTTAACCTGCTTGATTGATCGGTTTTGGATCATGAGCACCTTTTTCTGCAACATACATTGAGATCTGGCTGGAATTCTCCATATGGTTCCACCTGCAATACAGACCATTTAATCACATTATCATCACCTTTAACATACTTCTTAAGCAATGACACATGGAAAACATCATGTATTTTCATTGTCGGATGCAATGCAATTCTCTAGGGTATTGGCCCAATCCTCTTAATAATATTGAAGGCTCCACAAAATCGTGGTGCCAGCTTGGCACATGATCTAATCCATAAGGAGATCTTGTTTGGTTTGATGTGAAAGTACACCTATTCCCCAACCTGGAATTGCTTAAAGAACCTGTTCCAATTTTCATAACTCTTCTTCCTATCATGTGTTTCTTTCATATTATTCTTGATTACCTGTATTTCTTGTTCCATGTCCGCCAACAGGTCCAGTCCAATCAACACCCTGTTAACTAGATGACTCCAACTGATGGGTGTATTGCAACTCTGCCCATAGAACGCCTCAACTAGACTCATATTCAAGGATTTATGATACCCATTGTTGTAAGATTACACTACCAGTGGAAGATACTCTTCCCACTTTTAGTGTTGATGCATCACATACATCCTCAACATGTCCTACAATATCTTATTGACCCTCTCTCTCTTTCCATCAGTCTGCGAATGATAAGTTGTACTGAAGGCGAACTCTATGCCCAAACCTGCAAACAACTCCTTCCAAAACTTGGAAGTGAACTTTGTACCCCTGTCTAAAACAATATTCTTTGGAACTCTGTGCAATATAATCACATCTCTGATGAATACCTTTGCTACATGGCTAGTTGAGAATGTAGAATTCACTGGAATGAAGTGTGCAACCTTTGTCAGCCTTTCCAAAAAAGACCATGATGGAATCATGTTATCTCACAATCCTTGGAAAAACTATGATGAAGTCCATGGAAATGACCTCCCATTTCCATTCTAGAATTGCAATCAGCTGTAGTAATCCACCTAGATGCTTACACTTTGCCTTCACACGCTAACAATCGAAACACCTAGCCACAAAATCTACTACATCCTTCTTCAAATTCGACCAATAATAAAATTTCTTCACTACAGTCAATGTCTTCTAATAACCTAGGTGACTTGAATATGGTTTCACATGAAACTCCCTCAAAATCACCTTCCTGATCTCACTATTGTCTAACACATATATCTTGTCTCTGAATCTAACCAATCCATCTGTTGTAAGGCAATGGTCCACATCCTATGTACCTGCACCTGTACCTATACTACTACCTATAATTGTACATGTACTACTACATGTACATGTACCAGTACCACCGCATGTACATGTACCTGTGCTCTGCTGCAACCTATGGATAATCTCCATATACCTGACATCTTTTTGAATTTCCCGCAAGATCCTATCCTGTAATTTTGTCCCAATGGAGATCATAATTGCTAAGTGATTTACATGTCTTCACCTGCTAAGAGCATATGCCACCCTGTTCTCTTTACCTTGGATATACTTGATCTCAAAATCAAACTCACTAATCGTGGCCAACCACCAAGCCTGCCTACCATTCAGGTTTGGTTGGTAAAATAGAATCCACATCCCACTATGATCACTCATTAACACAAACCCCCTGCCCAGAAGACAGTGCCTCCACATCTTCAATGCATGTATGATCACTGCCAACTCAAGGTCATGTGTTTGGTAGTTCTGCTCATGCTAATTTAGTTTTCGTGACTCATACCATACCACCTTTCCATCCTACATAAGGACCCCACCAAGTCCTTTCTTGCAAGCATATGTGGATACTACAAACTCTTTGTCTGAATCTACAATTTTTAACACTAGTGCATGTGTCAACAACTGCATGAGCTGCTCAAAACTGGCCTCACACTCCTTTGTCCATTCAAACTTCTTACCTTTTCTCTACAATGATGTGATAGGATAAGAAATCTGCGAGAAGTTCCTGATGAACCTCCAATAATAACCTACCAACCCCATGAAATATCTCACCTCATCTAAATTTATAGGAGCTACCCACTCCATGATGGCCCTTGTATTTTCTAGATCTACTGCAATGCCCTCTTTGAGACAACATTTCCCAAGTAGTGTACCTCAGTCTGAAAGAAAATGCACTTGTTGAGCTTAGCATACAACTGATTCTCTCTCAACAACCTCAACATTGCTACTAAATTCTTGACATGCTCTTCCTGATTTTTAGAATATACCAATATTTCATCAACGAAAACAATAACAAACTTATCAAAATACGGACGCAACACACTATTCATCAAGCACATAAATGTAGTTGGAGCATTAGTCAAACCAAATGAAACTACAACAAACTCATAATGTCCATACGTGGTCTTGAAAGTTTCCTTGTAAATGTCCTCCTCTTTGATGCGTACCTGGTGATATCTAGATCTCAGATCAATCTTCGAGAACATTGTTTCTCCCTTCAACTGATCGAACATGTCATCAATCCTCGATAACGGATACTTGTTCTTGATGGTCACTTTGTTCAACTGCCTGTAATCAATGCATAATATGAGAGTGCAATCCTTCTTCTTCACAAACAGTATCGGTGCGCCCCATGGTGATACACTTTGCCTAATGTATCCCTTACCAACATTTCCTTCAACTGCATATTCAATTCTACCAACTCAAGTGTACTCATCATGTAAGGTGCCTTTGATGTCAGAGTTTCCCCTGGCACCAACTCAATGGAAAAGTCTACCTCCCTATGAGGTGGAAACTCTGAAATATTCTCAGGAAATACATCCTAAAACTGTTGTAGAACTGGGTACCTTCTCAAAACATCTGCCTCCTCAACCTCCTTACCTTTTTCACTAGAAATGTGCATTGCGAATAACACACACCCTTTCCTGCAACTACACTTTGCCTACATAGTTGTCACCATTCTAACGGATGTTGTTTTCTTCTTACCTCGCAAAATTGTTTGTTCCCCATTTTCATCCAGACACTCAATGGCTTTGTCATAGAAATACACCTTGGTTCTATGAAGGTATAACCAATCCATTCCCAACAACATGTTGTATGATCCCAATGGTAATATATTCAAATGTGTTGTGGTAGGCATACCATTCAAATAAAATGCACAAGCTCTTACCCAATGATGAACTCTCTTCTTTGCACCTATAGCCAACTGCACTAACCAATATTCTACATGCAATTTCTTACTCAAACCACACTTATCCATCAAGTTAGGAGTAACATAGCTATAATTAGATCCAGGGTCAATCAAAATAGAAGTAACTTGATCAAAAATATTATCGTCCATCTCAATGATAGATGCTTGATGGTCTGCTTATTTGCTATCCAATGTTGCATAAATATGAGGAATGCTCTGGCCAACATCCCCAATAATTTGTGCCTCCTACACACTATATATCTGAGGCCTACCACCCTAATACTATGGAAAATATCTCCTGCGATGATCCCCTCCACAATTCCAACACCACACAGGCTCCTTATTCTTCTCCTTTAGTTGAAGTCCTTGTCCCCTGTCAAATGCATTGAACTTCTTAGGTGGTGAAACATTCTCTTTATTACTTGAATCCCGAGGTCTTACTCACTTATTGTCCCATTTTCCCTTGTTCTTTGCATTACCTTTCCAGTCTAACTTAATCTCAGACTTGCACTTCGATTGTTCATAGCAATGCTTTAGCTTTCAAATGGACTCCTCCAATGATCTAGGCTCATCGAACTCAATCTTGTCTTTGAATGTCATCAGTAACCCACTAGTGAATCTTTGAATCTTGGCCTTCTCCTCCTTGAGGTAAGGCACATACCTTAGTAGCTCCAAGAACTTTCTAGTGTACTCCTCATCTGTCATAGATCCCATCTTTAACTCATAGAATTCCTTTGCCCTGTCATCAAAGCATCTCTCTAATATGTACTTCTTCTTGAATAGATGCTCAAACTCATCCCAATTCAATTCCTCCTCATGTATACCTCTGACATTCTTCACGTCTTCCCACCAAATGTCTACTTTACCTTTTAGACTAAATGTAGTTATTCTAGCTTTCATGTTGTCTGAGTAATCATGCAACCTGAATAACTTCATTATGCCAAGCAACCATGCCTCTTCATCCTGCGATTTCTTCCTCTCTACTTTTCAGAACCAGAACTAGAATATTACATATGTGTATCACCTCTCCTATCCAGAGTATCCAACAATCTTCCACCTCTGACTGTGTCATCTCTATCTGACCTGTGACCACTATGCGACCTACTACCATATGCTCCATTATTTTTGTCCTCCTCCTCATGGCTGATCTGAAGTGGTCCATGTTGTTGCAATTCCGACAAACTCTCAAGTATCATTGCATTTACCTCTGCAATTTTCTCTTGTGCTTGTATGATTCGGTCATTTTCTTTCTTACAACTCCTTATTTATTCCTTTAAGCTTCTCACTTTGATATTCTTCCTGCAAGGTATATCACATCAGCTTAACCAAATCACAATAAACCAACATACCTTAGTATAGTTCGGGGAGGATACCTCATTTTCAAGTTCAAAAAATCAGTTTGATACACATATAACATACTCATGACAATATATAGAAACATAACACATAAGCATATAACCATGTACCCATCATTCTAGCTAGAGTCTAGTCATCAATGCATGACCATATCAACTACAAATACCATGACCTCATGCATGACAACAACCACCACATCATTATGCACTTAACCACATGTGAACATTAGCATGCATAAGAAATGCATAATCAACAATACGCTCATGACTACACACTCGACAACAACACCATCAACTTCCCATGACGACACCACTACAACCATGACCCATACCATACAAATGCAACAAGCGTATGGTCCTACAACACAAGAAACACATATGCAATCAATATGAATGCATGACCAACACACAACCCATCTAGTCTCGGGGATGAACCATGCTCTGATACCACTCTATAACACCCTCCTCCCACATCTACCCAAGTAACGGTCAACCGGGTAAACATGTGATGATAGGATACTATGATATGATTCAACCTCCTAAGTGACCTTAAGGAAATGGAATTTATGAAAACACATCATACAAAGCTTCCACACCAACTACAGTACCCCTAAGAACCATCCCAAAACTTCTAGTAACCAACCCCTGGGTCCTACTAAGGTTTTATACCTCTTGACCTTTGGATGCTCCCATGTTATTGGCCTAATAGTGTCGAGGATCCTCTAGACGCTCTCATGAAAAGGAATTCCCACATTTAGGTACTCTTTTTCTCAGTGTTGTGCCAGCTTCCTTGGGATTTGAGCCACTTTTTCAAGTACAGATCCCAGGTCATTTCCCATAATTGAATGACACCTTCAGAACAAAAATAAAAAAATGAAACAATTATGCAAATGAAAATAATTGAACAATCCCTTGACTAGACCCCTACTATCCATGACAGGCATTTCATCCAACATATCACAAATATGTAATCTACAGCGGTAAACAGCAGATCTAAGCAAAGGGTTCTCAGAGAATCACTAAGAAGCATTGATGCCTCAACACATAAGCTGCAACTTCATCCATTAGGTCATAGATAGATTATTCATTCATTTACAAGTAAAAACATGATGAGAGCCATACAATGTTAATGTCATAAAACATATACATAACCAACATAATAGCAATCAAAATACCAAGGAAATCATAGCCATATGATCCACATATAAACCATGATAATACTGATAGAAATACAAGGAGAAATAACCTTATATTGATGTTGCAAAATCCAAACGAGGGATGGGACTACCACATTCCACCCGACCACAGAATGGTTGAGCCAAATCTCTCTTCATTCTTTCACCCTCGTGCCATATTTCAAGCATGAATGTGGGATCTCATAAAACACATCAATCCAAAACAATCCAGGGCTTCCAATGGCCAACCATCTTAACCCATCAAACCATGATTCCACCTCACAGTCGAACATCACAAAACCATTATCAGAATGGTATCTATCCAATCCTTCGAGGGCTCCAGAGTGTTTGTTCCAACCAAGGGTCTAGGATTAGTAACTTAACCCACAACTTATACCAGCCTCTAGAGTGTTTTCCCATCCAAGGCTCCAAAACTAATAACTCAACCTATCTAGGGATCCAGATCGTTTGTCCAACCAAGGCTCCAAGACTAATAACTCAACCCAACTCGGGCTCCAAAGCATTTTTCCAACCAAGGTTCCAGGTCTAGTAAATCAACCCAAGTTGTTACAGGGCGCTAGAGCGTTTGTCCAACCAAGGCTTTAGGAATTAAAACTTAACCCAAGCTAGGGAAACATGAGAACCAACAAAAAAGAAAACAAAGATATGAATCCACAATCACCATGGCTATCCAGGAAACGGCAAGGCTAGGAAAATCCACTATCAATCTAAGCAATCCTCCATGCTAGTGATAGATCATGACCAATAAACCACATGCATATGCCATGCATGCCAGAACTAGTGAGGAAAACATATATGCAACTCGTTACATGCAATCCAAACCCATTGTAGCTACTGATCCTAATGTCCTCTTGTGCTTTCTTGCTCTTCCTTTTCCTTCTTTCTCCAGAACTCCAAGTATGCCACACCCTTCAAGAGTGCTCCAAGAAAATTCTAACTATCCAAGAGTGAGAGAGAGAGAATAATTAGAGAGCTCCAAAAAATGAACTGACAAAAGGTTACACATTAATCCTCATAAGCCCTTTTATCAATGAGGCCTATATTTTCTTCATTCTCCATTATTTTCCTTCATTTTCCTCCTCACATTTGACCTATGACCTTTCACCTTCCTTTTCTCCTAATTTCCATTATTTTCATAAATAAATGTGCCAAAAATGCCTTTTTTCCTTCGCCATTTCCTTTTGCCAATTTCATTAGCCATTAATAAACCAATGAACACCCACACTAGGATGTCTTGCCCAAAATTCATCTTGGAATAAGTGTCCCATCACCCGTGGTTATTATTTTTCCTTTATTAACTTTTATTACATGGAATTATCACGAGGGTTGTTACATGGCCTAACTTTATCTTGAAGAATTTAATCTCAGTCTAATTTGTGGTGTTGGAAAGAGGACGCATAGGGATACCACAAGATGAAATTTCAGACCTTGAGAGGCCAAAATTATAAAGATACAACATTTTCAAGATGAATTTCCAAAAAAAGGGAAAAAGGTGTGCATTTTTATTTAATTTACATAACCTTTGCATGAAAAATCAGTCTGAAGTGATTCAAAGGGCATTGAAAATCATACATATCATCATTTCATTCAATATGCCTCACAATAAGAAAATGGATACTCCCAGTAAGAAACCAGAAAGATCTACTATGATACATGAAGAAGAGGAAGAAATGCAACATGATATATCAAAATTACAAGACTAAGTGCAACAAATATCGCTCACGCAAAGAGTGACTAAAATTGATTTGGAAATTATCATGAATGTCAAGATGGATGGCTTAGAAGTAAAAATAGAAAGGGGCATGGAAGGTTTGAAGGATGGTTTAAAAGTAGGCATGGGATTTTTAAAGTAGACATGGACACAATCAATGTGAAGTTGGAAGGATTGACAAAGTTGCTGCAAGAAAGGTTTACAATTGGTGACAAGGTAATCCATTAAAATCATGATGAGGAAAAAAGAAATATGAATTATTATTTTAGAGACTCATATGTTGGGTTTAAAAACGTACACATTCCAAAGGTTGACATGAGGAATTTTGATGGCAAGGATCGGGTAACATGGATACTACATATGGAGCAATTCTTTAATTTACATGATGTGCAACACACACAAAAGGTACACATTGAAACTTTATATTTAGAACCCAATTAGTTTGTGTGATATTGATGGATTTGTTCTCATAAATCACTTGTAACTTGGTCAATTTTTATGGAAGAATTGAAAGCACATTATGAGGATAGAAAGAGCAACGCCTTCTTTAGCCAATTGATAAATATCAAACAAAAGGGTTCAATGGCGAAGCACATTGAGGACTTCCAAAGATTACATATCAATGTAGTTGATATTCCTAAGGAGCATATGATTAATGTCTTCATAGGGAATTTAAAGGATAATTTCAAAAATGAGGTTCGCCTTTGGGAACCTAAGTCATTAGAGAATGCATTTAGGGTGGCAAGAAAATTTGAAATAAAATTTATGGAAATAAGGAAGTTTACCACTCACAACTATAAAGATGGAAGTGTTGCTACTATTAGCCTCCCAAAGCCTACAAGGATGACACCACAACTATTGGAACAAAAAAGAGTGAAATGGCTTTGTTAAAGTTGTTAAATCAAATACACTAAAGGTCATAAATGTGCTAATAAGAAATTATTTTACATATATTGTAAAGAGGAGGAAGAAAATGAACAAGAAACATCAAAAGAAGAAGATATACATCAAGAACCAGCACCAAGGTCTAAAAAAGAAGAAATGAATCCAACCATATCTTGTAATGCATTGGCAATTATTACCACTCCTCAAACTCTCAAGATAGAAGGATATATCATGAAAAAGTAATATTATTGATTGATTCGAGTAGTACCCATAATTTAATTCATAGTAAGATAGCCAAGGATTTTAATTGCTTTCTATACCCAACACTAGAGTGTCAAGTGATGGTTTTAGATGGAGGAACTATAAATTTGATCAGGGAAATTCCATAATATCAATTTGACCATGGGGGAATATGTATTGAATAGTACAATTATTTCCATTCCAATGGGTGGTGTTGATGATGTATTAAGATTCCATGGTTACAATCTTTGGGGATTATATATGTTATTTTTCAAGAACATTTTTTGAAATTTTTTTACGAAGGAAGGGAAATTTAATTAATGGGTATCGTTGGGAAATTGGTAATATAATTTACTCTAATGACATGACAAATATTTTGAAGAAGCAACAACGAGGTGTAATTGCACAATTATGCTCACTAGATGTTCAAACATCTAATTCTCCCATCTCTTCATATCTCCAAAGAGTCCTTGACAATCATTCCAATGTATTTGAGGCTCCTAAGGTCTTCCACCTATTCGTGATCATGATAATGTTATTCACTTGATTCCAAAAATTGTTCCTCCAAACATCAGAGCTTATAGATATTCCTATGCCCAGAAGAATGAAATTGAACATATGGTTGTAAAAATGCTAGAGGATGGTATAATTCAACCTAGCCAAAATTATTTCTTTGCTCCAGTGGTATTGATACACAATAAGTATGGATCATGGCATATGTGTCTACATTATAAGGAGTTCAACAAACTCACTATTAAAGATAAATTTCTCATTCCTGTCATTGATGAATTGTTGGATGAATTGCATGGAGCAATTTAATTCACCAGGTTGGATCTTCATTCAGGATATCATCAAATTAGAATGAAGACTGAAGACATTCCAGACAACATTTAGAACTCATGACAGTCATTATGAATTTTCGGTCATGCCTTTTGGCCTTACTAATTGACCTTCCACAGTTCAAGGTTTGATGAATTCCATTTTCAAACCCACCCTTAGAAAATTTGTGTTAGTATTTTTTGATGATATACTAATCTACAACAAGTCTTGGAAGGATCATGTTCAACATGTTGACAAGGTACTCAAACTATTGGAAGAGAAACAATTGTATGAAAAAACCTCCAAATGTTTCTTTGGGTTATAGGAGGTGGAATATCTGGTTCATATTGTATCTCACGAGGGTGTTAAGGTAGACCCTAAAAAAATTAAAGCCATCAAGGAATGGAAAATACCCATAAATTTAAGGCATATTCGAGGATTTCTTTGGTTGGAAGGGTATTATTGCAATTTTGTTAAAAATTATGGAAAAACAGTAGCACCTCTAACAACATTACTGAAGAAAGATCCATTTTCTGGAACTTCAGAAGCAACTAAGGCCTTTGAACATCTTAAAGAGACAATGCATCACGCTCTGGTCTTAGCTACACTAGACTTCACAAAAACCTTTATTATGGAATGTGATGCCTCGGGAAATGGAATTGGTGTTTTTTTAATGCAATAAAGAAGACCCATTGCCTTTGAAAGTCATCTAATCAAAGGAAATAATTTACACAAACCCATTTATGAGAAAGAAATGTTGGCAATTCTACATGCCCCAAAGCAATGGCACCCTTACCTAATTGGAAGACACTTCAAGGTAAAAAACCATGACAGTCTTAAATACTTCTTGGAACAAATATTATCTTTAGAATAGAAATAAAAATGGGTCACAAAGATGTTGAATTATGACTTTGAAATCATCCACAAGAAAGGGAAGAAAAATGTTGTTGCAAATGCACTCTCAATAAAGGATGAGCATATGGAGGCATTTCTTTGTGCCATTTCTATTATCCAACCTAATTATATGAATGAAGAAAGGGATGAATAGAAGAATGACGGGAAAGTGTGGACACTCATTCAAAAGTTGCAACAAGATCACAATGCACCTGATACTTTTATCTAGAAAAATGATTCACAATGGTACAAGGATCACTTATATCTATGTAAGAATTCCAAAATCAAAGAAAAAGTTATTTTGGAATTGCACACCTCTCCTATAGGAGGACACTCAGGATTTTTAAAAACTTACCACAGTCTTAAGAAAGAATTTTTCTTGGATGGCCTTAAATCTATTGTTCAAAAGTTTGTGGCTGAATGTTTGGTTTTCCAACAAAATAAAGTCAAGACAATTAAAACTATAGGTATTTTACAACCATTAATCCTTCCAAGTCAGTGTTGGGAGGGGGTCTCAATGGATTTTATCACATGTCTACCCAAGTTCGAAGGAAAGAGTGTCATCATGGCAGTAGTTGATAGACTTACCAAGTATGCACACTTTTGTGCTCTCTCTCATCCTTTCAAAGCCATTATAGTCACTACTTCATTTGTGGAAATAGTTCAAAATTTACATGGAAACCCAAAGATTATTGTAAGTAACAGAGATCCCATTTTCACTACAAATTTTTGGACTGAATTATTTTCTTGTCTTCGTACTCAATTGGCTCATAACTCATCTTATCATCCTCAATCTAATGGGAAAATTGAGACAGTGAACAAATGTTTGGAAGGATATCTTTGTTTCTTTGTATTGGATAAACAAACACAATGGTTCAAGTGGTTAACTCTAGCAAAATGATGGTATAACATTTCCTTCCATACCACGACAAAAATGACCCCATTTATGGTGCGTTACAGATATCATCCATCATCCATCACATCATCTCTAAGAGACAATGTTAAGGTTCAAGCAATGGAAGATCACATCGAGCATCAACAACAAGTTCTCCTACTCTTAAAGGATAATATGACTATAGCACAAAATCAAATGAAGCAACAAGCATATCAACATCACAACAAAACAAGTTTTGACGTGGGTGAATGGGTATTTTTATGGCTACAGTCATACAAGCAAACGTTACTCAAGAAAGCTAAGAAGGATAATAAATTAGTACCCAAGTAATGTGGCCCTTACAAGGTATTGCAAAAGATTGGTACTATGGCATATAAATTGGAGCTACCTGCATGTTCACGAATACATTGATTTTTCCATGTTTCATGTTTGAAGAAGTTTATAGGTGGAAAGCTTCAAGTTCAAACTATATTTCCAGAACTTGATGATGAAGGAAAAATCATATTAGAGCTTGAAGCAATAATAGAAACATGAATCCAACGGCTACGAAACTGGTAAATTTCATAATATCTCATCAAGTGGAAGAACCTATCCGCGGAAGATTCCACATGGGAGGATGAATATTTTATATAGAAACATCCAAAACTACTCAAGAATTGAGGACAACACTTTTTTGAAGGAAAGGGGCATGTTATGTCCCTATAATACTAGTGTATCCCCCATAGTGTTATTGTTGTGTCCCTTCTAGCCCCCATATTGTTATTGGCGTGCCCAATAGAATACCATTATTATTATTATTGTTCCCTTACATTATTATTGTTATGTAGGCCCTAATTATATTGGACCCTTTAGACTCCTATATATACAAAGGAGGTATTTTCATTTGTATCATCCAAGAATTGTTCATTTATTTGATGTAAAGGAGGTTTCCCCCTCGAAGAGGCTTATTTTCAAGTCGTTGATATATATTTTCTTCCATTTTGTGAATTGGTTTCATAACATACGATCTAGGTGGTTTTAATGATCAATTGATTATTACATGTTACTTGGAATGGATGATTTAACGTTTTTCATTGCCACATGAAAGAGGGAATAATTTTATGTGTATGCCTTTGAGACATATCATTTGAATGACAACAATATTTCATAAGGAAGGATAATTTTGCAATTAATATATGAACCTAAATTATGTAAAAAAAAAAAGAAGGTAATGCACAAGCATGCTAGTGTGCATGATTGAGGCATTGTTCCAATGCATGGTTGAATGCATAAAGTGAATGCATGTTTATGAATATGCACAAGAAATGGATGAGCAAGATTCTAAAAGGATAAAGTTGGTACTGACTCATGGAACTGAAATCATCTTAGAGGTTGTTAAAGTGCAACTAGGGATAGTTACATGTTGTTGTAGTCACACCTGGATGGACTACAAGAAATCTCTAATTGAGGAAGTAGAGTTATGAAATGATGAAGCCAATAAGTATTCTCATGCTTTTAGACTAGAATTGAGCTACTAGCTCCAATTTTGATTACACAATAATAATATATTGGATATTAATATGGTTTTGTGAACTGTATTTGTTGTGTATAATGACGGGCTAAATCTAGGATTAAATGGAAAGCCTAGTTGATAGTAATTTATCAAGGGTAATTGAGAATAGTTTCTTTGAATACCAAGCTATGAAAAGGAATTAAAAGTGGGAAACCCTTGACTCTCTTCCGTGCCCATGTTTTGTTGGGATAAAAGTGTTGGAATGTAAAAATTATGGAAGCCAAAGAATATATGGTTGATTGTTGATACCTAAAAGATAATGAAATTGAATGAATAAATGAATTGGTTATTGACTTAAAAATTATATGGTACGTGTTTTAATTGATTGACTAACAATTTATGCATGATAAATTGGTGCATTGGAAAAAAGGTGATGTTGTTCTCGAAATTTTTATATTAAAGACCACTCACTGAAGTAGGACATGGGGCAAAGAAGTGCCTTCATTCATAGAAAGAACCTTGAAAATTATGACAAGTGAATACATGTTAAAGAAGGATAAAGAAGGAGTAACATGGACTACTTGAGAAATCATCAATTAATTATGCATAGTGATGGAAACCATGTAAGTATGGAAAATCAAGCAAGCCAAAGAAGAAAAAAGATAAATGAATCAAGTAATAATTACATTATCCTAAGTTTGTATATGTCCTATATTTTTTCACTCAACTGCATGTATTGCATGAATAACTACAAAGGGTATGGTTAAGCTGAAAATCTACAAATACATGATATTTGGTAAAAACCTTAGAAATATATGCAAGTTGTCTTGATGGAACACAGTTAGATCAATGAGTAATTCCTTCATAGGTCAAAGAGATTTATATTAGATAATGCATTAAGAGAATCCTTGGATATGAATGGTGTTAATAGTGTTGTTAAGGCACGTGAATATGAATTATGAATATTCTAATATGTAAATGCATGTTTGTCATAAAATACTCAGTGGAAATATGATAGTAGTATGGTTACATTTGATATGATCATGATTTCTAAAATTTAGTAATCTATATATTTGATGCATTAAATGATTGCATACTAGTGTAGGAAATATTTAAATTGATTGATTGTCATGGATAAAAATGATTATTAATGCTTATGAGAAGCTATTAAGTGCTTAAGTGAGTGGTGTGAATCCTTCACTCCCATAAAAAGTAAAGTGGGAGAAACTAATTGCTAATAAATGTTTAGGTGGATATCTTAGTGCAGAGACTGAATATGAGATTCTCATGTTTGAGCTAATTTGATTTGCTAGCATGAAAATTTTGATTGCCATATGAATTCTTCGGAATGGGTATGATGATATTGAATGAATATGTATTGTAATGATAGATTCCTTTCAATTTTATGACTTGTAGGTGAAAAAATTGAATGATTGACTATGTGACGGTTTTGAAACCAATTTAGAAGTTGTTGTAAATGATATATTGGAAGGATCTTATGCATAAGAAACTAAGATTATGTGACTTAATGAAAATGCAAATTGAAAGTAGAATTCCTTGGGTATGGCAAGGAATGTAAGCCCATGACGAAGGATAGGAATATTATCACCTACAAAGAGCCAAATGTTATGAGAAGAGTCTCATGTCTGTGAGACTTGGCTTCTGTATGAAGCAAGTTTGGAAAACAAAATTTTTGATTGAAATTTTTATAATATATCTCATGAGAACCGTATGATGTAATACAAATGAAATAATGAATCTATCCATGAAGGATGGATAAAGGTTGTGAACTAGGAGGCACGGGAACAAGGTCACTATAGTGACATTGAAAGGGGATTTCCTAGAGTGAGTGACTGTGATGAAGAAGAGACTTGAATGAACTAGATATGAAAATCTTATGTCATATGTTAATTGGGATCATGAGTGTGAGTGGGTGTGTTTGATGTAAGCATTGAGCTGAACTTATTTTCCATGGAGGCATGATTAAGAGAATAATAATCATACAAGTACTGATATGAAGGTTCATTTGTTGAAATGCATGTTTCTTTCTAGAAAATGAGGTATCCTATGGAAAGGATAATGGTTGTATATAAAAATGGTCATAACACATGTTTTTGTGGTTTTATAATGTAGGTACTATATGGAAAGCTCTAAGTATAGAAGTAACTAGGATATGAAGAAAAAATACTATCGTTGAAACAATGGGAAGGATAAAGGACATGAAAATGATGGTGATATGCAAGAGAAAGGATGTTGGTGTAGTTGAAGGGAAGCAATATTTTTACTATTGTGGTAAAGAAACTTTTTATGCTTGAATACAAATGACCATTGGTTGATTTCACAGTCAATCTTTATTACAAATGAATTACATGGTCAAACATGGTAGAATTACCTGAACTTAAAAGGGTGAGTGATTCCTAGGGAGAGGCACTTGAGTTAATAGCACATTAGTTTTGGTCATGAGCATGTTGGATATGTCTAGGAGAAGAGAGATAGTGAGCTACATTTCTCTGTGGAAGTGATATGGATGTGAATAAAAAAACATACATATCAATATTATGTTTGAATACATATCTTATCTCAATTTGTGAAATTCAAGAAAATTCATATGCATGGAGAAGGTTTTAATATGTCTATTCAGTGATAAATGTTGTAGGAATTTTAAGGAATACAAATGTTATGGATGTGGCCAGACAGTTCTAGCACAATGAAAAAAATGAAGAGGACCATGTTGTTGGTGCATTTGAGGAAGCATTAAGGAATGTTATTGCAATAAAAGAGAGCACATAGGATGGTGTTGTTATGATCAAAGAATGCCAAGGCTTGGTGGGAACACTGAGGGCGATGTTCATTTAAGGGGGGGGGGGGGGAATTTTAGCATCCCTTTCTAAACCCAAAATTTTATAATATGTAACAAATATTGATAATTGTTGGGAAAATTATGTGCTTAGATTTCAAAAAATAAATTATCAAACTAGGATCATAAACTTGGAGATTCAAGCACAAGAAATGTAGGATTAAATATCTAGTCTTTTTGAAGTTGGAAACTTCTAAGAAATTCAAATATAAATGCTATAAATTAATATTATGGAAGCTATCACTGGATAAGAGGACAACTAGTGTTATAAAGGCTCTAATTTACAATATTTCATACAAAGGGTTTGTATGTCTAAGTAACTTTGCAGGAGTATCTCCCTGTTGTCTTGATCCTTCAATGACCCTTTCCTATAGTGGATCTTGCTTACAGTATGAATCAAGGAAATTCAAGGGAATTAAATATCATGAAAGTAATATGAAGATTACACTTCTAACTTAGCAAATTAATACACTTGAATAAAAAATTGAAAGCATTGCAAACTAAATATAAATCAAACATACTTGTAATCTAACTAAGTAAAAATGAAAATGTAATCTAGGTTTGGGGGGGCCTTCCCAACCTAACTAAAACTTCCTAGAGTGATAATATTACGTTGTAGGAATTCACCATAATTTAGGAACAAGCAACATTCATTGATGGAAAATTAGCTCAGTTTACAAGAGGAAAGCACACACGCTTGCTACCGCAATAAACCTCCTAATCAACTACCATTTCCCAAGCCTATTATAGAATGAAATATCAAAATCTCTAGACTTTTTCCATTCCTATCTATTTGTACAAGAGGAGCATTGGGGTGGATGAAAACCAATCCCCCAATCTCGAATTTTTAGAACTATGGAATATATTCAAGATAGAAAAATAATAACACCAAAGATAACATTGGGTCATTTTCTACCCATAATACATCATAAAAAATGATTTCCATATTTTTAAAATAGCTTATATTCATTCCTCTTGAGGTGCTTTCCTCAAATCTAGTTAGTAGTTTTAAATCTAGGAAAATTTGTGCATTTTGGGAAAATTGGCCCTAAAGAACCATGTATATCTCTCAAATTGTGCTCAATTTTGGAGAAAATCTTGTGTATATCCGGACTTGTCATACTCAGAACAAAACCTAAGTTTTAGAATTTTCATATTCACCCTCATTGCCCTGAAAATCATGCCTGAAGTTGATTTTCTAGAAAATTTTAAACTATAACATTGTTTTAGAGTTGGAGCTTCACACGTGTGACCTAGGTGTGATCTGAGTATCATAGAATTATTTCGACACCTTAGCATTCAAAACCCATGTGCCGCAATCCTAGCCAGAAGAGTGCAAATATGCTAAACACAATTGGGTATCAGAAATGAACTACTTGTACAAGAACTACACTAAACAACTCGTCATTAACAAAATAAACTTAAAACTCATTTAATTCATTAGACAAGAATTAATAAAAATAATCAATGTCTACCTCTGTATACATATCAAATAGTTTTTTATTTAAAGGGTAAGAAATGCATAATAACATGGGAAATATGTGGTTATAAGTGTAAGATATAAGTGGTAAAAGGACAAATGAGGCATTGAAAATGAAGACAAAATGGAAACTCAACATCTCCCATACACTGATGAATTTTCAAGTCCTCATGCAAAAGAAATTCACCTTCAATAGACTCTTACAATATTTTCCCAATTTCCCATGGAAATCAAATAATTTCTCTCGAAAATCATTTTAAATATATGCAATTTGGTGCCTTGTTGCACAATCTAATCTAGACAATCCTGAAAGGCTGCAAATTCCACTTCCTTCACTCATTGTAGACAAGGTAGTTGTTGGCAATTTTCTGATCATTTTGATCTCATTCTTTTATGGAGACACTTAAGTTACTCTACCTTGACTATACACCACCTTTCAATGTGATCTAGCCCTTATGTGATAATTAACTCTCTACTACTTTTGAAGTTGGTTGGAGTTATATTTTTTGTTCTGTCAATTAACCATGGAAAATAATTTCCCCAAAAACCATAATCTGGGTCCAACTTCCTTACTCTATCGAAAGCTCCACCGAAAGGAATATCTTTTCTACAAAATGAAATTTCACTAGCTTCCAAGTTAATGCAACATCTTATAACATTCCCAACTCTTTGGTTTTGCACGATATGTTCATTTGACGAACCAGTTTCTAAATTTATATGTGTATCGCCATCAAATCTTGTATAGAATCTTGTACAATTGTCATAAAGCAATTTGAAGAACAAAATGATGTGGCACCTAGTCCTTTCCTTCATCGTGTTGAGTTGGCACTATTTGTCCTAGATATTGATGTAGAATCTCCTTATTGGTTCCTAACATGTTGTTGTAAGTGTACACTTGGAAGCTACATGATATTCCAGTGGAATACTTACACTAAGATAGCATAAGTACTCAAATATTATCAATCACTCAATGGAACCAACATATTAAAGAACTTGATATTTGATTGCATTATTAGTGTTGTGGGAGATCTTATAGTGTTAGAAAAACATAATCACTTAAATCCATGAACTTGTCCAAACTCTAAAATGAAATAAAAATAATTTTTCTTAGATAGAAGTTTAGTAAAGCTACCAATTCTTAGATTGATAGTTAAATGAGGGAGTGAAATCCATGGCTAAATATTAAGATTGGTTCTAAATTTCTAACCCTAGTAGGATTGTCTTGGAACATGTTTAGAACCTAATTGTTGATTGTCTCTTCCTCAAGTTATGCCTTTAATCACCCCACACCTTAAAATAGGTTCATTTGACAACATTTATAGAATATAATCCTACTATTGGATTCAAGTGGCTCTATTTCAAGCATGTACTTAATGGTTGTCTAATTTTTTTTTATCTAGTTAATTATAAGAAAAACCCTAAATAATGCAGGAGCATTAGAGCTTCCAAGCCATTAAGTCGTCAATGTGAAAAAGGCTTCAAAAAGAGGTCTTTATTTTTTAAAAGAATTTGCATTCTTCTAAGTTATGATATTTTATGAGTTTTAGAGCTAGATAATTCATAGTTTTAGAAAATTTATAGATAAGAAAGATTGTATCTGTAAGGAAAAAGAAAATTTTCCTTATAAAGCATGAGAGATTCTAGGGATCTATTGAGTGATTTTATAATTTTAAAAAATATTGTTTATGGAGTGATTTTAGTGTTTATGAAAATATGATTTATGGAGTGATTTATGGGTGATTTTTGGATTTATTTTAGGATCTAGAAAAATCTATGATGTTTCTAAATTCTATCTATTGTACGCCTATGGGAAATAAAAGAAGAGAGTAGGTGTGAGTGAAGGAGAGAATGGCCAAATGAATGTAGAATCAAACCAATAGAGAAAGATATTTATTGAGTATTTGTGTGTGTATAGATTTTAATTAATGAAATAGAGTTTCATATTATATGCTCATGAATTATATTTTTATATTAAGTTTGCATAGTGAATACTTCAGGAAATGTTGTGAAATGAATGTAAATGCACACATGTATATGGAGTGGATTCATGAAATTGGTGTCATGGTAGATGTGGTGCCATCAAAGTGGCATTAGAGAAAGGATATTCTCTTTGGGAAACATATATCTGAGTGAGAAGGTTTCTTTTGTAGGAACACAGTACATAGAAGCTTATGCAAAGGATGGAAGAGAAGATCTCAATGGTTATTAGTCTTGTGTTGTTTTTTTTCAAATTAATTAATGTGTAAGTAGCATCCATTACAATAGTAAAGTTGAAAGAGGGAGAAGGAGAATACAAAGCTCTCAATAGAAAGAATTGTGACAAAACCCAATAAGAAGATGAATTTCCAAAGAGGAAGAGGACAAGCGGAAGTTCTCAGTAAGTGAGTAAGGTAAATGCAATAGCCAAGAGAGTAAGGAGTGGTCAGAATGAAGATTCAAGTGAAGTGAACCATTGGAAGGAATCATATACAAAAGCTAAAACACAGGTTAAAGGAAGAATTCAGGGCAGTTGAGTCTAAGGAAATAGTTCATAATGGTAAACCTGAGCAAGGAGAAACCCTTGGAGAGGATGGTGACGATGTTAATGGAGATTTGATGTTTGAGACATCAAATTAGGCTATAGAGCCTTATGATTTTTTTATGATTCGTTTATGGTTACAGATGTTATTGTAGATGATGGAAAATCTTTTGAAATTGTCATGAAGAGAGAGGAATATGGAGGGTGATGAACGAGAGGCAAAAATGATTTTCAATTCTCAAATTGATCGTGTGTATGCAAGAGAAGTAGAATGTGAGGATGGACACATTTCAGAAGTTGTTATGAAGAGGATACAACAAACTCAGATGATGCAAAATTTATTGATAGCATGGAAACAAAGCTCAATAAGCAGATTGAAGTATGGAAAATAATTCGAGAAGAAACTCTACAAGCATGGGATGAGGTTAAAATTATGTGTTTGGTTGTATACCTTTTTTTTATCACTTTCTTGATTAGAAAATTTTCACTTGAAATGGTGAGCAGAAGCATGGTGAAGAAAAATGTCTTGCAATAAGAAAAGAAAGAGTGGAATTATGGTGGAATTCGAGAACCAACTCCATAAGGACAACAATATGACGAGATGGATGATTAGCTGCAACACAAATTTTGGGATCCTGGAGGATTCAAAAATTAATGACGCATGACCGGGAGGTCATGAAATTTTTCTACCTCCGGAGTCTGATGCAGGACCATTAAAGCTTCCAAGCCATCAAGCTTTTTGGGGATAAAGCTCTAAACAGGGTTTCAACATGGAAAAGGAATTGTATTTCCTTATTGTAAATAATTTTAATTTCTTTATTTCTAAAAGAACTATGGATAGAGATAAGATTGAGTAGATAATATTTTTAAGAATAAAATATGCTCTTAAGGCATGAGAGATTGTAGGAGAAAAAAATCTTGGCAACAATTAACAAGTTGTTTGGATAGGAAAAAGCTTAGAAATATTAGGAACTATAGGAGTGTTTTTATGATTTAGAAAAGCCATCAATAGGAAATATTTTGTCGATAAGGAAAAAGCTAGTCTCCCTTGAAAAGCATGAGTGATTTGTGGATTGATTTGTTGATCTAGGAAAACTTTTTTTGTTTATATATGTTATTTAAAACATTGTAAGCGTAAGGGGAAACTAATGGCCAAATTAATGTGAACTCAGACCATAGAGAGTGAATAGAGAAAAATGAATGCCTCTAAGCATGTGTATGTACAAAGCTACTTTAATGAATGAGGGTTCATGCATAATTGAAAATCTAAGAATTCTATATGAAGTGTGACCTTATTATTTGATTTCAAATAAAGTATGGAAATTTGTTATGTGAACATATCAATCCAATCCAATAAACTTTGGATCATTGTTCATTATTTTTATTATGAAGATTGCAGGTTCGTGGAAGTGAACATAGCAGGAAAAGTCAATTTTCCTACATCAAGATACCACTAATTTAGAAAAAAATAAAAAAAATAAAAATTCATGAAATTGGTGTCATAGTGAAAAACAAATTTCATGAGTGTTTACCAAGTCTACTTTAAATTTTAAATGGTAAAATTGGTAAATGAAAATTTCTATAGTGACTTGGTAAAACTCATTTCCAAAATATTTTTCTACCCCTTTCATTTTTTCATGAAATTGGTGTCACAGTAGAAATTTTCCACTTGTTAAATTTTCCAAGTCACTCTTATAAATCGTTTAAATTTTTCATGAAATTTAATTTTGGATGATCATCTAATTTTTTTACCAAGTATTTGTTAAATTTCTAATGGAGACTTGGAAAATTTTTGTAAAAATCTAATGGAGTCATTTTAGTGTTTAGAAAAAGCTGATTTATGGAGTGATTTATGGGTGATTTATGTATTTATTTTAGGATCTAAAAAAATACATGATATTTCTAAATTATATGTATTGTAAGCCTTTGGGAAATAAAAGAGGAGAGTAGGTGTGAGGAAACGAGAGAATCACCAAATGAATGTGGAATCAGACCAAGAGAGGAAGAGAGTTTTTGAGTATTTGTGTATGTATAGATTTTAATTAACGAAATAGATTTTCATATTTTCTGCTCATGAATAAAAATTTTATATTAAGTGTGCATGGTGAATGATTCAAGAAATGTTGTGAAATGAATGTAAGTGCACAGATGTGTACAGAATGGATTCATGAAATTGGTGTCACGGTAGATGTGGTGCCATCAAAGTGGTATCAAGGCAAGGATATGTGCTTTGGGAAACATAGTACATAGAAGCTTATGCAAAGGATGGAAGAGCAAATCTCAATGGTTAGTGATATTGTTCTTTTTTTTTTTACAATTAATTAATGTGCAGGTAGCATCCATTACAACAGTAAAATTATGAAACAGGGAGAAGGAGCATACAAAGCTGTCAAGAGAAAGAATTGTGACATAATCCAATAAGAAGATGAATTGTTGAAGAGGAAGAGGACAAGAGGAAGTTCTCATTAAGTGGTTAAGGTAAATGAAATAACCAAGAGAGAAAGGAGTGCTCAAAAACTAGGTTCAAGTGAAGCGAACCATTGGCCAAGTTTAGAGGAGATAGCTTGGTGAGGTGTTGGATAGATTGGAGCTCACAAGTGGACAAGGAGAGTTCATGAAAGAGGGAAGTGACAATGACCACTGATAGTCATGTCAAGGGTTCAGGGAGAAGTCACAAGGAGATGAAATAGAATGCCAAAGTAGTTGGCATGAGGAAGATGTAGGATGAGGAATTTGAGAAAGAGATGATTGAGATGAAGACACAGTTGAATGTGCTTATGTAGATACTACAACAAGAAGTTGAAGAATAGAGATGTGGATGGGTGTTATGGAATAAAGTGAAATGCCACAAGTTGTTGGTGAAGCTGAAGCATAGGTTGAGCATTCAACGAATGGAAGAAGAGCACATGGTATTAGAGATGGAGGTTTGCATTTGCGAACGAGAGCAAGGAGCAGTTCTTGGTGAAGATGAATATGAAAGAGCTTATGAGATCCAAGGATCTCATGATTTTAAAACTAATGAAATTTTCGTGAATGTAGGTCATGTGGGTGTAGATGATGGAGAGTTTCCTCATGAAGGCAATACCGAGGAAATTCCATTAATGAAATTGTGGATGAAATTTTATGCCAGAGGAAATAGATGTGGACTTCAAGGAAGAAGAACAACTTTTGGAGAAATGGTCAAAAAAGGACATAAGTGATGAGTTAAAAAAATTAGTTCGAGGTAATTTTATTGATTTGTCTGAAAATTTTAAACTTCTTGAGGAGAGATTAGTAAATCAGAATGTGCATATTCAAATTGTAAAGTTGAACCTGGAAGAAGAGGAAATTGTCTCGAAAGACAATAATGAGGAGGAAGTTACAAGGCTTAAGCAGCAAATAGTGAAGTAGGTTTATAAACTAGAGTGTGTCAAGAGTCTTGAAACTCTTATGCACAAAGAAGATGTTCAACGACAAGCGACATATGATAGAAATTTTTAGCAGTCAAGGACAAAATTGGATGAGGAAATTGATAGGTCATGTATGTTGATGAAGAGGATGACTAGAAGAAGGTACAACAAGAGGAAAATGATATCCAACAACAAAGTACAACCAATTGAGTATTTTTTCATTAATAAGGAAAGTGGATGAGAACAACGTAGAGTTTGGAAGCCTGGAGAAATGAAGGCAACATGAACAGTAGGATAACAACATGCTAAACTGGATGCACAACTACAACACAAGGTTTGTGATCATGGAGGATTTGGGAATTAATGGCACATGAACGGGAGGTCATGAACTTTTTCTGTCTTGGGAGTATGATGCAGGAGCATTAGAGATTTCAAGCCATTAAGTCATCAATGTGAAAAAAGCTTCAAAACGGGATCTTTATTTTTTAAAATAATTTATATTATTCTAAGTTACGATATTTTATGAGTTTTAGAGCTATATGATTCATAGTTTTAGAAAATATATGGATAGGAAAGATTTTATCCATAAGGAAAAATCAAATCTTATAAAGTGTGAGGGATTCTAGGGATATATTGAGTGATTTTAGAATTTAGAAAAATATGATTTATGGAGTGATTTGTTTAAATTTTTTAAATTAGATGAAATTTAAATTGGTAAATTTTACCAATTAGATGATCACGGTGGAAAATTGGTGTCACAGTAGATGTTAAAAAAACAAAAACCAAAAATCATTTTCATCAAGTGGAAAAAAATTGCAGGGAAATTGACTTTTCCTACTATGTTCACTTCCACGAACTTGTAATCTTAAAAATAATGAATAATGATACCTTTTCCAGCAATCACAAAACTAATAATCCACAATTTTGTGCTAATTCAATAATCCAAATTTTACTGGATTGGATTGATATGTTAATCACATAACAAATTTCCATGCTTTCTTTGAAATCAAATAATCAAATCACACTTCACATAGAAATCTTAGATTTGCAATTGTGCATGAACTCTCATTCATTAAACTAATTTTGTACATGCATATGCTCAAAGGCATTCATTTTCTCTATTCACTCTCTATGGCCTGAGTTCACATTCATTTGTCCATTACTTTCCCCTTAGGCTTACAATGTTTTAAATAATATATACAAACAAAATAAATTTTCCTAGATCCATAAATCAATCCTAAAATCACTCGTGATTTTCAAGGCAGACTCGTTTTTTCCTTATTGATAAAATATTGCCTATCGATAGCTTTTCTAAATCATAAAAACACTCCAATAGTCCCTAAGATTTATAAACTTTTTCCTATCCTAAGAACTTGCTAATTGTTGCCAATATTTCTTTATCCTACAACCTCTCATGCCTTAAAAGCAGATTTTATCCTTAACAATCTTATCTCTATCTATATTTCTTTTATAAATAAATAAATTAAAATTATTTAAAATAAGGAAATAAAATTCATTTTCCATGTTGAAACCCCATTTGGAGCTTTGTCTCCAAAAGGCTTGATGACTTGGAAGCTCATGGTCCTGCATCAAACTCCGGAGGTAGAAACATTTCATGACCTCCTGGTCATGTGTCATTAATTTTTTAATCCTTCAGGATCCCAAACTTTGTGTTGCAATTGATCATCCATCCTATCATATTATTGTCCTTCCGCACATGGTTCTCGAATTCCACCATAATTCACTCTTTATTTTTTTATTACAAGACATTTTTCTTCACCATGCTTCTACTCACCATTTCAAGTGAAAATTTTCTAATCAATAAAGTGATCAAAACAGAAGTATACAACCAAACACATATAATTTTAACTTCATCCCATGCTTGTAGAGTTTCTTCCTAAATTATTTTCCCTGCTTCAATCTGCTGATTGAGATTTGTTTCCATGTTATGAGTAAATTTTGCATCCTTTGGCTTTGTTGTATCCTCTCTCTTCATGACAATTTCAAAAGATTTTCCAACATCTGTAATAACACCTACAATCATAAACAAATCTTTAAAAAATGAAGACTTTATAGCCTCATTTGATGTCTCAAGCATCAAATCTCCACTAACATTGTAACCATCATGTCCAAGGGTTTCTCCTCGCTCAGGTTCACCTTATGAACTAGTTCATTAGACTCAACTGCCTTGAGATCTTCCTTTAACTTGTGTTTCAACTTTTATATCAAATTCCTTGCAAATAATTTTTTAATAGGCCATTGGACCGTTTTACTCATATTCCATCAACTGCTCTGGTTCTCCTCATCTTATTGTAGAAGCTCCATAAGCACATTCATATGTTCCTTCATCTCAGCGATTTCCTTCTCAAACTCTTCATTACTCATCTTCCTCATGTTAACTATTGTGGCATCTTTGTGGCTTCCCTCTGAATTCTTCAAATGAATATCCATAGGCATCTTCACCTTCTCCTCTTCCTCTGTGATATTTATGCTTCCCACTATGAACTACAAATAACATTTACAATAACATGTCTCCTTCCTGATACACACGCCTCACCAAGCTTACCATTTGTACTTGGTATTTTGGCATTCTTGGTTCCCTCATCTGGAACTCCTTGAGCACTCCTTGTTTGTCTAGGTCTCTGCGCTCACATTCCTCTTGCCATCATAGCTATACAAGTTGTAATATCTCTTGCCATAATTCACCCTCTCTGTTGCTACAATTTACAAAACACTTTACCAAAATTTAGATACAAACATTCAATTTGCATCTTCAAACATCAAGAACCAAGAACCAAAATATCAACCTTGATTCTGCAATCATCTAAAAACATTTAACAACTAGAACATAAATATAAACCTCTATATCAACCACAAATTCAACTTTTGAATTCCACTTACAAAGTGCTTTACCAACTCTTTCCTTGTTGCTATCTGCAAACACATTTGAGCAGATTATCCCGCTCTGATAACACTTGATGCAGAAAAATTGACTTTTCCTACTATGTTCACTTTCATGAACATGCAATCTTAAGAATAGTGAATAATTATATCTTTTCCAGCAATCACAAAACTAATAATCTACAATTTTGTGCTAATTCAATGATCCAAAGTTTATTGGATTGGATTGATATGTTAATCACATAACATATTTCCATGCTTTCTTTGAAATCAAATAATCATATCACACTTCACATAAAATTCTTAGATTCACAATTATGCATGAACTCTCATTCATTAAACTAGCTTTGTACATACATATGCTCAGAGGAATTCATTCTCTCTATTATTTCTCTGTGGCTTGATTTCACATTCATTTGGCCATTAGTTTCCCCTTAGGCTTACAATATTTTGAATAACATATACAAACAAACTAAATTCTCCTATATCCATAACTAAATCCACAAATCACTCGTTCTTTTCAAGTCAGACTTGCTTTTTTCCTTATTAACAAAATATTGTTTATTGATAGCTTTTCTAAATCATAAAAATACTCTAATAGTTCCTAAGATTTCTAAACTTTTCCTATCCTAACAACTTGCTAATTGTTGCCAAGATTTTTTTCCCACAACCTCTCATGCCTTAAAATCATATTTTATTCTTAAAAATCTTATCTACTCAATCTTATCTCTATAAATAGTTCTTTTAGAAACAAAGAAATTAAAATTATTTAGAATAAGGAAATAAAAAATATTTTCCATGTTTAAACCTCATTTAGAGCTTTGTCTCCAAAAAGCTTGATGACTTGGAAGCTCTAATGCTTCCACCCATAACTTGGTTCTTCTAATTTTGTTGTAGCAACTTTGTAAGCATATTCAATTGTGCTTCTATCTCAACAAGTTCCCTCTCGCATTCTTCATCACTCGTTTTCCTTATGACAACTGCTTTGGCATTTATGTGGCTTCCCTCTGAATTCTTCAAATGACTATGTATAGTTATCTTCATCTTCTCCTGTTCCTCTGTGAGATTTCTGCTGCCCACTATGAATTGCAAATAACCTTTACAATAACAGATCACCTTCCTGCTACATACACCTCACCAAGCTTACCACTTGTACTTGGTCTTTTGGCATTCCTTTGTTCCCTTTTCTAGAACCCCTTGAGCACTTGTTGCTCGTCTAGGTTTCTGCACTCACATTTCCTCTTTCCATCACACTGATAATATTTATTGCCATAGTTCACCTAGTCTGCTACTACAATTTGAAAAACATTTTATCAGAGTTTAGAGACATACATTGAAATCTCCATCAATATCATCACCATCCTTTCCAAGATTATGTAAAAAATAAAGGTAGCCTTAGTTTTGATTTTTGCAAACTAGTTACTAAAGTAATGGGTCTTATCCACTTATTATGAATCTTTATCCTATTTTAGATTTATAATGATTTTTATAAATTAGTAAGTATGTGGAGAACTAGATAAGAAAGAAATTATCTTGTTGCAATATATTTTTTCAGGATATGATATTATTTTGGTTTTGGTGGAGTATTGTAAATGAATGTACAGGCGGTGTACTTGTTGATTTGATGCATATTCCAAGTAACCATTTTGATGTTCTGTAAAATTTGTGTGTGAGTTTGGCAGAGGTATTGAGTATGAGTAAATGGCCAATGATAATGAGGCCAATATTATATTGTAAATATTTTGATCTTAAATGAATTA
This sequence comes from Pinus tabuliformis, assembly GCA_031772625.1. Lineage (NCBI taxonomy): Eukaryota > Viridiplantae > Streptophyta > Pinopsida > Pinales > Pinaceae > Pinus > Pinus tabuliformis. The sequence continues at coordinate 525,283,307 of CM062818.1, forward strand.
TATATTAGTTTTGAGTGTAAATGTTGTGTGGGTTTTTAAATTTGTGGATTAGAATTTGTAAGAAGTTGCATCTTGCATCATTTTTGGTATTAGAGTAGCAACAATATTTATGGTATATCGAAGAGGAAAAGCAAGAGGGGCAGCTCAGGGAGCACAAGCTGGCAAGCCTGTAGTAAATGTGGCTTTGCAGGTAGAATTGAAGAGACTTCATGAGAGGATGGAAGCCATGGAAGCTACAAAAAAAAAGAGGAACTGACATGGGAGATGTTAGTGATGTTGAAGAAGAGGCTTCTAGTGAGGAAGAAATAGAGGAGACGTCAGAGGAGAAAATGTTGAAGATGTTTTCCAAAATGTTTGCCAAGACAAAAATGGAAGTACCATTATATGAAGGTAACTTGAATGTTGATGGTTTACTGGATTGGATACATGCATTAGGTAAATACTTTGATTATGAGGATGTTGATAAGAATAAGCAAGTCAAGTATGTGGTGACTAGACTTAAAGGACATGCATCCCTATGGTGGGACGAGGTACAACCTGATCGAAAGAGGAAATGAAAAGCCAAAACTAAAGATTGGGATAGGCTAGTGGCGAAACTTAAAGGTAAATTTTTACCTAGAGATTATCGTATTTATATTTTTAAGAAATTGCATAACCTTAAACAAAGAAATATGAATGTTCAAGAATACATTGAGGAATTTTAAAAATTAAACATTAAGGTTAGACATGTAGAATAGGATGATGAAGAATTTGCAAGGTACATTATTGGTTTAAGGTTTGAGATTCAAGATGAAATTAGTTTGTTTTCTTTGAAAACTATGGAAGATTCATATCAGGCATCTTCGACAGCATAAGAGAATAGTGCCCAGAAACAAAAACTGAAGAGTAGAGGAAGAATTCATGTAAAGGATAAAGGACAAACCAGCAGACAATGAGTTTAGTATCCAAGGGAAGAAGAAAGACGTTCTAGTAGTCAAACACCAAGATAAAGTGGTTTCAGAGAAAGGAGATCATTTTCCATAGGTAGAGGTCGAGGAAGTGATTATCAACCTAGATGTTTCAATTGCGGACAATTAGGACACATGTCTTGGGAATGTATTGAACATATATTAGCAAGCCAATGGGGTGCCCGTGTAATAGAGGTAAAGGAGGAATATAGAGATAAAGTTGTAGTTGTAAATGCTCTTGAGGAAGGTGAATATTTGCTATTAAAGAGAGTGTTGATCCAAGCAGAAAAAGAGACCAAAGAACAATCTCAAAGGAGGATTTTTTTCAGAACTATGTGTAAGTCCAAAGGTAAGTGTTGCAAACTTGTGATTGATATTGGTAGCACCTATAATCTAGTATCTATTGAAATGGTAGAAAAGTTAAACTTAAAAAAGACACCACATCCTACACCTTATAAGGTCTCTTGGTTACAAAAGGATCATCAAGTTTTGGTTAATGATCAATGTAAGGTAGAATTTCAAATTGGATGTTATAAAGATGAAATTGTGTGTAATGTCTTGTCAATGGACGTATGCCATATTCTGCTAGGAAAGGGAAATACGACAGGGACATAACACATTATGGGAACCAAAACACTTACAATTTTGAGAAAGATGGTAAATTACATACACTTCTACCATTAAAGGATGCAAGAACTAATCAAATGTTAATGTTGGATAATAAATAATTTTGTAAGGATGAAGAAGAATGCAAGGAATGTGAACCAGTAATTGAGGTAAATCCCTTGTTTCTAGAAAAGCAAGATTTGTTCAATGAATATGAGAATATGATAATCAATGAAATATTTATGGTAGAAAATAGATATCATCCAAGAATATCCATGGCATAAATGGTTATGAATGAGGATATTTTAATAAATGAACAACAAAAATGTTGCTTTGGAAACTAGTGAAAAGTTAATGTGTGAAAATCTCCAAATTCCATATGAAGACAACCATAACGCAGAATCTTTTGGACAAGAAATGGAAATTGTCAACAAAGAAAATATCTTGGGAACCATAAAGAAAAAAAATTCAAATTAATTATGACATGTTTGTTTCATGTGCATGAAAGATGGTTTCAATTGTACAAGTTTGGGTCCTTCCAAAGAAGTTCCTGAAGGAATTAGTCAAAAGAATTGAGAGAGCTACATTTCCAAGGGCATACCAAAATAGACTTCATTTTTTTAATGGAGAATCTTGGGATGTCAAAGAAAATTTAAGTCATCATGAAAAATTTTAGCCAAATACAAGTTATAGCAAGGGGTTAAAGATCTCTTGGACATAAGTCCAGCGATATTTTATTCTTCGGGAGTCTGATGCAGGAGCATTAGCAAACTTTTATAAACTTTATTAGATATTATTTATTTTTAGGAAGTTGGATTCCCCATGTAATGATTTTGATTTTGAAATAATTAGTTGGACTCTAGAAATATTATCATTGAATATTATGGATAGGCTAGAGAAAAAGAAAAAAGAAAAGTAGTCTTAGTTTTGATTTTTCCAAATTAGTTACTAAAAAAATGGATTTTATCCACTTATTATGGATATTGATACTATTTTAGATTTAAAATGATTTTTATAAATTAGTAAGTATGTGGAGAACAAGAGAAGAAAAAATGTATCTTGTTGTAAAAAACCAAAACTTCCAAGTCTCCAATTTTTTTACCAATTTTTCATTTTTCATTTTTCCAAGTGATATCTACCATGACACCAATTTCATGAATCCACTCCATACACATCTATGCATTTAAATTCATTTCACAACATTTCCTTAAGCATTCACCATGCACACTTAATATAAAAATATAATTCATGAGCAAAAAACATGAAACTCTATTTCATTAATTAAAATATATACATACACAAATACTCAAAAAATCTCTTCCTCTCTTGTCCTAATTCTACATTCATTTGGCCATTCTCTCCTTTCCTCACACCTACTCTCTTCTTTTATTTCCCATAGGCTTACAATAGATAAAATTTAGAAACATCATAGATTTTTCTAGATCCAAAAATAAATCCATAAATCACCCATAAATTAGATTTTCCTAAACATTAAAATCACTCCTTAAATCATATTTTTCTAAATTATAAGATCACTTAACATATCCCTAGAATCCCTCATGCTTTATAAGGAATATTTGCTTTTGTCTTATGGATAAAATCTTTCATATCCATAGCTTTTCTGAAACTATGAATCATCTAGCTCTAAAACTCATAAAATATTGTAACTTAAAAGAATATAAATTCTTTTAAAAAACAAAGACCCTGTGTTGAAGCTTTTTTCACATTAACGACTTAATGGCTTGGAAGCTCTAATAATCTTGCATCATACTTCGAAGGTAGAAAACGTTCATGACCTCCTAGTGATTGTTAAAATATGAAACTACAGTCAAATTCCAATTTGGACATATCACTTGATGGAGATTATTATTTCATTGAATTCCTCTTTTTGAGAGGACGAAAATTGACCTAAAGATCACTCAAAATAGAAGGGAAAGTGTACTTATGAAGAAAAGCCCACATGTGCATATTTGATAAAGTCGACCCTAAAGCAAATTGGACACCCTTCGAAGCCTATAAATACAAGTGACCTATACCTCATTTGGACATCATCATGAGAAACTCTTCTATCTTGGTTTTTGGCTCGCACAGGTCCGAGGCTCGTCCACAGAGGAACATGTTTGCTTAAAGATGCAATTGCAGGGTTCGGAGCTCACATTTCTGCTTTAGGGTTTTGGGCCTCAGTCGCAGGCACAGGACAGAAAGATCTCAATTGTAGTCACTCACTAATTGGCTCATCCATGTGATTGAAGTATCCCAGTTGCACGCACAACTTGTCCTCCTTGTGACCGACATCTATGGTTTCAGGATCTCGGTTGCATACTACAATCGCTCGCTTGTAGGTTCCACAGAGCGACTGGAACATTAGGGGAATTTTGAGGTCTAAAATGGGCCTCCTAAGGAAATTATAAAATAATAGTGGAAACAATAAAATAATATTAGATTACATCATCAAAATTTTAGAGGGAAAAAAGAAAAACTACTTTTTCAACTCGTATTTTCAACTTATCTCCCTAAGGTTTTACTCAAATTTCGAACAAAAACACTTGTTGGATGCAGAATTTGATTCCTCATGCAAGGAGTACCCATGTTGCATACGATGGACCCCAATACATGAAAAATGACAAATACATGAAAAACGAGATCGCAATCACGTTTTTTCATGTATTTCTCATTTTTTCGTGTAGCAGGGTCCATTGAATGTATTCAACATGGGTACTCCTTGGATAAGACAATAAATTTTGCATCCAACGAGTAATCTTGCTTGAAATTTGAGTAAAACCTTAGGGAGATAAGTTGAAAATACGAGTTGAAAAAATAGTTTTATTATTTTGTTATTTTTTAATATTGTTACTTTTTTACTCCAAAAATGGTTAATCATCCCCCATGGTTGACATCATCATCTTGAATCCTATTGGTTCTCATAAAGTTTATTTTGGTTGCACATTTTTCTTAGGAGGCCCATTTTAGACCTCAAAATTCCCCTAATGGCTTCCCATTCGCACGCATGTCTCCTCCTACATGTGATCGAGACCTAGATTATAAAATTTCGGTTTTCTGACTATTTCGCTCAGTGACGACAGTGTTCATAAGTTGACCACAAACAGGGACAATTCTTAACAGGCTTCAGAATCAAAATTTTGAGTATAAGCATTGTTGGGTTCATTTCATGGATATTGTGTAGTTGATTTTGTTGGATAATTGTATAGATGAAGATATGGATCATTGTACTCTCTTTTGTTGAATCATTTGATGACAACCTAATAAGAAGAAGAACTTGAAAGGATTTTCCCCATAGTGGGTTTTTCCTTTGGTCTCTGACCAATCCTGGTGTCTCTATGTGTGAATGTTTTTCTTCTATTGTTCCTTTATGTTTCATTGTATTGATGATGATGATATTGTTCTTTCTACATAATTGCAGATGTTGTTGAATAATGATGTAAATATGAATAATGTTATGATGTTATGGGGTGAATGTAATTTGTTAATGAAGAAATGCAATTATTAAATCAAAGAACAATATAGCCCTATGAAAAATTAACAGTCATGTGTCATTAATTCCCGAATCCTCCTGGATCCCAAACCTTGTGTTGTAGTTGTGCATCCATTTTAGCATGTTATTGTCCTATTGTTAATGTTTCCTTCACTTCTCCAGGCTTCCAAATTCTACCTTGTTGTCGTCCACTTTCCTTGTTGATGAAAATTTTCTAAGTTAGTTGTACATTGTTGTTAGATGTCATTTCTTCTTTTTGTACCTTCTCCTTGTCATCCTCTTCATCAACATACACAACCTATCGATTTCCTCATCCAATTTGTCCTTGACTGCTGAAACTTTCTATCATCTCTCACTTTTTGTTGCACATCTTCTTTGTGCATAATAGTTTCAAGACTCTTGGCACACTTTAGTTTATACACTTGCTTCACTATTTGTTGCTTAGGCCTTCTAACTTCCTCCTCATTATTGTCTTTCGAGACAATGTACTCTTCTTCCATATTCAACTTTACAAGTTGAATATGCACTTTATGATTTAATAATCTCTCCTCAATAAGTTTCAAATATTCACACAAATCAGTAAAATTACCTCGAACTAAATTTTTAAACTCATCACTTCATTTTCTTTTACCATTCCTCCAAAAGTTTTGCTTCTTCCTTGACATCCACATTTATTTCCTCTGGCATAAAATTTCATCCACAATTTCATTAATTGGAATTGCCTCGGTATTGCCTTCATAAGGAAACTCTCCATCATCTACACCCACATGACATGCATTCACAAACATTTCATTAGTTTTAAAATCATGAGATCCTTGGATCTCATCAGCTCTTTCATATTCATCTTCACCAAGAACTGGTCCTTGTTCTGGTTCACAAATGAAAACCTCCATGTTTTCTATCCTGTGCTCTTCTTCCCTCTGTTGAATGCTTAACATGTGCTTCAGCTTCACCTGCAACTTATGACATTTCACTTTATTCCATAGCACCCATCTACATCTCTGATCTTCGACTTTTTGTTGTAGAATCTCCTTAAGCACATTCAGCTATGTCATCGTCTCATTCATCTCTTTCTGAAATTCCTCATCCTTCATCTTCCTCATGGAAACTACTTTGGAATTCTATTTCATCTAATTGTGAATTCTCCATAAACCCTTGACATGACTATCAATATTTATTGTCACTTCCTTCTTTCGTGAACTCTCCTTGTCCAACTCCACTTATGAGTTGAAATCTAGCCAATAACTCACCAAGATATCTCCTCTAAACTTGGCAAATGGTTCACTTCACTTGAACCTTCTTTCTGAACACTCTTTGCTCTCTTGGCTATTGCATTTACCTTACTCACTTACTGAGAACTTTCATGTGTCCTCTTCCTCTTCAGTGATTAATCTTCTTGTTGGTTTTTGTCACAATGCTTTCTCTTGAGAGCTTTGTATGCTCCTTCTCCCTCTTTCATAACTTTAATGTTGTAATGGATGCTACCTACACATTAATTAATTTTCAAAAAAAAAAAAAAAAGACCAATAACCATTGAGATCTTCTCTTCCATCCTTTGCATAAGCTTCTATGTGTCATGTTCCTGCAAAAGAAACCTTCTCACTCAGATCTATGTTTCCTAAAGAGCATATCCTTGCTTCCACTACAAACTAAGAACCATGTGGTCTACATGTGATATAAATTCCTCAAACAAAGTCAACGGATCTATGCTTCAAGCCATCAATGTAATAATCACCATGCACACACATGGAATTACATAAATTAGAAATCAAATTTCATTAATTAAACCCACTAAACTATTACAAAGCATCCATTGCCACCTTGGCTTTATGGGTGGAATATGGGTGATTTATGGATTTATTTCAGGATATAAAAAAATCCATGATGTTTCTAAATTCTATCTATTGTAAGCCTATGGGAAATAAAAGAAGGGAGTAGGTATGAGGAAAGGAGAGAATGGTCAAATAAATTTAGAGTTAGGCCAAGAGAGGAAGAGAGTTTTTGAGTATTTGTATATGTATATATTTTAATTAATCAAATAGAGTTTCATATTTTCTGCTCATAAATTATATTTTCATATTAAGTGTGCATGGTGAATGCTTCAGGAAATGTTGTGAAATGAATGTAAATGCACAAATGTGTATGGACTGGATTCATGAAATTGGTGTCACTGTAGATGTAGTGCCGTCAAAGTGATATCAGAGCAAGGTTATTATCTTTGGGAAACATAGATCTGAGTGAGAAGGTTTCATTTGCACGAACATAGTACATAGAATCTTATGCAAAGATTGGAAGAGCATATCTCAATGGTTATTGGTCTTGTGTTTTTTTTTACAATTAATTACTGTGTAGGTAGCATCCATTACAATAGTAAATTTGTGAAAGAGGGAGAAGGAGCATACAAAGCTCTCAAGAGAAAGAATTGTGACATAACCCAACAAGAAGATAAATTGTTGAAGAGGAAGAGGACAAGCAAAAGTTCTCAATAAGTGAGTAAGGTAAATGCAATAGCCAAGAGAGTAAGGAGTGCTCAGAAAGATGGTTCAAGTGAAGTGAACCATTGGCCAAGTTTATACGAGATGGCTTGGTGAGGTGTTGGGTATATTACATCTCACAAGTGGAAAAGGAGAGTTAATGAAAGAAGGAAGTGACAATGACCACTGATATTCATGTCAAGCGTTCAGGGAGAAGTCACGAGAAAATGAAAGAGAATGTCAAAGTAGGTGGCATGAGGAAGATGAAGGATAAGGAACTTGAGAAAGAGATGACTGAGATAAAGACATTGTTGAATGTGATCATGGAGCTACTACAACAAGAATTTGAAGATCAGAGATATGTATGGGTTCTACGGAAGAAAGTGAAATGGCACAAGTTGTTGGTGAAGCTGAAGCATAGGTTGAGCATTCAACAGAGGGAAGAAGAGCATAGGGTAGCAAAGATGGAGGTTTGCGTTTGTGAAGCAGAAAAACGACTCGTTCTTGGTGAAGATGAATATGAAAGAGCTTATGAGATCCAAGGATATCATGATTTTAAAACTAATGAAATGTTTTTGAATGCAGGTCATGTGGGTGTAGATCATGGAGAGTTTCCTCGTGAAGGAAATATCGAGGAAAATCCAATTAATAAAATTGTGTATGAAATTTTTATGCCAAAGGAAAGAGATGTGGGCTTCAAGGAAGAAGAAAAACTTTTGGAGGAATGGTCAACAAAGGACATAATTGATGAGTTTAAAAATTTAGTTCAAGGTAATTTTACTAATTTGTGTGAAGAGTTGAAACTTCTTGAGGAGATATTAGTAAATCAGAAAGTGCATATTCAACTTGTAAAGCTAAACCTGGAAGAAGAGGAAATTGTCTCAAAAGACAATAATAACGAGAAAGTTACAAGGCTTGAGTAGCAGATAGTGAAGCAAGTATATAAACCAATGTGTGCCAAGAGTCTTGAAACTCTTATGCACAAAGAAGATGTGCAGCAGCAAGCGAGAGATGATAGAAAGTTTCAGCAGGCAAGGGCAAAATTGGATGAGGAAATTGATAGGTTGTGTATGTTGATGAAGATGATGACTAAAAAAAGGTACAACAAGAGGAAAAGGACATCCACAAACAAAGTACAACTAACTGAGAATATTTTCATCAACAAGGAAAGTGGACGAGAACAACGTAGAGTTTGGAAACCTGGAGAAGTGAAGGCAACATCAATAGTAGGACAACAACATGCTAAAATGGATGCACAACTACAACATAAGGTTTGTGATCCTGGAGGATTCGAGAATTAATGACACATGACCAGGAGGTCATGAAATTTTTCTAGCATGGGAGTATGATGCAGGAGCATTAGATCTTCCAAGCCATTAACTCATCAATGTGAAAAAATATTCAAAAGGGAGTCTTTATTTTTTTAAAGAATTTAGATTCTTCTAAGTTACGATATTTTATGAGTTTTAGAGTTAGATGATTCATAGTTTTAGAAAATATACGGATAGGAAAAATTTATCCATAAGGCAAAATCAAATCTTTCTTATAAAGAATGAGGGATCCTAGGGATATAATGAGTGATTTTAATGTTTAGTAAAATCTTATTTATGGAGTGATTTATGGGTGGTTTATGGATTTATTTTAGGATCTAGAAAAATCTATGATGTTTCTAAATTTTATCTATTGTAAGCCTATGCGCAATAAAAGAAGAGAGTAGGTGTGAGGAAAGGAGAGAATGGCCAAACGAATGTAGAATCTAGCTAAGAGAGAAAGATATTTGTTGAGTATTTGTGTATGTATAGATTTTAATTAATAAAATGGAGTTTCATATTTTATGCTCATGAATTATACATTTATTTTAAGTGTGCATGGTGAATGCTTCAGGAAATGTTGTGAAATGAATGTAAATGCACATACGTGTATGGATTGGATTCATGAAATTGGTGTCATGGTAGATGTGGTGCCATCACTAATCCTTTTGACTATGAATCCTCTATAAGTTAGATTTAGATCAAAAGAAGTACTTATCTTATAGTTTTTAATGATGTGAGGTATGCCTATAGATAAAATATTAACATACATGGGAGTTCAAAGCTCATGTTTCCTCCATTACAGGAAGGAGAAAACCCTAAAATCTTTGTTCTAGTTCTTTCCTTTATTGAAGTATATTTATGCCTAAATAGATTATCTATGTTGTTAATACATGCCAACCCCTGTCACATGGAAGCCATCTTATTTATTAGGATAGAATCTTCCTTTTGCTATACAATTTCATTATGCTTGGATGTATGTTCAAATTGAAGTGCTTACTCTCTATGTAAGATACATAACGAAGTATTATTCATTGAGATAAAACCTTCACAAAATTTCTTTTGGTATGACAACATACTAGAAAACACCCTTGTAGATTAGAATACAAGTTAATAATATTCAAATTGAAATGATGCATTTGCAACAATTTCTTGGGTATCAAGATGGCTCCTCCATAACATGAGTAGGGAGCCAAGTTGTCCCCCCCATGCTCAATCAACTCACTATGATGAGGGAAATTTTGAGCCCCCATCAAATGTTAGGTTGGTTAATTAGTGTTTTTCTTTTGGTATTACATCCTTTCGTTGTTGTTTCATGGACCTTTGGTTATTTTGACTTATAATTTAGCTATGTGTATCAATTTTTTGGCATATAGTAAATTTTTATTTTAACTAATATTTTATAACATTAATGGACCGTGCATGTTTGGCCTATTTTTTTAATAAAAGATCTATAAAAATGTTCTATTGATGATCAACTTAAGATTTTATGTTAAAAAAATAATTAGATGCATGTCATATTCCCTAATTTAGAAATGTGATATAAAGTATGAAACAATATGCAAAGTGTGTTTAATTCTAGTGACCCAATGTAAGTAATATATGCCACAAAATATGTGTCCCACTGGACCCCATCATGTCCAGGTTACAAGTAATATGTCACAGTTACCAAAATCTCTTCCAACAAACAATATGTTCAAGGTAGGTTAGAGTATTACAAATTAATCTCATCCACTGAAGCATACATTTTTTTATGTGTAGTTTGATCAACGTCATCTAAACTAGGATGGGAGAGCTAGGATGAAAAAAATGATTTCTATGGATCTCCGTCTCTAATCCAAGAGACAAAATGTTTAACACATGGTTCAAGATTCCCTAATGAAATTGATGGCTTCACATTGTTGTAGAATTACATTAGCTTTTGTTGACCACATATTTTTCACCTTCAGGATTCATGTGCTCGAACACACAAAATAACCTATAACACATTACAATGAAGTTTATTTGATAATGAACCAATATCTAGAGTAATTTGATAGTATTATCAGATAATAATATTTATAATAATTACTATGAGCATTGCAGAGATATCTACATTTATTAATGTATAACCTATAAAAGTAAGATGTGTTATTATGAAAAATTAAAACACCCCAATCAAAACATAATAATAACTAAAAATACATATAGAAAGATAAGTATTGAAGTGTTAGTTGGAAGCTTTGTAATCATCTAGTAATTATTATAATAAATAGTTAACATTGTAGATTCCACACCCTACTTTATAAACAAGTTAAAAGGAGGCCTAAATACATTATATACAATCATCTACAAGTCAAGTGTACTTATTGGATTCACAAGTCAAATGAAGAAACACATGCAATATAATACACAATATTGATCTAAAACCATGTGGATTCAAAGTCAATGTAAAAATGAATATATATTATAAATTTATCCATATAAAAGAATTGCATTTTGAATACAAATTTGGATGAAAATATTATTAAAGACAAGAATAGTTCTTCAACTATTTATAAATCTAGTGTAAAATAAAACATTTTCATTAACAAAATTATTCATTAAAATATTATTTAATAAATAATTTTAAAAAATTAATTTATTGCTTAGAAAAACTATAAATAATTAGAAAATATTATAATGGTCATCATTTATAAAACCTTACTTTAACTAACTACAACTCATGCAATCTTCATGCAAGCTTTGTTTTATTCATCAAGAGTGCATGTCCTACATCAATTCAACTAACTTTTAAAAACTATTTTTTTAAGGTAAAGATTGATGTACCACCATTAATATGAAAATTAATATATAAAATTGATTTTAATTTTTTTTATCATACCATTAATGGTCATTTTGTTTCCTTTCATACCAATTATCATTTTCAATCTTTTATATTTATTTTGTTTATTATCTCATGAAAACATCTTCTAATTGATCTCAAGATGTAGTAGTGACCATTTTTTTTAATTTCTCTAAGAAAAATGCCCTACAGCGATTAACTACACCAAAAAACAAAAATGTCTTTCATTCTAGGTGCCTATGAATTGTACTCAACCACATCTAATTTTTGGCGTGCCATTTGATTTGGGTAGACCACAACAAGAATGGGACCCCAGTGGATTGTTTAATACTACATCAACTTCACTAACCAAGGCCTAGTTGGAAGTAGAGATCAATTTAATCTCCCTTTTTGGTAATTTATTGTTTGGTGTGGTGATGATGTACCTCAATATGCTTGGTTCTATGACAAACCACGTGATTCTTTCTTAGTTTAAGAACTCTTTGACTGGCACAAATGAGAGGGGTCGCTTAATTTTGTTATAGGTTTAGATAATCAATAATCCTTGTGATTTGTATTGGGTCATAGGCTACACTAATTATTGCTTTGTACTTTCCTTTTGTGGAGTGCAATGCCATGGTTGGTTGTAATTTACTAACCCTAATGTTATGTCGACTAAATAACTTATGGTAGATTTAATTTTAGTTATGCAACCTACTCGATCTAAAAATGTGTTCAATTAATGTAAAATCATCATTTTCTATATACATAAGACTTTAATTTAATGCCCCTTTTCATGTGATTCAATATTATTTTTTATGCTTCCCAATTAATGACTTTGAGAAGGTCATAAATCATGATATGATGTCAACAACAAAGCTTAAATCACATATAATGGTCATAAGGTGGATGAGATCCCTTATATAGGTAATGTTGCATCCACTAGATTTGGTCTCCTAATGCATCAATAACTTCATACTTATATCTCGATGTGAGTTGTTGTTTCAGCAATGTTATATCTCTTTTGTGTTTCCCCTGTGTACTTTGTGAGCACCACTAACATGGAAATTAATATAAAAAATGGACATTAATTTTTTGGCACATCGTTAATGGCCTTTTTATTTTCTTTCATACCAAATATCTCCCTCAAACTTTTTAACTTTATCGTGTTTAATGCATTGTGCTAATATCTTCTAGCTGATCTTGAGATGTTATTAGAAACAACCATTTTTTTTATGTTTCTTTGAGAAATATACCCTCGGGTTATGGGATACACCTCAAAACAGTGATATCTTTCATCTTAGATGACATGTCTAAGGGTACCTAATTTGTCAAATTTGCTTATGAATTACACTAAGCCACATTTACTTTTGACATGTCATTCGAGTTGGGTAGACCACAACAAGAATGGTACCCTAGTATATTGTTTAATACATCAACCTCACTAGTAAACCAAGGCCTAGTTGGAAGAAATACCAACTCAATCTCCTTTTTTGGTGCTTACTAGCTAATGTGTTGGTGATGTACCCCAATATTCTTGGTTCTATGGCAAACAATGTAATTCTTTCTTCGTTTAAGAACGTTGATTATCACAATGGGGAGACATGACCTAATTTGTTATACGATTAGATAATAACCAATTCTCATGAGTTGTATTGCTTCAAGGGATACGCTAGTCATTACTTTGCATTTTCCTTTGTGGAGCACATTGCAAATGGTTGATTGTATTTTACTTGCTCTAATGTTATGCTAAATAGAAAACTTATTAAAGACTCCTTTTAACTATGCAACCTACTTTAGATAAATGTGTGTTCACCTTATATAAATTCATTACTCTTTATATACTTGACTTTAGTGCAATGCCCTTTTTATGTTATTTAATATTTCTTTTGTTGGTTTCCAATGAACAACTTTGAAGAAAGATAAATCGTGATACAATGTCAGTAGCATAGTTTAAATCACATCTAGTGGTGATAAGGTGGAATAGAGTCCTTACTAAATGTCCAATTTTGCATCCACTAGATTTGGGCTCTTAATGTGTTGATAATCTCATACTTATTTCAATGTTAGTTGTTGTTTCGGCAATTTTAGGCCTCTTTAGTGTCTCTCTTGTGTTCTTAGTTAGTTATAAAAAAACATTACCCTTGTTTTCCCATCCCTCCACTCCTAAACATTAATAAAGAAAAGTATTGAATATATCATTCCAAAGGCTTTATATAGCTCATCTTTTGTCTCCTCAATCATTTTTTATTGTTTGTTATCATGATGAGGTCATCAAAATATAGCATTACAATCATTATGACATATAAATGTTTGATTTTTCCTTAATTGGCGGGCTTTTTCAAGAACCATTAGATAAAGAGTGACTTTTTATATTTATAGACCAAGTTTTATAGTCCTCTTATACGATATTTTGCCTTTGTGTGCTTACATACAAGATGATCCTTCCATTTTTCAACAAAACCTTGTCCTCTTCTAAAACATCATTTGAAAAAGTACTTTTGACATCAATCTGGTGAATATCTCACTTAAACTAAAAAAAATTCCTCCATATTCAATGCCTCTCTAAACTGAGTCCATATACCAGGTCTTATTAGATATATGTTTTCCACTTGTGAAAACTTGAATAAGCTTCTACATTTAATTAAGTATCAAAGGCTAACCATCAATAAAGAAGAAAGCACTCCCATAAAGTTACTATATGTAAATATATGTGACCATCTTCCATGACTTGATTGCCACATAGCTTTTGCTAATCAACGCCACCCTTGTAAGAAGTACCAACCACAAGGGGAGATAATATCACATTTTTTAAGATTCGAACTCAAACGGGACCAATAGTAACACCCCATTTTCACTGCCCTAGCTTGCCTCTTGTGATTGTTTAGCGAGTATTGAAGAGGCAAAGAATCTAGTATCTTCCACTTTATTCTTCACCATCATTATTGCTATTATGCTTCTTTCAAGATAATCACTTGAATCATAAGCACCATTGTTTCCCTTTGTTATGTCGGATGAAGTTGCCTTTCTTTAAATACTTATGCTTGAAGTCATCTTGTCTTTAGCTTCCTCTCTTATCTTCTGGCTAGCCAAATCTTTGTCTTCATTTCCCTATTGCTTTGTTGTGAAGGCATATTCACAGTTGTCATATTCATCCTTAAACTTATTCCTCTCCTCTTGCGAGAACAATCCTCTTAGTTCATCAAATGTCAAATGTTAATGCCACAGCTCTTATTAATACATACTAAAACCACTTGAAAACACCAATGCAATTGTTAAGGGTTATAAAAATAAGATCCCTACTCTCTATCTTTTCCGAAACAATGATAAGTTGATTTCGTAAAATGTTTCAATTTGTTGAGATGTAGTGTGAGTGAACCAGTTTTTATTGTCCTCAAATATACAATTGGTTTTCTTAAAGAGAAAACCTTGGTTACTCTATATGCCTTCTACAAAAATCTCAATGTATTTCAAGCTTCTGGGGAAGTCTCCGGATATTGTTCAAAGTATTATTATGTCATTCGTGATTGTCATATCATTGATGACAAGAGCATCACAAGCTTAAGCTTCTTGTTCTTGGCTTGAATAGTTATTGCCAACTTGTCCAAGTATTTTTATTGATATTCTCACACTCAAAATGTTAAATCTGATCTGATTCTTCTAGATCAATCACACTCTGTTATTTGAGTTGATGTTTCAAGCCAGTGAGTTTGAGTTGATGTTTCAAGCCAGTGAGTGTGGCTTATCTTCAGGACACTGATTAGAAATCTGATCAAGTCTAGCGGAAGATATATATGTTAAATTTATAGCAATAAGCTTTGACTTTCTCAATGTGGAACCTGACTATCCTAAGTACTATTATGTCATTTGAGATTGTTAGAGCAATGATGACAAGAGCATGACAAGCTTAAGCTTCCTGTTTTTGGCTTCAACAGTTCTTGCCAACTTGTCCAAGTATTTTTACTAATATTCTTTCACTCAAAATGTTAAATTTGATTTGATTTTTCCAGATCCATTACACTGTTGTTTGAGTCGATGTTCTAAGTCAGCAAGTATGATTCATCTTCAAGACACTGATGAGAAATCTGATTAAGTATAGATGGAAAAATCTGATCAACTCTAGCGGGAGATATATAAGTTAAATTTATAGCAATAGGTTTTGACTTTCTCAATGTGAAACCTGACTATCCTTAGGCCGTTGATGGTCCTCTTAAACTGTTATACACTTGGTTGTGGGCTTTCCATTAATGCACTCTTAACAAAAGTTTCTCCAAGTCTGTGGTCCAACTTTCTTGTCAACTAACTTTACAACGCTTTTCCGTTCTATGTTCAAACACTGAGGAAATAGTTCTCTCCCTTGCAGAGGGCAGCAATTATATCACAGGACCAATTACCTCACAGAGAGAGGACACACCATGAAGGTTTTCCAAAAGGAAATATCACATTTCTTTACAATATCAAACATATTTATAGTACAAAAGTGTGACCAATTTGAAGACTAAAAGACAAAATAGATATTGAAGTATGAAGAAATCTGGCATAAAATAAACTAAACTATCAAAAAAAAACCTCTCATAAGACGCTGAAAATGATAGTACTAAAAACGATGCTAAAAAGTAAACAAACAGTATTTTTAGTACTTTATCATATGCAAAACTGTGTCCTAATTAATTGTAGTTCAGGCAAACATGTCTTATTCCATCAAAGATTGAAAGAATTAGCTTTATTCAACTAATTAAGATGTTTCAGATGTTGATGTGCCCTGCTGACATGGCAATTCATATACAAAATGGGGATTACTTTTGTACACCGATAGCATGGTAAGAAGATGAGTTAAGTTTATGGAACCACAGACAGTGCAGTACAGTTTGTTCAGAAATCCATACACCTCTTAGATATGTTGCTTCAATTTAGGATACCATATAGCTTTCTCTATTTTGTAACTATCTACAATCTGGTTTCAGCCTTTGGATCAGTACTTCCTAAACAGGGCTTTAATTAGTAAAGCCTCTTTCTACTTCAAGTGACTCTGTGTCTAATTGATTTATTGGCCTTCTGTTGAAATTTTCATCATTCCATCTCAATCACCAATAGTTACAAAGAATAGGGCAATGTTTTCTTTCAAATATCTGCTGTGTCTATTTCTTTATCCAATTAAAGACATAATATATCCAGTATAGTGTTTTAAGTCCTTGTTCAGCTGGATATATTTATCAAAGACAAAATGCAAAACTGTTTCAGAAAGCTCTGAAAACAAGTACAAATGTATTAATAACAAACTATTCCTATTACATACATGGAGTTAACACCTTGAATTCATCCGTATGGTTTAAGACTAGTAGCTTAAAATCAATTACTTCAATATAACTAGCTTAAATTGTGCTTTCCAGGGAAAGCAACACACTGGTTAATGACATGCCATAACTATATTTGGGATAGTTGAAACAGTGACTGTATCTGCAAGAAATAGAGGAAATGACCAAACAAAATAACTCCTCCCCAATAGCAATTTTCTATGACTACAAGCACAATCATAGTGCTAACTAACAGATTCTTATTTCTCCATCTATTTGTGCAAAATTACTGTGACTGGAAGCAAAACAGTAATTGTGACCTTCAAACCAATTTAATCAGATATCTAATACTGTCCAACAAACAATCAGCGTAATGCCAATATACTGACTTTCAGTGTAAAAGAGCAACTAATGGATTGTTTCATATGAGCTAACTATAATATTAGAGAACCTCTGAACAACTTAGAGCTGATCATCTAATGAAAATGTAGACAGCTCTGTCGAACTCCTGCAATTGCCCATTTTTTTATTCCCTGACATTGTATAAGAAATGAATCCCCTCCATGACTCATCCAACAACACAGATTTCAACCTAGGCTTCTATGCTCTTCCACAACAAATGCCAGAAAACAATGTAGGGAATCTTGATCCCACTGATTGATTTCCATGATCATGAGATTCTATAACAGAGCTCCTTCTTGAAACAGAATCCCTAGAGAAGCACCCAGTTAAGCAAGAATGGTTAGGTTCAGCCTGAACCATGTCAACGCTGGAAGGTTGTTGTCTAGAATGGGCTGAGGGAGGAGGAAGAATTCGACCTTCAGAGAAGAGTAAATTTCTAGCTGTGAAATCCTGGCCAGCTGTAAACTCATCATACATTATATTAATGTACATTCTTTCTCCTCTGTTTGAGCCAGTTGTTCTTCTTTCCTCTTCTAGGAACTGCTCAAGCGAAGGATTGATGTTTCTATGGCAGTCATGGTCATCAGAATCTCTGCATAATCTCCACCAGCTCCTGAGTTTCTTGGGCCTTGCATTCTGCCTACTCCTAGGCGCCTCAAATTCTCTGGAGGGAATTTCTTGCCTACGAACAACAACTCTTGGAGATACCACAACATCAGATTTAAGACCCATCAAGCTTCCTAGAGTGATGCTCTTATCATAGAAGAAGGAACCTGTTGACTGTAATACAAAAGTGCAAACAGATTATGAATGTCTGAAATATGCATCTAAGTTGAAAACAAGGGAGAAGGATAACAAACACCAAATGTTTCCTCAGGGACATCACTAATGGGAGGAACGAAGAATAATCAGAATCAAAAAAAAATGATTTGGGTGATGAAATAATGGTGATAATGAGAAAAATATTCATCAGGGCTGCTATTACAATAAAACCCATCAGAAAAAATTTCGCCGAAGTCATGATTCAGATGAACAAATATGAAAACCAGTCAGAAAAAACTTCAACTGGGTGATGGCCAAAAGCAAGGGGGAAGGATAATAAAACACAAAAGGCTTCACCTGCGTTATCATTAACAAGAAATCTTCTGTTAGCCATGATTAACAACCTTTAATATTCATAGCTAATGTGTAAAATCTCTATCAGGCTCACAAGAACAACGAAAAAGTACAATCAATATCCAAGGAGGAAAAAAAATCTCGATCTAATCGATCACTAACAAATGTAAGTGACAAGAATCTACGCATTTTTCTCATCATTAACAGCACCAATGAATCCCCATACCCAATAGACCTTCATCAACAGCAATGAAACCACAAAGAATATATGAGAAAAATCTTTATTTGCGTTATCATAAGTTCAATAAAAAACAGCATTTTAGCAATCATTAACCGCATTGAAGAAACACAATCAACAGGAATTCAGAAATGTCAGTGGGCAAGTTGGGTCACCTCAGTGTCTAAATCTGATGAAGAGTATGAAGAAAAGCTTGGAGAAACAACAACCATGGCATCCAAAAAATTGGGCTCTGCAACTATGAGATTCTCCATGACTCAACTCTCAAACTGGAGTGCTGAAAACCTGAAAAAGCAGATCCAGTTCCCACCATTGATATCAACCCATCATATATGATTTTTAGTCAATTTTTGTAGATCGCCAAATGACTGTTGGATATGCTTGATGGGCCTTCAGTTGGGAATGTGTTGTGGAAGGAAATTTGGTTATCATTACACTACAAGTTATACATATTTTGAAGGACTAGACTCTCTTGTTATGGAAGGTCTGGTATGTTTGAAAAAAATGAATTGTTTTGAAAGGGATTGTTTGGCTTCTTAATATCAGAGCTTGGCTTGTCAAGGGACCCTGTCTCTGTCAGAATTTGAGGCTTGTCTATTCAAATTCCAATTCTGCTCTTTATGATTTGTTGTTTTTTTCTTGGGATTGAATTAATTTAAATTCCCATTTTTTCCTTTTATGATTTGTTGTCTTCTCTTTTTCATTATTTTGGAATTGAATTAGGGGTCTGTACCATTTTGTAGGCTTTCAAATACCCAAAGCCCTTGGATTCTCCTAGCCATTTAAGGACATCACATGGTGGATGTATAGTATAAAGGCAGCGGTGCGGTGGGAGACTCCCAAGGTTTCACACAGGCATCTATAAAGCATTATAGAGTTATATGTTT